>JAWNND010000661.1:0-1200000 GCA_035043265.1 Drosophila testacea
ACGGTGGACGCAATCGCACAGGTGACCGAGATTGCGAAAAAAGCCATTGAGGGCAGTAGATGGCGAGGAGGCACGAAACAATACTGCATAGTTGTCACACTCGACATAAAAAATGCATTCAACTCGGCCAACTGGGAATGCATTCTGGAGGCACTCCGAAGATTCCGCACCCCAAACTACCTCATGGACATCATCAGCGACTATTTTAGGAATCGTATTCTTAAATATAGCACTGATGCTGGTGAACGGGTCTACCAGGTGACAGGAGGAGTACCGCAAGGTTCCGTACTCGGCCCCTTGTTATGGAACTCAATGTACGACGGCATCCTGAGGCTCCAACTCCCGGAGAACACTACCACAGTGGGCTTTGCAGATGATGTCGCGATCGTGGTGACGGCAAAGTTTTTGCACGAGGCGGAGGCGTTGTGAAAAAAAAAAAAAAAAAAAAAAAAGGACTGGCTGGTTACAGTGGGCCTTCAACTTGCAGACCACAAAACGGAAGCAGTCCTTATCAGCAGCAGAAAAGTCGTCGAAGTGGCTCACATCGCCCGGGCACAGTCACCATAGCCTCGTCCAGATCGATCAGGTATCTGGGGTCCTGATTGACACGCGGATTGAGCTTCAGGGAGCATCTCGAGTACGCCGGAAAGCAGCAGTGATAGGGCAGGCATTAAACCGCATAATGCTCACCCCCCCCCCCCCCCCCCCCCCCCCCCCCCCCCCCCCCCCCCCCCCCCCAGCCGCCGCCGCCGCCGCCGCCGCCGCCGCCGCCGCCGCCGCCGCCGCCCGCCGCCGCCGCCGCCGCCGCTGCCGCCGCCGCCGCCGCCGCCGCCGCCGCCGACGCCGCCGCCGCCGCCGCCGACAGCCGCCGCCGCCGCCGCCGCCGCCGCCGCCGCCGCCGCCGCCGCCGCCGCCGCCGCCGCCGCCGCTGCCGCCTCAGCCCCCCCCCCGCCGCCGCTATTAGCCGCCGCCGCCGCCGCCGCCGCCGCCGCCGCCGCCGCCGCCGCCGCCGCCGCCGCCGCCGCCGCCGCCGCCGCCGCCGCCGCCGCCGCCGCCGCCGCCGCCGCCGCCGCCGCCCGCCGCCGCCGCCGCCGCCCCGCCGCCGCCGCCGCCGCCGCCGCCGCCCCCCCCCCCCCCCCCCCCCCCCCCCCCCCCCCCCCCCCCCCCCCGCGCGCGCGCGCGCGCGCGCGCGCGCGCGCGCGCGCGCGCGCGCGCGCGCGCGCGCGCGCGCGCGCGCGCGCGCGCGCGCGCGCGCGCGCGCTCGCGCCGATGCGCGCGCGCGCGCGCGCGCGCTGGCGCGCGCGCGCGCGCGCGCCGCCGCCGCCGCCGCCGGCGAAGGAGCCGCCGCCGAGCGCGCGCGCGCCGAGCGCCGCCGCCGCCGCCGCCGCGCGCGCTGAGCGCGGAGCACGCGCGCGCGCACGCCGCCGCCGCCGCCGCCGCCGCCAGCGCGCGCGCGCGCGCGCGCGCGCGCGAGCCGCCGCCGCCGCCGCCGCCGCCGCCGCCGCCGCCGCCGCCGCCGCCGCCGCCGCCGCCGCCCCCCCCCCCCCCCCCCCCCCCCCCCCCCCCCCCCCCCCCCAGAATGTGGTCAAAGCTACGATGCTCTATGGTGCCCCGATTTGGTCGCATGCAACGAGATTCAAGTCCTACACGAGAGCTTTGAATTCAGTATACAGACTTGGAGCACTGAGAGTCTGCAGCGCTTTTCGAACTGTTTCCGAAGATGCAGCGTTGGTCATCGCGGGAATGGTCCCGCTTGATCTACTGGCCACGGAGAGGGCTACAATCCACACGGAGAAGCGAAGTGGTAGCTCTGAGAGCAATCGTCAAATAGCCAAGAGAGCAAGAGAGGTGAGCACCAGTCAGTGGCAAACTAAATGGGACTCATCCGCAAAAGGTCGCTGGACTCACCGGCTAATTTTTAACCTGGACAAGTGGTTAAATAGGAAGTCTGGATTCGTCAATTTCCATTTGACACAGATCCTCAGTGGACACGGATGCTTCCGCAGTTATCTGTTCAGATTCGGACACGAAAGCGACCCATGTTGTCTCTGGTGCTACCCAGAGGTGGAAGAAACCGCGGAACACATATTGTTCAACTGTCGCAGATTCTCAACGGAGAGACTGGTCCTGGAGAGCATATTGGGAGCTAACCTGAATGCAGAAAACATAATAAGTTGCATGCTCAGCAGCGAGGAATGCTGGTCTGCAGCCTGCTCATTTGCCGAGAAGACGACAACAACTTTGGGACACCTGGAGAGGGAGCGAAGACAAAACCGCAACGGAGAGGCTTAACACGCAAAAGCCACCCTAGGAACTCGCGAAGCAATACCTCACGGTAGTACCGCGAGATTCCCATGGGCCCCTCCTATACCCTGTACACTGTATTCTATACTTCCTGTACTTCTTTTTTTATATCTTAAACCTAACTTTTTTTCTTTAAATATATGGAAACAAAAAAAAAAAAATACACATACACATACACATACACATACAATGCATCCACATCAGTTGGTGCAACTTGGCAAATCAGCGTCGTCTACAATGCAAGCGACCATGTCACGATTCTGATAAGCATTGGAAACAACGAACGGACAACGAACAACATAGCACCTTACCAGAAAGCTTATCGCGTTGAGCAGTTTAATAGGCAAGCCTTTTCTGCAGCGCTTTAATCGCTTAGCACTGATGGAAACGCCGATTAGTTAGTCAAAGAGCTACAACTTGAGCAGTCTAACAGCTGATCCCACACCTATTGAATAATTATACTCAAACGTTAAAAGTATTTATAGTAATAAAACTAAAGCAACAAAAACTTAAGTATCTAATGAAAGAAAAATGTTTATCTATAAGAACAAATATTGAAATAAATTATAAGGAATATTAATGAAAAAAAATAATGAATTTCTAACTTTGTAGACATTTCCTGGGGGACATGGTAACATAAATAGGTAGGAGAGAAATGCATAAGGGGATCTTCGAAAGAACGACCAACAAGAGGATCCAGGTTGGGAGGGTATAGACAACGAGGTCTAACAACAACATGACCACGAAAGCTGACGAATCCGGAAAGACGCAAGGAAACGTATCACAATTTTTTTTTTGTTTATTTTGTTAGATTTGATTAAATTCAAAAATGTATTTATGACCCCAAATAGTTTCTGTAGGGATCCTATAAATTAAACATGTGTAGATGGTTGCGATTGGCAAAGAACCCCCCACCCGGAAGAGCTACGGAACCAGAGGATCCCAACCGCCATTCTCGCAGACCAGTTGCTCGGTCTCTATGAAAACGCTTCAATGTATACTAGTCGATTGTATTAAATTGATATTTTATTATCTAAGATCTCTTTGATACCGATATGATACTATTTTTAAGATAAAGCAAACTCGATTAATATTGTAAAAAATACATTAAGACGGGAGTGTCCCACAGTAAAATGCCCCGCGAATGTAAAAGACGCTTTCAAATTCCATAAAAAATTCCTCTTGTGCGGGGCATTTAAAATATAAGATGAACTCATCTTCCTACCAATTTGGTGCTCCGAGGTCTGAGATCCGCTGTTCATTCTGATCAAAAATATATATATTTTATACCTACAAAGCATAAAAAAGTAAAGTGTAGAAAAATTTACTGTTCGCTAATCGGTATTGTTCACGTGAGACTATTGCACAGCTTTTTTCGGGCTGTCAAACTCAGTACAAATGCAACAGGAAAAACGTAAATGCCGAATTTGACTCACTTGCAGGTCGAATTTCCAAAAAAGCCATCTTATTACACAATATATTTGCTTGTCTATCATGTGAAAAATTTCCTGACAACTGCTATGGCAATGGCTGTGCGATGATCAATCAGTCAGGCAAAAGTTTTATATATATATTTAAACTTAAGCCAGAAAAATTTTAATTTATTTTTGATGTACTTAAAAAGACTCAAATTTCAATGAATTTTGAGTATTGTGATACATAGTAGACCTTAAAATGAATTGCATATATGTTTTGAAGTTTATTTTTTTATTAGAATCTCTTTTTGAATCAACTTTCGTCTTCCATGGAATCTTCATTACTGTTGGCGGGATCCTCCATAGGCGGTGGTAAGAACTCTCCAACTTTCAATTTAGCCGGCAACTGTTGAGGTTTTCTAACTATTCCATAGGGCCTTAAATGATAGATCAAGTAGTCCATAGCATACATTTCACGGGGTTTGACATAGTGAAATGATATGGCATTGTCTGAACAGCAATCGAGACCCTGAAAACGAAAACGGATTTTGAGCTCTTCGACAAAACCACTAGTTAATTTTAAAACCTCACATCATCTGTCTTGTAGAACATGTAATTCCAATACCAGTACTCCGCAGTTTTATTGATAGTTAAATGTTCCTCCGGCAGGAAAGGAAACATTCGACCGCGACCATTGTAATCTCGAGAATCTCCGGCTGTAATATTGAGACTCTGCATGCACAACCCCATTTCAACGTCTTCATCTTCTGATTGATCTGGTAAACACATAGAAGGATTGTCTACGCCTTCAACTACAAATCGTCGCAGAGCCTCCTTGCTGAGTACATAGCCTGCTCCTCCGGACATGTATCCCTGGTTAACATAGGCCTTCATCTTGAAGCCAAAGTGTACAGGAGTTTCGTCATTATAAGGATATAGCATATAGCGAAGATTCTCAATCACAGCATAGGTATCGTCATCTGCTTTATAGAACCAGTCCGCATCGTAGTAGTGATGCTTATAAACATATTTGAAGGCCTCCTTAACCTTATGCCATAGATTTACACGACCTTCTCCGACATCCAATTTGACCGTGGGCAGCTCATCATCTGCTTCAGAACTCATGAAAAGGAGAATGTTACATCGTTTTCCCCAAGTTCGCTTGACATGACGAGCTTTTTTCTTGTGATTCGCGGGATTTGTCATAACCCAACAGAGAATTTGCACTTCCTTCTTTAGTAGATCGGCCACAGTTGAATTGTCGTATGAAACCCCTTCGACTGTGGGATTTATTTCGGCTTTTACTCGGTTTTTAAGGGACCCAATACTCTTAGATATAGTCAGGTGGGTTATCAGCTGTGCCATACAAAAGCCTATGAAGAGGCCAGTTAAAAGCGTGAAGATAATTTCTTTCTTGGAGTTGTATGCTAAAAAATTTTCAATTTACTGAGAAATTTATTAAATTAAATAGATACATACCTGATTGTTACCTTGCACTATCATTTTATTTGAGTTTCTTACAAATTGGAACAGTTTCTGAATACACTTCTTGGAACCTTAAAGATGTTTCGACATATCAATCACAGCACATTGAAAAGAAAAACTCTACAAAGCTAACAAAATTTCTAACCGTTACAAATTACATTCATCTATATGTATTACATATCTGAGCACATACGTATATGTGCTACCAACAGAATAAGTGCA
The DNA here is from genome assembly GCA_035043265.1 of Drosophila testacea. Taxonomy (NCBI): domain Eukaryota; kingdom Metazoa; phylum Arthropoda; class Insecta; order Diptera; family Drosophilidae; genus Drosophila; species Drosophila testacea. Next base: position 5,427 of record JAWNND010000661.1, read on the forward strand.
GCTAATTGCATTTGTTCAAGCTCTAAATCAACTTTAAACTTATGTATACAAGACGTTTGTATTAAAAAGATCTTTAAGTCTCTAAGATATCTTTGATACTGATACAATTTTATAATGTTCACGCAGCAGTCTTCTTAGGATAAATCAAGCTCGATTATTATTGTAAAAAATACATTCAGTCGGGAAGGCCTGAGCTGCGGAAGTAATAGACGCTGCCAAATTCCATAAACATGCAAACAGATTCAACTAAGTATCACACGTATTCAGCTTGATAACAGCCAGCGTAAAAGGTATATACAATTTGTGTGGGTTGTCTCATCCAAAATTCAACACTAACGATAGGTTTGGACCAGCCTTGTCCTCCTTAAAATCCTCGTCATACCAAATTTGTTGCTCCTTTGTCTGAGATCTGATCGAATTTCCAAAAACGCCATCTTATTACACAATATATTTGCTTCAGCTATCATGTGTAAAAGTGTTTTATATAATATATATAAACTTAAACTCCAAAATATAAATTTAAAAAAAAAATTCAGTAAGCTACGGTGGAGCAAGCTCGAGAGTAGGAGACCCTGTTCTTTTTGAGTGCAAAGCGTTCACTATAGATTTTTCTATTATGTTGTGTTCGAGAAATTTCAATAGATGGCGCCACCACGAAGTTATCAGGTATTAAACACAGAGGTCGCTAGCGTCTCTTCTTCTTCTTTTTGCCCGTAACATTGTTAGTTGAATAACTTCCGCGTTTATCATCCGATTTGAATGAAATTCAGAACAGGTTCGGACCATAGTGTATATTATATGTACCAAAAATTAAGGAGCTAGTATTAAAGTTTCTCTAATAATTTGATGGTGAAATTTTGTTTTTCAATTTCAGGGGGCGGAGGGGGCGTGGCTAAAAGTCAAAAACAAACTCGTTTAATGCAATATATAGATGAACGTACATGCCAAATTTGGTGTCTCAAGCTCTTATTGTCTCTGAGATCTATGTGACACAAAATGGGAGAGACAGACAGACAGACGGACATGGCTATATCGACTCTGCTGTTGATGCTGATCAATAATATATACTTTATGGGGTCTGCCACGCTTTGTACTTTTTTAAAGTACAGGGTCTAAAAACGGTAGTGATGATAGAGAAAGGCAAATTTAGAAACAGCTGTATACCGAGCCAATTGCTCCTTGCTACCTCACTTGTCATATCGACATTATTATACACTTACAATTAGACCTCGAGGCAGCTACAACTTTAAATTTATTTATTTTTATTGTACTAAAAAAGACACAAATAACAAATAATTTTGAGTGTTGCGATAGTAAAATTAAAATGAATTGCATACATGTTAAGATTCTCTAGATCTTTGGGTCCTCATCTTCCATGGAATCTTCATTGCTGTTGGCAGGATCCTCTATAGGCGGTGGTAAGATCTCTCCAACTTTCAATTTAGCCGGTAACTGTTGATAGTCTCGCACTATTCCATAGGGCCTAAGATGATATATTAAATATTCCAGCACATACATTTGTTTGGGCGAGACATAATGGAAAGATATGGCATAATCCGAGCAGCAGTCCAGACCCTTTAATAAAAATCGTACATCAGTTGGTTTTCTTATCGTTAATTCAAATTGCAAATCTCACATCGTCTGTCTTGTAGTAAATGTATTGCCAGTACCAGAACTTCTTATTATGCGACGGTATTAAATGATTCTCTGGAATAAAGGGGAAGAACCGACCACGGCCTTTGGCGTCCCTTGAATCACCCGCCAGAACCTTAACATTCTCCAAACATTTGCCCATTTCCACATCCTCAGCACCGTTGTTGAAACTGTAACACAGTTTTGGATTGGGCAGAGCCTCTTCCACAAAGCGACGCACTGCCTCCCGACTGAGCACATAACCAGCTCCTCCAGACATGTAACCTTGTTTCACAAACGTCTTAAACTTGCAGCCAAAGTAAACGGGTGTCTCAGGATTGTAGGGATACAACATATAGCGCATATTTTCAACAATCGTGTAGGTGTCATCGTCTGCCTTGAGGAACCAGTCAGCATCATTGATGTGATGTTCGTAGATGTACTTGTAAGCTTCCTTAGTCTTGGCCCACAGATTGTTGCGTCCCTCCCCAATGGGTAATGCCACAGCACCCAGTTTCTCATCCTTGGCTGAACTCATGAAAATTAGTTTATTACAACGCTTTCCCCAGGTGCGCTTCACGTGTCGTGCCTTTTTCTGATGATTGGTGGGATTTGTCATGATCCAACAGAGAATCCGCACTTTATTGTGCAACTGTTCAGCGAGAGATGTATCGTTTGGCTTCTCGAAAGGATTGGCATAGTTTGACAAGTTATTTTGCCCCAGCAGTATGTTGCTTTCCTTTGAAACCAATGTTCTGGTATTTGGTATAAGTAAGATCAGGACACCTATCCAGCAGCCGGTAATTATTCCCAAGATGAGTACCAGTATCAAACGAGTCGCTTAATGTTTTTAAGTGTTAATATTGTTTATAGAGTTTAGTCAGTAAATTTCGTGGATTACCTTCGCATAGTATAGATCGTGTCTGTATATGATCGTTTATTAGTTGAAAGCTGTCTGTCATTTTATTTATCAAGATATATACAAAAGTTTCTATGACGATTTCTTTTCTTTATCTGATGATGAGCTGAGCACATCACTTAGTCGACTGAACTCTCAGTGAATGATGCGCACTCTTTTATAAATTCAAGCCTTTGGACAATTTTTTAAGCAATTGATAACAATAGACAAAATACATAGCAGATAATGCAAATATAAAATTTAAGTAAACTTTAAACAGTAAACAGAAGAAATAAAGCTAATCCCCATTGTGTTATTTTTGTATTTTTTATAGATCGATTCGCAACAAATAATAACAACTAAATAACGACGGTTAGACACCCTGTCCCAGTGTATATAATTCATTATTTTAATAATAATAAACTTTACCTACCACTTTTTGGAAAAAGATTAAGTTCGGTGAATCGAAACCTAGACCAATATCTTAGTTCGGTTCCACCCTTTAAGAAAATCATTTTGGTTTGAACCTTATTTTTCCTATGTTTTATATTATAACATATTTTTTATATTCAAGATTAAGATTAAGATTATTCTGTGATTCTATATTCAAACTTTCAGAAATGCAGCGATTTAAAAGATGTTACATTTTCAAACTCCTTTAGGGTATATTAAGTTTGTTAAAAAAAAAAAGGGATGTAACATGCAAAAGGAAGGGAGGGAGACCCCATAAAGTATATATATTCTTGATCAGCATCAGAAGCCATGTCCGTCTGCCCGTCCGTATAAACGAAAGGAGATTAGAGGTGGTAGGGACAACAAATTTGGTATGAAGACTTCTTATATTTGCACGCAGATCAAGTTAATTTCAAATATTGAAATATTATTTCAATATTATAAGCAATTGTTAACTTAAGTTAACTCTGTGTGCATGTCCTTTACTTCCACAGGGTAGTTTACTGTCGGGCCCTCCTGACTGAATGTTATATTTTTTAATTTGTTACCTTTGAAATGTATGTGACCCTCTTTCCCTTGAGCATTTTGTATCATCAAAGTTATTCTCATATTAGTTCAACAGATGCTTCTTTTATTTACCATTTTTAAGTTAAATTTATTTGTTATATCAGCTGAAAACTTAGGAAGCAAATTTAAAAAATTTGAGGAACACTTAACTTCTTTTTGGTACCTTCTTTAGATTGATATATTTTTGACGATATATGTTATATTTACCGTCAAATCAGACTGGAGTGAAATTTAAATAAATAAAAAATTTATTTCCAGTACTACGAGTTCAAAAATAAATTCCGTGTGCTGATAAGAAAAAAAATGTTAAAGCGGACGAAGCCAGGTTTCAGAAAAACACATCAAAAACGAAAGATAGACAATTAGTAAACTTAGAAGATATTTGAGCCAATGTCGGTTGGATCTCATATTTACACATGAAAGATACCACTTCTCTTTAAGTTTGCACAATTAACATCTGATGAACATTTTTTCTTAAGTAAAGTATAAGCTACCCACACAATGAAACATTGTTAAACACATAAGAGTAAAAAAAATGATCAATATATTTGTATTAGAAACACTAGTAGAAACAAGTGACTACGAGTTTTCACTTCAATAAGTGCGTGGAGCGAATTCTTATACACTTATGAAGCAAACCAATAGCCCCATTTCAAGACGAAAATATTATATGTCAATTAAAATGGTTGATTTGTCAAAAGTAAAAATAAAACACATTAGGTTACAGTGGAGCAAGCTCGACAGTGGAGGGCCCTGTACCTATGGGGAATTGTATAGTGTATATTAAATGTACGAAAAGTTAATGCTTGACTAAGATATTTAGCTTCATAACTGAAAGACTAGTTAGCATAGAAACTCAGCTCGTCGTCCTGAACAAGATTATATACATATATGTATATGCTTTATGAGGTCTGTGAGGCATCCTTCAATTCGTTACACATTTCGTGACAAAATTATAGTAACCTCTGCAAGGGTACAAAAAAACATAAGCCTTGACATTTGACACTGCTGGCTGTGACGGTTTGCGCAGCTCTTTGGCAAAACTCAAAAGTGTTATTATCACAGACCGTCAGAAACTTTCATAAAACGTTAAAATGTTCACAGAATGTGAACATTGAATAAACTCGTCCACAATGAAATAGAAAAAGCCAACGAATTTAGCACCAAGAAGAAAGCATGGCATGCCAAAATGCGACAAAGAACCCAACTTGCAAGGTCTGTCTGTCACAGGTAAAAAGGGATCATTAGAGCTACCACAACTGAAACAACTGTTCAAATAATTATTTAAAATTCATTATTCCAACTATAAATGGAGCAAACGTGTGTCAAATTTTAAAACAAGCTTCGTCTGTGTTTACATATTAGTGTTGTCACCAAATTATATCTTTGAAATATACAAAAAATAAAAATGCAAAGAAAATTGTCACAAATACATAAGCCTCTGTACTAATGATGTAAATCCAAAGTGAACTTTGATTTAAAAATCTGATTTTTAAAAACACCAATGGGAAGGTCGTTTGATCAAGAAATCGGTAAATTTGACATCGATTAATAGATCTTAAAGGCAAGCTTTCAAATATTAAAAATAGTATGGTTTCCAATATTTGGGGTTATTTATGGGTCCTTATTTATTTGCAATTATTTGTACTCATTAAAATTGTTGCTTCGTTTTTTTGCTCGTTTAAATAAACATCAGAATGTGTATTTGTTCACAGTGTGCCTTAAAAATAATCGAGCATTATTCTTATAGAATAAACCCAACATGATTAGTTGTGCAACATAAATTACTAGATCTTTAGATTCAAGTTGGTTTTTAGACCACTCAAAAGAAACCGAACGGGACACAAAACTTTAAGTGATTACAATTTTTGGGGTCACGATAACCGGCGGCCATCAATTTAACTTTTTGGAAAATTACTGTTTATTGGTTAATTTAATGAAAAATAAAAAATATATTTATTCAAACTTAAAATAGCCTTTATCGTAAAACGAAAGTTTTTTGCGATTAAAAAGCTGCTGCATTTAACTAATTTGCGTTTGGTTTGATCTGAATACTATATATAATAAAAAAAAATATAAACCAAATTATATCGACCTCTTCTAAGCGCCAAAAATTAAATTTTTCAGGGAGGGGCTTTTCCTGTTAATCTGTACTTAGGCTTACATATACATAAATTGACATATTATACGACCCATTAAGGATTTAAGCTATAATATTTTAAAAGATGACGCGTCACTTTTGCACAAAAAACCCATTTCTAAAAAAATTTCCGTTACATTGACCACTCAACATTATTTAACGCTCTTACCAGATCATCCCAAATTTGTTTAATATTCTTTCCTCAAATTTTTCTAACGTTTATTTTCCACAAGAGAGCAGTTCAAGCAGTTCTTATTGAGGAGCACATTTGACTGCTTACAATTTAGTGCAAAGCAGTGAACTGCTTAACAGATGGTTTATAGTAATAAAGCAGTAGAGCTCGTTACAGCTTCGTTTCGCTTCAAGAAACTAATTTCAAAATAAATTGAGTTGGAGAACAACTAATTAATTCTTTTGTAATACAAAATTTTATTAAATAGTTATGATTCATTTGTAGATGTTAATACATATTTATTTAGCAAAGAAAATGCACATATATCTATGTTCATTCATAGGTATTAAAGCTTATCAAAACATTTATGTCATTACACAATATTCTACGTTTGATTACTAACTAAATGTGACAAATACGTCTGTATTGTTTATCTGGGGTTACTTAAGATCTGGTCATGTGCAACACTATGTATTTTATGAGTACCTAATTAGACAAATCGTATAACTAGTAGTATACTTAAATATAAACGTGTCTAAGTGTATATATGCTCTAAATAAACAATATTTGCGCAGACTTTATTACAAACTAAAGTAACAGTACTCATATTTTAGAGTTTTGGTATTTGTACAAATAGTCGGAACTCAGAAACATTTTAAAACACATCCTGAGCGAATTGAATTAACACTTTAGACGACGATTAGTGGAAATGGAAAGTATGCTAAACTAAGTGTGGCCTATTCCAATCGATATTTACACACAATCTATTTACAAGTATCTATGGCCTACAATCACTGTGACTCCTTTTTCGCGAGGGTAGTGCTTGATTCCTTTGGTTCCTGTGGTTCCTTTGGCGCTGGCATCAATTCTCCCAACGCCAACTTATTTGGAAGAACATCTGGCGTATTGACGATTCCATATGGCCTAAGATGATATATTAAATAATCCAGCACATACATTTGATTGGGCGAGACATAATGGAAAGATATGGCATTATCCGAGCAGCAGTCCAGACCCTTTAATATAAATCGTACATCAGTTGGTTTGTTTATAATAAATTTAAATTACAGATCTCACCTCGTCTGTCTTGTAGTAAATGTATTGCCAGTACCAGAACTTCTTATCCGTATGCGACGGTATTAAATGATGCTCTGGGACAAAGGGAAAGAACCGACCACGGCCATTAGCATCCCTTGAATCGCCCGCAAGAACTTTAACATTCTCCAAGCATTTGCCCATTTCCACATCCTCAGCTCCAGAGTTATCACTTTTGCAGAGTTTTGGATTGGGCAGAGCCTCCTCCACAAAGCGACGGACTGCCTCCCGACTGAGCACATAACCAGCTCCTCCAGACATGTAACCTTGCTTAACATACGGCTTGAACTTGCAGCCAAAGTAAACGGGCGTCTCAGGATTGTAGGGATACAACATATAGCGCATATTCTCAACAACCGTGTAGGTGTCATCGTCTGCCTTGAGGAACCAGTCAGCATCATTGATGTGATGTTCGTAGATGTACTTGTAAGCCTCCTTAGTCTTGCCCCACAGATTGTTGCGTCCTTCCCCAATGGGTAGTGCCACAGCATCCAATTCCTCATCCTTGGCTGAACTCATGAAAATGAGTTTGTTACAACGCTTTCCCCAGGTGCGCTTTACGTGTCGTGCCTTTTTCTGATGGTTGGTGGGATTTGTCATGATCCAACAGAGAATCCGAACTTCGCTGTACAGTTTCTCTGCAATACTGCTGTTCTCGTGCACATGGTCGTGCGTGCCCACATCCTGCTCTGGACCCGCCAGCTCAATCATGTCATGGCTGTGATGGGCATCGTTTACATCGCCATGACGATGACCCTCGTAGGGTATAAACTCGGCACGCTCTGGAGTGGAAGAGTAGACAAAAAGCTCTGCTAGACAAAAGCCAACAACGAGTCCAACGATCAGAGAGACTAAGGACCGTTTGTTGGAACGGCCTAAAAGAGAATTGCAGATAACGGATTAAATCAAGTTTGATAATTAGTTTAACTATGAACTTACCTTCGTTGAGTAATGATCGTCCTAATAAACTATTGGCAGTCATCTGGCTTTAGTTGAGTTTCGGATTAGGGGACTTCAAGGGTTAATGGCTAAGGCAACCGCTTAATCTTTGGGACTTGGGCTTTGAGCCTCTTTTGTTGCGTTACGTAGGTGGAGCTCCTATTTCGTTTAAGCTTTACATTTTCTGCAAAAGATAAACGAAAACAGAAATTCCATTTAGTATATTACAATATATGCTACATATGTAGTTTCTTTGCAAAGCTTTATCTCTAGAATTCCCCAATTTACAAGTTTTTCAAATCTTCCAGTGAGCGTGTCTTCAGCTTTTCTCGTCTGTCATTCAATTACGAGTGCCAAACTATCTGAGAATTGTGTACAGCGGCGATGCTCGGTCGAACTGTGTTAATATTATGCGAAAACGTGACAATTGGACCATTTGGAAGACGTTGATGAGTCCCACAAAGCTTCAGATGCAACGTTTTTATTTGTTAATTTTTTTATTATTCCTACTTATGCCATTTTGATGCATTCTGTTATGCATTGCTACTGATATCAATTAATTATCTTGCTTGTTGTACAATGCACGTGTGTGTTTTCTGATTTGTTTACCTCTTGTTCTACTGGGTCAGTTATGCATTCTACGATTATGTCTTATGTAATCTATCTTATTCTTCTTCAACCTATGTTCTTGATCTGCTGTTTATCATTTTAAGTGTGGTATTACTATCTCACGACTGGAAACTATTCACAATTCACGAACTGTCATTTTAGGACTGCGAGTAAATCACGTTTGGGGTCATAACCACTTAAAGTAAATATTTAGCTTTTGCCCAAGTCTTAATGTCTCTTTTAAGATAATGTGAAAATTAAAGCCATGTCAATAAAAACCTTAGCAAATCTACAAAGCCTCATGAAGTGAATATAAACTTATTATATTTTATAATTATCACCCAACTTTGACAGACTAAGTTTATTTCTACTAATACAAACACTTTATAAGATATGTCAATAAACAAAAGACAAATTGAAAATACTTGACATTCTAATCTGATCCTTGGGCAGACATTATAATTTATTGTTGTAACATAAATGTATTCAATTAATATTTCACATAGTCGTTATTACTATGTAAAATCGAATATTATGTTAATTTCCTTTTTGCAAAACTCTTTTAAATTACTTATATTAGCGAACAATTTTAAGCTCAATATAAAACAATTCGATTATCTTCTTTACTTGTTTATAAAATTGTTTTATATATTTATTTGAATTATTTATAACTTTATTTTGAAACTGGCACATAAAATATTCAGCAAACATCTGTTACGTGGTAGTTGATATTATCGACTACGCATACAATACACTTGCACTTTATTAGTTTTTTATAATTATTATTTTAAATGTTTTGAAAAATTACTTCAAAATTGCTTAATGAGCATCTAAAGTTATGGTCTTGCACGATTCGCTAACGAGTGACAACTGAAAACATTATGCATATAAGTCGAGGTTCTTAAAGCAAACGTTGAGTACACTACAATAAACAGTGTAGTTGTTGTTTCTCGATGTTGTCTTTGTCTTATAACGTACCCAAATGGAAATGGAAATGGATATTGAGATGGCAAAAACTGCAGCCTGTCAAGATATCAGTAAATAAGGTTTTTTTTAGTGCTGACTTTGACATATGGTTATGGTTTTTATTGTTATTAGGGTGCGTTTATCTTACATACAACTAAACTAATTGATCTGAGCCATGGGCACTGAAATTTCTCATGACTCACAAAGAAATCGCTTATCAGAAACTATATACTATTAGAGCTTATCAGTCAGCGTTTTTCAAGTCGTTATCAAAACGACACTGAGAATCAATGGCGTAACATTTAAGGGGCGTAAAAGACGATGGGAGTGATTTTATTCCAGGTATTGTCAACTGATATTATATTTTGCATTATTAAATTTATTAAAGCAAAGCACTTAAAAAGCAAGTCGTTTGTATTTTATATTTATATTCAATCATTTGAAAATTCAAATGGCAACACTTCACTGTATGACTAAAAAACAGATTTGCTCGAATTTTAAAAACAATTCTACGTGTAAACTTAATGGAAACAAATAGGATAGAGTAGCACTAGTTGAGACTGTTGTATTGTAAATTGCATTTTTCTGAAAAAAAAATAAAATGTATAGAAAGGAATGTCATTTACAAAAGTATCTCTCACTTAAAATTTAAGTAGACTATGAAAAGCGGTCGTCACGATATTGCTCTAGCTTTTAATTTTATTTGTAAAAATAAATGTGTAACCTTTTTTACATATCTCTACTAAAGTGTAACTTATAGTATTTATTTATTTATAGCTTTCAACAATAAGAATTGCAGTAATAACAAGACAATAACACTAATATTTGTTTTGGTGAACTGAATTTTATATCCCTTATTAATTTAAATAAAGCATGACAGTGAGAAATAAAATAGAGAGTATGAAATAAAACATTAAGTAACCTTTCGAAGAGGAGCTTGGATATATTATTGATATTTTTTTTTTTAAATATTACCTTGAACTTACTTAAGTACACTTAAAAATAGATAATGAATATGATAATTTTATATAATGCTTAATTGGAATTTTTTTAGGGATATTTCTTGAAAAAGGAAAAGCCTATGAAAAGCATATGATCATTTAAATGTGAACTAGTTCCTTTTAGTAAATAAATTACCCTGTATAAAAGTGTAATTAAATAGTTATCAGTTACAGATATTTTTATTACTCTGTCAAAGACAACAATTTTGACACTTTTCAATCAGGCAGTGGAGCAATCAAGTGTAACATGCATAAAATACATATTCGTTAGGTGTCTTTTTCTTAGTAGATAGCTGCCGGTCTTGTTGTTCGGGTTTTATTTGGAGTTTGCAGAGTGTGTTTAAATTTACTCCTTGAAAGGATGCTTGAACTTGATAAATAGTCTGATATGTGTGACATGTTATTTATTCATCACTTCTTGGAGCATTTCTTAAAGTAAACTCGGAAAATGCGATCACATCGATTACTTACTAACAACCTTAGTGAAGGTACCCATTGGAATAAACATCCGATATTAATTTTTATCGCTGGGGTAATCATCGGATTTTGCCTCGTAAAGATATTCAACACTCCCCTAACAATAGATGGCTTTGATTCGTACATTGGACACAAACGATTTCACAGTGAATATGCCCATAGTCCTGGACTTCACATTGATGAATCGGGACCAGAACTTGAAGTGATTAACCACGATCATCCATATGATAACTCAACTATTGCCGATCAGTTAAAAAAGGAGGTGCGTCTGCTCTGTTGGGTTATGACAAATCCTACGAATCACAAGAAGAAAGCCCGTCATGTAAAACGCACTTGGGGAAAACGATGTAACATTCTTCTATTTATGAGTTCTGAAGCAGATGATGAGCTGCCAACGGTCAAATTGGATGTTGGAGAAGGTCGTATAAATCTGTGGCGTAAGGTGAAGGAGGCATTTAAATATATTTACCAGCATCACTACAACGATGCTGATTGGTTCTATAAAGCAGACGACGATACCTATGCTGTGATTGAGAATCTACGTTATATGTTGTATCCCTACAATCCAGAGACTCCAGTTCACTTTGGTTTCAAGTTCAAGCCATTTGTTAAGCAGGGTTACATGTCAGGAGGATCAGGTTATGTTCTCAGCAAGGAGGCAGTGCGACGATTTGTGGTTGAGGGTATTCCAGATCCCAAGATGTGTCTGCCAGGCACTGTCGTCAATGAGGATGTTGAAATTGGGAAGTGCATGGAGAATCTCAATGTAACTGCGGGTGATTCGAGAGATTGGAATGGACGTGGTCGCATGTTCCCCTTTATACCGGAACAACATTTAATACCCAGTAAAGATAAGACTTTCTGGTATTGGAGCTATATGTTCTACAAGACAGATGATGTGAGATTAAAACAAGCAACTATTTTAGTTAAGGAATTTAAACTTTAATTGTGGTTTTTAGGGACTCGACTGCTGTTCGGACAATGCCATATCCTTTCACTATGTCTCACCCAACCAGATGTATGTTTTGGATTATCTGATATATCATTTAAAACCTTATGGCATAGTAAGAGAGCCTCAACGTTTGCCTGACAAACTGAATGTGGGTGAATTTATGCCGCCTCCAGAGGAAGTAACAGCTGATAGCAATGAGGATTCCATTGAAGATGGGAATAGATTGAACACAACAATTTTAACTCCAACAGTTCCGGCTGATAAAGTTAATAATAATGCTGGAAAAGTAGTGTGACGGACCAAATCTAATCATAGAACTACAAAGCCAAACGAGTTCAATTGCATTGTGTGGGTGGTCTGATTGTCCCCGTAATTGTAGCATGACTACAACTGATGGACTTACATCGGTATGTTAATGTGTTGGCAATTTAAATTGCAATTGTAATTGCAAATTAATTAAATTTAGGCATGAAATAGTCAGACCTCAACTTAAATAGTCGCATACTTGCAGTTTGTCCGGATTCGAAATGAGTGTCACGGCAATTATTTTGCCGGAACGGTTTTTTGCTTAGGCAAAACATTGCAATTAAAAGTAAATTACATAAATTGCTTATCACTGAATCACTTTGCTTTTAAACTTGCGCACAGTATTTATACAGCCTAAAGTTGCACAAAATTTGAGAAGAGCAATATTGCACACGAGAAATAAATCCAAAATATTAGTCTATTTATAATCCAACAATTTTGTTACAGGCTAAAATTAAATTTAGTATTTGCAGTTTTCTTATATTAAAGGAGAAAATTGCAATTTTCTGATGTCTCAGTGAACTCATTTTGCAATGTTTGTAATTCACAAACATTATTCTAGTGGTCAGTTTTTTTTGTATTTAATATTTATAGTCAATTACGTATTAAATTGGACGTTTAACTTCGAACATTGTATCTGTGTAATTTCATTCAGATAATAATTGGTGCTTGATATTTTAATGGTTTTCCTAAGCTTTGGTTGATATTTCACTACAGTTATCATTTTATTTTACTTGTAGAGTAAACATACTACATTCTACACAAAAACATAAAAAACCATCCATATACAAGTATCTAATATCGATTTGGCATTTAAATGATTCCTTTTCAATTTTATTTCCATTTAATTCAATTGCCCTAATCACAGTTGACGGCAAATTGAATAAAAATCAGACCGAAATTTTAAAATACTTAACCCATGAACCCAAAAAAAAAGACAATAAATCAACATAAATTGTGATTTAATAATAGTTTATCAAAGTTATTTAAAAGTAAGATATGTATATTACGATTAATAAAAAAAAATATAATTGTAAACATGATTGTCATAAACTCAAAATATTACTAAACAGCTATACATTTTATGTCAATAGTTATAATTATAAATTGTATTAATTTGGCTGGACTATCAGATGTTTTATGACATTTTCAATTATCTTTTTTTGATAAATTCTATTTAAAGTATCAATTATGTAATGCAATGTAATGAAATGATTATCTCATAGACAACATATCTATAAATATGCCCCCGATAAAGTCACAAGACCGTGACAGTTCATTCACAGTGAAATAGTAAAAAACACGGGGAACTGACAACAAACCAATTGTTCAATTGCTTTGTGTGGCTGTGTTTGAATCGTCGGTTAACCAATAAAATCGGCCACGCTTTACGATTCTTCCTAAAAAGAATTTAATTAAATTGTTTCATGTGCGTGTGTGTGCGCTTTGTTTTATTTCCTTCACTTTAAATTGTCAGATAAAACTAGAAAAAAATTGTATAGAAATATTATTCTGCAACTAAATTGCTTATATTCTACAAATTCTTTGTTATCACGCAGAAGAGAAACTATGTTAACTGGCCATGGAAATTGTTATCAGAATTTTTATTTCATTTTGTTTTTTTCCAGACATCCGTCATTGTAGTGTGCAATTTGAAGTATTATTATGTGTCTTATTTCCTTCCAATGTTTATCATCTTTTAAATCTAATGTCAATACGCTTGACAATTACTATTGAGATAACTCTGATGAAGTTCTTTAAAGCAAGGTTATGCTTTAACTCGAGCAATAGGTGCAATAGTAATCAAGAACAGGGTCTTATATGTTAGATAAAAAATGTAATTTCGTAGAGTACGATTACTAGCAAATTGAAGAAAATATCATAATTAAGAAAATATAGCTGTTGTCGCAATGATTTGTTCTTATTTTATATATTGTTTACTGTTCAAAACATTTAATTCTAATTGTGACATAATTGCTAAATGGAGTAAAAAAAATAATCAATCAAATGATAAGCTTTCTTCACAAGAAATCAAAATTATTTTTTAGCGCTTTGTTTTATTGGCAGAAAAGAACACAATCTTATCTTATATTCTCGTACATTTATATTTATTTATCTGTAAGTCTTTGAAGCGTGTGCTTTAATTTGTAGTTTAAAAATGAAAACGCCTTTACCTTAAATTGGTAACTTGGGCTTACTCATAACATTCTTACTTGTATATTTATAGAAGAAATTTTATTGGTTTGTTCACATTTCAGTTAACTTTTGCAATACTATGGAAACTAATCATGAAAACCAGTTGTTACATTTCTAGCTAAATGAACATATTTGTCGTTTAACGGGCCAGAAACATTGTTAGACAGACAGATTGTTGCTGTGTTTTATTAAATAAGGAAAAGATATACTTAACACAGGAATAATTATCTCTTAAAGACTGCAAAACAATTGATTGTCTTAGGTGCAAAGAGTTTAAAGATATACGAAGAATTGATAGCATGTATTTTCTTTGTTCTTTCTAATTTCGTGAACTTGATAAAATCAGCGGCTGGTTAAATATTATAAAAGAAAATAATAGACAGTTAAAACCCCGGATTTCTCTACTACTACACAGTGACATAAGAACTTACAAAAATTAGACTATAAATCATGGTTTGAGAATTGCAAATTTTTCAATTTCTAAACATTTACAGTATTATTGTCCAATGCAGATATTCATTTGAGATAAACCAACGACTTCATTCCTTCACATACATATTTAAAAGTATCTTACTTAAAATACGTTACTTATACATATCTTACTTAAAATACGCTACTTATACATAGAATTTGAAATAAATCAATTCATTACAATTAAAGTTAAAGAGTTTATGTAGTATTTTTTTTAAATAGTAGTATATAGCACTTAAAATGATTATAAGATACATCGCAGAGCTTTTCGTCTCATTTTATTTATATGTAATTTAAAATCTCAATTTTATTTTAATCTCTTTTATTGTAATCTTAATCTCTTTTATTGTAATTTTAATATCTTTTATTGTACACAGCTTTGGATATTTCGTGCGTGGAACCCGCATTGATTTTGATAAAATATTTTTATTACTAATTGTAAAGCTAAGCATTTAAATAATCTAAAAACATAAAAATTCAACACAAGTAATTGTTGTACTTATTATGAGATTATCTTAAGCTGCTAGCGTACGATATTTTAGAGAAGGTTCGGTTCGGTTGTTTAAAGTTTAAACCTTAAAGACTTATTTTGATTCGCTTTGATAGCCCCTTTTGAGCCTTGGCTCAATTTAATACAATATAATAATTTTATTTTCTTAATTATTTTCCATTTTCTTTTCGTAACATGATAATTCAAACTTTTAAAATTTTGTTATTAATATTCTACTTTTTTTTATATTCAGAACCAATCCTTTGTATTACCAAGTAGCTCACAACTTGGGATCATAACAAACAACTAAAAGATAAGCCTGGTGATAATGAATTGTCTCAAAGGGGCCACTTGAATGTAATTCCTATAAAAACATACTTGTAATGATTATATTATAATTACGCGATTATAACGTAAACTCTAGAGAGCTCATGATAAATCCAGATAATCCAATTAATTACATTAGCAGCTGCAAAATGATTGTGAGCGGTTATCAATGCAGCAACTGCTGCCTCGGAGGCTAAAGACCCAAAGTAATGCAATCTAAGTAAATACTTATGCATTCATATGTGTGACACCATATACTTGTACTATAACTAAGTATATAAAAATAAAAACAACATAATTCAAGAGTGCAATGGGAAATCGTGAAGAGGGAAGGAAAGCTGAGAGCAGACAAGAGGCATGACATGGCGTGAAGTGTGTTTGCAGCTCAGGCGCGATCATATTTAAGGAAACATTAAATGGAACCACAAATAAATTAAAGAAATGCAACGATACGACGGCAATTTACCCCTGGAGTGAAGAAAGAGCGAGAGTTGAAAGTCCCCGAGTATAATGCGACATATAGCAACGGAAATGGCAACTACCGAATGAGAGAACGGCTATCAGGCGAGTGAAGAGAGAGAGAGAGAGGAAGCAAACAGGCAAAAGGGCAGCTGTCGATGCAGCATATTATAAATAACAACAACTATTGGAACGGCAGCACAACGCAGTGTCAATACTCTACGACGATAAATTTCAAGAATTCCAATAAAACTGGTATTATAAATAATATCTATTAAGTAATTGTAACAAACATGTACAATTTTTTAATTATAAATTTTTTTTAATCTTTCGGAAACTAGTATTAGTAAACTAAGCTTCAATCCAATACAGATCTCAAGTTCGATAAAGAGTATTGAAAGTGCTCACAAGAGAAGGTGGAAACACCCACAACAAGAGTACGAAAAGAGAGTTTCAAATTGCATCCATTGCGCGCATTCCTTAGTTTCTCCTTTCAGCTGATTCTGGTTGTACTTTGAATACTATTATTGTTTTTAATTTTTTGGTTGAGTTATAAATTATTTGATATTGTCGCTTGTTGTTGTTCGGCTTAAGCATGTCGTTTAGTTTAACTGCGCTCCGAAACTGAAATTTTGAGTGTCTGTATTTATGTAACGGCACTTGACCGCACTTTATATTTAAATATTATGGATTTTTTATTGTTTTTTTTTTTTTTGTTTTGACATACTAAGCGAACTTTTGAGCAAATTAACGCTGACAGAAATGTTTAACATTTTTGATTTTTTTTTTTCTTTAGATTTCTGTTGTTGCTTTAGTTTGGTTCATTTTTGGGTTATTACAGCACTAAGCTACTTACAATTGATTTTTAGCACAATTATTCGCATTTTGTACGCCGTTTATCTTTGTTTTTGTGGCGCAGGCAGGACGCTCCCTGAGGCAGCGGTGCTCTTTTTTTTTTTGTATAGATTTGCTGCGCACTCACGTTTTAGTGGCGATTTAATTGGACGGTTTGTCATTCATGCGATTTATTTTATTGCTATATTTGTAGAAGCCCCCCCAACTACAATGCGACTAGCCACAACAGCAATTATAATAATTAATTAAAAACTAAAATTAATTTTTTTTTTTCCCGACTCTCTGTTGTACGTTACAACAACGCGAAGGAACGCGCGAGCGTATGAAGTGACAACAAAACGGCAACTGAGGACTGCACGCGAAAATTTCAGCTTATGAAGAGAGCACTCGAGAGGGAGAGAGCAGCTATTTCAGAACACATGTCTGTGCTGACCCCATGAGAACTTTGAGCGGCAATGAGCGGCGTCCAAAGAGCGACGCATGCGTTGCCCCAGTTCTATGCTCAAGGGGCGGCTCATGACTGTAACTGAGAAGAGAGCGCGTTGTCAACGAACGGAAGCCGGCTAGCGACCGGCTACTGAGAGCGTGTTGATAAAGCAACCTAATAAAATGAACAAGCTAATAAATAAAAATGAACAAATGCACTAGATAAGACAGACAGAGAGCGAGAGAGAGAACGTTACTTAAGCCATGCTATCAGAAATTTTACACATCACAAACTCTGTGTTGTGATGTGTAACAGTATGGGGTTATTCATGCTACCCCCGGCATGGAAAATTGCCTATGACAGCTGTCGGTTGAGAGCTAAGAGAGCAGCGCAGTAAAGATAGGGAGAGAGCAAATGAGAGTTATTTTAAACAGCTGTTTCTTATGCTTATTGCGAAGTACCGGGTTAAGGGTGAAAAATTACTCTCTTTCTTTTAAGAGATAGTCTAAATAAATAAATTCATTAAAATATTTGTGATAAAGTAATACTCTTATATGAAATTGTGAAATAGCTACATTTTGTTAAAGAATATTTAAAAAAAAACTGTGTTCTCAAGGCCGTCTGTTTTTATCTGTTATAGCAAAATAGTTTATCGGAATGTAAATAAATGAACTAAATGGCGTTGTAAGGTTTTGTAAAATGTGATAAGAAAACTTGTTCATTTGTTATGATAATGCAGGCTACAAAATTTCCTATTGGGTCTGAACTTATAGCAAAGTTCTTAACCGCAGTGTCATAGTCAGCAGCTTTCTGTTGTTCAGCAATTGCTAAAGAGAATGTAGTAATATATAAAAGTTTTTAATCAAATTCACTTTATTTATTATTAAATTTACTACAATTAATTATACATTTTATAAGGCACTTGTGTAAGTTGCTTACAGATATAGTCATATAAGTACGTATATGTATAGTTTCAATTGATTCATTCCACAATCATAAGTACAAAGATATCTACAAAATGAATTCATTCATTTCTGATGACAATATAGTAGGTGTCTTTATTCACTTAATATACGAGTATCAAGTGGTTACACTCACACACGATTCGTCTAATATTTACATTATTCTTTTTGAATTGTTCGAAATCTAAAATACAAAGTCACGGCGTAAAGAAAACAGATTGTGTGTGAATTAATTTAAAATAACTTAAATAAACACACAAATAATGAATGAGCAATAACAATTTCTCGTCATTTTGATGTTCAGTCGAACCTTAAAAAAATGTCGAACGCTTTAGGAATTTTTTCAAAATTACAAAAGACACTTAATAGACAAAATGTATATAAAATTGTTATATATTTTTTCGTAAACAAATTTCATTTAAATTCCATACGATATTATATTTATTTTGTACATAGTATTATATATGTATGTATATAGCCTAACTAGTAACTATAGCCTAAATGCTTGATTCTAAGGTAAATGTTTTCTTACAAAATTATACTTTAGTTACGAGTAGTTAATGAATATTCAGTGATTTGTTTGGTTCAGACTGTGGTACATTTGACAGATGATTTTTAGGATTAAATCGTATGATAATGGTAGGGCATATGGAATATGTTTTGGGCCTGCCATTGGGTTATTTATGCTCACGTATATCACTCAGTTATCTCAAAAGAAGAATATCACAAGATTCCTAGAGTCCAAATTGTGACCAAATCCTAAAGGAAAGAGCAGCACAATACGAGCACCAGCACGGTTATCGGAAATAGAGCATAGATTTCACTACGTGGATGACATGTCGATATCAGATTTGTGATATCATCTTCTTCATGCTCAATGCCATCACGTGTGGGCACTTCAACAACAACTATCTCATCCGAGAGGAAACCAATATTGAAGGTGCAGTCTGTACTATTCAGACAACCGCGTGATTCACTCAGATTGGAGTATTGAAAAGTCGGTTTATATATATCAAATATAGCATGTATATCGTTGCGTACAAGATCGTTATCGCTATAGAAGATATAGTAGTAATATCCATCCTCGGTGATATTATGCAAAACCGTATCGTGTTTTCCATTTTCTAGAAAATGTGTGTTCATGCACGCTGGCTTCGGGGGAAATCCCTCGGCCAGGAGAATGGCACCATTGAAGCAATCGAAGAGTCCAGTCTCAAAGCTTGATATAGAATTGGATTCATCGGTTTCCGTAAAGTTAACCGCATTTCCACCGTGACTGTACCTTCGATCGTAAACATTCTCACGCTTCTTTCGCTCCTTTCGCTTGTAAAGTTGCTCGTAGAGTTGTCGCTTCTGCTGTTCATGTCCTGATGCAGTGTGACGTCTTTTTCGATAGACATTCTCAGTTCCATTAACTTCTTTTTCGGCTAATTCCATTAATTCCGTTGATTTCGGGTGATGAAACGGGGAGCCCTTCTTCAGCTTTTTCCTTTGGCGTTTTGGGGGTGCAATTGTTGTTGAGGTCACATTGACAGGAGCATGATCATCGCTGAGATCCTCGCCACCATGATTCTCATGCTCCAGCAGTCCTTCGGCTGGGAGCTTCTCCTCTGTTATCTCGACCACATCCTCAAAGAATACCTTTACCTGATCATGACCCTGCGCATAATTTGCCCCTAGCTTGTTCTTATTGTGATCCGTCAGACCGCAAAGTTTGAGCTCACGCCTTCCTTTGATCACCAGTATACGAGATCCATTATACCGAGAACAGAACTTAAGGGACACCGTTGCACCCTTCAGTAAAAAGAAGCCCCAATACTCTAGTGTATCATCTGGTAGGGTCATCGACTTCTTCAGCCTAATATGTTTCCTACTTGTGGAAATCTCCGGTTTATTCTGCAACTGAAAAGCATTGAAGTGGCTGCTCATACGAAGAGTGTGCTTTGAGCAGAATATCGATGATATGCCATCCCGTATCTCAATGATATCCGACTCGGCAACTGGATAGTTCACATCCGCAAAGATCGTCTTACGCAAATATAGAGGCATTATGATCAGAGTGGCTGGCAAAATCACAATCATAATGCAAAAGACGAGCACACGTTTTATGCCGTGCATTTTGCGGCTCTCTGAAATGAGAAGAATTATAGACATAAGATAAGTTTTTAATAGGCACACAGTTCGTAGAACTACAAGTAAATAAATGTGTTCAGTTGGGAGAGATTGTTTATCTCTAGAAGCTAAGACATTCCTAAAAGATTTAAGAAAATCAGTTTTAAATTATTTTCTACTTTATTCTACACAATGACAATAATCAATCGCTTTCATTTAATTTACACAGAACCTCTAAAGTCTTTAAAAGAATTCAAGAAATATATCATATTTTTAAAATATGAATTACATTTTTAGATTTACAAGTATGATAGTGTTTAAATGTACTTAAAAGAGTGTTTAATAGTTTAATACATTTTATTTAAGCTCATAGGATCATATATTTTGTGTCATTGGATAATTCTACCTTCAAAATGATATTCCGTAATTTGTTGCATTTTGATTTGCTTTATTTTCGTCAAATCCTTAAAATATTTATTTATTTCTTATAGACACTGCGCTATGAGTTGTTGTTCTTGACCAGGCTTTTTAAGTACTGTCTTGATAATGCGATTATCAAATTAGACTGCTGCCGTTGCCGGCAGTTTTTCATTTTTTTTTATCACAAGAGAGTTTATAAGTTATAAGTGGGCTCAAAAGCGTGAGTATTGCCCCCCAAACGTATGATTGTATAGGTCTACATATAAACAATTCAAAAAAGCAACAGCGGCAAATACTGTTCAAATATATACCTAAGTTATTTGCAAGATTCATTCGGAAATACAAAACGAGCGCTAAGTGACAAAATCTATTTAATTAGCGTCTACTACTCTACGCTCTAGTCGTGAGTCTCTCAGTTGTTTGTTCTCAGCTTAACTAATTCATATAATGGCTGATTAATTGTTTTAAATTTTGTATGGCTTAAGAATATAAATGACTAAATGATCGATACTTATTTTGAACATTTCCTAAAAACATACAAGTTATTCAAGGACAATCAAAATGTCCTTTGGGTAAGAAAATAGCGCTGATTTCTCGGAACATATTTGATTTATAAAATTCTCCTAACAACGGACTAAAATTATGTTTTAAGGACCATTTTTTGATTCCATGGAGATAGTACTGGTCCTTAAAAAAGTGTTTCTACCAATTTTGTTAGGATCGGACCAAAAACAATAAACCTATTGTATGAAGATATAATTTAAAAAAAAAAATCATTTTTTAACTAAATACGCTGAGCAGAAATTGATTTTGGAACTATGAAAATGTAATATTAGAAAGAAACTGTGACAAAAATAACATTCAAAGTATGTACATATGTCTAAAATTTAGACCTTAATTAAGATACAACTTCAAAGAAAATCATTAAGGTGGTTTTTTATTAAATTTCTTTCCAAAGAATTTTTTAAGAATTGAATTTGAAAAGTGTATCTTTAGTCCATTGCTTAGCGGGCATACTTAATTAATTTATAATAATATTTATTTAGTAGATTATAATCAAAAACTAGTAAGTTTAGGGTATTTCATAGTTTAGCATACCCATTTAATAATTACTTCTTTATAAAAAAGCCTGTCAATTTCTGAGCTACAACTTTGTGTTTATTTTGCGGCATATTCTTAGGCGTCAACAATATCTCAATCTATGACGTCTGTTATTGATTCCGCCATAGTAATAACAAAATATATTAATTTTTTACTCTTAATCGATTTGTTCAACTATTTTGGTCTGTTTTTCTGCAGTTGCCAACAATAAAGTATGCCAATAAAGTCGAGCCTAGTTACGGAGGTTTATCGATAATCAATGGCCTTTCGTCAATAATTATCGCTCACCCAATGGATGTGAGTGCTGATAGCGTTCATTTTCCCCCGACTATATATAAACTATACTATACTCAGTTTGTTGAAGTCTATGAAAATGTCAGGCTAACATTCGGCTTATCAATGTTCTACGACTCGTTTGTTATCAATTTCGAGTGCAATAAATCCATATTGTTTAGACGAGGTGAGAAGATGGATCGTTTAATTATATAGAACAACATATTTATGAGTTGCGTATATGTCACGTTTTTGTCGAATGAATAATTCGAGTACTCGTTGCTAATTATACGAACTTGTCGCAAAGTAGCTTGATAGTATAATTGATAAACCACCAAAAACGTGTTGAGCAACTTAAAATTAGGTTTATTTATTTATGTAAGTATATAGTTTATATTGAGAAAAATTAAATAAAGATAAGCTAAATTATGAGGGCGAGTGACAGTGAGCTCATTTCTTTTCCAATTCTATTCCAGGAAATGGCATCAGCATCAATCGATCAATGTTCTTAAATATTTCTACCTTTTCCATTTTTAAATGATGCACTTTCAACATTTTGAGACAGTTCTTAATATAGCTTTGTTAATTGTTTATAAATTGGTAACAATCAGAAATAATAAACAACTTGAATAAGTGACAGTTGGACAGTCGAAAATGATAAAGACTTCCAGACTCTATCGACAAGTACTTCATAATGTTGGTCAGGGCTAAGCAATGAACAACTTGACCAAAGAGAGTTAAATATTAAGAGAACTTTATTAAAATTTTAAACAACTGGTTTAAAATGTTCTCACATTAACGCCCACGTTTACTTAGCTGCTTAGTGTTTCCATGTCAATTGGCCTAATGGCCTTCATGTCTATGGGCTCAGGTAATAGGTCTTAGTTCGTAGTTCGTAGCAAATTTGTAATCTTTCGTCTTGGTTACGACAGCTTTTGACAAACCAAAACAAATATTGCTTCATAGTATGTATAAATTGGATAATTTTTAATTTTCCAGACTATGTATTTACCGGTTATGGTTTATAAATTTATGACAAGTTGGCATTGAAACAATGTACCTTAGACTGTTGTTGTTAGATATGCAAAGCAGATGTATACGTCGTAACTGGTTATTCGTTAACAAATTCTTTCATCAGGTAGATTTTTGTAATGCTTGTGGTAAGGAAGTTGATCTAATATCTATATGTGTAATTTTCTTTATAGCAACTTTGAATGTAATTTTTCTAATATAATTTTTCATAACATACATCTTCAACAAAATAGACATTTCTGAAGCTTCGCTGTTCGATATGTTATTTTATATGAGACTGTCTTGAAAGTAAAATTCCTGATCGCATTGATGCTTAATTTTTTTTTTTAAGAAAATAAGAATTTCTGATTCCATAAAATATATTTCTTTATAAATTACTCGTTGTTTAGATATGTAATAATTTACCAGAATGCTCATCGATCTCATGATCCCCAAATTTCATTACTTGCTCAGTTCTAAATGAATTTTTCAAAATTTGTGGATTTCTCATATATGATATTCTAAGTTATATGTTATTGTTTATCAATTGGCAAGTTGCCATCAAAGTTCACATTATTCATCTTTATTGTACCAAATATCATAACAATAATATTGGAATTATGGGGAAGCGAATAAAAATTTAGATAGAATTATATGGACAAAGCCAACTTTCATATATAATATTATTACCAATAATACTATTTATTTTTTATCGAACAGGAACTTCAATAATGTGGCTTTGTTTTTTAAATTTAAGGTACATATATGTAACTGCTGTTTAAAACTGTTGAAATGTATAACTGTTTTCAACCGAAAAACCGACAAGACAAGATCCTTAAGAGGTAATCTGTATTGAAAGGTTCATAAATCCCTTGTACTTATACTAAAATAAATATCTACTTTTACATACTCGAATTTTCTTTATTTGTGCGTTTCAAGAGCTCATTTATTGTCGGCGTGTGCTTATAATAAAATTTACATGTTAATAAGAATGTACTTGAGTATGGAATGAGGTAAAGATAACAGAGTTAGAAATTTAGATGGAATATAGATAGAGATGAAGGTGGGGTTACGGTATACAGCTATATTATATGGTATTTCGTTCTGCTTTCTTTGTATATTTCTCATGTTTCTGTTGTTGTCAACTTACAAGTTTTTATTTTGTGTTTTTGTTTTTTATTTAGCTTATTTGTATTAGCCACGGCAACAACAATCTTAGCGTCAACGTCGTAGGCGACGTGACAAGTGAATATTGCAGTATTCTTTGTGAAATTTCACATACAGTTTGTTTTGTTTATTGTTCGGCTGCTTTTGGCATTGTCTTTGTGTTTGATAAATATAAAAGAGAGTACAAAATATTTGGTAATCTACACGTGCATTATATGATGTCTTTATTATCATTATTATTTGGTTCGTTTATCAGTCAGCGCATTGTTATTGTTATGCGTTTGCTTATAACACTTTGGCACACATTTTTATCAACAAATTGCTCTCAATCTTTCCGAATCGCACTCTCTCTTTCCCAGTCACTCTCTCTCTTTTCTCTTCTTCGGCGTGAGCGCTCTCTTTCTCTCTCTCTCTACATATCAGCCACTCTTTGTTTCAACAATTTCTTTTGAAGAAATTTTTTTTATTATTTTATTTAGTTTTAAAATCTTGTATGCCTTGTTCTTAGAGTTGTTTTCTATATCTTCTTGATCAAATCTTGTTTGAAATAATGCATTATTAGTATTAATAATTTCGTATATGTGGGTTAATTTAATTAATAAGAATTACGAAATAATTCGTCGTCTGTCGCGACACGGAAAACACTCTATAATCTATACACGCTCGCAATCAACTGACGACTGACGATTGACTGACAGCCAAACTCTCGATTCGTTTCTGTTGCAATGGAAATTTTATGAAAAACAATGAGATTAACCAAAAGTCTTGCGCCATTGAAAACTCGCTCTCTTTCTCTCTCTCTCTATCATCCTCTCTGTTTTTCATTAGCTCTGGTCAGGTCGGAAAAATCAAAACAACTCTCTGAGAGTAATTCCATTTGTTTTGATGTGAAGTTGGCTGCGATACCATTGCTTGCAACGGCTGCCATTGCTGCCACACTTGGCGCTTTAACGCCAAAACTGGCCTTATTTTCCCTGTTGCCGCATTGATACTTTAATTTGGATTTGGATCTTTTTTGAGTCGATTCAATTTGTTTTTCACTTTGCGTCCACCGGTACAAATTTGCTTACTGTTTGCTTGTTTCGGATGAATTAAAAAAATTGTATTCAACACAACTCAGAAATTTATATAAAATATTTCGGGATAATTGAATAAAATATTTTTAATAAGCAATATGCTTATTAAAATTAATAACAATATACTTGTCAGTATAATATTGCATTTGATTATAGAACACTAGGCAAGATCAAAGCGACCCCGACCCGATCTAGCTATCAACATTTGAAATTAAAAAATTATTAATTTTGCTTTCAATTTTTGTTGAATTTTAAAGTAAAAAAATCGTGATAAAATCAAACAAATTATTTTATAATTTTAAAAATATATATTTGTTAAACTGTTGATTTAAATCAAGAACAATGTATAAGAGGTTAGTGGGCATGTTCATTAGTTGTCAGAGGCTGTAAACTTATAGTGTAAAGTTTATTAAAATTAGACGTGCCGTTCTCGAGAAATTTTTTAAAATGTAGGATTACCCCAAAAATAACACAATAAAAAAACAGTCAAGTGAAAAAAAAATAAAAATTTGCTCTTGTAGAGGGACAAACAAATCAATTTCTGACATAGTACTGCAATAATTTGCAGAAATGATATCACCTATCGTGATCCGATTGATAAAAAGGCATAAACATTTATTAATATCCGCTTAATTATATCTTACTAACCGAATATTAACACATGCATTCCAATTTTCTTGCATTCGACTTTAGCAACAAAATGAAAATCTAAAGTACATCTTTTTTTTTTCAAGTATACATCATGTTATTAAACACTTGTCCTTAAAAGATTATACTATTTAAGAATTCGAAAGTTCTTACTATGCAAATCCGGCATCGAGTAATAGAAATCGGTGTGATAATAATGTAATTGACTGGCACTTATTGGCGAGTTGCGCTTCATTAAGGATTTCGCATCCATGTTGCCAAAGGACGATTGGAGGATGATGATAAAAATAAACGACCCGACACACTCGAATTATCGCTCGAAACTAAAACTGAAATTGTTGGATCCGTATAATGACTTTCAACTCTATCCGTAAGCTGTCTGATTGCCGACTGTTGACGATGGCGACAGTGGCGACAATGGTGATGACGTCCAGATCCAAACAGACGGTGGTACTACTCTAAGAATCCATCTGGTTTCTGTTATAGGGAAAGAGAGAAGAGAGTTTACAGATACGCCTCGGGCAATCCGAGTGAATTTATAATCGCTCAGTCTAGCATCAAGCAATTGCCATTTATTGTTATAGTAAATTAGTAAACACTAGTATAAAATATACAGTATGTAAACATCACAAAAACAACTATATAGTGATAAGAGGTTGACAGTTCTCTGCTTAACAGTCTGTGGCATCCGACATGTGTGTGTGTGTCCATTGAACTGACATTTTCCAGACATTTTCCATTGCAGTGTATAGGGTTGTTTCCATTTCAGTTAATTGGTAATTCAATATCAGTATCTAGCCAAGACCAATATAACGTCAGCTTATTGAGTCACAATTCAACACAATAGTTAAAGGATATGAATCAATTCCTCATAAGAATCGAATAAGTCCCAATAAGTGTATCTTTAGTTGATTGTTCAATCCATCATATATTAATATCTAGATATAGTATCTTGATCGCAGAACGCTTGATTCACTTAACACATTAAACGAGCGTCATATCTTTTGCTTTTGTGATATATATCTAAGATAAATGTAGCCATAGCTTTTGCTTATCTTAGAGTTTGTTGATAACTTATCTTGATTTATTTGGCTTATACTATAATTTTCTTTTATTAGTTTGCAAAGTTTAAAGTAAGATGAATAAGTTTAATAGATAGTTTGTTTTTTATGGCGTAGATAAGGTTTCTATTTACACATGGATGTTATACAATGTCTTAAGTAAAATTGACAAAATGGTAAATCAATTTTCTTTTGTTAAAGTACTAAATGGATTGACTTTAAAAATATGTTATTGAAAAATATATTGGTAATATTTAGACAACCTTAAAGTATGCTTCATGTTTATTTTCAAACCAATTAAATTACAAAGTGTGCGAAAAATATTAATAGTATAATTTTACTTAATTAACGTATAAATATGTATGTAAGTAAGGTCAACTTCTTAAACATTTCAGAAGACATTTCTTGTGAATTGATATCAGCTGTTGCTTTTCAGCATTATTATTATGATAAACAGTGTAAATAATACTCTTTATTATACAAAAAAAAAAAAACTTAAAAAAGTCCGACAAATAATATATACATACATATAAATAAAATCAAGCGAATATTAAAAGATAAGGAAATAATATTGAAAAAGTGATTGTGCTATTCAGTTTTACTAAGTATATAGTATGCTTAAGCAGTTCTAAATGACCGCATGACGCTACTATGTAAATTAGGAAACTTTTAAAATTGTACGGAATTGATTATTCAAATTTTGTAATTCCGTTTTTTATACCCTTGCAGAGGGTATTATAATTTTGTCACGAATATAGTAACGCATTAAAGGAGGCGTGGCAGACCAGATAAAGTACATATATTCTTGATCAAACTTGGTAGAGGTCCGTCTTTTTGCTGCACGCAGTAAATACAAGTGTCGGAATCTTTAGTATGAAAAACTTTTTTGTTTCTTAAGATATGTCAACCAAACTTACAAATTTATATATCCTGACCAAATTTGGTGCAAATCGGACAACTGTATCTTATATCTGCCATAGGAACGATCGGTTCGAAATCATCACAGTTTGGTACAAAAATATTTTGTATTTTTATTTACCCTTTTAGCTTAAATATTGGGTTGGGTTAGTTTTTATAAAAAGCAGAAATGCCGTTTTTATAACGGGTGGTAGTGGATTTCTGGGAAGAGGTAAAAATTTCAAATAAGTAGTAAATTGAATGGAACAATAAGATGTATTGCAATACCTGGAAGAGATCAATATAGTCCTCCAATTGAAAATATTATTTTTGAAGGTATAAACAACAAGCTGTGAAAAATGTGTTTGTATTAGATTTATATCAAAATATTATGGGAATAATTTTATATTCTGAAATCCAAGCAGCGTTTGTCGAGCAAGTTTGAAACATTTCGCTTAGTCTCAGAGTCAAACAACATTAACATAGTTTCTATAGCGCAACTGATCGAGAGAGAGAGAGAGAGAGAGAGAGAGAGATCGATAGAGATGCCGCATACGATATTGTTAGTGCAGCCTGGAGATCGTCCAGAGACACGAACATATTGCGACTATGAAAGCGTTAATGAGTGCATGGAGAGCGTTTGTAAGATCTATAAGGAGCATTTGAAGAGGCGTAATCCAAACACACCCACCATCACCTATGACATCATTCAGCTGTTTGATTTCATCGATACGCTTACTGATATTAGCTGCCTGATCTATCAGAAGAGAACCAAAACCTATGTGCCCTACAACAAGGATTGGATCAAGGAGAAAATCTATGTCCTGCTGCGTCAAGGGAAGTTCAATCCGAATGCCGAAAAACCACAACAAATAAATAAGAAATAACAATCACAACTACAATTAGCAGCAATAGCATAAACACGCCAATAGAACAAAAAAAAATAAAAAAAAGCCAACTAATTCCATAATTTCCATTTCATACACAACACAGATTCGTTTCTTAAACTGGCCGAAGTAACTCGAAAAAATACTTATATCTTTGTTTATTTTTTCTTAATATTTTTTATTTCATATATTACCGTATTGTGCGACTGTGTCCTTTTGTAGTATTGTGCACTACAAACTGGTAAATAAGAACTTTAATTTTTTAGTATTTTTTCCTGGACTCATCATCGACATAATATTATGGCTAATAGGTGAAAAACCATAAATGATCAAGATCTATTATAAAATATACAAGAATATTGTAAAACTTATACCGTTCACGACTACGAGCTGGACCGTTGAAATTCTAAATACTGATCAACTTTTTCAATGAATGTCGTCAGAGGATCGAAAACATTTTGAATGTGATTTAAAAGGTCTAAATTGGGAGGAATACTTAAATTTGATAATGTTTGGGATGCGAGAATATATTGCAAAAGAAAAGCCGACTGAGAAATCCATACGAAAAGCTCTACAACGGAAAAAACGGTATGTACCGAGTTTAAAATTCAGAATTCAGACTCTTATTACATATTTTTCACAGATTACAGATATAATATATCATAGAGTTGTGCAAATTATTAGATACTGCTTTGCTGCTACTATCATCTGTTGTGTGCTGAACGTAATTTTTGGTGTTTTTTATTAGAAACAAAAATTAATAAAAATGTTATTAATCATAACAGTTTGTTTTAATAGTTTTAATATCATAGCTTTTTGCATAGTTAACTGGTAGGAGATTTGTATAATTATTATATCTTTATTATAATTCATGTTCATGTTTGAAGTTTTAATATAATAAACGTAGAAGGTACTAAGATAACTTATCATATTGTTGAGCATTCCGGGTATAATCGTAACCGAGCATTATCGGTTTGCAACGCCCTACTGTTTTGAACTATTTACATGATAGTGGGTGGTTACCCATATCTATTTGAACATAATCAGTTGCCTTGCTTATTGAAATCCGTTTTATATCCTATTTTTATAACAATTTTTCATAGTGCAGATAAGGTTTCCATTTACCAATGGATGTTTTAAAATGTTTTAAGTAAAATTGATAATAATGTAAATCAATGTAATTTTGTTAATTTACTAATTGGCTTGACTTTAAAAATATGTTATTGAAAAATATATTGCTAATATTTAGACTACCTTAAAGTATGCTTCATGTTTATTTTCAAACCAATAAAATTACAAAATGTGCGAAAAATATAACTAATAGTATAATTTTTTTGTTAAGAGCGAAAAAGCACAAGTAGTTGAAGAGTCAACACCCTTAAGGCCGAAGTAAGATAAGATAACAACAGATCGCACGTGTTATGTATAAGTATGTACATTAGGTCAACAATTTCTTAAACTTTTCAGAACACATTTCTTGTGAATTGATGACCGCACATATCGGCGGTTGCTTGGCAACATTTCAATTATGATAAAATTAATATATTATATAATTAATATATTATTATTATAATTATTATTATAATTATTCATGTTCATGTTCATATATATTGCAAGGCAGTTCAGATATGCTGCATGCCGGGTATCATCGTAAACGAGCATTCTCGGTTTTCAACGCCTTAATGTTTTGAACTATTTCACTTGATAGTGGGTGGTTACCCATATCTATTTGAACATAATCAGTTGGCTTGCTTATTGGAAACAGTTTTATAGCCTATTTTTATAACAAATCCCTTTTCAATGGCATCACTGAATAGTTCGAATGTACATAATAACTATAAGTATCAAACTCAAAAAGGATTGATCATGTATGATAAGTTACTGGCAGTTTGATAAAAATGCTTTTTTCAACTTAACTCAACACATTTTTACTAGGAAAAATGTTGGTTGAAGATAATTAATACCAATAAATCTTACTATGTTGGAGTTTTCAATTTGATAGATAATATAAATATAATAATGAACAGAAAGGCTACTTTTCATTTGGTAAGAGGTCATTTAATGCTATTTTTTAAATTTGCATATTTTTTATGAGGTTTTAGGTTTTATTAAAACTAATGCCAAACCAAGTCATCATTAAACGTAAAAATATTCACGTTTGATATTACTTAAATTCTGCGTAAGTGCAGTTCTTGTATTTATTTTAGGGAATGCGTTGCCCTCGCACCTCTTTAACAACACGTATTTGGATAAGTTATAAAAGAGGGAATACAGAAATATTAATATTTACATGAATATATACATATATAGTTTTTGCCATTAATAATTTGAAATGAAAGTTCTTTTAACTTTACTAAAGATATAACTAAAGATAAAACTCTACAGATGAATCTTAAAACGTTAATTTATGTAAATTATTAATTAATTCTGTCGCAACAAATTTAGATAAAGCTAATTTAATGGTTATTATTTATAAAGCACAAGGCAAGATTATTTCTAATTTCTTCTGAGGGTAAATTATAATAAAAAAAACATTGACTTGAAAGATATGATGCTGAAGGACTTTAAATAAAAGTACAGTTTATCTAGTGTTTCCTCAATTTTTGTAATGAGGGATCGTTGTCGAGCAAAAAACACGTCCGGCTGGTGGCATGTAAAAGACGCATTCTAAACGCTTGTGTTGATAAAAGTAAAACGAGTACTCGTACGAATACTTCTGAAGCGTTTAATGGTTTGGTTTTTAGTTAGTTAGTCAGTTTAGTTCGCTTCGCGTCGCATAGCACATCATTACCATCATGAGTTTTCGTGTTGCCAGCGGGCACTTGTCGGTTAAGTGGGTAATATTTTGCGTGATCCTTGGAATCTACTTGATTTCATATATAATAAGTTGGAATGACGACATCAATCCAACAGTGCGTAGTCAAACTCTTTCTGGTTTTACACATCGTAGGCAGAGAGAAAATTTAACAACTTCTCCCAAGTTGAAGGAAAATAAATACTTTGTGCACACCTCCAAGTGCAGGATACCCTACATAGATCCTTTTAGCGAAGGGGCTATGAAAATATACTCACCGCGCACCTTTATACCTTGCTCGAATGACAGTGATTTAGTTTCTGCTCTCTTCGATGTCAATCTGAAGCGATACGTATTGCATATCAATGAACCTGTGGCCCACAAGCTCCTTAATTCCACAGAGAAGCAATTCAATTGTTTTTACCGTGAGATCCAGTATGGTAAAGAAACGGAAACATACGATACGTAAGACTGTAGTTCCCATATAACCAAGAGTTTTCATACGTTTGGCACAAATGTAATATAGATATTAATAATATTTATTGTATTAATATATTATTATGAATTAAAATTAGGAACACAAGTCTTAATGATTTTTCTATTCAATCTTGTATTACGGCAGAAGCGTCCGTCACAGTTAGTAGAAAACACTGCACATAATATAGAGCACTTTAATTTTCCCGAAGAACCAGGTTTTAAACAATGACACTCTTTAATTTTAGTGAGCAATATAATGTTTCTAAACTCATAATTCTCTCTCATAAACTTTTTCCGTGAATTTATCATCTTCATTATCTACAAGATTTGTAGATCTAAAAAAAATGTATATTACCTTTAAAGCTTTACAGAACTTCAAATTATATTCATGTAATTCCCAAGTCATCCCAAAAATGGATTTTGCAAATAAAAAATGTTAATTATAATGTATTATATTTTAATTCGTTACAACTACTTTAATTAAGTTAAAAGGCTGCAGTTTTAAAGTTGGTCTTTTTTTTATTTTTTCCATTTTTGTGTCAAACGTATCTGTATATTCCTCCATAAATGACAAAATCATTTCTTTATTTTAGACTCAGTGCTAGTAAATACTTTTCGCAAGATTATGTGGTGCCATTACACGTTGAGGGAATGTTGTTGGATTGTGAAACTGCCGAAGAGCCTCCAGTGAAGATACAAAAAGATGCCTATATTTTCATTCAGTACCAGGAGGAACCAACAGCAGCTAAACCTCGGAAAGGAAGCACTCCACCACCTCGAAAACCCAGTGTCATTATGTATGGTATTGATACATTGTCGAGGATTAATCTCCGTAGGACAATGCCCGTGGTATATGAGTTCTTAAAGGGACCTGGATGGTACGAAATGCAGGGTTACAATAAGGTTGTATAGCTAGATTCTCATAAATGAAATCTTTCTAAGGTCTGTCTATCTTTTAGGTGGGTGACAATTCGTTTCCGAACATATTTGCAATAGTGAGCGGATACTCGCCGGAGAAAGCTAAGGAGCACGTTTGCGATACGGATAAATCAGGTTGCCTCGACGAAATTCCAATGATCTGGAAGTATTTCAAAAATGCCAGTTATTTGACCGCCTACGCTGAGGATGAAAGCGGTTCAAATACATTTTCTTACTTAAAGCCGGGCTTTTCCAAGAAACCAACGGATTACTACTTTCGTCCATTCCTTAGAGCTCTGGAGAGTAAGACTGAAAACTATCACTGTCCCGGTTGCCGGATGTCCTATTGTTATGAACGTCGTTTGGCCAACAGTTATATATACGATTATTGCAGACAGTTCATGCAACGATATGTAGAAGACCGTCCGATTTTTGGCATGTTTTGGTCGAATCACTTTAGTCACGACGATTACTTTATGCCTTCGGCAATGCAGCATAAGATCCTTGGTGATCTGCTTGACTATGAAAAGGATGGTTCCCTGGAGCATACCATTATGATATTCTTTGCTGATCATGGTGTTCGTTATGGCCGTATTCTAAGCTTACCTGAAGGATTTCTAGAGGAGCGACTACCGATGATGTTCATCTATTTGCCACCCTGGTTCCGCAAACAGTATCCAGAGTATACTGCAGCCCTGAAATTGAATCAAAATCGTCTGAGCTCCAATTTTGATCTTCACAATACCCTAAAGCACATTATCGAAATGGGAGGTACTCCGGATGGACCTACGTTACCGAAATCCTATGATTGCCCCACATGCCAATCCCTATTCTATCCTATTGCCGAGAATCGTACCTGCCCTGAGGCAGGAATTGAAAATCATTGGTGTACTTGTCAACCATATAAAACCATTAGGTCTCTTGATTGGAGCGAACGGATAGCTCCTCGTGTTATCGACCACATGAACGAGTATTTTGCTCTCAAGAATCTGAGTCATCTGTGTAGCAATCTCAGCCTAAACTATATTCACAATACGGAAATTAGAACTGGATTGGAAATCAATTGGGATGACGAACTGCCCGTACTGGAGACAGCTGTCTATCGTACCAAGTTCAAAGTCAAACAAAACAGCGCCGATTTTCAGGCAACTGTCGTCTTCAACAACATCACAGAGGCCGTTAAGGTGAACGTGGAGAGCATAAGTCGTACCAACTCCTATGCAGAAGATTCCACCTGCATTAATGATAAAATCGCCAAATTGTACTGCATATGCTTTAGTGATCTTAAGTCATAGGAGATATTACTTTACAATACTTCTCTATACTGGTAATCTTAAAATAATCTCATCAATCTACCGTCTAGAAAAATTAAAACTAAATGCGTACTTATTTTTAGTCTTGTAAAAAATTTAATATGAATGATACTTTTTTTTAAGATAAAATCAATATTTAACCCCAACCAACAACAAGGTCTTCAATTACAGTATCTTAACATGAATTTCTTAGAAAGAGAATCCTAAGACATTTATCAGTGTTTTAAAAGTTTGATAAGAATGTTGCCAACGGAAGTCATTTTTCCTGACATATCAGTTACTTGTGAATTGATAATTTACTACATGAATTAATCTACTTAATAACAAGCGTCAAACAACTAAAAAACATGTAATAGGACCATTACTCATTCGAGGTTCACTATTAAGGTATACAGACTATCAAATTAAAATATGCTGGGTATAAAAATATCTTGACCAAACTTACAGACTGACTTTTCTAGCCAAATCTAGCCTTTTTCGCGTCAAATCCGACTTTTATTCCACCCCAATTTAACTATTTACTCTAGCTATTTTCCATCCAAATCTGATCTTTTTCGCCAAATCTGAATTTTCTTCGCCATATCTATAAATTTTTACGCCAAATCTAGCTTTTCAGACAAAATGACGAGCCAAAGATCCCTTGCAGAGACCTGAATTCACATTTCGATATATCACAGGTTTATGATACAGTAGTCCGATTTTATCTAAATTAAGTCCGATTGTAAATAACGATACCAGACACACAATCTGTGAGTTTCGTTAAGATATCTAAGGAAACAAAAAAGTTTTTCAGACTAAAGGTTAACTTTTTGTCTGGCTCTTAAATGTAAAATGTAAAATCTTTGAAAAAGTTTGCATGGAAACAGAAGAACAGACAGACAGAAAAACAGACGGACTTGGCTATATCGACTCAACTCGTCATCACGATCATGAACATATGTATATACTTTATGCTGTCAGCCACGGCTCCTTCAGTGCGTTACACATTTCGTGCCAAAATATTGATATGTTATATTAAATCTACATACGATATACCTTTCGAATATATCATTAATTGTCATTAGACCAGCCCATCTTTGTACCAAAAGCTTCATGCATATATATATATATACATATACAGTTAGGGTTGGGTTGCTTTCGTCACTAGCATGGACTGCCGTCTGTTCGCTGTTCCACTGTTCAAAATTATTAATATGCAGAAAATGTAAATATAATTAGCTCGTACGAATATGCCTGAATGGTTGAAGGTTTAACTTTTTGTAATTAGTTTGTTTCGGTTTGCGACACATAGCACTTCATTATCGTCATGAGTTTTCGTGGTGCCAGCTGGCACTTGTTGTTAAAACTGATCATTTTCTGTGTGGTCTTTGTGATCTTCTTGATATTTTATAAGGAAAATTTGACAATCGATACTATTTTAACAATGCGAAGTTCTGGAATCTCATATCGAAAACCCAATTCAAGGCAACAAAAATTCTATGTTCACACTTCAAAGTGCAGGATACCCTATGTAGATCCATTTAACGAGGAGACCATGGAAATATACTCACCGCGCACCTTTATACCTTGCTCGAATGACAGTGATTTAGTTTCTGCTCTCTTTGATGTCAATCTGAAGCGATACGTATTGCATATAAATGAACCTGTGGCCCACAAGCTCCTTAATTCCACAGAGAAGCAGTTCAATTGTTTCTACCGTGAGATCCAGCATGGTAAAGAGACGGAAACATACGATACGTAAGACTATAGTTATAATAATTAAGAGTATTATCAAACGTTAGGCACATACTCTACGTAGTCCACAGATAAAAGGTGAATTATTCTTATTAAATAATAATATCAAGCAATAAATCACTCAGGAGTGTGACAACTTGCTTCATTATCTGCCGTCATTTTTATAACCTTGCACAGTCGTAAATTAAAGCTCATTTGCTAGCATTTGGTGACTAGCTCGCTTAACGCCCGCTCTTTGGTCCATTGGGAGGCAGACCCCTACAGTACCTATATTCAAGCAGAGTCGATATAGCCATGTCCGTCAGTTCGTCTGCTTGTCTGTTTCTATGCAAACTAGCCTCTCAGCTTTAAGCTATCTTGATGAAACTTTGTACAGAGCAGTCTTTCTGCTGCGGTACATGTGTATGTCGGATAAGGACGGATCGGATCACTATATACCCTTAGTATAAAAAATAGGGTTTGTTTCTTAAGAAATCTCCATAAAGCTTGCAGACTGTAAGTCTAGTTTTATAGAGCTTGATCAAATTTACATACTATATCATAAAGCTGACATATGTTTAAAGTTGTATGCAGGTCTCTGCAAGGGTATACAATCTTGGATCCGCCAGAGATAACCTTATGTTATTTTTGCAAATAACAATTACTGCTCTATTGATTTGACCGGCTCTCATAGAATATTTGTCAGAAATTTTTTTATTTCCTAAAAATGTGTAAATATTGAGCTGTTACATCCTTGTGTAAAGGGTAGAATATGGAAGTTTAAATATGCAATAAAACTTTCATTTTCTAGCCTTTAATTTGTTTATAAACAGGCTATTCAATTTTTAATTATAGACTCAGTGCGAGTAAATACTTTTCGCAAGGTTATGTGGTGCCATTGCACGTTGAGGGAATGTTGTTGGATTGTGAAACTGCCGAAAAGCCTCCAGTGAAAATACAAAAAGATGCCTATATTTTCATTCAGTACCAGGAGGAACCAACAGCAGCTAAACTTCGGAAAGGAAGCACTCCACCACCTCGAAAACCCAGTGTCATTATGTATGGTATTGATACATTGTCGAGGATTAATCTCCGTAGGACAATGCCCGTGGTATATGAGTTCTTAAAGGGACCTGGATGGTACGAAATGCAGGGTTACAATAAGGTTGTATAGCTAGATTCTCATAAATGAAATCTTTCTAAGGTCTGTCTATCTTTTAGGTGGGTGACAATTCGTTTCCGAACATATTTGCAATAGTGAGCGGATACTCGCCGGAGAAAGCTAAGGAGCACGTTTGCGATACGGATAAATCAGGTTGCCTCGACAAAATTCCAATGATTTGGAAATATTTCAAAAATGCTAGTTATTTGACCGCCTACGCTGAGGATGTAAGCTTTTCAAATACATTTTCTTACTTAAAGCCGGGCTTTTCCAAGAAACCAACGGATTACTACTTTCGTCCCTTTCTGACAGCTCTGGAGAATAACACGGATACCTATCAATATCCCTGTTTCATTTGTACCAATAACCTGCCCTATTGTCATGGTCGTCGTTTGACAAGCAGTTATATATACGATTATTGCAGACAGTTCATGCAACCACTAACCAATGAATACATTCATTGGTTAGTGATGCAACGTTATGTGAAAGACCGTCCGATTTTTGGCATATTTTGGACGAGCCACTTTAGTCACGATGATTACTTTATGCCTTCGGCAATGCAGCTTAAGATTCTCGGTGACCTGATGGATTATGAAAAGGATGGTGCCCTCGATAATACCATTATGATATTCTTTGCCGATCATGGTGCACGTTATGGCACAATATTGAGCTTATCAGGGGGATATTTGGAGGAGCGACTACCGATGATGTTCATCTATTTGCCACCCTGGTTTCGCAAACAGTATCCCGAGTATACTGCAGCCCTAAAACTGAATCAACATCGTCTGAGCTCCAATTTTGATCTTCACAATACCCTAAAGCACATTATCGAAATGGGAGGTACGCCGGATGGACCTACGTTACCGAAATCCTATGATTGCCCCACATGCCAATCCCTATTCTATCCTATTGCCGAGAATCGTACCTGCCCTGAAGCAGGAATTGCAAATCATTGGTGTACTTGTGAACCATATAAAACCATTAGGTCTCTTGATTGGAGCGAAAGGATAGCTCCTCGTGTTATCGACCACATGAACGAGTATTTTGCTCTTAAGAATCTGAGTCATCTGTGTAGCAACCTTAGTCTAGACTATATTCGCAGTACGGAAATTAAAACTGGATTGGAAATCAATTGGGATGACCAACTGCCCGTACTGGAGACAGCTGTCTATCGTACCATGTTCAAAGTTTTACAGAACGGCGCCGATTTTCAGGCAACTGTCGTCTTCAACAACATCACAGACGCCGTTCAGGTGAACGTGGAGAGCATAAGTCGTACCAACTCCTATGCAGAAGATTCCACCTGCATTAATGATAAAATCGCCAAATTATACTGCATATGCTTTAGTGATCTTAAATTATAGGAGATATTAGATATCATTTTAATTAGTAAACAGTGCTTACTAAACACTAAAATTCTGTAACTTTAAATTCTGTGCGTATTTAAGTTCACTATGTTTTAAAATTATATTAGTGTAGTTTTATTAAAAATATTTGTATAAATAAATAAATATGTATAATTTGAATTTTGTTACTGTTAACGTAGGTTTTTGATTTACGACTTATTAGTTAGTAGTGGATTACCACATTTTCTTGATGCTAAATGAATTTTCATACAAATTGTCAGACTGGTATCTGATCGAAAAATTATTTGTACTTTAAAAACAGTTTGCTTTACCTAACGAAAGCTGGGAGTTAAAGAATCCAATATATTTAAAACTACTAAAGGAATTAAACTTATACTAATTAAGTTTAGAAATTTTAAAAATTATGTATATGTATATATTTTACTAAAGGGATATGCGAGATTTCTTAGATTGCCCGAGAAATAATAATCTGATAATATAAATAATAATTTGCATATTTTTCCACATATCATTTACATATCTTACAAAAAAAACGTGTTTATAATCTTTCAATCTTCGACTTATAATTTATGCAGTCAAATCAAAAATAAAAGCTAAATGAATGTAACGTTTATTTAATGTTCTAAAATAAATAAAAAAAAATAATTGGCGTAGATCCCAAACTCAAAGTTGAAAAAAAAACTTTTAAATACACTTCACAATTATTCGTAATAACACAAAATCCAGAAATACGTTATGTATCATCACTTAATTGGCAATTGTGGGAAATCTTTACTTGTTGTTATACTCATACTTACCTTCATATACGTAAATCGTAATATGAGATTTGTTGTTAAGAAACAATCTACACGATACACAGAAAGTGAAGGATTTCAATCAGAGATAATCCGTGTAGAATCCACAACAAAAAACAAACACATTCGTAATGCCCAAATAAAAGATTTCTGTGTTTTTAGTCCAAAATGCAAAATACCACGCTTGGATCCATTTTCAGTCGACAGCATTAGATTATTCAAGCCACCAGATTTTAAGGAGTGTACGAATCAGTCAGATCTAGTGTCTGTACGATATGATCCAATTACAAGACAATATAGGATACATATCGACGAATCTTTGCCAGAGCTGATTCCCAATATTTCATACTATGGGTGTACTTATAAAGAGATTTCTCGTGGACGGAATGATTCTACAGTGTGGTGAGTACGAAGTATAAAAGAATTCCTTAGAGGTACTAAATAATTTCTCTTCTTTCCATGCAGGACGTCAAAAGCGATTTATTTTAAGCAAGATTGGTTGGTGCCGCGTCACATTCAAGGCATTATTGTGGAGTGTCATGAGCTGAGGAACAAATCCCATGTACTTCAACGTGATGCCTTCGCTTTTGTTCAGCATCCACTCGACCGAAATGATAAAATTGATGAGAAACGAAGTCGAAGCCATCCAAATGTCATATTGCTGGGCATCGATGCCATGTCACAGGTGAACTTCCAAAGGACAATGCCACTTACAGCCCAATTTGTGCGTCAGCCGGGATGGTATGAAATGCTTGGCTATAATAAAATCGGGGATAATACATTGCCCAATATCTTAACCCTATTAACGGGTCGCACATCAAGACAATGGAAGTATTACTGCGATATAAGAAAACCAGGTTGCCTAGATGCATTTACCTATGCATGGAATCATTTTCAAAGTGCTGGGTATTTGACGGCCTACGCCGAAGACTTGAGCTCAATTGATACCTTTCATTACCTTCTTCCCGGATTCATGCGACAGCCTGTAGATTATTATCTTCATCCATTTTTAAAGGCAATTGAGCAGAATATGGATAAAGTAGAACATCTTGGTTACGATTATTGCGTGGGTCGCCGGCAAAGCTATCGATATGTTCTTGATTACTGTCTCCAGATGATGCAACGTTTTGTTAAGGAGACGCCAAAACCTCTCTTTGGCCTCTTTTGGATGAATAGCTTTAGTCACGACGATTTCTCTGGTCCGGCAAGTGTGGATAAAGATTTTGTGAGTTATCTGGAGCGTTATAAGGCTCTTGGTTTTTTCAAAAGATCCATTGTTATACTGCTTAGCGATCATGGTCAACGATTCGGACCCTTAATGAGCCTACCATCCAGTTTTTTGGAGGAACGTTTGCCAATGCTTCACATCTATCTTCCCCCTTGGTACCGCCAGCAGTACCCAGAAATTGTCCATGCTCTGGACTTGAATCGGAGACGTCTGAGCACGCCTTACGATTTGCATTTAACATTGAAACATGTTCTACAATTGTTGCATCCACGTTTGACCTTTGCTGAGGGACCTTACTGCGTTGGCTGTCAATCCTTGTTTCAGATACTTCCCGATAATCGCAGTTGCAACGAGGCCTCCATTCCGATCCATTGGTGCTCTTGTGAACTCTACAAACAAGTTCCCATAACCGACAGGCTGCAGGATCTCGCACGGCTGGTTGTTTATCGGATTAATCAATATCTGATCAAGACGAATCATAAAAAGCAGTGCTATCATTTGAGTCTCCGTAAACTTCTGCTCGCCGAGCGTCGACAGTTATTCAATGACAAGGGACATGAGGTACCTTCCCCAAATGGACTGGACTCTTATCGCTTCAAGTTTACCACCAAACCAAATGGTGGACTATTTCGTGCAACTTTATCATCTAGTATGGATGCTTCTTATGTGATTATTCGCGAAGAGTTTATTACGCGTCTTAATTCGTATCACAAGGATGCTTATTGTGTTCGGGATCGCACAGCCAAGAAGTTTTGCGCTTGTCTCAGAAATCAAGGTCTTTTACCTAAATTGCCAAAATGACATTAAAATGCTTATTTTAATATATTTTACAATGTAATTAAATTACCTTTAAAGCTGTCAAAATTATAATCATTAGTTAAGTTAATTATAAAATGTATTAAAAAGCCAAAAATAACATCTTGGATGAGGTAAAGGAAAAATTTAGCTTGCTGGGACTGCCAACCTGTTTTTATACGATAGTCAAACAATATCGATAAGATTTTGGCATTAATCAAGCGCTTTGTTTGCAGAAACAAGAGATAGACAACAGAGAAAAAACCGCGCAAAGTGGAATTGATTTATTTTTATAATAGCTATATATTTTATCGTAGGTGTTACAAAAATGGACTTCTGGAATGACCAAGTACATCAGCTGATTCTAGTTTTGTATAGTATGTTTATTTATATTATATGTATTTAGTTTTCTCATATTTTTATTTATTTCATTTGTTTTTGTTGTTGCATGTACAAGTCTCAGCAATTCTTTAACTATTACTCAGTAAACATAATCATTAAAATCTTAAAAGTCAACACAATTTGTGAAGAAAAACTACACAATGCCAAGTCGAAAGACGACAATAATAATACGGAAATACTTAATAATATTCTTTGCCATATTATTGATTTTTATATGGCTAAATCATGATAGAGCAAAGGACGAAAAGGATGATGGAATGGTGCACTTTCCATCCGTATCAATAACGCCAACAACAGAAAAGTTCTCCACGCTTTTTCTCCAGCGACAAGAGCGACTCCGTGCCCTCGTTTCGAAAAATCGCCTTAACCTGACGAAACGAATCCTTGGGAGAGAGGCGATAAGACACAAGACAACAAGACAAACAACAGCAGGTGTCGTTTTAAAAGATCAGAATGAAGCTAAGGAGAACGTTAAACCAGCACGATATTTTGTGTACAGTGAAAAATGCAAGATGCCCTATGCCGATCCCTTTTCCCGTGAAGCACTTGAGATCTATACTCCCTTCAAACTGAAACTCTGCTCCAATGAATCGGATATCTTTGTGCTAAACTACGACTGGAACAAAAAGCACTACATGCTACACTTGAATGAGGAGGCTTTATATAGACTGAGTCCCAACTCGAGCGTCATTTGCAACTTTCGTAAGGTAATCCAAGGCCACAATAATTCCAGAGAGTAAGCCATATGCACTATAACCTTTAATCCCGACTGAAACTGCTTAATATTTGTAGAATAAATTCGAGAATCTACTTTAGTCAGAGCTTTGTGCTACCACGAGACATCAGCGGAATTATTATAGAATGTCATGACGCCAAGAATAGTTCTAGGATTGTGCAACAGGATTCTTTCCCTTTGGTGCAAGTCAAAAATGAAACTAGAAGTTCAGATCAACAATCTTCAAGGAGGCAGCCCAGTGTCATACTTCTAGGCTTAGATAGCGTATCACGTATTAACTTTCAGCGCACAATGCCAAAGACGGCGAAGTTTGTAAACCAACTTGGATGGTTTGAGATGGAGGGATATAACAAAGTGGCGGATAATACAGTACAGAATCTTCTGCCAGTATTAA
Source organism: Drosophila testacea (assembly GCA_035043265.1). Lineage (NCBI taxonomy): Eukaryota > Metazoa > Arthropoda > Insecta > Diptera > Drosophilidae > Drosophila > Drosophila testacea. Next base: position 48,567 of record JAWNND010000661.1, read on the forward strand.
TGGGTCGCACGGTGGAACAATCGCCTCATAAATGTGATCGGGATGATACGGAATGTGTTGAACAGTTTACCTGGATATGGAAGGATTACAAGAAGGCTGGCTATACTATAGCCTTGGGAGAGGATCTGGCTAGTACTGGAATTGTATTTACAAAAGATATCATCGGATATCATCCTGGTAAAGTGGATCACAGCTTACATTCGCTGCTGCTGAGAATGGAAAAAGTCATGTCTGTCTATGTGCGATTTGGATACAATTATTGCATTGGACGTCGACTAACCATATGGTATGTCTATGACTTCTGTTTGCAGTTTGTCTCTCGCTACGTGGAGGAGTTAAATCAGCCGGCATTCGGTTACTACTGGAGCAGCACATTCACCCATGACTACAACTTTGGTGCAGCCAGCTTGGATGATAAGTTTGTAAGCTTCTTGAAACAGTTGGAGTCGCATCAATTGTTTGATAAAGCCATTGTGATACTCTTCAGTGATCATGGAGCACGCTTTGGCGAACTCTTAGATTTGTCCGATAGTTTCCTGGAGGAACGTTTGCCAATGCTGCACATTTATTTGCCGTTATGGTTCCGCAAAACTTATCCCAAGTATGCACAGGCTTTGTATTTGAATCGGAATCGCTTAAGTTCCAACTTTGATCTGCACAACACACTACGACACATCCTCCAACTGAATGCCAAGAGCCAAGCAGATCTTCCTCCTCTTCCCAGCTGTCTATCTAGTCAGTCCCTGCTGCATCCCTTGCCTCGCGATCGAAGCTGTGAGGATGCCTGCATTGGGGAGCATTGGTGCACCTGCAAGGAGTTTATTAATCAAGGACTGAATGCTGACATGTATTATTTGGCCAAGTTGGTGATATTTCATATTAATCGCTGGATGCTTGTCCATCAATTCAATACAGTTTGCCAGCGCATCCGTCTTCTCGATATGGATAGTGCTGAGAAGAAGGTTCTCTTCGAGGCAGAACGGCAAAGAGACAATGCACGGTGGCATCGCTATATATCGATTGCGTTTTCGTACCTTTCCTAGCTTTGGAAAATTCCAGGCCACAGTACGCCTCAACCGTGAACTGAGGAAATTAGATAATTTTTATGTACCGGACATTAGTCGCCTCAACTCTTATCACAACCAGTCACTCTGTGTGAATGATGTGAATGCGAAAAAGTTCTGCATCTGTTATCCCGATACCACATTGGACCCTTTTATGAAAGACTGGAAGAATATGAAATTGACTACCTTGCCAGGTTAAGAGTAATTATTTGAATATCTTATTACCTTAATGTGCAATCAAATTGTTATGTGAATCGCGAGCCTAATAAAATTACATAATATAGTATTAACTGTCAAAGCAATACTTCAATTTATGGCATCGCTGTTGACCAACACTTTTTGCCTGTCAAATACTAGTGTCAAAAGTTTTCACTGCAAACGGAGCTGAGTCGAGAGAAAGCAAAATGGTCAAAAAACGTACATCTGTTAAGGATATTAGAATTAAAAATATCTCTAAGCATATTCTTAAACAGCCAAAAATTAGGAATAAGAATACTTTGCTAGCAGAATTATTCTCCGAAGAAGAGGACATTAGCCTCAAGCGAACCAGAGCCACTCGGATTAAGACGTCAAAATCGCAAAAGAAGCAAAGGAAATCGAAAGGCAAGAACCCATCACAAAATGAAACATATGCAATGGAGGTAATTCCAGAAGAGGAGCGTACTGTGGATGAGCCAGAGGACTGTCTTGTACATACCATCGTTACAAGTTTCCCATTGGTACAAGAGCCTCAAGATGAACAGGAACGTCGCGATGTAACTAAAAATGAAATGCTTGTTGATGAAATTGTATCCAACGTGGAATTGAATAGTTTTACACGTACCATCGAAGCAAGTTTCCCAGTGGTACAAGAGCCTCAAGATGAAGAGGAGCGTCGCAATATAATTGAGGATGCTGAGCAGGAAACTGACATACAAATTGATTCCCAAACAGAAGCTATGGCGTCACAGGATCAGATAGTACTGCAACAATATGTCATTCCATATCATCTGCATTCCAAGCAGCTGTTTGCCAAATATCTTGTTCAAGAGGAACACACCTTTGATGTCGATGGAAATCAAACCAACAATGAATATATAAACAATGTTATCCAAGAAGACCCTGGAGCATTGCAGACATTGAAGAACTATTTGAAATGCTCAGTACTTTAAATAGGAAAATAAAGCCTTAAGACTCACAAAGTCGATAGTGTTTTGGGGGTTCTTTGTACTTATTTCTCATCTTTATTGAATTGCTTTTCTCAAACTTAGTTTCTAGATTATTTACTTTATTTGTAATGTATCTTCAATTGTATTGAATATTTCAGTGAATAGATTTTAAAGTTATTTTGATATTTAGTTGTGTGACGCTATGTATATCTACTTGTCTTATCTAATATTTGGATACAATGAAAGTAAACTTGGCATAGATCGCTTAAGCCATTTAAATAGTACTATATCAAAATTCATCATGCTATAAAATTCAGATATCAACAAATCAACGCTAACAATATGACTTAATCTATTCCAATTTGTTTATAAAACTATAAAACCTTTTTTCGTAATACGCTCTGCGTGTAATTTTTATATCCTTAAACTATCCTCAACTGTCGCTACATATACGAGTCCACGGGATATCGTTCGGCTTCCTCGAGCATATGCCTAAAATCGACTGGTTGTCCGAGAGGTGCTACTGGTCCTGTACCAGGTCGTCCCGCTACATGGCCATTCATCATCTGGGTGGGTCTCTTAGCACTCAAGGCACTTCCACGGTTTTTCAGATGTCCATTCATCATGCTTACATGGTGACTAATTGTAGGCACTGCACCCGGCACATTCGTCTCTAGATCATGGAGTATAGCATCCGTTTGCTCGTTCCGCATCACATGATTACTCATCGACTCTGCGACATCCTCGTCATCCACTTTATTGGTCAATTGCTGTATGTGATTACGTATAAGACGCTCAAATTCACGTTGTACGGATGGACTGTCCGTGTCACCATCCACCTAAAAAAGGATAGGTTAAGGTTAATCCACAAATTAACTTTTATTTTTAGTTTCACTTACAATCTGCAGTCGATTGCTGCTATCCATGGTCTTGAGCATGGGCAGCGTTTGCTCCCGGAACAATTCCAAGCGTCTTCGAAACGAAGATACCGTATCGTCTATGCGTCCGCGTCCCAATTGCAATTTTGAGCAATCCAACAAAATTGTGGGTGGTATTTGTTTGTACTGAAATTAGGAATTTTGGTAAAATGGATTAAACACATGATTTTAATATTAGAAATGTATGAAGGAGTCGAGAACTCACATATGCTCTTTCTATACTTTACTTTAGAACACATCAACAAAACGTTTAGTCCTCTCAAAAAACTACGAGTATTTCAAGAAAGTTGCTAAAAATAATTTGTATAATCTAAATATTAAATACCATACATTATATGTAATCTAAAAGTATCGAATAAAAGATATTTATAATTTTAGGTCGGAATGGAATGAATTTATATCGAAATGGATCAATTTAATATTACACTAAGTAATTGTTGTGATAATGAAAACTCTAGTACTAAGCCTAGCTATATCTATAAGATAATTATTCCCAGCTACAGCAAACAATCTTATCTTGAGATCTTCAAAGGTGTTATACCCTATAATATGTATGATATATATGGAACCTCAAACAAGACAAAACATTATTGCCTTGGATACCCAGCTTAAAAATTATGTGAACAGTTTTGTAATTTATGTTTTTAAAGATTCTCTATTTCATTGAAGTCCATTATTTTGTCAAATTTTAATTATTATTTTTACACAGACACAGATTTAATCCCTTTTGTTAATTAGAGTAGTCTGACAAAATCGTAAGACTGGAACATGATCGTATAAGGATACTAATCTCAATGATTTTTAAATCCGCCATAGGCATTTGTCGAAATATTAATAGCAAATCTTAGTTTTAATCAAAAAATGCTTACTTGATAATGCTCCCAAAAATGGCATATTAAAATTTAACAACATGACTTGCTATTCTCGCATCGTTTCATCTAAACTAAGCTACATAATTACATTCATTCAATTAAAATCTAATGATAATCTCATTTTCTTAATTTGATTGAACTCCCTGAAAGCAGTATTGCCCCTTTGGATTGAATACTTATTATTCTGCGATTATAATGTGTATTGGAATATAGCTTATTGTTCAATTTGCATACCTTGTTCTCAAAATATTTGACCTGCTGAAGATTGCGCGGATAGCCATCGATGATGATGCCAGTTTTGCCCCGCAATTCACGGATATTTCTATCCAGCAGCTGATTCAGGGACTTCTCTGGGGCCATATCGCCTGCAGCGAGAGCTTCCTTCACCGCATAGCTCTCGGTATTGGCACGTGGCGCAGTATCCGTGATATTTCGAAGTATTCGCCCAACGCTAAACAAACAACAATAGATATACTATTGACATATTGGGATTTAAAGGAAATGACTAACCTGATGTGTGACCAGCCCGGATTTAGGCCAACTGCCTTGAGGCAAAGCATGGCCTTATTGCTGCCAGGACCGCCAATTACCCAAATGATGGGCGGTATATGCGACTCGGTCTCATTGTTGGCATCCATGCTGGTGCCGGCATGGCTGAGTTTGGGTTGTTGGGTGACAACCACACCGCTGTCATCATCTGTAGTGTTGCCACCTGTTCGGATTGTTGCAGCTGCTGTAGCCGCAATGTGAGATATCACAGCATTCGTGACATTGCGATCATTTGCATCAGGAGCAGTCAGATCGGGAGCAGCAGGAGCAGGAGCAGCAGCAGCACTTGACCTGTGATCTACAGTGACTTGGGGTTGACTAGGTGCGGTGTCTACGCTAACAATACTGCCGGGTATATCATGTATCCCTCTGCCCATACCTGTTACTCCATTCAGCATGGCCTCTTGATTCTCAAGCGCGCTCAATATGTCTAACACTGCGGTACGAAAGTCTTTGTACACCTCTGTGGGCGCACGCTCGCCATTCACCTGCCAAATGGTAATCACAATTAATTCAATATTTATGTAAGCAAATTATGCTTGCAAACTTACCGCCAACAACATATCACTCTGATCAAAGTAATCGGCGACTGGCATCACATTTTTAAAGAAATTTTCCAATTCCATTTTGGCTAAGGAGAGTACAACATGACCTAATTTAGCGCCATAATCGATTTGTTTCTGTAGCACCGATTGACGCCAGGATATTAGGATAACACCATTAACGACTTGTATCTGAAAGAAACAATTCAAATGTGTTACCAAACATTTTTCTTACTTATCAAAAGCTTCATAAATATTTTCAATAAATTTGAATTTTAGTTCATCATCCTTGAACTGCCTCAACTTATTTTCAAGCTAATTTTAGCAACTCACTAACTTGCAAGCTAATTATACTACCACTATTGTTATTATTATATGTAGTTAGTTCGTATACACACTTTTGTCCACACTCCATAACATTAATCAACGAAACCTTCCTTTCGAATTATATAAACCCCAAATAAGTCTCCAGAGTCCACTTCACCCAATTAGCACATGCATACGCATATTTATATATACATGTACATATGTATGTGTGTATATAGAATATAGATCATACTTATTTGTTTGGCTCAAAATTCATGGGAATTCATAGAGTTGAACAAATAAATGTCGACCCATTTGGCAGCTAATTAGTTCAAATAGTTCAACAGCAATTTGGCTGAACAAATAAGTAAGAATATAAATTAGACCTGAAAATTGTTTCATAATAAATATGAGTTCGTCTGTACTTGATGTTTTGGCTAAACTATTTTACCTTTTCCGAATACTCAACAACGTCGCGCATAGAGCGTGGATATCCTGATATCAGATAGGCTTTGGCAGCTGGAGCCATTTTCATTTCCAACATCAACACCTCGGTGACTGTTTTCGACGATAGTTGCGAAAAGTCCTGCATATCTGAAAGATGATAAAAATAAGTTAATCAATATGTATTAGATCAGTGAATTATTCGGAGATTTTATAATGTATGTAAGAATGCGAATTTTTTAATTTATTCATTTGTAAACTCTGTGAAAATTTTAAAAATTCAGAAAAAGTTTTTAAAGTTTATTTTCTCTTTATAAATTTATTAATATGAATTTTGCAAATTTGTAAGAAATAAGTTTGTAATTATATTAATAAAATATTCTTTTGAAAAACAAATGAATTGAATCATCATAAATAAACTCAATATGGTACTTCAAGTAAAAAATGAGCAAAAGATTTATTTTTAATTCCAATATTAAATGAGTTTTATAAATACAAATTAAATTGTACAAATTATATGCAGATGAACTAGAGAATATCTAAAAAATTAAGAACGGTGTGGAATATAAACTGCTTTTACTTACCATTCCCCATTGCATATTGCTGCAGTAGATCCATCATATTGATGTGCGTAACGCCGCGTCTTTCCTGCATGAAGGTATCGCAATGGGTGACCTTGCCACTACCTGGGCCGCCTAAAACAAATATCACTGGCACTTTTGGTGGATCGAATTTGATTTTTCCAGCATTTTGCATATCGATAGCAGCAATATTGGCCGAACCAAGACGTCCATTGCCATTCATTGCCATAACGCTGCCAGGTGCTGCATTTTGGCCATCTTGATTCCGTGTACGATTCCAATCGTTGCCTGGTTCGCCGGTATCTTGTGCCGCGCTGGCATCTGAAATCACACATTACACATATAGTTAATTCATACTTCAAGGCAGTCAATAGCAACAGTTGCGTTTTGGCCATTAACAAAACCGGAAACCGGATGTTTAGCCAGGTTAGCGCTCCGCCATGTTACGTGCCAAAACGGCATTAGCGCACGGCCGGAAGCAATTTGCTAGCTGTAGGAAATTAACCACACAGCGTCAAGAACATCATTAAAATATGTTTAAACAATTATTTAATTGTACACTACTCTCTCTCCCCTCTCTCTCTCTCTCTCTCTCTCTCTCTCTCTCTCTCTCTCTCTCTCTCTCTCTCTCTCTCTCTCTCTCTCTCCCTCTCCCTCTCGAGTGAGCGTCATTCATTCATTCATATGAATTTAGCTTGGACAAGTGCGTTGCCTACTTCCAGGCGCACCCGAGCAATTTCGCGTAATTATAATGGCTGTGGGCTACACATGCGATTTCACAGGGTTTTCTATATGAGTGCTATACTCCTTTGACATTTTTATTGATTTTCCTGCAGTTTTATTTAATTGACATGTTGTTTTGTTATTGTTGCTATCCCGTTTCAGCCCACGCAAACACTTCGACTTTCTGTTCTCTTTTTTTTGTTTTCGGATTTTTATATTAGGTTTGGTGGCCATTTGATGGTCAACGAACATGACCAAGGACCAATCAGCGAGGCCGAGTATGTGTCGCACAATCGCCACACAAATTATAGCATTTGTGCAAGGTCTTTTCGTATAACAAATATTTTGTCAAAGCGATTTGTACCCAAAATGTTTTCTAGCCGAGACGACAAGCGGCAAGCCAGATGAGTTACAGGTTGAATTCAAATAAAGTTACCATATCCTGTGTGTTCATTTTATTTCAACAAAACTTAATTAATTTTCCAAATTTCACTTTTGAATTAAATAGTAAACAACAACGCTATCTTTATGGATTATTTCGAAGAGCACGAATAGAATAGGAGATTTTTTTAAATTAACCAAAACATTAATTCTTTTGTTTCTGTTAATTTAATTAATTTTTTACTCGTCTTAAAATCTTTTGCCAAGAATTTCAATTTTACTCAATATTAATCTATTGGTTGTTGTTGTAGTATGCAGAACTTTTAAAAATTTAAAATTAATCATTTAAATTGATTTATTGACAATAAATTTTTTCATAAAAACCTCATTTTTAAACCCATATTTCCTACGGATTTCAAATCCAGGAGAAACTCTCCATAAAATCCGCTTGCTACAATTCGAAGCATGTTGCATGTTTCATTCACTTAAATTAAAAAGTTAGAGTCTAGCTTAAGTTAAGAAACACTGGGAGACAGAAAGAAAGTCAGGCTGGCAAGCAAATAAAAAGACAGACAAGAAGGCAGACTGGCAGGTTGACAAGAAGAAAGATAGACCGACGCACTGATGGATTAGGCAATTTCAACTCAGTTCTTAGTTTAAGCTTCTTCAAAGGGTCTGACACAGCTTATATCATATACTAAGATAGATAATTAGTAAATTTATAACCTGGTATAACATTTTTTAAAATCTTTTTTTTATCAAATATTTAAACTGTTCTTTAGAAATTTCCCTAAGCTTAAATTTAATTTTGTTTCCTTTAACTTAAATCACCTTTTCAATAAAAATATCTTCAATAAAATTGTTAAGAAAGGGATTCGGAGAGAGTACCTAGAATTATGATTCATATCATTGTTTTACTAGGGAAATACCGAATTGATACGATACTTAAACTCGAACTAATATTTGTATTCACTGTTGCTTTTGTAGTTTGTTTTGTTATGTTTCAATTGAAAGTGTCGAACGAGACACAATTCTTACCTGTGTCTAAACAAATACCCATTATCCATTCGGTGGCCAGTATAGCTGAATTTTTGCAATGTTGTTTGGATATTGTTCCACTAGTTTTCACACAATTTTTGCATACAGTTTAAGTGGGTAACATCAAATCAAATGGAACTTTCCATTAGAAGCGATTCATTCGATTCGCATTATTCCCTCCGTTGCGTTCCTTAATTCTACAAAAACGAGCATGTGTATATCTTTATACTTTATATTTTTTATTTTTTGTTGTGTTTTTTGTTTGTTATTGCTCGTGGTGTGTGGTATCTCTGGGATACACATAAATATTTATCGTAGTCAACACGCACAACGAAATAATTTACTACATTGCGCCGGGTTTATTGGAGCTGGTCGTTACCATAGCCTCTGGCGCGTGGTTTGCTTCTGATTTCTGACTGCGATTGGGGTTTTGTAGGTTCAGGTTCTTCAACACAACATGCAGGTTTTGCTGCCCGAACGTCCGAAACGTAACTGAATTTCAGATATGACAAATGCTTCGGTTTTTACCTACAATCCTCGTCCTCGTCCTCGTCGACTACGTCGTCGGCCTCAGTTGGTCAATGTTCAGCGTGGAATTGGAAATGCGGGCTGTCCAATTAATGAATACTTTATGATTTCCAGTGGTTCACATGATTCACATGCATATTCGTCTGCGACTAATCGTGAGTGGGACTCAATTGACTTTGACCGGCTTATTGTCATAGTTATTCTTCGGTTTAGGAATATCTTCGGCACTGGAAAATAGTTATCCTATTCACAACACTCACACTCACACTCACTCTTTGAGTGGTTGCTCTTCTAACTGTGTGTGTGCGTGTGTGTCATTCATGGACAGCCATTTGTTTATGCAATCCAAACAATATCCTGGCCAGCCTGCTGAATTCTCACTAATCTTTGAAGTACGAGTTCGAGTATGGTCGCTGCTCTGTATATTGTTGTAGTAAGTAATATGGTTGTTGTCACTGTCATGTTATATTGTTGTGTTTCTACTGTCTTGTCGACTCTCCTTTGACTTGCTGTTGCTGTTTATGCTGTATTCATTTTGCTGGCCACATAAATAGATCAGTTTTGAATTAAAGTCTGTATAGAATTCCATGATAATACATTTTATTATTATCTATGATTTATTAAAAATATTAATATGTAAATAAATATATATATAAGAAATGAATGTATAGAAATTTATTTTATTAACCAATGCTTTGGTTGACTTTTGACGGCCAACCCTAAAATGTTGCCCTCATAGCACCTACAAATTCGGGTACACGATGATTAGTTAGTCAGAACAATGAATTTACAATGCTAAGAGTTTTAAATACCATTGAAAACCCAAAAGTTTGTCCAAAATGATTAGATTGGTTAGATAGATGTATTTAAGCTAAGCTCTTTGCACTAAAAAGAATTTGAAAATAACTTCAAATAAAGACCATCCAGCTATAAAGCCGTATTATATTTCATATGTTTGTGAAGTTGGATGATGTATTCAAAATATTACATGCATTATATTATTTTAAAATTAATATATTAATAATATTATTTGTTATTTATTGCATACGACTTCATTGCCTCTACTTATATATCCTTTACTGTTAGCATCAATTGTTCAAACAATGCTTGTACTTGCTGCACATATTGAGTTGTCCTGAAATGTTGACTGTCGTAATGTTCACCTTTCATGTGCTTAAACTTTCATGCTCGTATCGTCTGTGATCGGTTATGAATGGATTTCATGCGTTTTTGATGGATGAAAAATTGCACAATCATTGCCATAAAACAAAACTAGTAAACTCGGCCAAGGAAAGAAGAGGAATTTGTGGTTGTTGCTTTTTAAATGGTAAAAATGAAATGTGTTCACCTTCTGTGGGATGAGGGAGAGTAAGAAGGATTGAGAGGAGTGCCATCATGTTTCAATTAATATTTCACACTATTGATTGCTTTTAATCATAGTGTTAGTTAACGATGAGTAGAACCGTTGAGTTAACATTGACAATCGACAGCTGTCAAAATTTCCAAAGTATATTCTATTAAATTTCTATTGATTTTGTTTTGTCGCAATGATAAGAGGTAGATGGAAAGAACAATGGACGGGTCAATAGGCGCGACAAGGACATGAAAAGAAGTTCAAAGCTCAAGGAAATCCCATATCGATCAAAATGCTCACATATCGATCCAGGTTCCTAAACAGATGCGACGCCCAATTTGTGTCTATCGTTGAAACTTGTGACATGTCATGTCAACCAATCGACAAGGACAATAACAAAAACAACGACTACGGCTGGCTTTCACGGCACTGGATCCCACCCAGGACAATAAGCATAGTATTCTCTCGTTTATATATAAGTAGGTCCTCAAATTTGTAGCTTATGCGTAATGCTAATCCTTCGCTAAGCCCATTGACCACAACCTCAAACTCCGCGTCATTATGAGGTTCGGCTATCCATGGTTGTCCTATCTTCCCTCTACCTCTTCCTGGCAGCACGTGTGTGTTTCTCGTCCTTGGGCTCTTATTGGGCGTTTGGTTATTAAATGCTTTTGGGCGCTTAATTAAGGGTACACGTTAGACTAAATACAGAGCCAGCAGTAAGAACTACAACAATAACCATCATGAGTTTAACGCCACTGTCTAGCTGGGTCAATTGATTCCCCAACAAAATGAATGGAGAGAATGACCCTACCACCCCAAATAGGCAGCTGTGATTAAGGACACTGCGTGTGAATGTGTTGAAAGGTCACATTAAAGGTATTTAAAGAGTTAACCCATGCAAATGACACTGTTTTCGATTAGTTGTATATGAATTAAGGCAATTGCATGCCACATTTGTCTGTACATCTCGTGCATTTAGGGCAGCTAGGAATATTTCCCAGTCTTTCCACAAATGTAATGATCTCTCGATAGTACAGTTTTACAATCCTATTTATGCGCAACTATATCAGCTCATCAATTTCTTTTTCAAATTTAAATTTCGTTGAAAATTGATTTTATTTCATTTCCAGATAATTCTAGCAGTACGCTTAAGAATAAACATTTTTTAGAATCCTTTACATAAAATATAAAACAACTCATCTAAGCTAAAAGTCTTCTTCTCAATGTGTGCTCCTTAGAAGTATTTGCACTGCTTGTTAATGCCTAATTCGATTGTTAAACAAACCGTACTATAAATAGTTACACCTCAAATTAAACTAGTCCTTGCGATTGATTTGTTATTAGAACAAATTGGGTTAATGTAGTCATTCAAATGTGATTAGAAGCTTGCGTAAAATATTTATACAGTTCTCACCCATTCCTCAAGCTCTGTATGAGTTTGATGAACAAATTTAAACCATTTTTGAAGTTGACAACGCACATCTCTCTATAGTCAATTAACTAACAACATTATTCGTGTTTTTTTCTTGGTTTTTAGCTGTGTTATTGCCTTTTGTTTTTACTTGCCGTGGGTGCCTGCCAACTGCTGTCGTCTACCATTTAACCTTTTCAAAAAAAAAACCCTGCGTATTAATTTTTGATTATCAACTGTAACATTCCCAGGCAGGCGGACAGTATTCATCCCCAGTTCATTCGACATTTTGTCAACGAGGTCCTTCTGTCAACTAGTACTGATTATTTTATGGAATTTTTAATGCAATTTTGAGTTGTTCGGCTGGAAGACAAATATTGACAATTAGACGGCAAAGGTAAACATCTATAAAATATTCGAAAAGATCCTTGCCAAAGTTACATTTATTTTCATAACACTAACTACAATATAATATAATATCACTGGTTCAAAATTCTACTGTACACATTGACTAACGTTGCAAAAAAGCATATTGTTAGACAAGCTGTAGGTTAAGCCTACACTCAAGAGATATATGGATGTGTTATTATTTTTGATATCTCCTGAAGTGTAAGCACAACTTAACTCTTTGGCGCCGATTCTCCACTGTTCGGAGCGTATGCTTGATTTTCATAGCCAGCATAGTTGCCCAGGACCATGGAGATTCTGGATGATGAATGCTGAATACCATTTGGTGTTGTCTGCTTGTCATCGACAGCCTTGCCAGACTGTTTGCTTGTTGTCGTCGGCAGCACGAAGCTTCCCTGTCGACAACTTCGAGAGAGAAAGAGACGCAGCTTGAAGAAACCGAAGAGTAGGGCATATATGCAACAAGAGAGCACCAGGACTCCCAAGACTGTAGTAAATGCATTACTGGGTTGACTCCAATCAATTACATGATAGATATACGGTTTTCCTTTTCTAAAAAATATTAAAAGATAATTACTCTGAATCTTGACTATTAAGTGGATCTCACTAACTTGTTAATGCCACCGCATATTTGGTAGATATAAGAGAAAATAGCATAGATAATACCGAATAATACTGGTAGAAATACGTGGAGTAATCGCAATGGATGTGCAACAATCCACAGGTCAATAAACATGCAAATCGAGTTAAATCCATGGGTGAGTACATTTGTTGCATCCAAAGCACTTTCATTGGCTAAAAAAAGCGGATAAAGTCTTGTTAACAATTGTGTTAAATAAATTTAAAATAAACTATTTACCATCGTAGAGTATGCTCCAGTAGATAATAGTAATAACTATAGATAGTACCAGTGTTATAATGTGCATGCTCCAGTAAATGCGGAAAGGGCTCGTCCAGGCTTGCATATTAAGCAGTTTATCTGTGGAATAATTTAAAAAGTAGTTATCGTTAGAAACATAAAGCATTTCACTATAAATGTTATAAACCAAATATACTAAGCTACATAACCAAAGTTGCATTATGCACAGCTCAAGAAATTATGTTTACCTATAAAGGAGTTTGATCTTTCGTCACTATTAATGGATACCACATAAACTGCAAAGCAAACTACTATATCTTGATTACCTAAACGGTTACTGAAACTATAAACTATGAATAACATAATATTTCCTTATTTAAATATTTATATTTATAAACAAAATTCTATGGTAACATCCTTTATTTCGATAAACATCTAAGCATTTATTGTTCCATTATAAATAATAGCTACTTTATGATTAGTTGCAATTTGTAATGCCTACTAATATTCCACTTGTTAATTAATATAATGAATAATAAGTATTATAATCATTTTTTTCTGCTTTTCATTTATTAACTAAGTGACCAAGCTTTTTAAAAACTAATTAGTTCTAGTTTGTTTGGATCAACCTTACAATTTTTTAAATTACATTTTATTATTCATTTTGCCTTTAAAATAATATCTTACTTTTTGAGTCGACTGATCCTAAATAAATAATAAGATCCTTCAATAATGTAGAGTATCAATCCTCACAATTTGCGTCGATAAGCATCCGAATATTTGAATTTTAAACTTACCCGCATACTCTGGATGATAGTGCCATATGGTGACTAGTATAGCCCCCAGTAAATTGGTTAACATGCACATCCATATACCCCAATTGGTCATATAGATAAAGTACAGCCAGTAGCTGGATTCATCATCGGCCTGGGGCCACATGGACTCGATGACGACTCCAATGAAGAAGAGGGCCATAAACCAGCGATAGAACAAATATGCCATGCTCTTTGTACAGGTTTGCCACTGTAATTTGGAATAACAAAGTATGAATATTAAGTCGTTAGAGTATATACTATATAGAGATATACATATGTTGGGACTGAGGAGACACCTTCTTTTGACCGTGATGAGGGCTCTTTGTTTTACCTGGCACCGTACGGCCCAGTGTACGGTTATAGTTAGTAACTGTTTGCCGCTTATGAATATTTAAAATGTTTAATTTACAATGGCAGAACAAACGAGTGTGTGTCGGGGCCAGAAAACGGCCTGTTCGTTCGAATACTCAGTATGACCTCTCATTCTATTGATACTATGAATGAAAGAAGTTCATCAAATATGCTCAAGGTAAAACAATAAAATGGCTTAAACCAGCAAATGGTCAACGCCCATTTCTTAGAGTTTTGGTCGTTTGATTATGTAATGCAAAGAATGAAGACTACTTATAAATGCAACCGACCTAAGTCAATCAATAGCACACTTTTAATAAAATTACAATTTTTTCAAGTCTATATTGCAATTTGTTTATTAATTTAAAATATTAAGTAACTTATATTCAATTTCGATTATATTAGACCGTTCACACTAGATGGAATCTTTGAAAAACCGCTTGAGAAGTTCGGGGATGATTTCCATATCTTTCTTCTTTAAATTTTGAATAAGATCATGAACAAGGATTGGTATTTGTCTGCACCGGGAAATTTCCGAGACCTCTGGCTGTATAAAATATTTAGATACTTAAATTTTAAACTTTTATTTTATAGAGAAAAGCTACTGAAAATTTTTCTGAAACTTCTTATAGGAAATGTTCCTTAAAAATAAGCTTCTTTAAACTTGTTAAATGTTTAAATTGAATTGTTTGCAGGCTCGGTACATGTTAATATCCTAGCCTTGTAGACATCGTTAACCCTATAGAGAATTTAGAAACTTGCTTATAGAATTACATATTACATATTACAGAAACTTTGTTCAATTTAATGCAACTAAATAATTATTTTTCTTCAATTTTTTTTTCATATATCCTTTATTAATATCATAGATTTGTATAATGAACCAAAAAAAATTTGTGAGAACACGTGCGTGTCAAGTTGATAGCGTTCCTCAACCACGCAATAATCAAATGATATACCATAGAGCTTTCATTAATTTGTAATTGAAGATTATTTCATTTGAGACTTACCTGGGACTTGACAAAATCATCGGGTGTATCATGATCGAAGCCGCAACGTTTACGTCTGAATTCCTTTTTGACGGGGTGAACAATTACTTGAAGCTTTGTCATCTTGCTATTGAGTCGTAGTGCTTCTTTGGATATTCTCTATTATATGCCCGGTTGTGGGATTAGTTTTATGGAAAGCTTGTCTAACTTGTCGAGACATGCAACTAATATATTACGCAATATCAATAGTTAATTAGAATTGGCATGTTTTCTATCCGGTTCTGGCCTTCAGAAAGCTGTAGAATTAAACAAAGTATATACCGTATTATTAAGTTATTTGGATTTTACAAATTAAATACATTATTTGATATTTGATGATTGTTATAGTAGTTGCTTTTCCGATAAAACGAAGTGTGACCCTTTTTTAAGAATTTTTTATGACTAGTAGGCCTTTATCAGATGCTTATTTACTATTTCAGTCCATATTGTAAATCTATATGATGAACATCAAAATACACGCTACACTAAAAGTTTTATCTAAATTGTTTTCTAGATGGATAAAGTACGCAAATTAATATTACCCACATGTCGTCAAGTTCAATTTGGTATGTCATATACATATTATTTCTTCTAGGGTTGTAATAAATGTTTTTATCCTTAGTGTCGCGTAACTTCTGCTGTTCGTATCAGGGGTCAAGTCTACTGTACTTTCCAGAGGTAACCATCGGCGATGGCAAACTTAAATATATTCTAGCCAAGGTTTACATTCATGGAGAAATGGCCAATGCTAAGACAGTAGTCCGTGCTCTTGGCCGTGTTAAGTACCATCGTGAGCTTAAACAAGATATATTTCTTTTAGTTTTTACATTAATCAATTCCTTCACAGTCTACGTCTATGATCAGCTGAAGAAAGAGGCAGCTGCCAAGAATTTGTGCACTCAATGCTTGGGTGGCGGTACTATTATACATGATTGTGAGAATCAATATTTGAAAATATTTGGACGATCTCAGACTCTGGGCAAGGCTGATCATAATGAAACCAAAACCATTCTATGCAGTAAATATCCCAACTATATAATTGATGCGGAATCTGTACACACAGATTAATTACAAATTATTATTGCCATGAGTTACTATTAAAAAAATTCAATGTATTCGATTACTCAGTTTTTCGCTAATTGTTAAGAATAATAATATTCTTTTATATTGCCCGTGTTAAAAGAATTATTTCATGTTTGTTTTGTGCATTAAACTTTTATTATTGGCATTCCCAAAAGGCGCAATAGAACAAAATCTGGTCGCGGTGCCTAATTACATAACTTTCTTTTAAGAGTTTTCAATACTGCAACTTTTGAATTATTAAGAGGATTTTATGATTCTTGTAAGACCTCCTCGAGTTGTGATTAGTATTAAAACAAGTATGAGGATGCACTTATAAATTGCTTGCGTTCTGTTATGCATGAACATTTAATTTTGATGTTGCGTGTTGAAATTACAAAGGTACATAGCTTATAAATAATTAATTTACTTGGCGTGTTAACAAGATTATTTATTTTTTATCTATTAACAGATATGTACTGTATAATGAAAAAACTTGCTTTAATTTTCAATAGTTTCCAAGTCTAATTTAACATTTGATTATATGTATTCCTATAAAAACAGGAACTGAATTGATACCACGTTCAGTTTGGTTCTTGGAATTAATTAATTTCGGTTAACAGTTGCTTAAAAGTTTTACGACAAAACAAGCATATACTAAAATATTCAACAACTAACAAACCATCCAAATACTACTACTATAAAATGTGAAAATTGTTTATATATTTAAATAAACGCATTGCATTTAATTTACATTAAATTAAATTAAATTAAAAGTTAATCTTGAATTACCTTGTTTATTTTACTAAATATAAAAATATTTCAACATTTTTGTTGAAGTTCAAAATTTACTCTTCGTAAAAGTAAAATTAAAATTTCTGACAAATACAGAGCCATTCTTTTCAAAAGCAGTTCTAACTAAAGGCTCTAGGGAATATTGGAAGAAACTATTAGATTCGTGATATACGTAATGCTGAATAAAGCAGACACTTCCGATACACTGAGAAACAAACTCAATTATATTGATGCTATTATATGACCATTTACATAAGTGTATTGATTACAAAGTATAAAGTTTGGAAATTGAGTGCAACGGACTGCGCAGATTCCATTTGTAGCTTGAATTGATGACAGTTAATTCGCTTTATTGAGCCATATTATTATTTGCTCCATGCGTAATAACGCGCTCTAATCATTTTATGGTCAACTAGCTCGACTAATCAGTTAGCCATAATGCTTTAAAATGTTCAACTCTGTATATGATTTAATTATTATTAAGCATGATCGTTTGTCTTTCTCTTTAAAACTTTGTAGCTGTCATGGTGGAAATATGAATTTATATATAATAAAACAATTAGTCTCCTAAGGTCAGCACTAAGTATACCCATTGGGTGCTATAAAAAACAAGGTTAACACATTTCAATTTACAACAGCTATCATAATACGAACCGTACTTTGAGGTCTGCTCAAATTTTACTTTGTTATGTGTTAAAAGGCCTAATGGCCTAAGAAATACTAAGTGTAAATGTTGAAATTGTTTTAACAGGGCTTACGCAGAAATACTAATAAAAATTTTACAATGAAACAACCTTAATAATATCATATTATATGAGAAGCTTTATGCACTGTAATTTATGAAAGACCTGTACCTTCAGCATAACACTACTGAGGCAGCTGACGATCCCAATTCTGTTAGGAGAGACTTTATAATTTCCTGGAAAGTTAATAACAAATAAATGAGCCCGATTTGTGCATATAAGATTTGTTTATAAAGACTTCAGCCGGTTGCCTCTTAAAAACCGGTTGTTATCTGGTTAGGATAAGGAATTGTATTTTTAGAAAGTATGTTTATACTTAAAAGATACGTATTAGTATATATATAATATTTATTTGTCTTCATTACAACGCGATAGAGCTGTAATAAGATCTTTAGAAACTTAATACAAATGTAGGTAATGGAGTACCTTAAATTTGCAATTAGTTTTGCAGCTGCTTTAAATGAAGAATTTAATAACTATATTCCTTTATTAAAGCTCGTATTTCAGTTAAAATTAATTATCGTATACAATCATGGAACAAACAAGCAGTTTTCCACAGATTTTGTCACCATATTTTGGTATTAAATTACGAGTAGAGGTAAATGTTTTTCAAGTTTGTTTCCAACACAAAACACTTAATGGAGTGTGACTCGCGTCCCTGAACTTGCAATGGCAACAGACCTCAAGACACGTCTACAAAGACGGCCAACACTCCAACAAAAATAAAAATGAAAAAACTCTTTAACAGTTCAACTAAGCGTGGTTTGTATTCCTACTTATTGGTAGGTACATAGTATATCTTTTATTTTCTGTTTATGTATTACATGTTTTATTTTATTCACGTTTCTGCCTTTTGTGCCACATTTTCGTCAACAAAGAGTTGAAGATAAGTAGTGTACCTGTATATAAGTTCACAGTATATAGGTTTATGGCTCTTGCATTTGTACCACAATGAACCGCGAGTTTGCCTTCGTTTCAAGTCGAATAAAACTTGAATGAAAGAAATTAAAACTTGTTGACCTTTACATCGGCACCAACTGGGTAAACAAAATGATTTTTTTGAATGCAGTCAAAACGCCTGACAAATGGCAAAATAATCGCCGCATCATACTTATCATCTGTCTATCTATCTGGGTCCCCTGAAGGAAAAAGACAACCCACTTTGATAAGATAAAGTTGAGGCCAATTTAATACTATGTTCAAACAAAGATTTCATATTCAGATTCATCTTCTTTCCATTTGAGACTGAATTAATAAGTCTATTTCACCTACGTTTATTTCGATTCCATTCAATTTCATCGCGTAGAAAGTGAAATCAAAAAAGTTCAACAGCATTCGAATATTTCATATGCTAATATTAATCAACGACTACAAAAAAAAAAACAAATCAAAATTTCCTGCAGACATCATATTTGCATATTGTATTATTTATTGTAGCATCTTTGTCAAATTCATCGCTCAGATTCTTGATATTCATTAGGCACTTGGATGCTAATTATTCTATTGATAAACCAAATTGTTGGCCATTCCTATTTGTATCCAGTGCTGATTAGAGAAGTTATATATAATCACCTTCTCTACATTTACTGGAGGTGTTAATCAAAACTTAATATCATATCGTAAATGCAATTGAGTTTCGTATAATGAACATTCTTTTAATGAGGGACTATGCTTTGAGCATATAAAAATAGTTTCATTTTCTTTTAGACTTATTGTCAATATAATGAGTGAAAAGCTTTATGTAATAAAATTTTTTATTAAATTTTCTTAACTTTTAAAGTTCCTTTCTTAAATTCAGTAGTTCTGTGTAAATAGAGACTGAGAAACAATTAAAATTTCGTTTAACATTATTTCCGTGCTATAAGCAGCATAAGCATTATTAAAAATGTTTTTTAAATTTTTATTTTCGATCTTGATCCACTTATAATTTATTAATTTCAAAGTGACAACTTTCCTACAAAATCAAATAATAATCAACTGCAATGTAAGCTCACCTTCAGTTCTTTAAGTTGTTAGAATTGAGTTCAATATATCCGATCAAGTATTTGTTGGGTATTTGGGTTGCCGCTCCTTGAATGTACGTACGAGTAGAGGAAGTCAACATTTGTTTTTTATAATTGTACACTTAGTTTACTATAAATTGAAATTGGCGAAGACCTTCCCAAAGAGAAATAATGCCACTCATTAACGATAACTGGAAAACGTGCATAAATTTTGAGTACGTGCCAATAAATGAGCCAATTAATATGCGATACCCGCTTGTTAGTTGGGTCGAGTTCATATGGATGTTGATCTTAAAATTTGTTAGCTTTTTTCTTTGCTTATTGTTAGATAGAAAAATATTTGATTAGCCAGTTAGATTTGCATATGTGAAGGAAATTGCATAAGCTTTCAATCATCATTATCAAGCACTTGAGCTCTGTTTGCCTCTGTTCATTGAGAGATCTGCCAAATTTGGCAACACTTCGTTGAAGGAGACAAAAAAAACCCAGTCAAAAAGCCAACATTGTAAATTCCACACACGATCTCAAAGAGAATAAAAAGCAAACGCACTTTTAAATGGGGTAATCTCGTAGTAACAATAATGATGCCTTGTTGAGAGCTTAACGATTTTGTTGTTATTTTTCTAGTAGCACTATTATTGTTATTTTAACTCTTTTTTTTTTTGTTTATTTTAATTTTGCGACTTGGGAGCGCGTTTTGCGTGTTTTATACGCGTGGATTGGCAACAATCTAACTGCCAGTTTGGGCCGTGTAGTAATTTCTTTTTTGGGTCAACAATAAAAACAAAGACAACTTTGCATAACGGTGCTTGGCTTTTATTTTCTGTATTTGGCTTATTGCATTTGCTGCTTGTATTACAGCAACACAACAAACACAAAATGCACCAATCTACACTCACATTCACACGACAATGCAGCACATGCAGAGAACCATAGACGACTTTAACATGCCACACAGATCTCCATCTCAATAGCAAAATAAAAAAACAATCCCCAAGCCAAATAACCAACTAACCGAAACCCACACCTCTGCAGACCCACCGAACAATTCACGACTTATTGACGCGACGCGCGTTCCAAAACTGATCGCAACTTGTCCAAGCCAACGGCAGCTGCGCCAAACATCGCTCTGCGTTGCACAGTGGTGCCAGAGCACGTATTTTTGTGAACAGTGGCATGAATATTAAACAATTCATTGACACACCCTGTTGTTAAATTTAATAAATTGTATGTAACCTGCAGATAAGAATAAATTAATGTCTAAGTTGTCTTTTTAAAATGGATTCTTTATTGTACAAATTCTTTAAAATAAATAATAATTAAGTATTCCAAAGATCTGGAGTCAGCTAAACACTCACATATTACCCAGTATTAAGACCGCTAACCAAAAAAAAAGAACCATTGTAAATATATAAATTTTGAAAAAATATTTATTATAAAATAATTATTGATTCTAATATGTAAAATCGTAAAACCGAAATAATGTAATAACAAATGATAGTTCATTTACTGAATTTTAACATAAATATATCATTAATGCAGAAAAGTATTACTTACTATTACTATTAACCACTGTGCTGATATTATCTTGTCATTGACAACCCCAGACTGCACACAATTATTTTAAATTAGATCCCAATTGGCTGAGTATTAAACCACTGTGCGTTTAACATCGTATATCGTACACCCAATATCGTAAATGCTTTTTTGTTGTAGAGACTTTGACTGTACAGGTAATTTACCTGAGTATTGCAGAATGAGTTTCGCATACACATAAGAAACACGAGATACCCTGAAGTAACAAAAGTGTATAAATTAAGAAATTATATTTAGACTGTTGATACGAGTCTGAATTAAGCCGGGTTTATTTCCAGTAATACAATAAATAATTCATTAAATTGTCTGACAAAAATTCGAATTTACTGTACTTTAGTTCCGTATTAGAGTTCTTCTGACTCCTTATAGAACCTTCTATTTTAATGAGTCTTCCAATTTCGTTGAGTGTAATCATTTCTTTTCTCAAGTCTACCGTTTTTTAGAACCATTAACTTAAAATGCCGACGAAGCTTTACCTTGTTTACTTCCCGCTCCCCTTCACACGATCTTTTCAAATTTCCTCATGAGAGACGCAGACCTAATTAGTCTTTTATCTTTTTCATTTTGGTTCGCATTTTGGCAGTCGGCGTGAACAGAATAAAGGCAGTTTACCCAAACGTCAATCTAACTATGTACAGTTTTCATTTCTCTCTTCCTCTCTCTCTTTCTTTTTACCTCTCTATTTCTTTCTGTGTGTTTTTCTTGCAATCTCTGCACAGAACTCGTTTTAATTTGTTGGTTTAGTAGACGATATACTCGTAAGTCGATGGCTTTATTATTTTTATTTTGGCAATGATTTCAAGTACCTCATCCGTCTACCCCGATGACGCATTATTTGGGTTTAGCAATCAGCTGGAGGTGGAGCTGGAAGCTTTACAATTCGAAATCTGGGACAAAAAGTAAATAAAACACAATGCACATTTATTTCTATCGATCAACGAGATTTTGCAATTCAATTAAAAAGTAGATCTTGAAGCCATTGAGAGAGTGGGCAAATAGTGGGTAATGAAAGTTAAAAATATACGAGTGTATTGGTCTTTATTTTTGTACTTACCCAACTTTACACATTAGTATGTCATTGGCCTCATTACCCTATCTTTTATTTAAGGTATGTTAAGTTTATGATATGCCTTGCTATTTATAAATATTCTAAGTAAATCTGAATATTTTTGAATTTTAAAATTCTGTACTGTAAATATAGTTTGAAAAGGGAGCTCTAAGATAAGTCCGCTTGGTTTAATATTTTCTGATTGCTATTAGATTGATTTTATATAAAAATGTAGCATATTTGTAAATAAACAGTTTTTACTTATATAACTGCAAGCTTTGTAAATTGTAGCGCCAGTGTCTCTTCTTCTACCTTTGGGCCGACCTTGTGAGAGATTGTTTGTTGAATAACTTCCGAGTTTATTATCCGATCGAGATTAAATTTTCAGGATAGGTTCCGACTATAGTGTTTCTCATGTGTACCATCATGTGTACAAAACTCTTAGCGCTAGTTTTAAACGTGCTCTTGTAATTTTATTATTCTATTGCCAAAATTATAAAACATATTTGATCTAGGAAAGACATAGAAGAACCTTCATACCAAGTTTGGCTTTTATAGTCTCTTAGATTTGGGGAAGACAGACAGTTGGACAGTCGGACAGTTCTATCGGCTCGGCTGTTGATATATAAAATATCAATGTCTTCAATTAAAATATTATATAATAGAAAGAATACTTAAAACCATAAAAAATTCTTTAATTGACAGAACAGTAATATTATTATAAAAAAGGCATTCAAGTCACATAGAACTATTATAATTTAACTTGCATATCGTTTTTAGAAATGCATCAGACATTAAGGACCCCTTTTTGCGAAATTATCGTATAGGCCACTTTTTACGAAAGTGAGTTTTTGATGCAAGGTTGTTCTTTTTTCCAAAACACATCATCTGTTAAAATATTATAGCTTAAATCCTTATATAGCCGCAGAAATTTATTTGCTCAAGTCAAAGGCTAATGGAACCGTTTAATTGAAAATTCTATTATATTTGTCTATAGCTACATAGTTGTTATAATTATATTTACAATTATTGTTTCAAAATTTTAAATTCATTTACATATATTATTTCAGTGATAAATCTGTTATGCCTCTTCTAGAAGCACTTTTTATGTAAGACTTAGTACGTTTTCTTCAACAATGTCATATACTATGAATTCCATAGTAAGAAACTTTATTTAATTGTTTATACCGATAAAAATAAGTAACCAAAGCAATGTCATGTTGCTTCAGCAATAAGGAACATTCGACTATTTAATTAGCAATTACTGGCTAAATAAATAATTCACCTATAAAATGACATAAATAAATGCAATGTGTCATGAAAGCGTTCTGCGAGTGTGTGATTATGTGGGTTAGTATGCAACTGTATGGAAATTATGTAATAATGCTGGCGGTACTACTTATGACTATTTGAGTGCAGTTGATGGTGTGAGAAAGTCTGTGATGTGCTGGGTCTTATATAAGACCCACTGAATGGGGCGTCCATACGACGCTGAAGGCGCGATTGAAGGCCTGTTTTAGTTTATGAAATCCAAAGAGGATCACCCAATAGAAAACGATAATAAGGAAGACACCAATGAAGGTCATCAGACAGCCCATTGGATTGTTCCAGTTCAATATGGAATAGACGTAGGGATTTCCATGTCTGTAAGGGAAATTAAATCATTATTAAATAATCATTGAGGAGTGCGGGTACTTACTCATCCACGCCGCCACAGAAGTGATAGATGAGGGAGAATAAGAAATAGGCGATGGCTAAGAACATGGTATGTACCATATGTAGCAGTCGCAGTGGAAATGCTACGATTATAAAATCGATCAGCATACAAATGGTATTTAGAGCATGTGTTATAACGCTAATCGCCGGAAATCGGTTGGGTTTTTCTACAACATAATGTATGATTAGTTGATTTGTCATTCAAATGTAACTGCAATTGGTTTAATACCCACTCATTTTTCCATGTAGAAATATCCAGTATATGGTGGATATGATTAGTGCCAACAGTAGTGACATATTGTAAAGCCACCAATAGATCTTCAATCCCCACGTTGTCTGTGCCTTTTGTCCCGCCTCATTCACCAGACTCCGTACATTCTGTAGATCGTAGTGCCATCGTGTGACGTGTATCGCGGATAGAAGCATGGTTATTGTGATCAAGCCAAAGCCCCAGTTGGTCATATAGATGAAGAATTTTCCATTGCAAAATTGCAAATTGATGCATGTGATGTAAACGGCCAGAAAGAATATCGCCCATATCCAACGATATAGTAAATAAAATGTGCTGACCTCATTCTTTTGCCACTGCAGGAAGAAACACAAGATCAAGAGTCAATAACGCTATTGTTATTCAGTAAAGTCAAAATGTGTAAATCAAAAGTGTATCTAATGTCAAGTTCTAAATGAGAAACATCATAAATATTTTTAGTATTCTTCTATGAATATGAAATA
This sequence comes from Drosophila testacea, assembly GCA_035043265.1. Lineage (NCBI taxonomy): Eukaryota > Metazoa > Arthropoda > Insecta > Diptera > Drosophilidae > Drosophila > Drosophila testacea. Next base: position 73,602 of record JAWNND010000661.1, read on the forward strand.
GGATAACCTATGATCTGATGTAACTAATATACTACTTTTAAATAATAGTAAAAATATAATGGAAGCTTAATGCTTAAATAAGATAATTTCTTTTCTAAGTAAAGTTAATTGGAATCGGTATAAATTTTAAAAATAGTAAGTGTCTATATAAAAATTATGTAATTATTATTCAAAATATAATGCAAAAATTTAAGAAGTACTTATAACAAATGTATGTATAACAAATGACTTGAACTCTGTTGTAATGTTGAATATAATTGACTCCATTTAGACAGTTTTTATTTTCAGTTTTACCTATTGAAACGCTAATAAAGATTATTTTTATTTATGTAAGAAGATCTTGTGTAGTGGAAATAACCATCACTGTATACATATCACAATTTGAATGTGCTTTAAGTTCTAAATGATGCAACCTTGCATTTTCTTGCTAAGCAATTTTAAATCTCAAGCTACGATACGGAAAGAATGAGCATTTATTTTTTCTTTTTATAAACAATTGCAATAGAAGTTTAATTAAAGATTAATTTAAATGAAAATATTATTGAAAAAACAGGTAGTAAAAAAGGATGCTGAAAAATGTAAAAATTTAATAAAGAAGTGAAGCTGAATTTTATCAATTTACTTAAAACTGCTAAAAAACTTGATTTATGTATTTTATTTAATAAAATCATTAAAACACTGAATATTATAAGTAATTTTAATAGGAAAGTAATAGAAGAAATGAAATAAGTTACAAATAATAATAAGGGGAAATAAATCGGCATTTATCATACATATCACAATAAAGATAAGAAATAATGAATGACATTGATTCACTAATTCACCTTACCCGGAAATAATGATAGTACGTATTGTCCATATGAAATGTGCTGACTGTGCTTTTTTTGTGATTAGAAAATTTAAGCTTGTAGGTAAACAAGGTAGCTAACCTTATCTATAAGCCATGCATGAGGCGAGCCCTTAAATTGCGCTGTTTGTTTTATTTTGTAACATTTTCGAAATTCGCGTAAGAACCAATCTGACAACTTTTATAAATAATAGCACGTTGGGAATCTTATCTATCGGAGTGATGCTGTTGAGCAATGACGTAGTCAGAGTCGTGTTTGCCTAGTTAGTAAGTGTTATTAAGTTTGTGTACAATAACACAACTCCCCATTACGTAATAATATTAGATGTATGTATGTATATGTTTGTATTTATTTAGCACTTGAACTTGAATTCAACGGAAGTGCTCGTCTATGCGGATAGCGTCAAGGGACATCGAATTCAATGGAATCAGGTTACCAAATACAAAGAGCATAGTGTTAAATGTATTTGATGAATTACGATAATTCGTACTGTTTGTTGAAATATTGCGAATGTGTCAAAAAATGGGAGGCAAATGCGTTCACAGTGAACGCCCATTAAAAACAACATTCTAGCTTGAAAGCTAATTCTAGTGAGTATTTTTACAATGTTACAAAGTGTGTAGTGTAAATTAATTAGTAAAACACTTCCCATTTATGCATATGTAGTAAATACATTGTAGAGAACTGTGCGTATAAATATGTATTCGAATATTTGCATGTTTTGTTAAATTTTTCAGAATTTGAAGTGCTCTATGTACACAGAGCATTGTTTATGCTAATGCAAAGGAGGTTCGGCGAAAGCCTCATTAAATATACGCATAAACAATTGATTTTTATTTGAATACAATTGTATTGTATCTTTACATAAATACTTTTTTTATATATATAAATTTCAAAACTTTCACTTTTCTATTCTAATAAGGGTATACAAACTTCGATGCGCTACGTTTAACTGTCATCTCACATGTGTTATTTGCCAAGTTTGAGTCTTTATAGCTCCAACGTGTTTGCGAGGTAAAGTGCTAAGGGTTAGTTAAGTGATCTCACAAATCTCTGACACAAAGTTGCCTCCTATAATGTTGGGTGCCAAGGGCTATCAAATGAGGTCTATGACATATACTCACCAAGGATTTGTAGAATAAATGTACGTGATTGTATCCAAAGCCGAAATTTCGTTTTTGTAATTCCTTGCTGAGGGCTTTGCCAAACCTTTTAAAAAATTGCATTTTAAGCGTGATCGTCTGTGAGTCAAGAGTCTTTTTCTTCTAAATTTGCTACCTAAATATAACTCTGAGTATGTTTGCTCTTGGACTGCAGCTGGCAAATTCACGAAAATATTTCAGCTGAAATAACTCTTTTGGGTTACGCGTCAGACCACACGACAGCAAATATAAGAAATGTTCTCACTGATCTTGAAGCACGAATGCTGAGCTCACACATGGACGGAATCAAAATGAAATTCAAAGTCGGAGTTTAAGCTGGAGTCGTTTGATTAGTTGCTTCACTTGGAACGCGGCGCACTTTCGTGCACTTCCCAACGAGTCACAGAGCGAACTGAAAGCGTCAAAGCTTTTACCCTTTTGGAAGACCCGACAATACTATTTGACTGAAGCCGAGCCCGTCGAACCAATGCCCGAACATCCGATTAGAAAAACGCGGACTCGCCGAACATGAAATAAGTGAAATGCGAAAAATTGTGAGTGTCATAATATGCTTTATATACGAAGCTGAAACTGTATACGATCGATCGCCGAGCATTCCCAAAATTGCTATCTCAGCAATTGCTGCGAAGTGGATTCTCCCTGCGGAATACCCTTTTGATCGCGTCAGCGAAGAACGATTATTAAATTATTAATAATTATAAAATTATTTATTTTATATATTTATTACTTATTTTATTTAAAACAAATATTACTTTAAAAATATTGTGCATTTATTGTAGTGTATACCTTTTTGAAAATCAATGCGAAGGGTATAAGCTTCAACGTATGTAGATTAGATAAGAAAGACAGAAAAATAAAGTAATTTGCGTAATGATCTGTTATCTAATAACAACTCTATTTATTTTCACATTATATATTTATCGTATTGTATACCCTTCCTGCCGTTTGAGTGTAGGGTATACAAATAAACTAAACAAAGTAATTTAATTAATACCATATCGTACACATGAGAATATTGTGTTCGAGTATATGTCGGGTGTCATTCTGTTAAGTGATCCACCAAAACTGGACGCTGTGGGAAGCAGTTCGTATGATATGATATCAATGATATTGACAGTAACATCGCTTTTCATCATCCGCTGACTTTATTGAACTTGAAGTCATGGGGGTCGATCAATTAAAATTTCCAGCTCTCCCAATTGTGAATAGACCATATGCTATGTGCGTGGGAGTCTTATTTCTGAAATACCTAACTTACCCTGAAGAATGTGTTTGACCTACATTTGCCTTATCAATCGGGCGATAAATAAATTGGGAAAGTAGGTCGGAAAGAAAGTTATTAAACACCTTTTTAAGAAATGATTAGTTAATAGTAGCACTAGATAACAACCAGATTAAAACTCTTAGCAAACCCACTTTTTTTAAGTTTCAGTTAGAAAAAACACATTAAAAGTTTTCCAATTTTAAGATTTTGTTATTTAAATTTTTGGGAAATCTTAAATATAGGTGAGCTCTCAAATTACAAAAATTTTTACATTTTTTTTTATTCTCTCTGAAGCTAAAGTAAAAAAAAACCAAAAAAATTAGTGCCGCCAAAAAAGGAGGACAATTTTCTTAATTCAAGAAAATAAATGGAATAGCGAATCATTTTATTTATTTAATTGAAGACTGTGTATGAGTGATTAATAGATATACTATGAAGCTTTCAGAAAGTTTATAGATTTTAATGATCGGTATTGTCATTCTAGGAAAATGATCCAAAATGCTTGTTATAAGCACCTTTTTTTTAATGTCTATGTAAAATTATTAAAAGGTTATTTCTCATCTGCGCCTCCAAATGAGTTTGGAAAATGTAAAAAATGAGTCAAGTTTTTTCCTAGTGTAATAAACTATAACTAATAATATTAAATGAATTAAATTCACTTAATTCAATTACCAAAAAAAGTTCAGAAAAAAAAACTTAACAATTATTATGTGCCCACCTTTTTTTGGGGGTCGATGAAATATGCAGAACATACCTTCTATATCGGTTTATATTTATATTCCTCTCAAGTATACTTATATTGGTACTACACATAAATTTTATTTCTTACTCGATTATTATTGTCCCTAAATTTTTGATTGATTCAGTATGCGACCTTTCCGTTGACTTCAACTAAAAATCTGAAACCTCACATATCTATTATTATTCACTGGAAAAATCGAAAGTGTCTGTAGAAATAAAGAAACCACTGATTCTTATTGCTTCTTTATTGCATAAATTCAATTTACAAGTTCAATTGAATGCCAATTTACAAGTTGTTACCCAAACGTGCCCCCACTTTGTACGCTAATTGACGAATGTTATCCGCTCATATTCATTAGGGTACTATGTAGAAACAATTGCATTTGATATTCGCATGCCTTAAATAGGCATTGGATAAACCTAATAATAATATTGCATGCCCAATGTAATAGATTTGTTGCAAATTTTTTAGCTTAAATTATATTTTTGCGTGACAAGTGTGCTTGTTTTGCTTTTGGAAAGTCGTCTTAAGATTTTAAAACGTATTAAGACATTAGGAAAATGCAAGCTTCTACTTACACATAGTATGTATGTTTTAAGAAGTTTTTAAGAACTTCCCTCACTTTTGAAAAAGAAAATAATTTGTTACCATATTTAATATAAACTTCTTTTCGACTTTATCATAAGACATAAACTTAGCGAACTATGTACATTTCCTATATTCATATTACACATTTCTAATAATTTCTTACTATTTACTTTAAATTATTCTATTTTATTTCGAAATGAACAGATCAATATAGAGACATGAAATGTTCCTAAGACCCATTAAACCGGCGCCTATTTTATGAATGAGCTCAAAAAATATTATCAGTTCTTGTTATTATTAGTCATTTGGCTTATTTATAATTTGGGGGCTTTACTCAAATATACTCGTGTGTATGGAGTCCATTCCATAGGGAATTCATTGAGCAGCCAAGTTCAAATTCCACATTGAGAAACCTACGCGACTTCTCGTAACATGCTCCGATATTCAATTGATAATTTTGTGAAATGGTAAGCTATAAATGATGAATGATGTTAGGTAAAGTGTGCGAATACTTAATGTTTGTATAATATTTTTAACTTTATCGATTTCTGTTCTTATCGCCAAGGCCTCAACACCGCAAATACCTCTTGATTGTATAAAAGTCTTATTGGCATCGTGAATCATGTGCGGAATTTCCCGAAAATGTGTTAAAAAATTTACAATTTTGACGCGTGTAATTTTCGCCAATGACAAGCGGAAAAGCGTGGGAAATCTTTCAGACAAGGAACGAAGCAACTTCGGTTGTCACTTGGCCAAGTTAGTTTGCTTGTGGCCAACATCAATGGCAGCGGCAAATCGCTTGTGTGTGCTTATCAAAACCACATATTGCAATTGCTTTCCAGTTTAACATATCTCGCGATAAGGATCGTTAACTGATAGCTGTTAACTCTAACACTTGAATTGCCATTCAACTCGCACTATTCGCAGTAATATTGCCAAATTGGCAGGCCTGTTGGCCCGGCTAACACCATGGCTGCGACAGTTCTCACTCTATCGCCGTTCCAGTCAACTGCTTTGGGCCGTATTTGCAGCATTAATCCAACGTCGCAGACATCGAGTTCATCCCGCCGGAATGCGCGATACAAGCTCGAAATGCTGTTGTCAGCCTCTCCTGGATGAGTTTCAGCGTTCCAAGTTCTCGCTGCATCATGATGATCCTGCTGACTTCTGTCGCTCCCAATGGCAAAGAGGCGACCGTTCCATCATCTGGCTTATCTATCGTTGGCTTTTCGCTGCCTTCTTTGCCGGTGGTGTTCTTGGCAGCCTTATCCAACACTTTGATGAGGGATCATGGTTCATCTATCTTACGGATTGGGGTTTTGTTTTGTGCTTCTATGCCTGCTTTTATGGTGCTGTAGTGGCCACTATATACTACATAAGGCCCAGTTATTTTGGTAAGCTTAACTATTATATTCAGGCCTTTTCTAATTTGAGGTTGAATTAACTTTGCGCTTATTAATGTGAATCCGATAGAGTAAAACCCTATGTAAACATCAACCGAAACAAATCTGATAATGTCCTACTTTTACAGTGTCAGAATATAATACCCCTTTATTAACTACACTCCAGTCATTACAAAAAAACTGCTTCCATCATGTGAAAAGTAATCTGCTAAATTGTTTCTCTCAGTTACATTCTGGTTTAACTAACATTTATTTATAAGGTTTCCTCAGTAATCAACAACTGTATATTTCAGAACCCGGCAGTTGGGCCCTTAAAATTTATTGGGCCTCTCACTATACGACCACTGTTCTGGCGCTAATGATAACATTGGTATTTTGGGTGGCCCTCTATCCAAGTAAGCAATTTTTTTGAAAATAAATTTTATTGTACCTTTTCCTTAACGAAATTCTATTTTAGCAATGTCTGATGGACCTATTGGATTGTATAATCTTTGGGCACATGCCTTCAATTCAATTTGTATGTTCTTCGATTGTTTCGTAGTCGCCTTTCCCACACACCTGATGCACTTTATCTACCCACTTGTTGTGGGCCTGGTTTATGGTCTGTTCTCTCTAATCTTCTTCTGGTCCGGCGGTACAGACTTGTAAGCAACGGTTCTCATTAAGTATTTATAGATCTTTATCACAAAACTCTATTGCACTTTCAGTTTCGGTAATCGGTACATTTACTTTATTCTGGACTGGGACAGGCCAGGTTTGGCAATTGGCAGCGTTTTTGGCTGTATTGTTTTAGCCCTGGTCTTCTGCATAATGATATTTTGGATCTACAGATTCAGAATATGGATGTATTCGCGTTGTGTTAAACCGGAACCCACAGAAATAATGCAAACACGAGCAGCAGACTCCACGGAGAAAGTTCAACCCGTTTAAATAGTAAAAATAAGTAATACGAACAATTAATTAAAGTGTGTTTCAGCTTAAATAATTCTCGTCATAATTAATTGTCATTTATCAAAGCAAAGAGCTATATTGTTTACCTTCATAAGCGCGCCGTTCCTAAATACAATTTCCTATACCGAAATACAATTTTGATTAAATATTAGGCGTGGGAAACTTAGTGCCAAGCTTGTCTGCTTATCGCCAATTTAAACGACAGCGGTTAATATTTAGCTTATCAGACATACATATAGTATTGGAATGGCTTTACATTTACACATACCTGACTATAAGGATCGTTAAACGATAACTCACCAATTCAACTCGAGCTGGTGTGTTGTCCCGGATAATACCAGGTCTTATGCTATCAACGATCCAGCCAGCTGATCTGAAGCTTCCATTGAGTCTAACCTGCCGACAATGCGGAATAAAGGAATGTTGTTGTCAGCCTCTCCTGGATGAATTTCAGAATCCAAACTTTCTCTGCATCATGATAAATCTGCTGACAGTGGCAGCGAGTGGAATCTTGTTGAATCTTGAATCTTGTTGTTGGCTTGAGTCATACGACCCAGCTATTTTGGTGAGCATAGTCATGGTTATGTTCTGATTTAAAAAGGAGCTCATCTTTTTCGGAGTCTTTCAATTGTTCCCTTAAAAATTTACTAGGCCTCTCACTACTGGTCAACGATCCATCCTAGGCAGCTGTTAACTAGCCAGTTAGCTTATGTCAGATACAACTTAATGAATCTCTGCCTTAGGCCTGCCTGATGAAACCATCTGGCGGTACAGACTTCTTAGTAAAAAGTATAACTGCATTACAACAGATATTTTAGTATAAATTCTGTTATTCACTTTTAGTGTTGGTCATCACTTCATCTACCTTATTCTGGTACTACTACTTTATTCTGGTGGTAGTTTTTTGAATCTATAGATTCAGAGCGTGGATACACGAGGGGTTCATAATACCCCAGCCAAACACAAGCATCAGTGGCAGTCTCTAAGGAAACAGTTTAAACAATTAAATAGTTGTTAAACTGTTGTTTTTAGCTGGCTCGAGGTCAATTAATTAATTTAACTACCTTTAATTGCATGATATTTTTATTGGGGGAATCTATATAAGGGTGATTTATCAAAAACCTAGCAGCGTTATTGTTTACCACCAAAAGTTAATTGTGATTAAATAGTTATCTATAATCAATCTCAACATTTTGGAATCAGCATTTATAAAATTCTGATAGTAGATTAAAGAATTGTATTTGGATGTTAATCATCTCAGAGTCATTTCAAAATATTTCCTTCCTTTGCTCATGATGAAGTGTTGACTCTTGCTGATTATTATATTTGGCTTTCAAATGTTTTCCTCAAACAGTCATGATCTAACTATTCTTTCTATGGTAAATTGTACTGCACTAGTGTTTATCAGAAACGTTAGCGATCTTTGTCAAAAAATCGCATAGTTGATTCCGATGGCCTATTGACAATATAATGCTGTAGCTGACACTTTAGCTTCATAGTTAAGTATTATGATGTCATACTATGCACATATTTGAGATTTATAACTAACTGCTGACTATCAGGCATGTTCTACAAAACTCTGTTCCTCAAAACTAGCATTGCTTTCAAATGTCAAAAAAATTGTTGAGACATTTGATAAATCTTTATATTTCTTGAATTAACTTTAATTATTTTTTAAAGGTATTAAAAAGCCTCAGAATACATATTAAACGAGTTTATACATTTTTGAAAATACAGAAGTAATTAATAGTTTTGTAAAAACTCGAATAAAATGAACAGCAGCAGATTTTTTTACTTCGAAAATCTGTACAAAAAAATAAAATCTCCGACATTTCAGAAACACCAACATTTAGAACAGTTGTTTTCAAAAGAAATTGTAGGCAAAAGGTCTAGAGCTTTGTAGAACACCCCTGAATATTTTATACCTAAATCTGTAAGAGGGTTATTTAGATTATTCACACAATACTATGTAAAATACAGGCCCACTTCAAAAATACAAAGATCTGTTACAGCGCCCGATTATATAGTATAGATGTCGAAAGGTTTATTACTTGTAAATACAAATGCTAATTTCCTTTCCAGGAATTCATATTATTTGAGAGGAATCATGTGCTTATTAGCTGTATTGCCGGGTCACTATACTATTACTACTGATAAGGTGCAATGATGGAATTTAGAAAATTCCGAGAATCCCTTTAAATAATGATAAGGCATTGTTAGCTTTTTTTTCTTAACATTCTTTACTTTGTTTCGGTTTTAATCGTTGCCTTATGTCTATGCCATTTTCTGTACTACTGCAAACTGCAGCGATTGAATTTGGTTGGACCATTTCTCTAGGGCATTATAGCGGGAAGCGCTGCTGTTAATTTTGTCCAACTGTAGCACTTGGTTAACCTGATCGATGCGGCCTTTGATGGTGCTGTAAAATAAATGATTAAGCTATATCTACTTAAAGGGTAAATTAACTTACTCATCCAATATGCAGGAAACTAGCAGGCTCTCCACCTCAGCGGGCTCAATGTTGAGTGCATTGGCTATGAACGGTATGGCTATGTTCTTGTACGGTCTGATGAGTTTAATGAGCACCTGGGTGCGAATGTTGCGTAGCAAATCCTCAATGTGCTCGCGTATAAATTGATCCGCCATTATGTTGCTGCGATGTTGACGCAAAATGGTCTCAAACTCATTAATGTCATTGTTCTGATACGAGTTGACCAAATTTGTCATGGCCAGAATCTCTGGGTCGTTCTTATAAGGCTTAGCCTCCTGCGAGTCGAACGGATTGATGCCTGATTTCATCAGCCTACAAAAAAAAAGACATATTATTGCCAGATTCTTAGTTAAGTAATGAAGCACCTACATGTTAGCCAACACCAAATACTTTAGGCAGGTTGTGCGCCTAGGAGAACCGCTTTCATCGTAGTTCTTGAACGCCTCAAAGAAGTCTGTGTGAGCTTTCTCGAATTCTCCTTCACGAAGGTGCATTTTACCACCACACTCACGTATGACGCCCATAATTAAGGGGTGTGGAATCGCCGACTTGATGTGCAAGGACTGTTCATAGAGAGCCTTAAGTTTTTTGTTGTTCTTCTGCACTGTGTACATTTGAATCTCCAGGGCATAGATCTCCAGCAATTGAGTGCCCTTCTTAAGATCATCCTCGCCGTCGTCTGTCTGGCAGCTTGAATGCAGCTGTTTGAGTATCTTTTGCAGTTTGGTAAAATCGCTGCGATCAAAATATAGCTTGCCCAGTTTCGTGTTGGTCTTGAACCACAAGCGATCGTTTTTGGCATCGCGTAGTGCATCCAAAGTAGTCTCGTAAAAGTTCTGGAGCAGTGCCATCTGAAAAAAGATTTTTGTTAGCTTACAATGGTGCTACAAAATCAATGCAACTAGTTTAGGAAGGGACAAGAAAGAATATCAGTTAGAAGGCCAATGCTTAGCAAGATACAAACTTATTAAAGACTTGAGAGTTACAGCCCTGTTCCGGCTTTAACTAACGGAACAATTTTACGGAAGGAACAGGATTGATACTTTCTAAACCGAGAGGAATGCTAACTAAATATGCTGCTTACATACATTCTTAGATGTTGAAATATAATCCAATATAGAGTTGATGCTCTTCTCCGAGTGGTTGCGTGTGACAGCACTTTTAATGTAGGTGAGCAGCTGTTTGTAGCGGACCATCATTTCCTCGTAGTTGCACTGCAAGATGTTTAAAGTTTTGACTTGGTTTTCTTTATAAACTGATGTCTGATTCACATACCAGTCTAAAGTTGATTTTAATCATCTGCTTCAGCGCCTTGAATCCCCATTCGCCCTTTTCGCCATTCTCCAAGTCGAGTACTTTTTGGAAACTAGCGAGTGCAGCTTTTGGTTCCTCCTCTTTCAGCGCCTTACTGTTATAGTATTGATTCTCAAGATCTACGTCCGGTTCCGAGTTGCTGTCCTCGGAGTATTCCTACAAATACAAATGCCGATTCCCATGCAGGCGCCGGGTATTAAAAACAATGCGAGGATATATGTTAAAAGGATAATTCTTACCAGTCCATAATCTTCATCATCATCGCACATGAAATCATCATCGTTATCAGACATTGCCCAGCTTATTTAAGTGCAACAATTGATTAAACAAAACAATGCCTATAAAAATGGCAAAATTTATGTCTTACTGCAGATTGTGGCGGTCGCTCGATAGCCAGCCGATAAGTTTTCGCTGCAAGACTGACTTATCGCTGGGCAACACTGACGTGCCGGGAAGATATCGATAGTAACGGCACGAATATAGCACGAAGACCATATCGTTTCGTTATGGAATGATACTTAACCATTCTCGTATATATAATTATTTATTAAAATAATTATTAATAAATCTTGACTGTTTACCAATACTTCGAATAAATCTTGACTTTTTACTGATACTTCGAATAAAGAGCGATTGTAATTGTCACCAGCCCTGCCTATTACTGATAACTTATATGATCTCTGCGGCACCAGTTGATAAGCAAGTATCATTCCATACAGTTGAATTTTCTGCAACAGACGTATCGCATAAATATGAGGTAAACACATGATTTTATTTAAATTTATTTTGTTTTAACTACTGCACACAGTCTCACACAACCTTTGAAACGTTTATTGCATGTAACTATGCTTCGTAGCGCCATAAAACGCACACATCCCTCGGCGGATCGTAATTCTCAGCCCATTTCAGAGGCTCTTCTATCGCAGGTGGATAAACAAACGCCGAATTTACGGCTGCTTGAAATAGCCTCTGGGTCGGGTCAACATGCCGGCTTTTTGGCCCCATTGCTGCCCAATATTAGCTATCAAACTACAGAGTATGAACGCCAGGACTTTAACTCAATATCCGCCTATGCAGCAGACTGCGCAACTGGCAATATTTGCCCACCGTTGTTTGTGGACATTTCGCAGGAGCTGGAACAATGGGAGTCAAATACATTAGAGAAGGTGAAGCCCGAAAGCTTCGACTATATGTTGAACTGCAACATGATGCACATTAGTCCCTGGAACTGCTCCATTGGCTTGTTTCGCGCTGCCGGCCAACTGCTCAAGCCAGGAGGTAAAATGTTTACCTATGGACCCTATGCCCAAGATGGCAAATTGACGCCCCAAAGCAATTTGGACTTTGATGCCAACTTAAAGAGTCGCAACTCCACATGGGGCATCCGAGACATCAGGGATCTAAAGCAGCTGGCTGAGACAAACGGACTGAAACTGGAGCGTATAACTGATATGCCATCCAACAATAAATTCTTAACTTGGCTCAAGTCGTAAATGTGACTTAATTGAAGAAGTTTTAATTGTAACTAGATTATTAACATTATTGAAGTACATTGACCTATTTTATATTGAGATCTTTCTTTATTGTAATTGTAATGGAAGTAAGAATATATTGTTATCTGTACAATTCAATCAGATATCTTTAAATCTGCATATCAGTCTGTTATCGATCGACTTTCACTTTCTAGTTAAGCACTTTGTGTTCGTTATAAAGAGATAAGAAAATAACAGTAGGCCCTTGAGACGATCTAATACCGGGCTATAAAAATGGAGTTCCCATTCCTTAGATAACATTGTCGATGACGACGATATCGTTGGGTGGCCATAAATTTTTCGAGTATCGGCGTCGGATTAACTAGGCCAAGTGGACACCTTCGTTCTATGTGCAGTGATTGACCCTGAAAATCTATTGATAACGAAGTGGCAAAGTATATAAGACCGATCCATGTTGAGGTAGCGCCACTTAAACCCTGGAAGCTTAACATGGCAAACACCTGGAAGACGCTGCTCCTTACATTAGTGCTGACCTCAACGAGAAGTCTAGCTGTGCCACCTGTGAAGCACCCTCACCTGGATGGTCGGATTGTGGGTGGCGTAGAAGCAACTATTAAGGAATATCCCTATCAAATCTCACTGCAACGCACGTATCACATGTGTGGAGGCTCCTTGATAGGAGAGGGTGTTGTCCTTACTGCCGCCCACTGCGTTGACAGCTCCACCTCAATCACATCCAAAGTACGCATCGGTTCCACGCGCAAGGAAACTGGTGGAGTGCTGGTGGAGATCAAGCGTGTCCATCGTCATCCCAAATATGATCCTCGTATTATAGATTATGACTTTGCAGTCCTTGAATTGAAGCCGTACAACGCCACGAATATTACACAGGGATATGTCAAATTGCCTGAACAGAACGAGGATATTCCCGATGGAACCCCCGTCATCATCTCCGGCTGGGGCAACACACAAAATGCGTCGGAATCTGACTCAGTTTTACGGGCCGTAATCGTGCCTAAGGTGAATCAAACGCATTGCGAGTTGGCTTATAAGTCTTTTGGCAATATTACGGAACGCATGTTGTGTGCTGGTCTTCAAGAAGGTGGGAAAGATGCATGCCAAGGAGATTCAGGTGGCCCTTTGGTAGCCCATGGCAAACTATGGGGCGTCGTCTCCTGGGGATATGGTTGTGCGAGACCCGATTATCCAGGCGTTTATTCTAGGGTATCGTCTGTGCGAGATTGGATTGCTTCTGTGAGTGGCGTATGAATTTAAAATTTGTTGGATATAAAGAAATAGGAAATGTTTCAAATAGCGTAATATAACTAATGATACACTTGCATAAAAAATAACTTCATTAAAAATTGAGATTCAATTTTGATAACTAAAATAAATAAATAAATTGAAAATTGCTATTCTTTTTTGTACTTCGCGTTTAACCACACTTTCACAACAGATAATACAAATGTTGAATTTGAAATGCGACTATTTATGGGTAGCACTGGTGATAGGCAGCACTATGCGGCTAGCAATTCAAAGCTCGCTGCTACAATACAATGGGCAGTGTGGCGCGTTAATTTAAAAAGAACCAAATCAAACTAACAATGCCAAAACAAGTTATTAATATTTATATTCGAATTACTTAAAAGCCATTTTAATAAAGTTGATCTATAATAAAGCAGTTTGTATATTAACTAAAGTTAATTGACAAACAACTAGAATTTATTTATATTATTATGTACTTATAAATTTTTGTTTATGTAGATGTTTTATTTATGGTTAATTGCAGGCTTACAATATCTAGCTACTGACATTGTTAGTTTCACGCTTCAACAGTTTTTCCTTTACTCTTTTGCAATAACCGTTCAATTTGCCGTTTCATGTCTTGACGACGTTGTTTTTCCTGTTAACAAGTTCACGTGCAAAATTGCATTGACCCAAGTCCCAGGACATGCTCCTAGACTTACACACACATATATACACGCACTCTTTCACGCTTCTCTCTGTGTTCACATCGAGCCACATCGCTAACTGCTTTGACAATAGACTCGACTCACCGACAATTCTAGGGATGCTCTATAAATTGGGCTGTCTCCTGAAATGGAACCGAAGCCAGGCGCCAATTTGCACCGTTTAATCAACAATTAGTGTAGAGGGAGATTGAAAAAGGGAATGGAAAATTGACTGAGTTGACTGACTGGAAGAATAAGACTATCGAAGTTGATACTCAAAAATTATGACAACTAACAAGCATCTTGTTGCCATATGCAGAAATGTATGTATTTATATCTGTATCTGTAGATGTGAATGTATCTGTATCTGTTCACTTTGCATATGTTACACAAATGTTTGTTTTGGTCTTTTGCACTTCTATTTGCTTTGGGCCAATCATTAAGTGTACTTGTATCGGAGTTTTGCGTGAGCTTAGAAATGGGAAATGGGACTTACTTGAAGTTATTGATATGATGCCACGCCCATTTCCCACCGCCCATTTGACATGCTGTGTAAATATTTGGCTTTGAGCTCTTTCCGGGTCAATTACGATAGTTGAAAGTTGTTTGTTGAAGTGTCTGAAAGTGTAGATGATGAATGGTCTAACATAAAAGCAGCTGCTGCTCACATATTTTGCAGTTTGGCTAATGAAAGTTATCATCATTTCACATGAACATTGATCAATTAGCTTGGACAAAAATTAAACATTCATTTCATTAGCAAGTAACCACCAGCTGACAGTATGCAAATAAATAGGTTACTTTCAAAATAATTACAATTCTGAATTTATGTTTTGGCAGATCTAGCTGAAGAACAAACATACACATAACGGATGTCAACTTTAATCTACCGTATAAATAACATCTTACAAATTATAAACAATAAAATACCAACAAAAAAAACAAAGATCTGATTGAAGATCAAACTCAGCCCAAATGCATTTCGGATACAAAATTCAAGAGGAAGCTGTCTATGGGGTTTTCTTTTTTGTCTGACATTTGCCAACATTACAAATTACAATAGCTGCAAATAATTTATTACAATCGATTGCTTCGTTGGCCAGATGGGTGTGTAAATCTACAGAGATAGACAGAGAGAGAGAGAGAGAGAGAGAGAGCGAGCGAGAGAGTCTCGTAAGTACAACAAGTGACAACAACTTTATTGTTGTTGCAACAAAACAACAATGTAGACTGCAATACAAACAAATCGACAAACTGTAATAATAAGGCAGCCCTATGGCATGCCATGGACAGATATAGAGACCGATAGAGACAAACTCAGAACTCAGAGTCTTATGCATTGTCTGTTGCAGCAGCTGCAAAAACTTTCAACATCAATGCAGGAAACAAACAAATTTTACATTTTCTATGTCCTTTGCCATACACAAGTCTCAAGTTTCCTCCCATCAGCCTCGTAGACAATGGTAAAAGGGTACAAGAACTATAAGCTAAGACAACAACATGAAGCGGCTTAAATAATGCTACACGAGCCTTTAGTCGCTGGGTCAATTCGCCCGTCAGTCATTGGAGCTAAATATCTTGAAGAACATAAAGGATATTAATAAACCAGTTTAATGAACTTGATTAAATATTAAATAGCATGTATTAAATATTCTAAAAAATACTTAAAAATTATTATACTCTTATTTAAATGTAAACTAAATAAAACTAATAGTATCCTGCAAATTTTAATTTTGTTCAAATTTTGTTTTAAAAAAGTTCTGAAAGTTAGAAAAACTTGCCATTTAAACTTGGAAATGAAATAAAATTATTAGATACAGTGTATGTATATTTTAGAACTGACTGAAATCGGGGATCCCATAAGCATTAAAAGTTCATATATGATTATTAAGTGGTTAGTTTTAATTCAGCGGATAATATATATATCCATATAAAACATAATTATATTAAAAACTAAGTTATTTTTCAACTCAAAATTGTATTATTTTCCTTACGTGTAAGCGCGATTTTATTTGAAAAATGCTTGCTAATTTGGCGAAGTAGTTTAATGTACTTCACAAATAATACACGCATTAAAATTTGTAAGTGTTAATTTCTATCCCAAATATACCCATATATCGCTTTCCTGTTCAATCTAAACGTAGCAACATTGTTATTCATTTTATATATTTCAACTCTTTAATATAATGCAAGTTTCACACCTCTTTATCAACTTCCAGCAAAATCGCAATTTAAAATATCTTAATAGAATACAGAATGATTCGATGTCTAACTGTTGCTCAAGCACAAATCCTTTAAGCTGTAAGTGTGGCACATTACGCATACGCGATGTTGACAATCGTTTCCTAAACTTACAACATGCGCTTTAAGCTGCCTCTAGAGGCAATTGTGTTAATGCTTTAACTGAAATGTATATAGAAATGTAAGTATATGTGTATGTGTATAAAATAAAATTAAATACATGTGTCGCTGTTTGCTTGCTTGTCTATGATTCGACCGTGGCATACGTGGCGTATGCTTGATGCCCCGAAACGATTTCGAAGACGATGCGGAGGCATTGCGCGCGTTCTCTTTCATTTTTTATGGAAATAATATTCTTGTCAGGATTAAAAAGGTTACGTGACTTGAAAATTAATGCAATGCATAGGAATGTAGCTAGTTTCTTCTACGACAAGAACTTGAATGGCACTCAGCTTTGTTGCAACGTATATGCCACGCCCATTCCCTGAAATGTAACTCAACTGTCATACCAGCGACTTTTGCCTTCCCCCAGCCCAAGTTCCATGTCCCATCTCCCCGGTCTGTGTTTGTGTTTGTGTTTGTGTTTATCTTTGGGTCGCCCGGTAAGGATGCTTATCATGGGCATCACAGCATTATTGTCCTGTCGCCTCGACCATTGCACGTTGTTTTTCTAATTTTTAAAAAAGCATATTGTAATTCTGTTGTTTAGCTATTGTACACACAGATACACATACAGATACAGTCGTATATACATATATTTTTATAAATCTAACCCGCAGCTATTTGTTGTTTGTCTCCTGGTTTTGTTCACAGGATTTGCGCTTTTCGTTTACCTTCGAGTACCTGTAACAAGATGAAGATGAGGTGGAGAATTGGGACTCGGAGCAGGCATTTACCATTTGTCCTGTCATTTAATATCCTGTACGTATCGTTGGCAGAAGCTTATGCTTCTTGTTGTTATTCTTGTTTCACTTCTGCATCTGTTTCTGTTTCTGTGGCTCACTTTGAATTTAGTTATGCGTGACATGTCCTGGCAATGGCTAGGATGCTGATATATGCTTTTCAATTTTTGAAACATTGTCCCTTTATCTTTTTATTTTTTTCTATCCCATTTTTTCCTATTTTCTTTTGTTTATTTGTTGTGGCAAATGCTCAGCATTGGGTTGAGACATTAAGACGTGTCTGCAATTGCAAATCGACTATTTTGTTATGATATTAGTTCTTATATCTATGATAGAAAATGCATTTGCATATCGTATTTGTGTTATTGGGCAAATATTTGTGCAAGTATTTGATCTGCTTTTCTTATTTTAAAAATATCTTCAGTTATCTTCCGACTTGTTTAGCGATCAATAAAATCTATACGTGAAGCATTGATTTTATTGATGGTTTGGATTTTGATTTACATTTTAATATATTTATCAGTACACATATGTGTAAGGCTCTACAGAAAAAGTTGCAAAACTAATCTTTCACATTAAATAAATGGTTGTTTTTTATTTAAGTACATTTACTATACTTTAATCAATCTTACCTAGTATTTATATCAAAATAGATTGGCAGGGTAATTCCTTGTTAAATTACAAATATTTTGTTTTAGGACAATCGATGAAGATATACTTATTACACAAAATGTGTATTATGTGTGTGATTACATGTTCGGTGTTTCAAACGCAGTGTGCGAGGTATCATGTAGCTAAGCAGCCTTTTTTTGGTACCCCTTTGGTCTGGGTCTTATAATAAATTACTTTGGTAGACGTATTCAAAGTTTCATAAAACTAATATTGAAACTTTCGAAAATAAAGGAGGCAAGTAAATTTTAGTTTTGTTCGTATGAGATACAGCTTATCGCAGAACTGTTGATTTGATATTTGATAACGTTTCTCTGTAACATGATATGATATCTGTTTATTATAAATTTGACATGCATATTAAATCGTTATCAATATCCTGGCGATTTACGATTTGGCTTAAACATTATGTCCCAGTTTCATACCCTGGTTATTTTGACTATATTATAATATGAATAATTTGTTGTGTCTGATTACTTGCATTCTTTCCTTCTAAACGAATTTCGATTTGATATAAACTATTGAGTTTCAAAAATGTATTTTCATCATGGCAAATGTGTTGATCCCTTGTTCGGATTCGTCAAAGCAATTCAAATGTTTACTGATTCGGAACAATTGCTATCTAATCTAATCTTAACAAGTCACAAAGTATGGATTTTTTGTGTATGAACAGTAATAAAATTACTTGTTAGCTGCTTGACCAACTCAGTCTGCACTGAGCTGATATAGTAAAAACTTGTATTTTTTGGAAAGTAAATAAAATGTGGAAGAAATTGATTTGTGGTGTAGTACTGGTGGTTTTTCTGGATCTGCAGTTTGGTGAGAGTTGTGATTGACCAAATAAGTTCTGTTAGAGGAGTTTACTAACATTTTTATATTTTTAGCCCAATCGCTGACCTGCTACAGCTGCAATTCAATCCAATCTTGCATGAATCCCAGCACCCAAGTGTGCAACAATGCAACAGCCAATCAAACAAGTGAATGGCTGAGCACTATTCACAATGATGTCCTCATTACTGCTGGCAACAACAGCTTTAAGTGCATGAACCTTACGTATTTCATATATGCCAGTGAGTCACAAATCGCGTATTGTATTGCTCACAGATTTCTAATTATTCTTCTGTTTACAGACTCAACCAAGATGTCAGAAACTCTGGGCTGCTTCCATAAGGGAATTCCAGTCTGTAGTCTCACCCTAAACGCAACCAACAGTCTAAGTTGGGCTAAAGGTTGTAAGACCTGCGATTATGATCATTGCAATCGCAATCCTGCTGGGAATTTTAGCAATAGCACCTACACCATGATTGCCTCTGTTATGGCTTTGATCTTGGCCAAGTTGAGGAATTAATTGCTTGGAAAATAGCTTAAAATAATAGCATTATTTCTTTATTTATTTTCAAATATATCTCTATTATAACCTTACAATTAATATAATTTTACTTAAATCTATTTTTGTTACACATCCCAATATTTTATTGGACTTTTCAAATATTTCTACTTGAAAACTTTTTTAAAACGGGATTAGATAAATATCACTGCAGTGTGAAATTTATTCCCACACAAGTTTAAAGTTTATTTTAAAATAGGTAGAAGTTGTTCAAATTTAGTTTTAGGTAGTTTCAAACAATTCGAGATTGAATTTTAGAGTATTATGTATAATTATGTATTTTAATAAGAACTTTTTTGTGCGTTGAGTCACTTTATATTCCACAACTACTATTAATTTTTATTGGCATCGTATAAAATGAGTTCACAATTGCAGAAAGAATTCCTTTGAGTTAACTTCAAACTTGTCCATAATGTATGAATGAATGAAATTTATGGAATTTTCCCAAAAATCAGTCCCCTCATTCTGTTTTAATTTAAATAATAGCAAATATAAGGAAAAATATGTATTCTTTTATGTGTTCCAATGCTGGTGTCGATTGGACTAGTCAATTACAGGGGGCTTATCATGATAATGTGAGATAGTAAAGTAAATCAACAATACTATTTCAAAATTTATTTCACTTAATGTTATCATATTCGCAATAGGGCGAGTACTCGATAAGATTGTAGAGCTTCGAATAGGGTTGGGCATGTTAATAGAAATTTAAAAAGAATATTACTAATTCTCTTGCTATAAATGGACTGTCATCAGAAAGTATCCCCATCAAAATGCAAAAAAATGTGGAACGCTTCACGATTTTGCGTGTCATCCTTGCGCAGGGGCCATGCTAATCTTCTCTGTATCGTTCCAATTTTAGTATATGTTCTGCCGAAGCAAGAACGAAGATTACAGTTCTAAATGTAGTATTTATATTGTACTTTTGGCGAATAACAACTTGAGAATTATAAGTAAGTAAGTTGAATGCAACCCTCAGCTAGTATACAAGCCGACAGGGGTTGGTATTTTTCCTACCTGAAACACTTTGCAGAAGACCCTTTTGTGTGAAGATCAAATGTTTTTACTTACCTATAATTGGGAATATGCACATTATTTTGCTTTATTTATATAGTAAGGGCCTGAAGAGTTTCTCATTGAGGAAATACAAAATTCAGTAGCGACTTTAAGCGACGACCATAAGCCCATAATTAATTTCTACTTAATAGGTAATTCAGAAACGTTAATTTTTTAATGATGCGTCTGTTTGTCTATCAAATTAAAAAATGTATAGTAAACAAAATATTGCTCTACGTTTTTAAGTAAAGATAATTATGTTAGGTTATTAATAGTTCGTTCAGGGGTGACACCCAAATTTAAGAGATTTCGGCCAGAAGCTAGTTCCCAAATTTCTGAAACCGAGCCGTAGGTGACACAATAATGTACAGATGTCACTTTTCGGATATAATTTCGGACATAGACTTCCAACAAATATTTTGCGATTTGAGTTTTGTGTCACCTTAAACCAGATTGCTTTGGTTTTTGGTCTGATTTCGGGAGGTTTGCATCTCTGTGAAACCACTGTATTTTTTATAGATAACATACAGCTGTTCATTGACATGAAAACCCCTTGAAAAGACTTGAAGCACCGACTGTATGGCTCTAATTGAAAATTTATTGGCCGACATTTAACATGTTATTCAGTTATTGATAACGATCTAGTTCATCATCTAAAAGGCTTAAATTTATAAACTTAAAAAGAATTAATCGAACAAATAAAAATTGGAACTTATACTAAGTATTTACCAATACCGAACCTTATCAGATTTACTGTACATATACATAGATAACTAGTATTATCTTTACAAGCCTAAGTAATATATTTCTTATCTATTTTTCCTATAACCTATATAATAAGGGCGTTTGCTGATCAACTGATTTAGTTTCCGCCTAGCTCGAATATTTAAAAGTTGTGTCAATCGTCGAGTGTGTGTTAAAATGTGGAAAAAAGTGATCTTAGGTCTTGTGCTTGTGGCTTTTGTGGGTCTGCAATTTGGTAAGAACTGTGAATAAGTGTATAAATAAAAGAATTTGCTAATAGTTACATATATTTAGCCAACTCGCTGACCTGTTACACCTGTGATTCACCCCAATCTTGTCAGAGACCCGGACAGGAAGTCTGCTCTGATGCCACGGCTAACAAAACAAGTAGATGGTTGAGCAGCATTCATAGTAATGTTCCTGCTATTGCTCACAGTAACAGTTTCAAATGCATGAACCTCACTTATTATTTTAATCAAAGTGAGTCACAAATTGTGGAGTCTTTTGAAATGTTTTTAATAACTATAATTTGCAGATAAGGTAATTTCGAGCGAGTATCTTGGCTGTTATCATCCGTCAATAAATGTCTGCCATTTAAATCTGAACGTCAGTTACACCACCATGGAAAATAGGTGCAAGACCTGTGATTGGGACTTGTGCAATCGCAATCCGGCTGGAACTTATAGCAAGAGCACATATACCATTATTGTCTCAATTGTGGGTCTGATATTAGCGGCTAAAACAAATCTAATTAATTAATTTTAATGTAACTACAATACAACTCAAACAGTGTAAAAAATACAAATGAAATCAGTTGCCACATTAGTTAAAAAGTTTGCATAGAATTAAATTTTTAAAATAATTCCAAGCAATAAACATTTAATTTCGATCATTAATTATTCACTTCTCTTATCTACTACTTAGTATAGCATTACTTAGACACCACTTCCGATATGTATAGGTTTTGAATTGTTCTGCCGAAGCAATATAAAAATGTCATATTAATATTGAGCTATTGGTGAAGGGCGCCTTGGGAATTACAAGGCAGTTGAGTGCAACCCTTAGGTAGTAAGCATGCTGGCAGGGGTTGGTTTTTTTCCTACCTGACACACTTTGCGGATAAGCCTTTTGTGTGAAAGTCAAATGTATTTACTACTCTATAATTGGGAAAATGCACAGTATAATGCTTTTATATTAATGGTAAAGGTTTAGAAATGCAAATTTCAGTAGTTCTTTTAAGCGACGATCATACGGCCTAAATTAATTGCAACCTTATGGATAATTTAGAACTGTTTATTATTATAAAGAAAATAGTTTAAGGGCATTACCGTTCGTTAATTGTTCCAAAATTATATATTTACATACATACATTTTATCTACTGAGTCATTTACTAACGAAGCAAAGTTTAACTTCAAAATAATTATTAAATTGGCGATATCTATCTGGGTTTACTTTCGGTTACTTTAAGGACTTTTAAAAGTCTATCAGGGGTGCCTCAAAAAATAAGAGATTTTTGCTACAAGCTAGTTTCGAAATTTTAGAAAAATACATATTGGACATATTATTTATGCAATAAATAAATTTATTTAAAATTAAAATTTTCAAATTTTATTATTTAAAAAAAATGTATTTAATTGAATTATAAATGGTAATTCTCTAGTCTATGCCCAATCTGTCCAAAATTCGCGAAATAAAAATCCTCTATGGACCGCAAATTATCGTGATTATCATGAAGAAAATTCTTGGCGGTCAAATTAAATTAATTCAATAAATCTAGTGTTTTAATATTCCTCTTAACATATGCTTTCAGATTTAATTTTTGTGACACCTTAAACCTGCTTGCTTTGAATTTTTGTGGTTGGTATTCGGTTAGTTTGCTTTTCTGTGAAACCCGTGTGTATTTTTAATAGATTAGATACAGCTGTTCATTGACATGAAACCGCCTTTAAGTGACTTTAAGCACCGACTAACCATCAATACCGAATTTCATCAGATTTTTTGTATAGATATGTTACATTCGGACATAGACTTAATTTTTATATCCGAAGATTACAAATTATGACATTTAACCTGTTATTCAGTTATTAACTACCTCAGCCTCTTTAAAACTTAATCAAACACACAATGTGTATATTTAGTTGAGATATTTTGAGAAACAAAAAAGTTGTTCTTACTAAATGTTGTTTTCGAACCGATCGTTCCTGTGGCAGCTATATGATAAAGTAGTCCGATTTAAACCAAATTTGGTCAGCCTGTTTAAAACTTATTCAAACACACAATGTGTATATTTGGTTGAGATATTTTGAGAAACAAAAAAGTTTTTCATACTAAATGATGTTTTGAACCGATCGTTCCTATGGCAGCTATATGATATAGTAGTCCGATTTACACCAAATTTTGTCAGCCTGTTTAAAATTTAATCAAACACACAATGTGTATATTTGGTTGAGATATCTTGAGAAACAAAAAAGTTTTTCATACTAAATGTTTATTTCCAACCGATCGTTCCTATGGCAGCTATATGATATAGTTATCCGAACCGGCCGGTTCCGACATATGTACTGCTTGCAGCAAAAAGACGGACCTGTACCAAGTTTCATCAAGATAGCTTCAAAACTGAGAGACAAGTTTGCATAGAAACAGACGGACAGACGGACAGACAGACGGACAGACGGACATGGCTATATCGACTCAGCTCGTCGCCCTGATCAAGAATATATATACTTTATGGGGTCTGTGAGGCTTCCTTCAATGCGTTACACATTTCGTGACAAAATTATATACCCTCTGTAGTGATAAAAATTGGAACTCTATACTAAGTATTACCAATACTGAACTTTATCAGATTAACTGTACATATACATAGATAACTAGTGTTATCTTTACAAGCCTAAGTAATATTTTTCTTATCTATTTTACCTATTACCTATATAATAAGGGCGTTTGCTGATCAACTGATTTAGTTTCCGCCTAGCTCGAATATTTAAAAGTTGTGTCAATCGTCGAGTGTGTGTTAAAATGTGGAAAAAAGTGATCTTAGGTCTTGTGCTTGTGGCTTTTGTGTGTCTGCAGTTTGGTAAGAACTGTGAATAAGTGTATAAATGGAAGAAATTGCTAATAGTTACATATACTTAGCCAACTCGCTGACCTGTTACACCTGTGATTCACCCCAATCTTGCCAGAGACCCGGACAGGAAGTCTGCTCTGATGCCACGGCTAACAAAACAAGTAGATGGTTAAGCAGCATTCATAGTAATGTTCCTGCTATTGCTCACAGTGACAGTTTCAAGTGCATGAACCTCACTTATTATTTTAATCAAAGTGAGTCACAAATTGTAGAGTCTCTTGTAACGTTTTTAATAACTATTATTTGCAGCTTATGTAATTTCGAGCGAGTATCTTGGCTGTTATCATCCGTCAATAAATGTCTGCAATTTGGATGTGAACATCAGCTACAGCAGAATGCGAAAGTACTGCAAGACCTGTTTTGGGACTTCTGCAATGGCAATCCGGCGTTTACCGTTCGTCAATTGTTCAAACAAATTGTATACATACATAAATTCATTCATAAATTAAATGTATACATTTAAATTCAAAATAGTGTTTATTAAATTGGCGATATTTATCTGGGTTTACTTATGATTACGTTAAGGAATTTGAAAAGTCTATCAGGGGTGCCTCAGAAATTTGAGATTTTGGCTACAAGCTGGTTTCGAAACTTTAGAAAAATACATATTGGACATATTATTTATGCAATAAATAAATTTATTTAAAATTAAAATTTTCAAATTTTATCATTTAAAAAAAATTTATTTAATTGAATTATAAATGGTAATTCTCTAGTCTATGCCCAATCTCTCCAAACTTCGCGAAGAAAAAAACCCTCTATGGACCTCAAATTATCGTGTTTATCATGAAGAAAATTCTTGGCGGTCAAATTAAATTAATTAATTAATTAATTAATTAACATATGTTTTGAGATTTAATTTTTGTGACACCTTAAACCTGCTTGCTTTTGATTTTTGTGGTTGGTATTCGGTTAGTTTGCTTTTCTGTGAAACCCGTGTGTATTTTTAATAGATTAGATACAGCTGTTCATTGACATGAAACCCCCTTTAAAGTGACGTTAAGCACCGACTAACTATCAATACCGAATTTGATCAGATTTTTTGTATAGATAACTAGTATAATCTTTATGAGCCTAACAAATATTTTTATTTTGCTGGTTAAGCCATTTAGTTTACGCCGAGTTCGAATATTTAATAGTTGTCGAGTGCATTGAAATGTGGAAAAAAGTGATCTTAGTTCTTGTGCTCGTTGCTCTTGCAACTGCAGACCCGTTTTTAGCCAACTCGCTGACATGTTACACCTGCGATTCAACTCAATTTTGCAAGAGACCCTGGGAGGAAGTCTGTTCTGATGCCACGGCTAATAAAACAAGTAGATGGTTGAGTAGCATTCATAGTAATGTTCCTGCTATTGCTCACAGTGACAAGTTCCAGTGCATGAATCTCAGTTATTCTTTTAATCCATGTGAGTCACAAATTTTGGAGACTCTTGTGAATTTTTTTATAACTGTAAATTGCAGATAATGTAATAACGGACCAGTATCTTGGCTGTTATCATCCGTCAATAAATGTCTGCAATTTGAATGTGAACATCAGCTACAGCAGCAAGCGAAATTACTGCAAGACCTGTTTTTGGGACTTCTGCAATGGCAATCCGGCGGGAACTTATAGCAAGAGCACTTATACCATTATTGCCTCAATTGTGGGTCTACTTTTAACAGCTAAATCTTAATTTTAAATAGCAAGAATACAACTCAAACAATGTGTACATTTGAAATGGATTAACAAATTATATGAAAAGTTTGCATAGTTTTAAGCTTTTAAAACAATCGCATGAAATAAACACTTATTTTTGATAATTAATTATTCACTTTTCTTATCTATAGCATTACTCAGAGTCCACTTTCGTTAGTTATCATTCATGTGGGTCATATTCGATTTAAAGACCGAAATGCGGGATGATTACGCTTATGACCAATATAATCACTCCAAATTTATATTTCAACCCAATTTTATATACCAAAGAATTTTCTATTTTTATATGTTGTGTATGTTGAGTTTTTTTATAAAGGTAGACATATTAAGTTGATTACGCTTTTAGAACTCGTTAGTAGCATAAAAAATGTATCAAATTTAATTTAATAAATCATTATTACAAATACAAATATTATTTTTTAATATGAGCTGATAAGCAATGATTATTAGAATGTTAAACATTTAATAAAAATTCCTTTTATTTAAATTTATTTGCGTCTTAGAATCAATATCATTCATTATAAAAATATAAGATGGGCTGATTAAAAATTATGACTAAAATAAAATTTTATTAGTTTCGTCCATTTAAATAAATACTGAAAGGATTTTAAAATTTCTTAAAATAGACAGATATGTTAATAAGGAATTGTATATATTGAAAAATTTTAATTTTTCAAAACACAATAAAATACATGAAATATAGTGTATTAATTATATCCAAATCTAATTATTTCTTTAGCTTAAAGAGCATCACAAAGTCGAGCTATAGGATACTGATTATACTTGTCGCATTTCTTAAATGATAAGCTTTTTGATTAGCTAATCTGTTAGAAGTGGTCAATCGTGGTGACTTCATGCCGGCTGTTAAAGTTTTAAGGGCATATTTGTAGAATGCTGGTGAAGTACCCAGATACCCAGATACCCAGATATATAGTAGTGTATATAGCCTCCATATAAAACGAGGTGATAACTGCGAACAGACTTTAGTTGAGACTCAAACTTTGCGAGGAGAACATCAAGATCGGTCCAAAATGTATACCAAAGCGTTGATTGTCAATGTGCTGATTGCTTTTATCTGTGTGCAGTTTGGTGAGTCAAATACTTTTTATTGGTTCCAATGGAAATATTGAAAATTTGTAATGTTATAGCCACATCTTTAACCTGTTACACTTGCACGAGTGCAAATGATTGTAAAAGTGCTAGGAAAACGACTTGTAACAATGCTGCCGCCAATGAGACGAGTCATCATCTAGGTGTTTATCATTCAAATGTGAGAAATGTGAGCAGCGTGAGATTCGACTGTCTCGCTCTGAAGTATACATTTGCCAACAGTGAGTATTTCTTATCTCATTCATTATTATATATGAGTTCTCGTAAATGTAAATATACATTTCCCTATACAGACAACACAATCACTCATCAGCTTCATGGCTGTGTTCATCCCGATGTGGGTGCTTGTTTCTTGCCCCTGAAGCCTCAGTATTCCAACTGGAGAAAGGCCAAGTGCACTATCTGCTCTGGAGATAAGTGCAACAAGAATCCCGCCGGAAAGATGAGCAGCAGTGCCTACACAATTGCGGCCACAGTATTGGGTCTAATGATGGCAAAGATCTATGCTTAGAGATATTACGGACTAATTAATAATACAATAAATCATCTATATTTTTTAAAAATTCCTTCATCAATTTTCTGACTTCATTCTTATCTTATGTTTGTTACGGCAACAGGTCGAGTACTCGATAAGATTATGGGACCGAGAAGAACATAT
Source organism: Drosophila testacea (assembly GCA_035043265.1). Lineage (NCBI taxonomy): Eukaryota > Metazoa > Arthropoda > Insecta > Diptera > Drosophilidae > Drosophila > Drosophila testacea. The sequence continues at coordinate 101,399 of JAWNND010000661.1, forward strand.
TGAAATGGAAGAATTCAAAGAAATTCTCTATGGCATACGATTTCACAATGGTGACTAAGTACTGAGTTAAATATTGATTGTGGGTCTTCCAATACAATACTAAACAAATCTTTTTACAAAGAGTTCCACCTTAAAATTTAATTAGTTGCAGATAAGATAAAATGCTGTGTGAGAAAGATGACAATCGAATATCAACAAAGAAAGCAATACACAGAAAAATTTAAATATAGTACATATGTAAATTAATAAAAATATGCATATAATAAAATATTTTATAAAACATAAAAAATAGAAAATGGGGCTCGTTCTGTCCTCATTGTCGAAGTTTTTCCAATAGATCCAATAGTTTAACTCTCATATTCTTGATCATTCTCATGAAATCGTTATTGCTTTCAGCTACAAGAGAAAAGTTTCATAATAACATACAAATATATATTATCAACATTTTTTTTACCTTTATTTAAACATATGCAACCGAGTAAAATTAATAAATGTAAGAAGTATCTTACTGACATGTTGCACAATTGAATATTATTTGGAGACTAAATGCAGCTTTGTAGTTGGAAGTCAAATAAATAGTTTAACACTTATTTATAACTGAAATGAACAGCTGTCGATCTTTTAATTTTCAATGAATTTTTACCTTTTACTAAGAAGCTTTAGGCTGACATATGGCGATCCATATGTCAAGGCAAATTAATAATGGACTAATAAAGTGAATTCAGAAAATTTAATATCTAACTACGTAGCTTAAAAAGTTCACTTAACATTATTTATAAATTCAGACATAATACGTTGTCTGTAATATATATATCACGAAGTAATAGATTAATAAAATAGATACATTTATTATTTATTAGAAACACTTTATGCATATTAAATAGTCGATAAGAATATAAATGTGTAAAGAATTTCTTTTTAAATATTTCACTTTTTAGTGACTTAAAAGGAATACCTTGACAAAGACCAGAGATAGAAAAGATATAAATATAGTAAAGATACTTCGGCTAAAGGTGTTAGCTGGATTGCGATTGCAACGATCCCAATTGCAGGTGTGACAGTCGATCACATCTCGTTCTGCTGATTGAGGAGGCAGGTAACAGATATGAATATCAGTAAAGACACAGCCTTTGAATTCGAGGACTCTACTGATCTTGTCTAAAAAAATGGGAGGTCAATCGTTATTTACTTTTATGATCACAAGGAATAAATGAAAATTTAGACGTTAAATTTACCCAGATGAGCTAGATATGTGAGATGAAGGCACTCCACATACATGCTGTCCTCAATTGAAGTCACTCCCTGATAAATACTGGTAAGCCACTGACTGTTAAAAATGGCTGTTTCATTGTTGCAAATTTGCAAATCAGGATTTGAACAGTTTGTGGGCGAATTACACTCGTAACAGCTCAACGAGTTGGCTTAAAAATAAACTGTTTATATAATTCACCGCATCCTTCTGCCTATATCCTTCTTACCTATTCCCAGAAGTGTTGCGAGAGTAAGAAGAATATACAATTGCTGCCACATTTTAATTGTTAACTTTCTACTGTGAAAATGATTCACATACTGAATTAATTTCTGGTAGCACCGTGACATTATCTAGTCAAACTTTATGTCATGATATAATTGATTTGATTGATAAAATATTAGATTTATTACATAATTATTCATTGAAATAAATTATGATGTGCATTAAGTCAAACGATTTTGATAGGGAGTTGTATTTGGGATTCCATAATTAAACTGCAGTTGAAGAAGGTAAAATATGAAACCAGATGAAGATCGTAGAATCTACGACATAGATCAGTGTAAGGAGAGGTACTATGTCTAACCATTTGAAGAAGAAAAAGAATTATCTTAAGATTCACAGAGTATTATTCAAATTAAAGCACTAATTGAAAATCCGATTTTTCATAAATCGTTTAATTGAAGTCGTTTAAAAAACAATCCTTTAGTTTGTGATCTAACGTCATGCCAAATCACTCTTAATATTTTGTATTGGTTGATCTGGATTCCATAATTGAACTGCAATTAATGAAAGTAAGATATGATTTCAGATGCAGATCATGGAATCTATCAGTGTACATTCACAGAGTACTATTAAATATAAAACATTGATTGAATAGCCGATTATTCATAAATCCTTTAATTGAAGTCGTTTCAAAAAACAATCTTTTAGTTTGTGATCTAACGTCATGCCAAATCATTCTTAATAAGTTTAAACAACACAGATAAATCTTTAATGTTTTTTCCGTTTCTTGGTAGTCGCCAAAAGTCGGCAACAGTTTCTGCAGTTTCCAACATAATGTTGGTTCCATTTGCTGTTGTTGTAGCTGTTGCAGTCAGGCATTTAATTGATTGATTGCTGTTCGTCTATGTCTGCATCGATTTGCCTTCTGTTACGCCCACTCTGAACCCTGAACGCCTCCTTCCCTCTCTCCAGGCCCTTTGGCTGCAGTCGTTTCATAACCAATGGATTTACCCACGGCCTCCTGTTATCAAATCGACTTCGTGGGTCCACATAACCGTTATTGTTGTTGTTGTTGTTGTTGTTGTTGAGTAGTGCCAATTAGTGTTGGCGCGTCATGTGTGTGTGTGTGTGTGTGTGTGTGTGTGCGAGAGTGTCAGAGAGAGTGTGTGTGGGTGCGTCATCAATTAATTTTTGTATTGTTGTTTTTCTTTTTTGACCCAAAATGTTGCATTTTCAGTGAGTTGGTTTTAGGTTATGCTGAAAGTGAAGCTGATGTTGATGTTGATGCTGATGTTGAGGCTGTGTTTGTGGAATGTATGTGGACTGTGCTTTGCAGAGGTAACCATGTTGACTGATTGGTTTTTCGATTCAATTGTTTTGTTGTTTTTGATCGCAATATGTTATGGAAATTTAGCAAATGTGTTAATTGTTTGTTGACACATTCGTGGACTCACATAAAGCCTGCAATTGTACATATGTTAACTGCTGGTTAGCTATTCTTTAATATTATATTCCCACAATCTGTGTTGTTCAGTTTAATTAAAAATTCAATTTAATTTTCAATAAATAAGATTATCATTTTGTTTTTAAAGACCTTCCAATAAGTATGCGGATGATTGTCACATATAAATGTTGATAATGTGTCCTTATTTCTTCTCTTTTATTTTCATGCTAATTAATTTCTGTGGTATTTTCGAACCAATAACATTTAATATAAAATTTCATTGAAAAAATGTTAACATGATAACATTCCCTTTCAAAGCTCAATTGGAGTCATTGTGATTCAACTCTTTGGCATTCTAATGACACATTAACACTATTTTAATTGTTATTACTTTAATCTCACAAAATGACATAAGCTCTGTTTTTGTTTTGTTTATTGTAAAACCACACAAATTGTATGTTAAAATATGCATAGAATGATCCTGTGACAAGTTAACAATTTAATTAATAATTAATACGTTCAGTGCACCCAAAAAGCATCTCCTTTCACTCCTCCCTTCTTTGTCACTGATTATCTATAAAACGTTCATTTCCTAGTGGACTGGGAAGAAAAGTGAAAAAGCGCCGCAGCTGTCACGCTTTCAGTGTCAAATTACGTTAATAACATGAACAGGGAAAAACCAACACGGGAAAAATGAATAAAATACTATAGTCACATTGTCCAGGGAGGCAGACACGACATGGCAACCAAAGGCAACCAAATTAACCGCGAATTACAAATCAATTTAAATGCGCATTTTGAGGCTAAAAGTTTTTTTCTGCCCCACAATGAAAATTGAAATGCGGCGCAGTTTTCCATTTTCTCTTCAGCTGCTCCTTAGATTTGTTCTGAGAGTCACCAAAAGCGCAGCACAAAAACTTTTAATTCAATTCTTGTCAGGCATGTCAATGAGGCTGCTCTGAGCAGTTGCTCATTTGGTATCAGGATTCGGTCAGAGTTTCAGTCTGTTTCCATCTGCCTATCTCTTTAATGTGGGAGATATTTGGTTATGCGTTCACTAATGGAAATTTGTTTATAAAATTAAAAGTGCTTTAAGTATCTTCAAGTCAGTTCTCTATATCTGTTTATCAAACTGTAAGCCCCTCTCTCTCTCTCTCTCTTTATAGTTGTCTTTCCCTGACTTTTTTAAAACATGCAAAATCACGTCTATGCATCTTAATAACTTTTCGTGCTTGTGCAAACAATGCGAACGTGAAAGTTGTATAGGTTTTTCTCGTTAAGACAGTGTGGATGGAGGCTTTTCATTGGATTTTCATTTCTGGATAGATATGATGGCAACGGCTTTCCACAATATGCATAAGTCAACTGTATACACACTGTAGTTGCAGTTAAACTTCAAATATTTAATTTAGTTTACGAGCGTTTCGTGTAGGTGTAAAATTTCTAGCATAATTTGATAAGATTATTTCAACTACAATTTAAATTAATAGTTTATTGAATCTGATTTTACAATCAAAAATATTTAACCTTAGAAATATTCTTGAAGACTTTAATTTGTCTGAAGTTATTATTTGCTTATATTGTAGATGAATTCGAATGCAATCTTTAAATTGAGAGTCTGTTTAAGTTCTATAACCAAACATGTATATAATAGTTTTTATTAAGATTTTAAATTTACATTTCACTATAAAACTTAAGTTTTCAATCAATTTTTCATAATATTCCCTTAAGAGCCGTCTTATACAATTAAAACAATATAATCTATTTTAGTTAATTTATAAATTTATATGTCTTTTAATTGATTCTTCACTCAGAAATATTAAAGTCCACAGAATATTTAATATCTTCATTTTTATCAAATAATAATTTTTCACCATTTTCTGACGTCGCTTTGTTACAAACGGAAAATCAATTTTGTCTGCGACGCTTGTTAAATATTTCATTAGCTGACCTTCATATCTGCATATGCGACTTATTGCTTTTGGTTTTTCACTACTTCTTCTTTACTCATTTTCAACCGTTTTCCACCCCCATTTTCGTTGGTTTATAATGGAAAATTAATAGTAGCTAGTTGCTTGTTTATGCATGTTGTCATCCCACCATTTCCCTGGCTGCCACACACTCACACTACTTGCCCCACTTGCCGCTTGTTTGTATGACTTTGGTTTCAATGTGTATTTTTTGCTGGCGTCAAGGTGCAAATGTGTGTGTGTGTGTCTGTGGGTGTGGGTGAGTGTGTGTTGCAACACTGTCCAGCTATGGTCACGCGTTCGAGCAAACAATACCAATTACCAGCGCATATCAGGAATGCATCAGGATATGCCAGGATGTGCCCGTTGAGTTCCTTTCTCTCTTCCTGGCACTCTGCTTGCTTTACATATTGTATATATTGTGTATATACATACATACTGATATATATAGAGCCCAACTGATGCAGATGTCGTGTTTGTGTGTGTGTGTTTGTTTTTGGCTATTTGCTCGTTTAACTGACATTCGTCACTGGCCGCGATTCAGGACCAACAACTTTCTGACCGACAACGGAGAACCCATTGTACAATTTTAATTGGCGTTTCAGTTATTGAAATGTGGCATTTGCCGCATTCTTAGACAAACACCAAAGAAGGTATATTGAATATAACACACAACAGAGAATTTAAAAAAATAATTTGTGAAATCCTTTACAATTATATAGAGAGCTGCTCAGGAACAGCTCACAGCGAGGTCCACACAAGTCTACAGACACAATGCATAACTATGGGACGCAAAGTCTAGTAAAATTCAACTGCTCACGAGCTAGTAAAAATTCAACTGCTCACGAGCTGCTCATATGTACATTATATAATTTTATTGTATATTATGCAGTTTATAATGTTTAAATAGTCTTTATTTTAAATTTATTTATATTATTGTCGTTTACAATTAGTTCTAAACTACAATATGACTTCTAGCCAGAGCAGCTTTGTTCTCTGAAATGTCTTTATTACAAGTGTATATAAAATATATTGTATTAGAAAACTTAAACATCTTGAATATTAAATTAAAATGGGATAGTTCAGCCTAATGTATTACTCAAATAATATAATACATTTTTGCTTAAACTCTCATTAAAATTGAATTTTATGTAAGAATTTCGTTCATTCCAAATTTAATAAGATATTTATATGAATAGTTTTTTTTAATTAACAAATAAATGTGTAATTCAAATCAAGTAAATCTCTTTATAATAAAATGACAGTTTGTAAATAAAATTCTTATTATTTATGTTAAAATAATTTTATATTTAAAGGGTATTTCATATTCCATCACATAGCAGCTGCACTGCTGTCTCCATTATTATTGTGAGCTGCAAGGATATTAACAGTCAATAATATCAGTTATTGGCCGACATATGTGGCAGTGATTTCACGTTGTGTCGCCATTTAAAGAGAATGGAAGAATCAGAGAATCAGAGAAACAGATGGAGAGTTAAAAGGTCATTTATGGTTAAAAGATTAATTCCCTTAAGCAAAGATTAAAGTTGATATTAAATTGAGCAATTGAAAGTGAGTTGAATTTAAATTTGACCTTTGATATTTAAGCTAAGGACTTGATGCAAGCTAATGTTGTTACTTCACAGCTATATGTTGTTGTATTTTGTAGCTCATTTTGTTGTTGTCGATAATGTTGTTGTTTGTCATTTTGGTGTTAATAATAATGCCCGTGCAGCTGTTGTGCTTTTGTTGTTGCTGCTTTCAAATAACAACATAACATTCCCACCCTTTCCACAGCTAAACCCACTCAACCACTGCGAATGTCTGGCAACCCCCGTCGTCGTCGTCGTCTTCATCGTCGTCGTCTTGTAGGATTAACTCTGTTGCTCTCATGCATAAATTGTGCAAGTTATGCAACCGAGCCGTAGGAGCCCCGGAGGGTTGCCACACATCATAGCTGATGATGGCAATAATAATGATGGTGCAGTTTAGTTGCGAGGGCTGTTTAAAAAGTGGAAAAAGTAATAAAATGTATCATCATAAAAACTCTTAACGTCTTTGTGGACAATAAATACATATATTATGAACTATTCTTGCTATGATAATTAAAATGGAACACGAAGGTCTAAATTGGCATCAATTTAAAATAAGGAATTTCTACAAAGACAACTTTAGTCATTTCCTTTTCACAACTTAAGCAAGCAACTTATAGTTTTATTTATACTCCACTTGAAAATCTCTCCTGTTAAAATGTAAATTTTTAGTCGTAAGTGTTGAAATCATTAGCACACTTGTTTATCTGACTTAACTGACCAGCAAGTTGTGTGTGCCTAATGAAGTCCTTTTAATGACTTGCAAAGCAAGCCAAAAACTTTCCAACAAGCTTCTAAAAGTAGCTCATAGACAGGCCAACAAGATAAAACTTAAAGCTGTCTAAATATTATTCTAATCTCCTGGAAAACCTCAACAACAAAAGTCGAATGTTAAACATTTTGAGAGAATTATTGTTATTATTATTGTAAGTTTGTTTAAAGCATTTATTTCTGATTAGTTTGTGGCTAGAATATTCAATAGACTTTTCGTAGCTTGATGCGGTTTTCATTTAACTGACATTCACAATTTTCACTTTTCATTGCTCTAAATACGCACATTTTTGTTATTTGCAGTTTTCTCGTAAATTATGGAAAAATTCTTTGTGTATTTACAGTGTTTATCGCTTGTAAGCAATAGAGCTCAAAATACGAAACAACAACAGCACAGAGAAATTGTGTGTTTGCTATGATTTATTTGCTTAAAATTAAATTTTATAGATTTATGGGTTACGTAAATATTTACCTGCATGCCAACACCAACACACACACAAAGGAAACTATTTTGTTATTTTTCATACATTTTTGTGTGTTAGAAAATATAAATTTGAATACTTTTTAAATGTTGTTAGAATTAAAATACCTTTTAATTAAATTTTTAGCTCTCTGATATAAATGTTCCTGTATAAGGAAAAGTACGGATAGGAACTAAAACTAATAGTAAAAGTTTAAATTTATTAAAAACATTTGCTAATAATGTTTAATAAATTTTGAGGGATATGTAATATGTAGAATTACATTAGTTTTGTACAGACTAGGATAAGCATGTTCCTACTGCTAATATTTACTGTTGTCCTAACAGGTTTGTTGGATCGTTGGTTCGATGCAACGTGGCGTATGCGCAACTTGTTGAAGCTGCTTTGTTCACTTCACAGCAACATTTGAGCACAAGTTTGATTCAGTTTCATAGCAGCAGCTATTGGAACTACTACATTTTTCTCGGCGGTAGCTCCGATCAAGCTAAGAGGTTACAGAAGCATCGTTACAATGCGGCGTATACTTAATGTGAAATATTTTCGTCTTATTCTTGTCCAAGAAACAAATTGTGAAATGTACGACAAAAGCCTAGGCAAGATTTTATGTTTCTTTATTTCATAAATACATGAAACTCTATTGCCCACACTTCTTATACATTTTCACACACATTTTCTTGGCACACGCTTTCCACATTTTATTTCATTAGCACGTAAAATTCCTTTTAATTAATATATAAAAATTGCCAGCAGTCGCAAAACTGTAGTTGTTGTTACTTTTGGAATTCCTCGGTCAGCAGACCCATAAAGTTAGTTGTGGTGCGTAGTTTCGGGCAACTTGTGGTTCAATTTGCAGACCAGACCAGACCAGACACCATATAAACACGCCCCATGCATTTTATTTGTTTTTGCTCGAATATCAGAGCATAAAATGTTGAAAGCAGCCGCTGCACGTGCGCAGCATGTTTAATTATCTTAATCAATGGGTGTGTTGGTGTATGTTTGTATGTATGTATGTGTGTGTGAGTGTGTGTGTGTGAAAAGACTTCATGTGGTGCATGTGGTCAGTGGTCCAGTGCCTCCAGTTTAATGCCTCTCTACTGCAACTCTATGTGAAGTTAAGAGCCAAACCTCAGCAGTTTAAACACCAATATGAAATTAAATGTTTTTCTTCCTTCGAAGTTTTAAAAAATTAAAGTCTTTTTGCACAAAAGTCGCTCTTAAAATTTGTCTGATTGTGGTTACTTTTCTTAAGATACAATTGTTTAACCTTTGTTTTACTTTTAATCTAATATCAAGCGTGTTTGAAATAACTAAAATATAAAAATTCTTGTTAAATTAAATACATGTTATACATTTGCTTTGGAATATTAAAATTCATAGTCGTCTGATTACATTTATGTTTTTATTTTCTACTTATTGCATTTATATTTGCTGCATAAAAACTATGAGCAGATAGTATAATTGAAAGCTCTAAAAAGTGTATGCATATTAAAATGCAATATGACTTCATAAATCGTGTTTATTTAAAACAAATACTCCGACAATTGTCAACATTTAAGAAGCCTCAAATAAACAGCACACATTTAAATGACGATTCAATTTATATTTTCCTCATTCATTCTTCTTTTAATTCTGAGAAGTCGGGGAAAAGTTTAAGCAAAATATGCAAGGCAAATTGAAAAACACATGAGAACTCAACTTGATATAAAGAATGTTTTTTCAGTTGTAAAACATTTACATAAGACCATGAATATTTTCTAGTTGAAAATAAGACTGAAATTGAAAGAAAGCTATTGAAATCTTCCAAAAAACTCTTCTTAGAAAATATATTGCGTGTTGTTATTATACTTGAGAGCCTTTGAAAAAATTTGTATGCATGTCAATGTATTTTTCCCTTTCTTCCTTATTGTCAGACATAGTCTGTTTGAGGTTTTTTGACCGACAATATTAATATGAATGACTGTCATGCACTGGTGTTAGTGTGTGTGTGTGTGTGTGTGTAATATGTAATTATGTCACTGTGTAGTCTATGTGTATGTGTGTGCAGCGAATCGTTAAATGTGCACGTGACAAGCGTGTAATGAGGAAGTCTTCAGTCTACAGTCCTGTCTTCGCTCCTAGCCAGCTTTATATACACATAGTCCTATATATGAACATATAAATATGGTATATACTTTATACATATATCTTCAATATGATGTTCGCATTTTGCTGCAATGTAGCACCATGTTACGCATATATCTCCCTACATATATTTCAATCATTTTAAGTGTGTTTGTGTTACAGGCAAACAGGACAGAGCAGCACAAGATTGTCCTTGTCCTCGTCCTGCTCATGCCACTTGCCACTTGCTGCTGCAGGGCATGCGACATGAAAATTGGACAATGATTTATGAGGCGTTAAGTCAAACTTCATATTAATTTCATTTCATTTTCACAGCACTTTATGTGACCGTTTTAAACTTTCAGGGGCAATGACCATGTTATAATAAAAATAAAAATAATGCCAAGTAAAAAGAATAAAATGCGTCTGACACTTTCATATCGACTTGGCAACCTGACTTCGAAACGTGTTATGAATTTCGGAAATTGTATGCCAACTGCATTAAAAACTTCAGATACTCTATTGTCTGTAATTCATGGTCAGCATTAGTGTAGAAATACATGCGATATCATTATGACGGGTTCATAAAGATACAAAAATTATATACAAAGAAGAAGATCAGCTAAATATCAATACTTACAGAATGTAATCTTTGCTTTTATCTTTTAATGATTACGCTATATAATGGGCATTTTAAGTAATTCTATATTATGAGAGCTATTGTAATAATAGAACTAGTATTAATAGTTGTTTAAAAAAGATGAAATTGACTAATGCCCCTGCAATAAAAAATGAATAAACAATTATATTAATCATATAAAATGTTTACCATCTAGCTTAAAGCTATATGTCTTTAAAAGTCTCAAATTTATTTAAGTAACATCTACATACATATAGTACATGGTAATAAGTTGGAGAACTGACCGAATTCACGTATTTTTTAAGCTGTTCAATTTTATCTTTTAAACAATTCAGAAAACAATTTTTACCTATCATATTGTACGGAATTTTCTACATACTTCAAATATCGTACAGTGAATAAAAATCACAAGCCCAAAGGCAAACACTCGAAATATGTATACACACATTTCACAGGAGCACATACCTAGGCTCAGAAGCAAGTTCGATTGATTTTGGCTTGGGTTGAAATTGAGTTTTGGTTTTGGACAGAATCTTGGATTGGCTTCTGGGTCTTGTTTGGGCCCAGCAGCATAATCATATTTACGCCCAACAATTGTATAACATGTGTAATTCGAGCATTTTATTTCATACGCCCGACAACAGAGTCCCGCACACACATAAACACACACACAGATATAAGCCCACACGAACACACTTGACTGGTCTCGGCCAATGTGTATGTGTGGGTGTGGGTGTGTAAAATAACTTGTGGCATGCTTCGAGGCGTTGGACAGAGTGGCAGAAACAGGATTCGTAGTGCTGAAAATTCTCTGAGGTTTTTGTGCTTTTCACACTCCCCTTCCCTCTTCCCTTCCACTTCCCCTTGCCCGTGCTGCGTGTCTCTCCTTCCTTTATTGCTCACTGAAGCGTTAACCATGGTCAATAAAAAATTTATTTAGACAACCACAACGACAACAGTATCAACAACAACAACTGCCAACAATAACATGGCGTATACGAAATTTGTGCTGTTTGCTGATAAAAAATTTGTGTTCAGCCTGGAAAATCAACAGCAACAAAATCAAATGGATGAAAAAATAGAAACTGCTGTAAATTCAGTTTTCTCTGCCATTTGGCTCTCTATTATTTTTGGCTTTGATGCCGAGTGTTGGCATTTGATTTATTTTGCGCTTAAATATTTCAAATAATTCATATTTTATTGACTAGACAAAAGCACAGAGCAGTAAAAGTAACCAATTGATACACAGACAAAGAGAGATAGATAGAGTTTGAGAGAGAAAGTTAAATTTCAACTAAGGACTTCTTTTAAATCAATTTGTTTTTGCAATTTTCCAAAGCGCATTTTGATTACTGATTGGACTGAAATTGAATTTCATAGAATTAAAATAAAAGAAATGAATATAATATAAATTTAATGCATCAGATGTTATGTTTAAATATAGAAAATATATTATTAAATATTACTCTTAATAATCTCATAGTTAGCCTACGATCATCTGCACTTTTAACCCTCTATGTGTACATCAATTAGCTATCTCAAAGCATTGCTAAATATTAAGCAATTTAAAACTGACATCAATCAATACAAACATCAAACTAACAAACTAAATGCAAAATTTGTAAATTGGTTCATATTGAGGGAAGGAGAGTAAACAAAATTGCAATGCTAAATTAGTTTAATGCGTAATAAGCATATTCCAGTTGAATTAGCCAAAAGGACGCCAACAACAACAACAACAAACAATTGCAATTGCAATTTGATGCCTTAAAGTATGCAATGCACATATTCAATTATTCATAGTTGAAATTGCAATGGGTAATGAAATGAAATCAAAAGCTGGATTTCCAATTGCCATACACATATGCCAAAATCAAACCGGCATCATGTTGTTAATGTCACACGCCTTGCATCTCACTCGCTCTCTCTCTCTCTCTCTCTCTCTCTCTCTGTCTCTTTCTATAAATATGCATACATATATTTATCTCTATCTCTCTCTCTCTTTCGCTCCATTGATATCTCTCTTCTCAACTGACTAGTCAAATGCATTTGAGTTCAACATCGACATCATTCCAATTCATGACTCTACTCGTAATTACACTAATCTATATATGTATGTGTAGTTTGTGTATGTACGAGCTGATGTGTGTGTTTGAGCATGTGTGTGTGTGTGCAAATCCATTTGAAATTGACCCTGGAGACATTCTCATTGCCCAGAAAAGCCAAAACACATTTATTGTTTAGCTGTTGATGATTTTGATGTTGTTGTTGTTGTTGTTCTCCTTGTTGTTGCCTCCTGGTTGAATATGTTGTTCAGTTTACTTAATTGTTCACTGCAAGTGTTCGCTATTGTTATAATATTTGATGTTTGCTGTTCTATTGACTAATCGTTATACTAGTTTGTAACTGAAGTAAAGACAGTAAAGACTTAGTCTACACAATAGAAACTGTGATTGAATTACTCATTATGACATTTAGGGCCGATTTCTGATCTTGCCTACTGCCTTACTCACCTTAATCTTGTCAATAAGAGAAACGTGGTTTATATTTAGTCCCAGTCTGTCGACAACTTACAGGGCAGATCATCCTTCCTGTAATTTCTTGCCGTTCGTGCTAAGTATCTTGATGATTTATAAGATATAACATATGTCTCCATATAAAAGTAGATCTTGTCCTTTTCACTTTCTAGCAATATATATTGGAAACTTAAATTGAAATAATTCATGAGTTGCGTTATTAAACCGTAATATTGTTATTTCTTACTAAATATAATTCAGGTTTTTGAGTCGAGTGTTCATATTTAATATTACATAAATAAATTTGTTGTAGCCGATCAGAGGAGTCTGAGTATCTTTCCTTGGCCAATTTTAATTAGTTCAACTTTTAAAAATGTTGGATTGTGCGTAAGCTTTTAAGAATTTAAAATTAAAATTTAGAGCAACATAAAATTATAATATTCTACTGAATATGTAAGAAGTTTACTTTCAACCAATAATTTTGTGGAACTACGTGATGTTTCTGAACAATATATTGTAAACATATTCATAGCCCACTAGTAAAATGACAGCACTAGGAGCTCCTCTCATCATTTGCGGTATCAGCCCTTTGTAGAGTGCCCTTATGCCTTCCTCTTTGTAGATTGTGGCGACTGTACGAAATGCTCTGGAATACGTGATTTGACCCTTTACGGGTTGTGGTCCTTGTATTCTAGACTTGGCCACGTCGAAGGGAATGCTGGAAACATTACCCAACCAGCCAGATATTACTGCTAGTCCGCATTTGCGAAAGAACTCTGTTGTTTTATCCTTAAAGGGAGGATATGCATCCCTCATAGTGGAGTAAACACCAAAATACATGACGTGAAAAATGAAATTCCGATAAATTGTTGCACTGATACCTTTGTACAATCCTCCGAAGCCCCAACCTTCATTCCTGATAATTGTGCTGGCAACAGTTATTGTATTTAGATTCTCTCTTCGATTCGCCTGTTGTGTAATTTTGACCACCTCGAAAGGATTACTCAGCAAAGCTTCTGTTACCCCTGCGAATCCTCCAGCTAGGGCATAGGTTAATCCGGTTGGCTTTGAAGCACCAAAGAGAAAAACCGGCAATAGTTGTTCAAAGGCCATAAACTTGAGAGCACGTCTGGGTGTATCGGAGAGTAAGGGGGGAATTATCCCACGCCAAAAGGCTGTGATTCCCTCCTGACGATAGATCTTGGAAAATGCATCGAAAACTCCCGAATAATGGCTTTCTAACTTCACTGTGGTATTCGTCTGCAATTGTAATCGTGTCTTTACCACATCCAATGGCAACACCACACAAACTTCAGCTATACTGGAAAGACCGCCGGACAGAAGCTGAATTTGTGCCAACTTTAGCCGGGATATCCCTGGATCGGGGACATTTTCACTATTAGGCATATGTTGGAGTTAATTTTGGTTCCCTCTGTTTATTTAAATGACAAGCCTAAATCAAAAACTACAATTCAATTTTATTTGAGAATGAAAGTTCTCGATCTCAAAAGCCAAATAATTTCAGTCTGCAGATATAGTAGGCTTTGGAACTTTCTTTCAATAATTTATTTCGAAAGGAAAAAATATAATAATATATATCACAGCAGGCTTACACATTCAAAATACTACAAAAATATCAATTTGTTCTTATTAACAGTGGGATTACTTTTACTTATGTTGTAGTTTAAAATCATAGGCCGCATTAATCTTAATTCTCTTTCTAAAATGTAATTTTTAATGAATAGATAAACTAAAGATTTTTAAAAAACTCAATTAAACTCAATGTCAAAAATGTAGCTCACTAATATTCTGAAATACAGGATTTATTTATTTCATCCAATAATATTGATAGTATTTATATATTGCATCCAATAATATTGATATTGTCATTATGTTAACTTTAGAGAATTCTACTTGTACTTGTGTGTCCATTTAAATTACTTAATCAAGTGGATAAACAAATTCACAAAACTCATTTAGCTCATTTTAAGCAACTTAATGACTTAAACAACTGGCTGGAAATAAGGTCTAAAGTTCCGACCAAAGAGTCAGTCAAATGCAAAAACCGCAGATGGCTTTTGGGGATTCATTTACAGGTTCAGAAAACTGGAGACAGAGATAGAGAAGGAGATAGAAACAAAGACAAAGACACAAACATAACCACAGACCGCAACTCAGCATGTTTTACAATTTGCACTTAATTGTTTAGCTCGAGAACAACAATTACGAGCCACTGACTACAACAACATCAACAACTACAACAATAACAACAATTATATTGCACATTTACAAGCATAATATAATTAATTTATGTGAAGTGTTTTTTGGAGTGGGCGGTAGATGAAATGGTTCTAAGTGAGCTAGTAGACTGTTTCCCAGTTTTGGTTTTGGCTGTTGATTTTTGGCTTTTGGCCATCCTGTGGGAGTTGCCTAGTTGACACGCCCACTTAATTGTTTGGTAATTGAAGAGCGGTCATGTGGTCTAAAAGAGCAATTAAGGTTAGTTAAGGTGACTCAAAGGAAGCTCGACAATAATCGAATTGTTTGTTAGCTATCGATAGGGGAATAGCACATTTGTAGAGGGGTTGAAATCTCAGTTGATATCAGTTAACATTCATTTAACTGTTTCTGTTATTTGACCAGATTATTGCACAAGTTGACGGATGGACTGTAACTTCATGAAAGTCACACCTGTGACACGTTCGTAGCAACAATTATGCTAATGTAGCCCAGTCCGGAGACGTCCATCCAACATAATTGCTAACAAATTAGACATGGTCAGTCCCATGGAGTTCCCCTTAGCTCTTACCCTTCCTGTTACCTACCGTCAGCCAGCTCAGGAGAGCAACAAATGAGTGTCTGGGCTGTCGGAGTCCATTGTGCTCCCACTTGACTTGTCGTAGGCGAAGTTTAACATGCTGCATTGTCTATGTGTGTATATAGGTGTGTATATCCTGGTAATTTGCGTGTCACGCTGCACAAATGCCAGCCAGGTCCCGGGAAAAACCAACTGTGGCATTTGCCACAGAGGACTTCTCTCTCTCTCTCTCTCTCTCTCTTCTGTCTGCTCACAAGGCCAATGAAGCAAATGAGTTTCATTTCATGTCCTTCAACTCGTCGGTGTGTTTGTGTGTGTGTGAGTGTATGTTCCTTGTCCTGGCCAACAGGCTCTGTTTAGTTGGTCTAAAGTGTTTGCCTGACTGGCGTCAGTTCCTGCCGGTATTCCAACGGTGTCTGTGCCACTCTGAGGCATGCCACCGTTGAATGTTGTTGGCCTTTGAGTGCTGCACTTTTGATGGAGTGCGTTAAATTTATATTAGAATATTAAGTAAATGAGTGGGCTACTTAGGTCCACAGAAGTAGCGCCAATTTGTGCCTGTAGCCCAGGTAATGTATGCCTCATCATGTAGAACAGGATGATGGAACGACTATTAAGTGTCGAGGTTTTGAGAAACTAAACAGAAGGACAATATCATATTTTGATTTATATGTTTTTATGTGCTTATGTATATACAAAGTATATTATACAAATATATTATATATTTATTTATTTAATGTCAAATGTAATAAAGATTACAATAATACAAATTGGGAGAAAGTTTTTAACGATATGCTCCGACTTTTATCATTGTAGTAAATGGGATAATAAATGAAATAGATAAATATATAAGGAAAATAAATATTTAAAGCGTGTAAAACAAAAGAAAAATTATGTTATAAAAACAAAGGTAAACTATAGTATTGACAACAGGACAGTGTAAAAAATATGTGTAAAAAATGAGTTGAAAACATATGATTTACATTAGATGCCTTCAATACAGTATCCTTTCCTGAGTCTATCTTCCCCATAAACACCATTAAGGCATTCACTACAAATGTCATTTTAGATATTTCTACAGCTTTTTACATGATGTGGTTCTATGTGTAACAGGATCCCTCTCTTGTAAAATCCTCTGCAACCATTTGCCTGTCCTCAGTGTCATTTTAAAGCCATTTGATGTATGACAAATCAAATTTGACAAACTGCCAACAGTTGTTTTGCATCTTTGAAACATTTCTCAAGCTCCTCCGCATGGAGGGAGTATACTCTAGTCCCTTGTCTGTCCAGATAGAAAGTGAAAAAAAAGAGACACATGTGAAATCAACGCCGTACTTTTGCACATTAATACTGTATAATGTTATCTTCACAAAGTGGGATAGACAAAGGGAGAAGGAGGCAGATTGGAGAAGAGGAAAAGTAGCAAAAATTTACATACTCATGATTTGCATGACATGCAAAAATATTGTTCAGGAGTCGGACTCGGTACTGGGACTAGTATGAAAGTAACTTTAATACAGACATGGAATCTCATCTGCATGTTGGGTTGATAAAGGACAATGATTCTAATGATGCTGATAATGATATTGCGGAAATTTAACACCACGGGAATGGAATATACTTGGAATTTGGAATTTAATGCATCGCAAACTTAAATAAATGATCAAAACACGTACGAGAGCTGCCATCGGGAAGGAAGGAAAAGAGATGAAAAATCTAAAACCGAAAAGGAAAATTGCGCCCATCTTTCGGCACTTGGGAAATAAAAAGAGTTAGTCGAATGCCTTTTTGTTTAATTTCGTGGTGCACATGGAAATGAACATGAGTCTATATCAAACTATATTTTAAATAAAAAATAGTCTAGTGAAATGAACTGTCTGAGAGTCGCAATTCGCAACTCGAAAGCGAGATACGGGATACGGGAAAGCGGGAAAGTGGGAAACCGGGAAAACGTGCGCTCAATCAAGCGCCTCTGCTGCACTTCAACAGGGGAAATTTACAAGTCACACACGAGCGTAAAGAAAAAGAGAAGAGAAAATGCGGCAAGTGGAAAGCTAAGGATGTGGTCGGAGTTCAAGGCGAAGACAACTGACAACGACTGACTTCTTGACTCTCTGCATATCGCATAAAAAATTAAATCGCCAGCGTAAGAAATATGCAATTTGCTCGATTTGTGCATGATTTCGCAGTGCATCCATTGAGAATACACCCAGCAAAATGATTATAAAAAGAAATGCTCGCAAAACTCTAACGAAGGAGTATTGAGACAAGTCTTAAATTATATTTGAAGTTATCATTTGGATTACATTTATAAAGGAATGTCAAACTAGGGAATCGCATATTGCTTATGTATCATTGTTAACTCAACAATCTTTGACATCATTAAATCACCTGTAAATTAAGATGTACAAGCTTTCCTAATATGAATTTCTTCATTTAAATATCGGTCTGCAAATAAGATACATAGCTAAAAACAAACATTTATAATATAATTGTTAAATAATACATTAGAGTATATTAGTATCAGCTTAACAAAATTAACTGGTTACATATCTAAAAATGTTATCTATAGTTGTTCTCACTTAACAATAACTTTTATTGGTTCACTGAAAGTTTACATATATTAAGCTACTTTTATTATTATGCAAAACTTTCATATGTAAGAATTTGCAATATCTAAAATTTAGAAAAAAAATGCAAAGTCGTAAATAATTTTTTAAGTTGTTAATATATTTGTTAAGAGTCTGGTTTCTAAAACAAAGATATTTTTAAAATATTTAATTCGTTGGCTTAAAGAATAATACAAATAGGTAGAAAAGTTTTTTTGAAAGTACAAATAATCAAGTATATTCTTGCTTTAAAGTAATTGAAAATTAAATAAAAATTTATAAGAGTTAATTTCAGAACTTAAAGATACACAGTTCCTGATAATGGTTAATTTACAAACTCGTTTCCATTATACGTCTTAGATATTTGACTAATATTTTGCTGACTGTAGCTACACATGATGAGTAGTCGTGCGTATAGTGCACTTTTCTTATAAATGCATACATATAGAGATGGCAAGAGAGGGGTATATGGTATAAAAAGTAGAAGAAACTGTTACATGTGCGGCGCCAAAAAGTGGACCCTAAGGACATGGTGTCAGTTTGGCACAAGTTATTGCATTGCATCGAACCCATTGCCGTTGATGTGACCAGGTTTTTGGATAACAGTTACCACTTCCTGACTGACTGTCCGTCTGTTGGTCTGTCTGTCTGATTGTCTTGTCTGTCTGGCAGCCTGACTATGCCCCATGGCGTCTTTGACTTCCATACGCTTTTTGATTGTTGTGCGACTGTCGAGGACCAAGGACTGGGGCTACAGACTAAAGGCAAAGGCTTTAGGTTCGAGGTTCAGCGTTTGCCGTTTGACTTCATGCATGAGTGGCTGTGAGTGGAACTTCATATTGGGTTTTGCAGCTGCCAGGAATCATTTGGGGGTCTCTACGCCTCTGCTTGTTCCAAAATTACTTTTGGACTCTTGCTTTGTACATTTTATATGAAGACGAAGTTGGTAGGGAATGTTAGGGCAACTGCAACGTGAATGTCTACCTGGATGCAGGTTCCAACTTTTGCCTGCATCATTATCATCATCATCATAATAGTTGTCGTCATCGTCATCATGATGATGATGTTAATGCCGGGTCTGGGCAAACCTAAAATCGAGTTATCTGCATTTGTGTTGACGTGATATGTGAAGTTTTCGGCCAAAACTTGAGACATACCCGACAAGTAAATTAGTAATCAATATGTGGAGATGTTGCAGATGCATTTCTGATCTCCATTAGCTGCACATGCGAATTCCCAGACTCTCGTTGCTTTAATAAACCCCAGACTCAAAAGAACTTCATACACTCTACTCGAGTTTAATCAAAAAACTTGCTAGTCTGTTGGCTGTTGATGGAATGTTACAAGAGCTACCGAGTAGAACATCTTCAGCATCTTGTGGTACACATAAAGCACTTTGTATGCATGTCGGGGACTCTTATGCCACCGTCTTCTTCTCATCCATCCTTACATCCAGCTCGTCTTGTGTTATGAATATAAATTTATTTCCCACGTCACAACACAAACATGAGGCAACATACACAGACATTTCACACATCGCGCATAATAATAATAATAAACGATAACGAAATTTACTTCCTAGAAAGCCGCACACGCGTAGGGAGACAACTCCTAGACCGACAGAAAGACTGAAAGACCGAAAACCGGGAGAACTGGGCGACAAAGCGCATCCTTCCTATTTCCGGCGTGTGCTCTTTATGAAATTTTATGTTACCAAACTACTATTACAGTGCCTGAGAATAGTTATATGTACGAATATTTCAGAATAGTCCATGACTTATCATTTGCGTAATGCTCTGGCATTGTCGGATTAGCTTATGAGGCAATTCTAAAAAGAACTGGAGCATCATCATAGCGTAAAAGAAAATTAATCAGAGATAAGTGTAATTAAAGAAATTAAAATAACGATATATAAATTAAAGAAAATATATGAAAAGAAGATCAGAACATGAAACAAAGAGCTTTATAAAAAGAACAAATTCATTCCAATTAGTTAAAGATAATATATTGTGATATATCAGAGCTGTTCCGGATTTCACTTTCAGCCAGATTTTTCGGAAGTAAATTTCTTATATTTGTTCTAATTAAATTTCGTCATAATTTTGCAAATTGAATTTACTTTGAGCAGGTATTTTTAGGACCAATAAAGTAAAGAACCATCATTTGTATCTACCAAAAATGAGTTTAACGTGAAAGAATATTAAACTTTAAATTGAATTTTTCTATCAAATGGGATTAAATAAACTAAGCAGCTATTTAGTAAAGAAAAAATGCTAGATTTAATGATGTAAGTTTAACAATCTCCCACTTAATTTTTAATCTTATTTAAGGGTAGACCCAATTGGAACTTAATTAACATTTCAAATAAATGTCCTGTGTTGATGCCAATTACCAAGCAATAAATAATAATTTTTAATGTACAGCCATAACTTTAAAGCTCTCTTCCAGCTGAGACACCTTTGCCAAATGTATAAACCAAAGAAAAACCACATTCAACAATGGCAAAAACCGCAGCTGCTGCCGTTTTTCTAATACACGTAATATTGATGTAAGTTTTCATTACGCGTCTCGACAAGAAGTCAGACAGACAGTGTTCTTTCTGGCTCTGTAAAAGTGTAAGCTTGTGTGTATGTGTGTATGTATGCGTGTGTGTGAGTGTGCGTGCTGAGGACAACATTATGATGATGATGACGTTGACAAACCTACGCACAAGGCGATAAGGCAAGGCAAAAGCTTAGCTAAGATTTTTTTCCTCATCTTTACTGTGTTGTTGGTAAAGCACAAGGACGATGAGGGGAAGGAATCGCAGGAAACTCATCTAGAAAATTGTCAAAGTGACAGCTGTGCGAAAGTATTGTGACATGTGTTTAAATGAGCTGCATTTGGTATGAAGTACATATATCCAGGCGTAAAGCCTTAAAGCCACTTTCAAGTCAACTTAATTTCATTTTGCCACAACTTTTTGAATGCCAAATGCAAACAGATAGAGACAGAGTGAAACAGAGAGAGAGAGAGAGAGAGAGGAGAGGTTCCACACAGACGTTTAGCAAACAAAAACATGCCACAAAGTGGGTAAGGAGGGGTGTAGCCAGAGAGGAAAGGGGGCTTAAGTAGCATCCTGTTTTGTATTTCCTGCATAATTTAAACGTGGCATGCACAAAGTTAACTATTTTTGTCTGTGGCGTGCCAATGGATACTGTTGAGCTGACCAACTGCTGCGACTATTTTAAACAAGTTCCCAGCACTCTCCATCCCTCTCTCTCTATCTTCCGTTTACTCTTTCGCTTTCTCTTTTTGTTGTTGCAAAATAGCCGCTGCAACTAAATTATCTCCATTGTTTGCATTTGTCGTTTGCGACTCCTCTCAATGCCTTTGTTGCAGCAACTGAACAGGCCTCTTCTGTTCGTTTAGTGTGTTGTGGCATAAATTTCGTGGCTAAAATATGTTGTCAGCCTGGCTAGCTTTTCAGCTCCCTCTTCCCCCCTTTTTGATCCCATTTGTCCGGCAGTCAAGCCGCTGCGGTTGACTAGTTTATTGCGTTCTCGTTCGCAACTTTGCAGCAAGCCACGGGGAAACAACAATGAAATCAATTAACAAAAAACAACGAAAAAATATTGCAATTTAGTGCAATGAAATTGATACTAATGGAAGACAAACCATATTTTAGTTGATTAGACGAACTCATTATCTAAAAGCTAATTGCCTAAAAATGTTAATGCATTATGTTTAAAATTACGCTTGAGCTGAATCCATTATTTATATACTTAATAGAGCCTATGTTAAACCGATGTTTAATAAAATCTATTATACAAAATATCAGAGCATATTATATCTCGCTATCTATTTATCTTAGACTATCTAGCTATATAGTTATAGTTTTAAGAGTTCTGCACCAAAAATTAATTTTTTCACTTTGCTGATCTAAATTTTTTATATAGAATTATTTTATAATTACTTATTTACAATATTAAACCTTTTAGCTGCAAATTTCAAATTAAATTCAGTCAAAATTGAACTTATTTTACTCTTATTTCAATGCCAGCAAGTCAGGAAGCCTTACTCATCTTGCCTTGCACTTGACTCGTTAATCATTTGTAGCCAGAAATTACGTATACGTCAAGTGTAACCGGTCAGATAAGCGTAGAAGTCGACGTCGACGTAAGCGAGGGCAAGGTTAACGTTTAGAACGACACTTTTCCTTTACAACAGAAAAGGGCTTTTCATTTGATAAATGATTGCTATTCTCTCACTCTCTCTCTCTCTCTCTCTCTCTCTCTCTTTCGTGTGTAACGGGTTCAAGGTGACTAACAACTACCTGACTTGACTTGGGGCGTTTTCTATACTCCCCAAACAAAATGTCAAGGTAAAATTATGCAAATGAGCGCACACACTCTCTATAAAGAGACAAACAATTTGTCAACTATGCACTTACACCTGCTTTTCATCTGAATAGCTGAAAACTTTGAAGACAAATCAATAAACTCAACCCCCAAAAATTGCAATTAAAAGACTTAGCCAAAAAGTTCGACAAGTTAAATACGTGGCCAATTCCTAATTAGTGGAAGAAATCAATAACGAGATTTCATGGCCTTATCCTTAAACTTTGGTTGAATCGACATCGCGATTTCACAAGCAGTTGAAGCCAGACAACGCGAAAAACCTCAACTTATATGCTCAAACATTGCGCATACGCTGCGTTGTGTGAAAATCAAAGTCATTGCACAAAAATCTGACGGGAAAAGCTGAAAAAAGTATCCAGTCGGAAAGCGAGCAGAGGCAGGAGCCTAAGGACTATTGGACAGACATTGGCTGTTGCAGATTTCTGTCTGCATTTTGCACTTTTTACGCCACGTTGTCATTTCACTGTCAGTTTGTCTGTATGTTTGTGTCGCACGGCTGTCGCTTAAATGTCGCCCGAAGGGGGGACAGCAAATGCATCGAGAAGGGGTTGGAGGGTGTTGAAGCACATAAAAATGCGAAACATATGTGAGAAACATTTGTTTGTTTGTGCTCTTCAATGGACTGTGTATTCTTTTTTGAAATGCCGCCTTAGACTGGGGAATAAAATGCTCTTCCACTCGAGCTGCTTTTCTTAGCTTCAGTTAAGTGCAAAAAGCACAACTCTAATTTGTCTTGTTCTACTTTAAACTTGGCTTCTAGTTCGGTTGTGCTAATTACCTGATTACATTTGGCTATTTGTCACCTGACAAGTACTTAAAGCAGCTTTAAACTTTGCTCTCAATAGTTTTCAAGGGTTGTTGGAAAAGCTTCTGATGAAATTGCATGGGTGGAAAAAAGGGGAAAAAAGTGCAGACTTAACCAGTTGGAAAAGAATATTATTGAATTTATTTTGGTAATATTTTATGTTTGTAATATATTTAAGAATATATTAGTGCAATTATTAACAATGTTAATAATTTATTCAGTTAGTGCTTTCATCTTCTAAATAAAGATATATTATACTATCATATAGGTATAACAAAACGATTATTATTAATAAACAATATACTAACTAAGTATACTTATACGCTTTTTTTGACAGTAACTATTAACTTTCATTTTTATAGTAAAATCCGAAAATATTGGTAGTCTATGATTTCAATTTAACGAGTCATCAAAAAACAATAGGTTTTTATATTTATTGTTTATAAGTTTGTCCTATAAATATAATCATTTATTGACTTTTTGTTTGGGCTGAGAACAACATACTATAAAAGAAAAGGAATATATACTATATATGTACTATATACTTATGTTTAAGTATATCTACAGAAAGGCCCACCTTCATCGAAAACTTTTTTCCAGAAAAGTATTACCTATTATTGCTAAGTTAAGCAATTATCATAGAACTTATAGAATTTGTAATGCAGCTGAATTAAAATCATAAGTAATTTTATATTTTTTATCAATAAAATCACAAATATTTGTTAGCTCTAAAATAAAACATTAATTTTAAAAATAAAGTTTATAACTGTGACGGTTTCTACTACAAAAAATATTTATTTTATTATTATAGATTTATAATATTACTTTCTGGTCAGTGTAAAATTAAAATATTTAATGTCTATTAACCTTACGTTTCTTTTAAATATATTATTATAAATTTAATTTATAACTTTCTGATCAATGTAAAATATTTAATGTATATACATCTTACGTTTATTTTTATTCTGAAAACTTAGTTATTTTACGACGTCTTTAACCAGTAAAAATTGTGAGCAATTGGCTGATTAGTTAGTGTCGGTATAAGCAGAAATATATGGAGTTTATGGCACACTTGAAGTGGTATGTAATAACCTAAGCAAATATTTAACAAACTCACGCACTCGACACTTGAGCTAGGGGGTGGACTTAAGCCAGCTAAACAAGCACTCAGCCAAGATTCGCACACATACTCACAGATTCATACGAGTACTTGTATATGGAGTCGGAGTCAGAGGCAGAGGCAGAGACAGAGGCAGAGCATTTGCACTAACCGCTAAGTGAGTGCCAGGAGCTGTGCCACAGTCTATAAGCAGCGATACGTAAAGCTCAAGGAAAAACTGTTACGAAATATTGTACACACTTATAAGTATTAGAATTTGTACATGTGTGTGTCTTGCTGTTCGTAGTGGTATTCCTGTTGGTGTTGGCCTGGTTTCTATGTTCGACTTTGAAGCCATAAGTAGCCGGGAGGCTGTCTGCTGGAATATCGTACAAGCCAGTGGCAAGTGAAAATGGCTGCAACGCGTTGCAAGGAGGTAAGGATGCAACTGAAGCTGCCACAGAATGCCAGCTGGCACCTTAAAGTAGGAAATGCTTCGCTGCACATGTGCGAGGGTGTAGATATTCCCCACATTTTTCATCTGTTCCTGCTGTTGATTTCCATTACATTCAATATTTTCTAGCATTTTATTTGTCTGCTTCAATTTGCACGCTTCGAGGCCAAAGAAAAAAGTCTACAAAGTGGAAATTAAATTTAAAAACAAAATTTCACAACAATTTGCAGGCCTGCCGGCACAAACGCTTAATCCTTTATGCCTGTTTCTTTGGACACAAAAAAGATGCAAGAAAAATACATAAATAAAAAGGAATGAAAAGTGTTTGGGGGAAAAAAAAGGGAAGGAAACAAAGTTACCAAATACTTTGGCGCATTCCGCAGTCGTGAGCGCCGTTGGCTACACTCAAAAATGTTTGCTGGCGGCCCAATAAAATCATCAGGAAATCCGCAGCCAGAATTGCAGCTGCCAGGGCCAACAGCAACAACAGCAACAACAATAAGAACAACAAGAGGATCAACACCAAAGGACAAGGGAGCCACGGCTGCTGCTGTCTTTCAATTTCTTCTTTTACGCAAAAAATGCCTTTGCTTTGCCTTCCTCTTCTTTCTCTCACCCAAAAATATTTCTTTTCGTTTCTTGTTATTTTTTTGCACTTGAAACATTTCCCTGGCTTTAAAAAGGAAACTTCACAGACGACTTTCCATTAAATTGCTCCTGGTTGCATAGTTCAAGCGGCGGTTGCAACGCCTCTGAGAGGCGCCTCCGACTTTCCGTTGCCTTTGCCGTTGACTTTGCCTTTTGCCAAATCAAATGAAATTATTCTTATTTTTTCAGAAGCTGTACTCTATCCGAAAGGGACCTTAAGATCTTTGTACGATTAAATAGAAGTATAGTTTAAAAAACATTTAATATTTTATAAGCAAATAATTGAGCTTGAGATCATATAGTCAGAGAATAATAACAAATTTAAGTATTTTATTTTAACTTCTATTCAATTAAAATTGAATAGAAGGCTTGATTTAAATATTAATTATTATTTTAAAAACATATCGAAAGCACAATTTTTATCAGCATTTTACCTATATTTATTGTCAATCGACTTTAAAAATTCATCATAAATACCACATTTACATATAAGATATTCTATATTACAGAGTATATCAAGAGCAGCTTATGATAAATAAATTTTAAAATGTCTAGCGTTCTGTTTATATAATTTCGTTTTGTATCCTGATTATTTATAGAGTTGTGCTTAAAGGCTTAATTGCCAGAGGCTGCCAATTAAGTTTGACAGTCGCCAGTTGAACTTCGGGTTTCCGTTCCGCAGACTTTTCTTAAGGGAGCAATCAGCTTGAATCCCTTTTTTTCACTAAACACAGTCATAAAAATCATTCAGGACTCTCCACTAGTTGAGTGTTAATGCAAAGGGATATGTGATTGTCCCTGTGTGTTTGTATAAGTGTGTGTTGTGTGTGTGTGTGTGTGTGTGTGTGTGTGTATGTGTGTTGAATACCCACAAAGGCCAATCCTTACAGAGTACGTGTGGCATTTTCAACGCCAATAAAATCACAAAGTCACGTACGGAATGCCTTGGCCCATGTCCATCACTAGGACCGCAACTCCTTTTCCTCTTCGTTCTTCTTTTGGTCCTTTTTTGACCGTTGTATTTGTCCGTCTCTGGCTGGGTCTGCTTTCGTTTTGTACGGTTCTATGGATGTCCTGCGGTTTCCTTCCCATATAAACGTGCGCCCCATCATGTCCTTTATTATGACAAGCTGCGGTTTTTGGGCTTGCCAAATTTCTTATCGTTTGGGGCTCCTCTAATAAGTCAGCTCTGTGTTTGCGTTAATAGTTTTTGTTGTTGTACATATTTATGTCTAGAGTTTGAGGCAGAGAGGAGGGTGGTTGAAGAAGAGAATGTTAAACGTGTGTGTGTGAGTGTCTAGTTATTAGGATTAATGCTTGGAAATATGCTTGACAATTGTTGCTGGGGACTGAACTTTGCCCTGTAGCAAGTCTATTGTGATGTGTGTTTGTGTGGCTATTTTGTTGGCCTAAAATGATGATAGATGATTTGACTGAGGAAAGTATTTGAGATTGTTAAAGGATTATTGAGGTAATAAACTGTTTTGATTCAGGAGGAGCTATACAGGTAATTGATTGGGAAAGTGTAACAGAATTTTAATGAATGGGATAAAATTATGAATGGAAATACTGCTCAACAGATAAAAAATATAACAAATATTGATAAAAAATATCTTATTTGTTTTTTATGCCAAAAAGTGAAAGTAAAAACTAGTGTAAAACCAAATTTATTAAATTATTATTTGACTGGAAAGACATTACAAACATACTCTTAATAGATAGAGCGTGTTTTCAAAAATTAGACTTTTGAGATTAAATCAGAATTCAAATTATATTATTAAAAGTCAAAGATTTAAACTAAAATTTAAGTTAATATTGATATTACTATTTTAAAGAAGGAAGAGTAATTTTCATTTTACTTGTACATTATTTGTTGAAACTTAGAAAAATCAAATTATTTAGTGTAGTTTACAGATCAGACATTAAGCAAAGCATAATTAAAGAATAATAAATAAATGTACAAAAATATAATAATGGAGGAAGACAGATTGGAATTGAGCAGATTACTATTGCTAATATTATGAAGTTGCTTATTTATTTATTTAATAAATTCAACCTTCAGAACTATAGCTTAAAAAACACTTCATGTATTGCCATTTCTCTGTGTTTCTTTTCAAGTTGTTTGTCTCCATGTGGATTTGTCAATGGCAACTTTCACTTGACTGCCTGCAAGTGCAATTCATGTTAGAATCAATGTAAAGGTTGCCACAGACTCTTTCTCTTTCTCTACTCTGTCTGTGCTAGTATCTTTGTATCTCTTTTTTATATCAGTCTCTTTCGATGTACTGATGCACACAAACAAAAGCATATAGTATATATAGAAGGTTACTGGCAATTTTTCAATGATGACTGCTTTAAGAATTTATGAAAACGATGAAACTGATTTCATGGTAACCGTGCCAACTATCTGAGGGCCAAAGCAAACCCAAACCGCTACTCAAACACAAACTTAAACTAGGGATGAGTATTTATATGGTGAAATCGATACTATATCGATGGAGAGAAACAATATTTTAATTAATTCGAAATGAGATTAGATGGGATATCTATGTGAGGTCCATGTGTATGTTACCTGATTCTGTTTTATGTAGTTATTTAGTTATTTTTTGATCGATTAATTGTTAAATTCATGATCTAAGTGCATATATGGATATGTGTGATATTAACTTCATTTAAAACTGGAGTTATTAGTTTGTTGTATTTTGCCTTAGCCAAACACACCTCAGTACATGTTTAATTAATTGAACGAGAAGTATGAATAAATAAATAAAATATATTTTTTAATTTTGCTTATACATAAATTAAAAAGTTACGTCTGTACATTCTGTCAACATAATATGTATGTTGCATGAGAACTGCGATATTTTCAATGTGTTATATTATTCCCGATATAGTAATCGACACTTTATTGCCGATACCCATCTCTAACTCAAACCCAAACCCAAAACCAAAGCAAAGGCAACTCAAAACGCAGCGAAACGAACCAAAGCTGGGCAAACAAACACGAGTCGCGAAAACAAAGATCCTTTTCGCAGGATTGCTGCAGAGCTACAAAGGTTGCCAATGCCATTACCACAGACGAGAAGAGACAGAGACAGAGACAGAGATAGAGAGAGGGAGACGGAGACGGAGAGCAACTGCTGCACAATTCCCATTTGCTGTTGTTGTTGTTATTGTTAATGTTATTGTAGTTGTTGTTGCGGTTATATCCTTGCAATGATTTTCAGCGTTGTGTTTACCCACGTTTTACCCTCCTTCCTGCTCCGACTGTTTTGTTTGTGCTGCCTTCTACTTTTCCCCCGTTTGCCTGGTGCCTCAGCAACTCACTGAGCTGTGCCAAAACCCGCGGCCCTGGCCAGGAATAAATTATTAAATCATACACAATTTTAGTTTAAAGCAAGCAGCTTAAAGTTCATTTCAAGTTGGAGCTCTATGAGCTGTTATCCCACCTGATCCATTTATGAATATGCGGCGTTGAAATTTCACAGTCAGCGCTTTGCCAAGCTGCTTATGAGAGACTTGCCAGTCGCTCAAGCGCCTAATTGAAGTTTTTGCCAAGACTAAAAGCTGACGATAAATTCAGCAATCGATAATCGCTTAATTGGCCACGCGATTGACTCGTTGATGCAGTTCCAAGGAAAGAAAGAAGTCCTTGCTGGAAATGTGCTAACGATTCCACAAATGCGGAATCAAAAGGGACGTCAATGGAAATGCCAAATGGCTTAACTTGTGTCCGCCTGTGTCTTGGCCAAATAAAGTGATGGCCAGGCTCAACTTAAGATATTATTTGCACATTTAAGCTGTCGACTCAAACTGAAGAGCTTACAAAATGATACGCTGATTTTCCACCTTATCATGCTTCCTTTTAACCCTGTTTAACTCTTTTTGTGGTAATGACTCGTTAAAGTTTAATGATTGCACCTTTTTATGATTACCTTACATAATTGCCAATTGCCGAGCATTTTTCATGATTTTTCTCATGCTTCGTGAAAATGGTTCACATATGTTGACATTTTGTGTGAGAGCAGAGGATTCTGTAAAATTCCTACTGTTTTCCCTCCTCTCTTGATGCTGTAAATAAAACATTGTAAAGAGAGACAAAAGGCAAGTGGCATAAAATGAGCAGACGACCAACTCATAAAACAAAATGCCAAAATATCATGAAGCCAAAGCACAAGCCGCAAGTGCCGTCAAGTGCGAAATTTAAATTTGCATAAATTATACAACAGCAGAAAAAACAAAAAAAACCTGAGAGAAAACAAAATATTCACAAATATACAAAGCGGGGCATTTAAAAATTGGTTGAAGAATCATGAAAAATATATCATGTAATCATGAGATGCTGCGATGTAAGCGATTTACGAAAAGTGACCAGCATATTAGAGTGTAATAATGCTGAATCTTTAAAAAGGAACTGTTATTTTTAGAAATTCTGTAGAATTTATGAAAAAACTCGAACGATGAATGACGCATTTCCCCGCATTTCAAATAAGTTGAATAGAAAAGAAGAAACAAATGAAAAGTTGGTATATAGAGCAAGTATCTATCTATAAGTATTCTCAAATTGTTTTATAACTATTCAAGCTAATACCCAGAATTTCAAATTGTTATACATTCACAAATTTGTTTTCTAAGCTTTCATCAGTTTATTCACAAGAATTTTCTCTATGCTCTACTATTAAATAAGATTGCTTGAATTCTAAGAAAAGCAAAAATAATAACATGAGAAACAGATTAAGGGAGTCAATTAATATAAAGGCAGTTTTTATGATAGCCTTACAGTCTAGTTAGTTGGATAAAATTTAAAAATATATTTTCTTGAGGGCAAGTTTATGGGGACTGTAAGTTTGTCGGTTTGATGAGAATGTTTTCAAAATGTAAAGTGTCTAAACCAATAAATTTATTATTTTTATTTGGCAATGTCCCTTTTTATAAAGCTGTCAGTTTCGCTAAATCAAAGTCCCTTTATGCAGGATCAAAGAAAATGTCTCTTTACCTATTATCTCTTTCTTATTTTTTTGCGGCTTTCTTCGATAAAAGTGAAGCTTGGTGACGGAGTATGTCAAAGATATTCTCATTTTCTGTTTTGTGTGTAGAGTCCCAAACACCAGTGTTGTCATTAGGATATACAGTTCTTTATTCTTCTTATTTTGAGCTTATGTCTGCATAGATTTGTTATCTTTTCTCTCTTTTTTAGGTGCATTGCACTCAACAGAAATCACTCACACACAATCTCCGGCACACACACAGACAATCACATGCACATCCATTTTCACATGCCGTGACGCTGCAATTTTAACACTTTGAAGTCCAGTTTGAATTTGGCCGTTGTATGCTGGCCCTATTCATTTTTTTTGTTTTTTTGTTTCTATGTACATCTATTGCCGGGTAGTGGCAGCTGCCCCGGTCGAGTCCTGTGGTCCTGTGGTGCTTTGGAGCTCGTTTCCTTTTGCAACTATTTCAACAAAGCGCAGTGCAGTTACTTTTATGTTTTGTACGTGCCTCAGAGAAACGACAGCTGAGCAAAAACGCAAAAGAATCGCCGGCTTGATGATGTAGCACGTGTCAACATCAGTTGTGACTGGTCCTGGTCCTGGTCCTGTTCCTGGTACAGAAACTGGAACTGGAACGGGTCCTGGAACTGTCACTAGGACTGGGCAATGGGGATGACGCACAACATGACCGCCTGTCATCATAAATGTCAGAGGAGTTCATCGCCAGCAGGGGTAAAAACCAAAGAAACAACAGGAAAAACTAGTCAAGACATGCCCTGACATGTTGCTGCATGTCAAAGCAGAAGAGTAGAAGAGCCTGGAATTAAACAGGAGGTGCTTTCAACAGCTACATCACAGCTTGGTGATAATTCTATGGAACAATTTTCAAATAATTAATAAAGCATCGTCAAATATTGCTTTTTTGGATTTCAGTTTTTATACCCTATGGGGTATACAAAGACTGTTAAAAAAGTATGTAACAGGTAGAAAGACGCGTGAAAGACCCCATACAGTATATAGGATCTTGATCAGCATCACAAGCTCTGTTATAAATGTGTTAACTCTGAGATAATAAGGCAACTACAGTTAGCAAAATTCCGCAAGCAGGCAATCAAACAATAGTTTATTTCGAATAGTTCTTATTTCTCTTCATTTAATGCTTAAATTTTATTTGATTTCTTAATTGCTGCTATAAATCTATCTGGCAAATGCAAATCAAAGTAGCTACTTAATTGCCTTAAAAAGGCGTTTAGAAATTATTATTATTCCTCTCAACAAATGCTTTAAGATTTTAACTTAATGTTACCTTAAACCTTGATTTCTTTTGTTTTTTGTGGCACCCTTGATAGTTACACTTAACATAAATCCATAATCATTCAATTGAAATTTGAAGTTATTATTTCTCTATATGTTAACGATAACATTTATTTGATTGTTCAATTGCTGATTTTTGTATGATAAAGTGATATTTGTTTACTTTTATCTATCAGCCAAACCCAAATCAAATTGGCTAATTGCCTCCAAATGTCGTTTAGAAAATCAACACAAAAGTTCTCGTATAGAAGAATCGTGTATCAAATAGTTTTGACATCCTCAATAGTCGCAGTTGTCCAGTCGCTCAAATTAATTGGCATTGCGGCGATTGGGGGATTGGAGAATTGGAGAAAAGGGGAGAAGTCGAAGGGGAATCGGTGGCTGGATGCCAAAACTGTCAGAAATTCAATGCGCGTTGTTCCGACAAGCATAATTTCAATTAATAATCAAATCGGCAAACCGAACACGAACTCAACCACAACGAGGCCCACACTCACATCTGTCCAGATCCCAGATCCCAGAGGTATCTCCTGGCAGCGGCAGGCAGACAACGTTGGCGACTTTACAAATTGAAATTAACATCGTGTCAGGGGGGAGAACAGCAACAGCAACAGCAACAAAAGTAACCAGGTCATTGTGGACAATGTTGAAGCTCAAATTAGAATAACTTTAGGGGGTAGGTAGGCCCATCAGAATTGTGTTAATGAAGGCGTCAGTGTCTGGCAGAGGAATCTTTATTATTTTGTAATTAAGTGGCTTGCCGAGTGCCGCCATGGCAAAGTCGTCTCTTCGGTCACTTCTATATGCACAAAAGCAGCTGGTGACAGGGACCAGATGAGAGGGTAAAAGAAAGGTAAAGGAAACGATGGAGACGTCGCAACTGCAAAAGAAAATTGTGTTGATTCAATTTGAAAAGCCTTGGCAGGCTGTCAAACTCTAACATGGAGTTGAGTTGGACTCTGAAAACTCAGAATTGAGTGGGTTGATGAATGCTTGAAGTTGAGCTAGTCTCACTTCTTAGTCAGTCACGATGACAGCCATTCATTCAACTTGTTTTTTTCTTCTATCTTTCTTTCTTTTTGTTTATTTGTATTCACGCTTTTATGTTGGCTTGGCCTGAGTTGTTGCTAGGTAACTCACAGAAGGAGTCAACAACTCTTGACCTAAGTATTGTAAACTACTTATTATATTATATTATACTCCACTTATTCTGTTAAAAGCTAAAGTAAAGCTTTAATAGGGAACTAACTTAATGAGTCTGGTGACAATGTAAAATTACATTACTTTAGATTTTTTACTTTCTTATGTAGTGAATTTATATGATTTATACAAGTACAGATCTCTAAAACCACTTATTTGTATTTGTAATATTATAATGTAATTTAAATTTTATAATTAATCCATTTCTTAATTTAAATGTCGATTTGAATATCAAAATAAATTTTTTAAATTATTGAATTGCAATATAGTAATTTCTTATGCTTTCTGGTTAAATAAAATACAAACATACGCTTATTGACAACATGGAGGAGGAGCCTGTGTCAGGCATAAGAAACGTGCCGCCAGCAAGTTCTTTTTATGGAAAATCGAAAATTTGAAGACGAGCGGGAAAAAAGAAAAGCACGCGCGCATTTTTCTTATCTGTAATGATAGATGCCACGCCCACGCACGCAACGCCGCCCCTGCGGCAAAGCGAGCGACAACAATTTACAATAAATGGAGTTAAAAGTTACAATTCAAATGGCGGTTAAGGAAGAGTATGGGGGGAAGGGAAGGACACATCATTCTCATTGTTGTTGCTATTTTAAACGTGCGATAAGCCGACGCAATTTAATAGCAAAAATAACAATAAAATACGAGACTGGCAGGCAGACAGACAGATAGATAGATGGAGAGAGGCAGGGAGAGCAAGGCAGTAGGACAGGATCAGGAGGAGGAGTTAGCAAACAGTCGAAAAATAAATGTTGCCGCCTTTAGGGCACCGCCCCTGTTCCCTTTCCTTTTCCCACTTTTCCCACAAGGACACTGGGCGTGAAAAGTGTGTCGTCCCGCATATGTAAATATTTGCATAAAAACGATGACAATAACAACAGCAAGAATGACAACAACAAAAAAGCGGGGCGTCATCCTAATGTGGGCATAATAGCTTTCGATTATCGAGAGAAAAGATACTTCTTTTCTTAAAGCAAGACAATTTAAAGTTGCATCAAATTGTGTTGACTGAGATCGAAAGAATCTTTAAACCTTTTTCTTGAATTATGAGTTTATTATAATATTAAAAAATTTATTTTATATTTCTAGAAATAAAGTATATTAGCTTTACTCTTTATTTAATACAATGAAATTTTCGTTATTTATAACAAAAATATACCATTTTAATTATAACTTTTTTGTTCTTTTGTTAACTTATTAACATAAATTTTATCAAACTCAGATAATTAATAGATAGTTAAATCAAAATTTTAGTAAAATAACTTTATTGAGTTTCAGCTGATCTTGAGAAACTTAGATAAGTATTCAATACCAGATGAGCCATGACCAAATTAACAAACTTGTCAATGGGTTGTACCTTCTTTTGTTTAAAGAAGCTATGAATAAGAGTTTGCATAAAGTATTGAGTAGTGTAGATAAAAAAATCTTATTAGACCGAAGAGTATTTAAGACTACAAGCCTGAGGAAAGGTTGTTTAAAAAAATTAGAAGAGAAATCTTTTTCGACACAGCTTTAAATAAATAATTTAAATTAATATCTGTAGATTGTCACAGTTCTTAATAATCAAATATGTTTCTTTTTCCTTTAGTAACAAATAAAGTTGAATTTAAATTTGTATAAAATAAAAGTATGGATTAATGTCATTCTTCGCAATTGCGATTATCTTGTTCGCACTTCACATTCCACCATATTCATATAAATCCAGTCTTAAACTAGCAAGGATTCACAGTGCAGTGTTGCAGGAATGTTGCATGCGGTATGTGGCAGGCAATTTTTAGTTGCCAACTTCAGCATATTTCTGCAACTGTTTTCGAGCCAATTTCATAAGACACTAGCTTAGTTTTAGGCGCCACACGAAAAGAAAAAAATTATCAGAATAAACTATAATTTTCTTTGTGCTAGGCATGCTTAAGAATATTGGGGCGTCCAGTGGGCGTGGCAACGTTTCGAATAGAAAATATGTGCCAAAGTTTCGTGCGGAACATGTTTGCCATACTTTTTATCTTTGCCCAATTCTTTATGAGAGCAGTTTATTAAAGGATGCAAACAACATTGAAAAGGAGAAAAAGGATAAAGTGTCCTGCACAAAAGAAGTTCTGCATTCCACTTTATGAGTGTATGTGTGTGTGGGAGGAGGGGATAAAAAGTTGTAAGTGCATTTCGCATAAATGGAAAATTGTTCAATTTATCGGCGCACAAAGGCACACACGAGCTAAGAGCCAGGAGTATGGAACGTGGCCAAGGAAAACTTATAGAACTTTATGCAATTGAATAGATAAATATTTATGTTGGTCAACAGAATAACTGAATAACTGGTTAACCTACAAACTTATGCATAACAATATACCCAATCTTAGCTCCTCCTTCCTTGATTCTCCTTCCTGAATAATTGCCACAAATGAGGCGCATCAAATTTGATTTGATTTGAGCTTTTAAACCACAACAAACAACTCGAGTACAACAGTTAAAGTGCTATAAGCAACCATAAGCAGGATAAAGATGAATAGAAGAAGAAAAAAAGAAGAGGGAAAAGAGGATGATAAAAATATCAACAGGGCAGCAATAAAACATTCAACATTGACGGAGTGCAAGAAGAGCAGCCAAGTGAACATTGGACCATTGTCGAAATGACATCAATAAAATATTTAAGGCGACAACAAAGCGAAGCAACCACATTCGCATCTACGAATGGCCTTCATGCTTCATCTCCCTGCCACAGTCTCTGCCCCTGCCCCTGCTCTTGTTCCTGCCCCTGCCACGCCTCCACAGTTGGCAAAACAAGCTGAAGAGCTCGCTGAATGGAGAACTCCACTCGACTGGCGACGTGGCAAACGAGCTTAACAGAATAAACCGATGAGAACTGACGACGACGATGAGGTTGGGATTGGGATTGGGATTGGAATTGCATGATGAAGTCGAGTCGAGTCGAAGAACTCACTTGAAGCTGGCTTCAGGTTTTCACTCGTCTCGGTTTCAACTCGACTTTGAAGTGCAATATCGGAATTTGAATTCAATCGCAATGGCAATCGCTTCCCTTTCAGCTTGAGTCTTATCCCCTTTGTAACTCCTTCACCAAGCCAGCTCCATAACTGGCTTTTTATTGCGGCATATCCTTCTGTTTTCATGCCAAACGGCTTAGACTTGTTAGCAACGTCTTCCAACTGCTTACGGGTCTTAGACTTTCTAAGAAATGAGACTTAGTTTGTTCGGAAAATCGCGGCCAACAATCAGGGAAAACATAAAGATGGGTTGCCAAAGATAGAAAAGACACAGCACTTGAGATTGGAATTGGAATTGTAATGATGATGGTATTGGCCAGTTATTTCTTCTGACCGAGTGAGCTATTTAAAGCATGTTTTCTTTCGTTTATTTTGATTTCTCATACTTTCAAGCATTTCAAGCAAGTAGAACCTTTATCTTTATCGTTTTTTTTTATGAAATTTACATATTTTAATCAACAAGCGTCGATTTCCCAGCGGCAATCAATTTGCCGTCATCGATTCGTTTTGTATTTCAACTGAACAAAAATCAGTTGAGATTTCATCTTTTGATTTGCTTTGATATATTTTCGTTTTGTTGTTGCAATTTCCATAGCAAAATTTCTCTACTTAAAGTGGCTATTTAGAATACTGTCTGTATATAACACAATCTAGATTTAAAAAAAGTGCTGGACTAAGGATTTGCCAGCCTGTCAACGCCAAAGTCCTTTGTCGCGTCATCGGCTTAGAAGTGCCACAGGAAATGATAAATGAGAACGTTTACTGTTGCTTCCTCCTCGACTTTCACTTGGCATTTAATTTAAAGCATTGTGGTAATAATAGAAACTAACCCGGGGCCGCCCTCTCGTTGGGCAAGAGTCAATAAAATATCAAATTACCTTTTAATATGCGAAGGACTAATGAGGTGTTGGAGAACCGCAACAGAATTTCAATGTTACGTGTTAAGCGAGTCGTGAAATTTACAATTTTAATGCAAATTTAATACAATTAGCCTGACGGCGACCCCAACTTTAAGGAAGAGTCTAAAAAATAACCAATAATCTGCCTCGACAAAGTTTCCCCTTGGGTGGGAAAAAGAGGGAGACTCCAAAATGCAATTGGGACATAAATTTCCATTTTCGGTTTTATGCCCTCGAGAACTCGCAGTAATTTAACGCTAAGTTTTTTTTTGTTGTCGCTCTTTTTCTTCTCATTGTCGTTATTGTTGTTGTTGTTGTTGTTGTTGTGACGGGCAACCCGACGCGCCACAATAAAATAGTAAACATGCAACAACAGAAACAGAGCATAAGAAAATAAGTCTCACAAAAAATGAGAAAAGCAACTTGTGCTAAGTGTCTTGCTGTCCTGCTCTACACAATGTTGTTGTTCTCTTCCCTCTGGGTTTTGGACTGACCGCAAAACTAACTAAAAAGAGGAGGCAAAAGTTTCATAGTATATTCTTTTTTTGTAGCTTCAATTTACGCTGCTTTGAGTGGTTTTTGTTTTTGCTATTTATCTTGGCCTGGTTACGAGTTGTCTTCCATCCTTTTGCCTTTGTTTTGGTTTTGGCGGCAATTTAATGTCATCATAAATACAAATTCAAACTCGCTGAAAGTATTTCGCAGTTATTTTACTTGCGCTTGAACTTCATCTCATTCCTGTCCTCAGGCTACTTTAATCCTTTGTACAGCTGCAATTCTATTAAGCCTGCCCCACTCTCAACCAACCTCTTTGAGCCACTCTCCAGCCTCAATTGCCAATAAATTGTAGCTGTTATCAAGCCAGCCAGTCCACTTATTCATACACGTGCCACCAGCTGCTGCATCGACTGCACCACAGTGGCCATACAACACACACAGAGTGGGGCAAGGGGGACGACAACAGCCTGCAACTGGCACTGGGAGTGGGAACTGGTCCTAGTACTCTACTCACATTATTTAGATCCTTTTTTAAACAACACATAATACTAACTCTGGAGAAATGAAACTGTTCAATATTCACTTCTGGATGCGCTTCTAACAATAAATATTAAAGACAATTCCGTAACACCTTAATAAAAAACTAGAACAAATGATATCAATTTATGCTAAATAAAAAAACCTTACTTTTGTTGTAATTAATTTTAACAAAATATATTTTCTAAATTTATATTTTTCTATCAACATAATAATAAAATTAAACCTATAAGCTACGAAGCTGTCTGATATCCTTACAGCTTAGATAAATTGCAAAGTGTATTCTGCTATCGGGAAGATTACCTAGACTTTAATTGTTAGGAAAGAAAAGAAAACAGCTACATTTGATTAAATATGCAATTTATTGGACAATTAAGTGTATTTATCTTATTTTTAATATGTTTTCCCAAATATTGTTTTTTTAATATGCAAATAAAAAGCTTTTGGTATTATATTATTTATTTTTATTTATATTTTTCCTCTTTACTTAAATTATTTTTACAATTTTTGCCATTTCATTCCGGGTATTGATATTTATTGTTCACCAACAACAAATCAAAAAATATAAATGCTTAACCAAATATATGTGTTTTCTTACTAATATATTATTATTATTATCAATACTTTCATACGTAAATTCATAAGCTTTAAAGAGATCATACGGCCTAGACGTACAATTTACTGTAGTGTTATTGGAATAACTAAAATATTCAGTAAAATAAATAAATATATTTATTAATACTTACTCACTTATTCCAAAATTGTAAAATTTTAAGCAGATATTTGTTTAAAAATATATTTTGTAGGTATGCGAGTCATATATGAGCTTTACGGACTCTTCGTAGTATTCCATGGAATTTCATTGCATGGCATGCCGGAAATTTCGTCCTGAACAATGTCCTGGCAAAAGGCACGCTTTTGAGCTCACATCGTGTCCTTGCACTTGAGCGACAGTGGCAAATAA
This sequence comes from Drosophila testacea, assembly GCA_035043265.1. Lineage (NCBI taxonomy): Eukaryota > Metazoa > Arthropoda > Insecta > Diptera > Drosophilidae > Drosophila > Drosophila testacea. The sequence goes on from JAWNND010000661.1 coordinate 140,641, forward strand.
AATAAAAATGGCAGAGAAAGGAAGATCGAGAGTGGGAAACAAAAGAACAAAGGCACAAAACATCAGGGCACGTTCACCATCAGGAAATGTTTCCCCGCTGCAAGTGGCATATACCCCACAGTATACCGCGCCTTCCTCTTCCTCGCTTCACACCCCTCGTTGCCTATTGAGAGAGAGAGAGAGAGCTCTACAAGTGCCGACTTTGCTCGTCGTTTGTTTTACCCGTTGAGTGCAAATTATTTATGCCACATGCGGGGCCTCCAAACACACCTGCACCACAGCAACTGGCAATGCAATCAAAGTAAGCAACAACAAACAGGGAAAGCAATATATAGGAAGAGAGAAAGAGAGAAAGAGAGAGAGAGAGAGAAAGAGCGAGAGACAGGGATGCGGGCTGATGTGAAACAAAAGCCACATTGCCACTTTCCAGTTTCCACTTTCCATTTTCACTCGAGTGCAATTTGGTGGCTTTGGTTTCTCTAACTCTAGCGCCTTTTCCGGAAGTTGAAGTCTTTTGTTTTCATTTCCGTTATTTAATGCAAGTGGCATTGATGTTGTTGTCCTTGTTGTTGCTGCTGCTGCCACCGTTGTTGCATGTGCCGTTGCCAGCTGCCTTGACTAACATAATATATGACATTGCCCCCTCATGCCGCATGCTAAGCCGCCCTTCGTTCCGCTTTCAACAACTTTTAACGCCACAAACTTGTTGGCACCTACTTGTCCTTGCCAGGAGGACTCCTTTGCTATGCCATCCTTCCATCCTTTCGCCACTTGGCAGCACTTTTCAGCCAGCACATTTGCATTTGGCCGGAATGCTCGCTCCTTACGTGAAACTTGTTTGTTTGCCTTTTCGACTACATTTGAAAAAAATTTCCCTGTTTGTGTTCTCGCTATGCTCTCTAAACGAAGTTAACCAGATTTTCATGTTGAGATAATGATTTTCGCTTTATTTTGCATGCGATTTCCCTCCCAGTAAGACACACCATGATCTCTTCCTTGGCTGTGGCAGACTCCGGGACTAGTCCTTTGTTTAGGTGCTGCATAAAATTTATTGCCTCCAATGTTGGTTAAATAAACTTTAGAATAATGCCTTGGCAAGGAAAACACCACTAACTGACACATACATAAATAAATTCCAAGTAATCATTAAGTATTTTTTAAATCATTTAGTTTATTAACAGAGCATAGCATTTGTTATACTTTGTTCCCGAAAATATTCTACAAATGTTGATGATCATGAATTGAATTTAAATACCAAATAATTGTTAATAGTAATTCCGAATCTGTAAATGGTTTTATTAGTTAATGATACGCATTTTTGTATGGAAACATCTATCACACAAAGATTATAAAGTTACTAATTATAATCTTTTTTCAAAGTGAAACCTCAGGAAAAGAAATCTTCTATTTTTGAGATATTCTTAAGAGAATTGCTTTAGAACACAGCTTTTTGAAATCGTTGTGCTCTTTAAATGGTAATGAATAATTTCAATTCAAATGTTATTTAACTTAAAATATCATTTAATTTAATTATTTTTAATTTTCAATATTATCAAACCTTTTAAGAGTTACTTTGGATTCCCTATAAGCCAGTGTCAATATCAATTGGTTTAAGCCGAGTTACATAAATATTAATAAATAATACCAAGTTGTTTAAATTATCAGTTCTTTGACAGTAATTTTCCGTTGGATTTGCAATCTTCATTTTACTATTCTTAATTGATTTAGCTTGTATAAAAATTAGGTAGATGCTTCTTAATTCTTTGGTGGCCTTTCATTCAGTCATAGAGAGTTCAGTTTTGTTCGAGGCAACTTTCAGCTCAGCTGCATTTACGCTCAATCTGCCACACACTTGCCCTGACGGCCACAAATTGCTTTTTAATAACTCAACTAAGCCAAGTAAAACTGGCAAAACAACCTTAACAACTATAACAACAACAATCTTTGCTACTGTTTCAATTTTCCAACTGGCAGTTAAATGAAGGCAACAACCCACAAACTATGCAAAGCAAATCTGTTAACTATCCCATCCAACCTTGTTTCTAACTTCTTAGCCGCTATTCCTGCCCCTGTCTACCCCTCGCCTTTAAAGTGGAGTAAATCTCTGTTTTTGAATAGTTTCCCATACCAGAAATTCCCACTCGACCCTCCACGCACTGTCGAAACTTTAAAACTTGAGCAATTTGTGAATTTAGTGCCAAAGTTTGGCTTCATTTTTGTTTCTCCACTTTTTCATTATCGTTTGCTTTTCGTTCTGTTGGGTCCACGTTCTCATCGGATTCCCTGCCTCATTGCATTGTTGTTGCTGTTGTTGCGGTTTTCAAATTGCGATTGTTGAGATTTTTGGGGCTATTGCCGCTGCGACAACAGAACAGGAAATGGATAAACTGCTTAGAGAAATATTGCAATCATTTGTCCAACATTTGAGTGTCATATTCCTCTAATGGGCATTTGAAAAACTTTGAATGGATAAAACGTAGAGACAGTAGAAGATAAGGAATGTCTGCTAAAAACAACACATAATTTATATAAGAGATATGCGAGACGCTACACTTATAAAGTAATCAACAAATTAACTTTTATTTTGAGCAACGGATGATTTCAAAAGGAAAAATGTTTTTATACCTTGCACTTAAAAAGTACAACAAATCTACTAGGCTTGTTAAAAAAAAAGTGAGAAACGATCACAATAAGGGCGGTAGACTCCATAAGGTATATATGGTTTTGATGAACACCAATAAACGAGACGATATAGCCATGTCACACTATGAGAACTAGAGACACCAACCTTGGTTTGTAGGCTCCTCTGTAGCAGTTCTATAGCTAGAGCCTTGAGTATTGGCACATACATAAGATATGTACTATAGCTTGGATCTGTCCGCAATTTGGAAAGATCGGATAAAAATCTATTAAGTTATTCAACAAGCAGAAAAGTGTCTCTTAACTTTAAAAATATGCCCAGCAAAAATTCAGAATAACAGCATTTGTTTTCTGCTTGCTCCTTCTGACTTTGACAGTTAATACGAATATCAACATTAAAATGTTGTTTTAACTTATTTGTTGCGCAATATAATAGTATGATACATTCCCCATGCATCTTAAAAGTATGCAATATAAAATGGAACTATTAAGTAGCGCCACCAACGCCAAATCGCAACAAGCTCAACAAACAACAACACAAGAGAAAGAGACTGTCTGCCAGCTACCACAACAACAACAACAACAACAAGCCCAACAACAATAATAGTCATAAAATGCTCCATATGCAATGTGGCAACAGCATCAACAACAACTCCAACAACAGCAAGCGGCACATTTTCTTTTGTGGTAATAAAAACTAATTAAATCTGCACGGAAAGCATGCCAACAAGCAACTTCTTTCTCTCTCTCTATCTCTCTCTCTCTCTCTCTCTCTCTGTTTCCTTGTTGTTGTGATTGTTGTTGCATCCAGTGTTGTAACATGTTTCAACACTTTGCGTCTGCCCAGGACACAAACACTTCGCCGGCAACAAGGGGATTTCAAATCCACATTGAAAATTTAATAACCAAAAATTTGCAACCGAGTTTCGTTTCAGATTTCTTTTTTCTCCAAATTGCAAAAGCGCGCAGAATATTTTCCCCTTCCATCGCCGTCTCTATATACATATCTATCTATCTATCTATCCCCCACTTACTGTAGTTCCCTGTCTGGGTTACATGTATGTAAATGCCACTAATTGTTGTTGCTGTAGTTAGCTGTTCTCGTTATACCCTGTACAAAAATACAAAGTATATAAAATATATTAGTTAATAAACCTAAATAAATTAAATAATATGGAAATAAATTAAAATATATGAAAAATAACAAAAGGTTAATGAACGAAGACAATACGAATAAAATAAAATATTAAAATTAGATTATTACATAAAATAATCTTATACACTTAATCTGTTTGGATGATAAGGAAAGCCATTTTCATTGTGAAACAACAACATTTATAATAATAAGAATAGTATTTTTAAGAAATAAGTAGCAATGAGTAACTAACAAATTAAACAATACCTAAAGCATATAAATATTCCTTATTTCTGTAGAGGATATCTACTTAGTCTGTCATTCTTTTGGTGGCTTTTCTAATTGTTGCTGTTGTTAAGGTTATTCATTTATATTTTATGTGGCATTTTCGTCGAATGTTTTTTGGCACACAGCGCTGACAAAAAACTTTTGGCAGACAGTTGCAGCTGTGATTGTTGTTGCTTTTGTAATTATTATTATTGTTGGCACTTTGGGCTTGAGTTGTGTTCTGATTCTTGCTGTTGTTGTGGTTGTTGTTGTTAGGTACTGCTGCTAAGTAATAAGCAACCGCAACAACAACAACAATATCAACAACAACGACAGCACAAAAGTGTCGACAGACGAAAATGTAATAAAATTGTTGGCAAGTCTGAATCACAAGGTAGAAAGTAGAAAGTTGAGAATGTAGATGTGCTTCCAACGGCTGCCAAGTGCCCAACGTCAGTACACAACGTCAAAGAATGTACACACAGAGACACACAGACACACAGACACTTATACACACCATAATGGCGTTGTAATGCTCGTAAGCAGGTGTAATTGAATGGACTCTCCCCTCCCCGCTTTTCCCAGCTGAACTCCCAGCGGAGTTTCCGTTTTTGGCACGAGACTTCAAGTGAGCAACGAAGTCTGTGTGTGTATGTGTGTGTGTGTTTGTAAATGTATATATGTGTGTGAGTGGCTTTTCCGGCTGCAGGAAATTTCATATGCATTGTGGCTTGCCATTAAATGTGATAATTGTATTAATTGCCGTCAGCGTGAAATTTCAGGAAGTGAAGACTGAAAGAGATGCCCAAAAAGGCAGCTATAAAACTATATTCATAATTATAAGTTATGAAAAAGTTATTAATAGTTAGTAGTAGATAAGAAATACCTGAAAATTCGACCACAATTATTGATTTATAACTATTCTACAAATTATCGATGTGGAAAATATTAGAAATTAATCAATCTTATGTTTAATCTTATCTTAAAAATAATAAAATTCATAATCTCTATAAAGATTATATTGTTTCAATAAACAGTTTTGTCAAAATTAGAAGGAAAGTCAATTTAAGATTTTTTGTATAAAGAATTATATATTATTATATATATATATTATATATATATACAAAAATTCAATTCCTCTGAAAATGAGAAATTAATGCCCAAAAAGGCAGATATTGAAATTAATGTATATTTAAAATATAAATAATGACAACGTTTTAAGAAATTGATAAAATTAATAAAATAACACAAGATTTGGCAATTCACTTTAAAAAAGCTTTAATAAGAATTATGGTAAATGACAAATTGAAATATAAATTAATCTAAAGCTTTTAAACAACTCATAATAATTTCGAATTCACTTATTTCTTATTTTAATAACATTTTAGTGTTTTTTATTAAAATGTAAGTAAGCTGAGAGTAAATACAATTCAAATAATAAACATCATAAACACAAAATAAATGTTGTTTATTTAATATATTTTATACAAATGCATATACTCATTTTAACAAATTTAAATTAATCTGAAAATAAGAGAAGTAATCGTTTATTTAGTGCCAAAAATTAGGCAATATGTAATCATCATAAAATAGACTTTTGGCTCTTAGGATGATGGCTTAACCGGTTTATTACCCGTTCAACAGGCCACTTCAAAAGCAGAGACCTAAGGGCGTTACCTCATTAATGAAATGGCCCCTGGGTATAAATTGTAATTTGATATTTTATTGACTTGGCACGAAACTCGAGGCTTACAATTGCTTACCTATTAATAGTCGAAGCGCTTTAAAATTAAATGTAAATTTGCCAAGGAAGCAGCAATAAAACTCAGCAAAAGCCATTTATCATTTCTAGCCACAGACACTACGCTTTTCCGACACAGACGACGGGCTGACAAGTTGGAAAGTCCCTCCCAGATAATGTCCAGCATAGCACAAGGTGTAGACACAAGTTTAATTTATATTTAAAATGGCAGCCACAAATTGTTCCAGGAACTGCAATTCTTGTTAGTTGTGAAATTAGATCAAAGAAAATCGTGAGATGAAATCTCAACTGATTTTTGATGAATGAATGACGAAACGAATCGATGAAGCAAATATATTGCCGTTGGGAAATTGACGATTTCTGATTAAAATATGTAAATTTTATAAGAAATGAAAAGGATAAACATTCCAATAATGGTTCTACTTTTGTAGAATGCTTAAAACTATAAGAAATCGAAACCACAGAAAGGCAACATGCTTTAAATGGACAGCAATTGAAGTAACTGGCCAATATCATTATCATTACCAATTTCATTTAAAATTCCCATTCGAATCCCAACTGCTGTCTATCCTCTATCTTCCGCAACCCATCTTTATGTTTTCCCTGATTGTTAGCCGCGATTTCCCGAACAAACTAAGTCGCTGTCCTCTCTTAGCCCATCTCTTGGAAAGTCTAAGACCCGTAAACAGTTGGAAGACGTTGCTAACAAGTCTAAGCCGTTTGGCATGAAAACAAAAGGATATGCCGCAATAAAAAGCCAGTTATGGAGCTGGCTTGGTGAAGGAGTGACAAAGGGGATAAGGCTAAAGCTGAAAGGGAAGCGATTGCGATTGAATTCAAATTCCGATATTGCACTTCAAAGTCGAGTTGAAACCGAGACGAGTGAAAACCTGAAGCCAGCTTCAAGTGAGTTTCTCGACTCGACTCGACTTCATCATGCAATTCCAATCCCAATCCCAATCCCAATCCCAACCTCATCGTCGTCGTCAGTTCTCATCGGTTTATTCTGTTAAGCTCGTTTGCCACGGCGCCAGTCGAGTGGAGTTCTCCATTCAGCGAGCTCTTCAGCTTGTTTTGCCAACTGTGGAGGCGTGGCAGGGGCAGGAGAAAGGGCAGGAGAAGGGGCAGAGACAGGGACAGGGTAAGGGACAGGGGCAGAGACAGGGCAGGGAGATGAAGCATGAAGGCCATTCGTAGATGCGAATGTGGTTGCTTCGCTTTGTTGTCGCCTTAAATATTTTATTGATGTCATTTCGACAATGGTCCAATGTTCACTTGGCTGCTCTTCTTGCACTCCGTCAATGTTGAATGTTTTATTGCTGCCTTGTTGATATTTTTATCATCCTCTTTTCCCTCTTCTTTCTTTTTCTTCTTCTATTCATCTTTATCCTGCTTATGGTTGCTTATAGCACTTTAACGGTTGTACTCGAGTTGTTTGTTGTGGTTTAAAAGCTCAAATCAAATCAAATTTGATGCGCCTCATTTGTGGCAATTATTTAGGAAGGAGAAGAAAGTAAGGAGGATCTAAGATTGGGTATATTGTTATGCATAAGTTTGTAGGTTAACCAGTTATTCAGTTATTCTGTTGACCAACATAAATATTTATCTATTCAATTGCATAAAGTTCTGTAAGTTTTTCCTTGGCCACGTTCCTAACTCCTGGCTCTTAACTCGTGTGTGCCTTTGTGCGCCGATAAATTGAACAATTTTCCATTTATGCGAAATGCACTTACAACTTTTTCTCCCCTCCTCCTACACACATACACTCATAAAGTGGAATGCAGAACTTCTTTTGTGCAGGACACTTTATCCTTTTTCTCCTTTTCTATGTTGTTTGCATCCTTTAATAAACTGCTCTCATAAAGAATTGGGCGCAGATAAAAAGTATGGCAAACATGTTCCGCACGAAACTTTGCCACACATTTTCTATACAGTGTCCCCTAACCAAACGCTTACCACGCCCCTTTCTTAACCCATTGTGACTGTTGTTAGGCTGGCAAGGCATGTATAAAGAATTTTCCTTTGTTGTTGAAAAGTATGCAATACGTGGCATACTTTTGAAGGGCCTTCTGTGTTTTTTTCCAATATATAATATGCAAGGGGAATTAATAAAGAAGAGTTACTGCACATTTCGTATTTTCCATAAATAAGTATAATTCATTTTTTCAGGTGCCCAATTTCAAATGTTTTTCTAGATTTCTTTGAGCTTCCTCTTTGGGGTAATTTGTTTTTCCACTATTTGGCTTCATTTGTATTTGTTTGTTGACTTTGTTAGCTTGCTTTACATAAATTTCACAAGGGTATTTTCCTTTTTCTTGCACTGCGGAAATTGTCGTGAATAGTTCATTTCAGCAGTTTACGTTTGCGTTTGGATTTATTTTTTATTTTCTCTAGATTTTTCCACTTTTTTTGGCCGCTTTGGAAAATTTTTCCAAGCAGATGCGATTGCAGTTTCCATTAAGTTGGCCTCTTGTTGTTGTTGTTGTTGTTGTTGTTGTCAGTTAGTAGAAAAAAATAATTTCCCCTTTATGTAGATGAGTGCAGTCCGCGTTGACTCCAGTGTCCTGAGTATCGTCCTTTCTCGTAATGAAATTGACATCTTGTGTCGCGATTTCAAGCTTATTTCGTTTTTCCCTTTTCCTTTATTTCTTGTACTGCTTTTTGTGGTTCTTGTTTTCTCATCAGCATGAAAAAAGAAAACAAGTTATCAAAAAAACTACCGTTACTTTTTTCCGGCATTGCAATTCAATTTCCGCATTTGTTTGGCTATTTAGTCTGACCTCTTAATAAATGAGTAAAAAATGCTTTTGAAATTATTTAAATTTATGATGGCGAAACAAGGGACAGTAACTTTTAAAATTTTGAATAACTGATTACGAAAAATAAAACCCCTTTAATACTACTAATGGGCATCTGAAATTAATTGAATTTTGCACTTACTTGATATCGAGTAAATTTGATAATTAAAATTGCTTGTACATATATATTTCTTTTTAAGTCCTGATTATTTCTTTTACTTAATTTCCTCCATTAAATTTTCCATATTTTTGAATAATAAAGTAATGTTTGAAATAAATTTGATGCCTCCATTTTCAGTAAGCCTCAATTACATTGTTGAAATAAATAAAATATTTTAGATAATATCTAAATAATTTCTATGAGAAGCTATAGCTGATTTTTCAATTCAATTAATTCATTTAAATATTGATTACCAAAACAAAAAGAGATTTAAATGTATATGTACCTCATTCCAATTAGTTCGGTCAATAGAGAATCCTTTTCATTGCCATGGCCACTAATAGAAAGCTGTTTCTTGTTGTTGTTCACTTCTACAATGCATCATTAACCATGGCAACAACAATGCAGGGCCGCCACTTACATATTTTATTAAAAATTAAAGACCAGTAATGAAATACGAATGAAAAACTTGTGGCATGCCCCTCGTGCACGTATAAAACAATAATTAAATTGAATATGTCCATATTTTTATGATTTCATTCGATGTTGTTGTTGCAATCACTTGAAAAAGGTTGCGTGTAATAAAAAATAAATATATTAAATGACACAACAAATGAAATGCGGTCGTGTTGCCGAAGCAGAAGCTGCAAGTACCTCATACTTTGCCAAACAACTAATTGTTTATTAATGTAATGCACTTTTCATACTCTGTAGCTATGGTTAAATTGTCAGAAAGGGTATACTTGAGTTGACAATCAGCATCTAAATATCATACAAATAGTTACTGGAAACATTATAGAGACATTAAAAAAGATAGTAGTAAAAGTATAACTTTCTCCCACTCTCCCTGAAATATTTGGATTTTTTAGACATTCCCCAAGATTCCCCAAGAATCTGTGTAGATATGCGAGTTCGCATAATAGTAACTTGCTTTACAGGGTATCTTCAGGTTAAAAACTGTAGACATATTAATTTTTTCTTTCTTTTTATTATTGTTTTTAATGAATGTTTTTGGTTGTTCGGTGCAGCGTTGTTTAATTTGGTTGCTAATTAAGCATTTAACACATACACTTGTTTATACATTTGTTGTTCTCAATTTTTTAACTTTCATTTTATTTTATTCATTGAATTTGCTCACTTTCAAATCGGGCATGAATATCAATTGATATGCTCCATTTAGTTTTATTTCCTTTGCAGTTACAACTCATTTCATATGCTTAAATACATGTTACATAGTTAGGGTGTATATATGTATGTATATGTATATATATATCTGTATTTATATTTATATATATATATATCGATTTGTATATAGTTTTGTGTCGTTAGCTTTGCATTTTACTCGTAACTCATTAATATAATATAATATATTTAACACCTTTTGTTCTGTATGTTAAGCAAAACACAACTTTTTCGCTTTAATGTTTAACATTCTTTCATTAAGTGTTTCTTTAATGATATTTTTTTACATTAATGTTTAAGCTTTAGTTACATGTTACTTAAATTTATACTTGGATATTTGCTATGTTTTTATCAAATCAAATCCGAATTTCAAATGGGATTCCTGCATGAAAATGATCAATGAGAAAGCACATCTTGAATAGGGGTCATCAGAGGGTTAAACTTTAATTAGTTTTAAGCACTTTTCTTAAGTTATCAATTTTATTGGAAGTGTTGATTTGGAAGTCTTAGAATATAGCGGTATATTTGATTCATTTGGTATCGAAGATAGAATTGTTATGTCATATTTAAGCTATTAATTTCTCAATCCATATACATTATAAGAGCCTCATTAGCTATAAAGCGCTTGACCATAGACAGCTTAAATCAGCTTAAAATATAACACTACCATCAGCGGCTACTGAACGATCAAATAATATGCCTTATTTATTACTTTGATCTTAACATTCCTTTATCATCATATACAGAAAACTACAGATCCCATTCTAAACCATTCAACTATCTGTATAGATGCACTATTATTTAAATGATTTTAATTCTCGATATGTGTTTGGTTTTTTCTCCTTTTTGCATTTAACTTTGCATACCTTAAGGCGTAAGTATAACTAACTGACTGTGTGTGAGGGTGTACATTTGAGGTGTATGTGTGTGGATGTGTGTATAAAAATGCATTCAGCGTTTAACGCATAAATATATCATTAACATATGTTAAACAATACTCAAATTGAGTTGATTTGAACAGATTTTTTAAACAAAATGAAATTGTAATTTTTGTTCTTTGGTAAGCTTGAATATGATGATGATTTTTCCTATACAGGTCTAAGATAAGTTCATTTTTGTCGTGGCTACAAAATGGGTTTCACATTATAATTTTCGCAGCAAGCTCTATTTGCTTTGTTGCAATCTTCTTGGGGGCGGATCATAACTAGGGTCTTCTTTACTAAGGGCTATACGAGTACTAGATAGTATTAGTATGTGTATTTGTATATGTATACGAATTTTTTGTTGTAAATGTATCCGCTAGTTCGTGTAGCCTTAAGCCTTAACTCTAGTGAAGTACATTATTTGGATATGTAGCTCTAAGATACATTTTGCTTTGGCTAACATAAACTTAAGCTAAACCTAGAAAAAATCTCCGCTCGCAGTGTTATTAACAAAGTTGGTAACAGTACTAGCCACGCTATGGATACAACACTGTTGGCATCGTCGCTATCCAAATTTCCGTCGAGGGCAGGGCCCGTGGGGCCGCCATTTCCGGTTGCCGCGTTTTGAGTTTTATCTAGGAAGGATTTTTGTTCTGATAAACCGATTTCATTCAAGTTCGATTGATACCGCGTATCTTTAAGTTGATTTAATGATGGAATCAAACATGAGAGGCAATGAAAAGAGTTAGAGATAAAGAAACAGGGTAAAAAGAGATAAAGACAAAGAGAGAGATACAGAGAGAGATTTGTGTTGTGGTAAGGTGAACAAAGTGCCAGGGAGGTTATTGCAAAGCTTGAATGAACGTGAACCCTTTTGTCTACTCACTTTTATCCTGTCCATATATGGAACGCGTTGAATCCGAATTTCCATAGCCGATATTATTGTTGCCTCCTCACCCCAATGAGATTCGGTTGTATAGAGACCCGAAGAGGCTGTCGTCGGCGGATATGAGACTGTAAATGAAGAGAAAATATCTTAAGCAAACCTTACCGTAATATTTAAAATTTTTCTGTCTACTCCAAGCAACGTATTATAACGTAAAGGCTTGCCCGTGAGTTTTATTGCGATATCTTAAGATATATAAAAGTTTTTTGTAACAAGGAATATTCGAACTTTAAGCTGTCTTTAAGAGTTGTAATCAGTTCGTTCCATTATTTCTCTACATCCTAATGTTCCCCTATATTTCTTATATTCCTAATATTGCCCTTCTATTTCCATAATAACCTCCAACCCCACAAGTTAAGCTATTGTTATAATACAAAAAAATAAGAACGTGTTGTGGTGTCGATTTTTTTTTATTTTTTCCACTGTCATTTATTGTTTATGAATACTTTACATATTTTTGTTTTCGTTCAACAAATGTATTTCAACTTTTTTGTTGTTGCTGTTATTTGCGTACAGAATTTGCATAAAAATTTATCAATTTTGACATTTTCAGCACGTTTTATTCTATTTGATTTCTCTTTTTATTGTTATTTATTTAAAATTTGTGCTGTCTGTTATTTCGAGCTCACTCCAGTATTTAATACGCTCGAGTTGATTACGCAAAATGCTAATTATTTGATATTTTCATTATATGACAATATCTCCCTTCTCCTAACACCCAAACATTCGAGAACTTTGCATCGTCCATATAATTAAAGCTCTCTCGCTCTCTGTCTCTTTTCCGGCTACATCATCGATATTTTCAATTAAAGTACGTTTTAATTATGCCGTCCTCAACAATTTTCTGGTCGTTTGCCCAAATTGCAACTGCAATTTTCAGCGATTGTTTTAAATATGCAAAATTGTTTCGATTGTCAAACGGTTTTTGGTTATGACTCTACTTATTATATTATATATACATATGTGGTATTTTCATTCCGAAATCTCATTAGAATCTAATTAAAGCACTGATTTTGGAATCTATTAAAACGTTTTTCCATGTGACTCTTAGTTGTGGGAAAAACTAGTAAAGTTACTAGTTTGGAAACATTTTTACTATTTTTCTACATCTTTATGATGTTGCTGTGGATATGGAATCCGAATATAAAAGACATATTAGCATATCTGGGCTCTTTTAATTGGACTATGTATGTATAGTTTTATAGGAAATGGCATTTTTATAAGGAAAAGTTTGTCATTTTAGAATTTCTGTCATTTATTTTGTATTCGTTTTTACCTCTTACTCTAGTCTTCTAGCGTTTTTATTTTATACCAATTATTTATAATTAGACTCTGCCCAATATTTAAGTTAATTGAACAATCGCAAGTTCGCAGTTGTTTCAACCATTTCGGCAACTTAAAGCTGCCTCAGCAAATCCATCACGTAATTAAACTAAAAACGTGATATTAACTCTCAACTTGAGCTACAAAATTGAAGCGTTGGTAAAGAACAAAAAAAACAAGAAGTTATACCATCGAAGGGATAGAAATTTAAGTTTGTCTTGAGGTTTGCAACTCATGTGAGTCAAACCCAGTCCTTGGCTGTAGAGTTACTACCCCTGTCCAGGAAAAAACTTCTGTCACGACAATCCTAGAAGCCAGCCCAGCCAATTCCACACCTCAACCAGAGCACGTGACTTGATTTTCAGTGGCTTGATTACGGCTCTGAGCAGATGCCGTACCACATTTTGGATAGAGCCTTTGGTTTCGCCCAGCAGATGGAGTCGGAGAAAGTACCCCGTAGGGTATTCAAAGGTGTTAGGAATTCTTCTTATTCTCTTTATTTTCCCAGGAAAAGCCTTGAACTGTGTTCGACCGTTGGTCAGCAGCGTGTCAGGCAATTAAGTCAGCCCATTTGTGGGCCATTGTGGTTGAGATTTTCTTTGTTCTGCCTTTCTGTGTGTTGCCCTCCAGAGTTGCTTTGTTCGCCTCAATGGATAAATGGCTAAAATTTGTCAATTTCTGTTAAGGCCAATGCAGCAGTTTCTCAAACCCTCATTGGACATGAATCTCTTAATTAGCCAAGTTCGGCTTAAGGCTGTAACTGAAGTCATTAGAGCGAAAAGGATTTTTATATTACAACTGTTCAGTTTCCTCCATTATTTAAGTTTATACTAACGAAAATTAGCTGAAAGTCAGCATCAATTAAAATATTTTAATTATCATTCTATATTTTTAAATTGGATGGGAAACTTATACTTTTATTTACTTAGTTACTTGCACGCAAACATTGCAAGAGATGCAAGTTAAATGCTGACTTCACATTTCAATCCCAGATGCACCACGTGGCGTATACGCAACATATTTTGCTCAACTGCCTGGTGATGTTTTTGCAACTTTTGTTTGCCAAACAATTAAAAATACATTTGTTAGCAACTTTTTCAACAAGCTGCCGACGAGTCTGCTGAGTTTTGAGTGCTTAATGGTGTCGCAGTCACTGCATTTTTGAGCTATTTACTTACCATACAATCGTATAATGCCATCCGTTTCGCCTCGGGGATTTTTGGCCACACATTTATAGATGCCATCATCTCCGCTTCCTACACTGATAATTGTCAGTTTCATATGCGTTTTATAAGCAGGCACGCCGACACTTGATTCGACTCTAGAAATACAGAGAAGGAAGAAAAAGGATTTTAGTTTAAGTTAATTTAAACCTTGTCGTTAGAATTCGAGAGCTAGTGTTATTTATATCTTTTCTACTTACTTGTATTTATAAGAATCGTGTATGATTGGTCCCTCGCCGCGTGTCCAGTAATTCAAGGATGTTGGATGCGCTTCCGTAAAACATTCGATGGTAACATTGAAACCTTCGGGTGCACCAACCAATTGATGTGGTATGAGCAACATGGGTGGAACTGTAAAAATAACAATACAAAATGTTTATTAAAGTTATAAAAATTACCTGTTGGAAATTTATTCTTAGTAGTCTTCGTTTTTATTTAGGTCTGATTACATTAATTACAAACAAAATAACTTTAAATTCAAAATTAGGGCATGTATAAAAATTATTTAAAAAAAACTCTGTATCAAATATTTTAATATCAATCTTTCATAGTTTACATAAAAGTAACTATAACTTTATCTAGAGCAAAAGAGCCAAGTTTTTATTCTGGCTCCTTTAGCTTTCATTGATTTAATAAATCAACAATTAAATAAATTCCATTTAAAACACAATTTTCGAAAAATGGTTGTAGCTTAATATATTATGGCTTCTTAGTTTTTATAATCGTTTAAAAAAATGTCTAGGCAATAACTCCATCACACAGCTTCCAAATAATTTAACATTTATCTACGTGTTTTAACTATTTATTATATATTTATTTAGCATCTACTTAGATTTAAGTATTTCAAAGTCTGGAGGAATTTTTTGTTAATAAAGTTGTTTTAATATATCAATAATTAAGAAAAAAGAAAGGAATTAATTTCAACAAATTCATGTTGTTATTAAGGTTTACTCATAAGTTGCTAATAAGTATTAACCTTTATCAGTCATCCCCATTAATCCAAGAGTATAAAAAGCAATTGTTTACCTCACTGCTAAACACTTCAGTTCAGTTAATGACCACTCACCTCACTTAACCCGTTGACAAGTTAATTAAGTTGCGCATTTTGTCACACTTAAGCCGCGTGATACTTAATATACTTTTGATTAAGGATACTAAAAAACAAAATAACAGGACAAAAGGGGAAACAGAGCAAAGCCATCAAAAGGCAGCCGTAAGCTCAGATCCTTGACGATACTTTTCATAAACATAAAAACGACGCTAATTTGTGTCCAAGCTGATTAAAATTTCAATTGGTTAGGGGCAAAGGGAATTACCAGCTTACAGAGTTGGAGAGAAAGAGAATAAAAGAAACAGAGAGAGGGAAGCTGTGAATAACCCTCTAGGTTTGAGCCGCAGCTTAATTGTCAGCTCGTGGCGAACATAAATCAACAAAAGGTAAAACAGCCAGCGAAATGACAAGGTAAATGGATGAAAGAAGGAACCATTGTCTATAGCCAAGCACTTTTTATGCCCATCCTAATGATGATGACAGGCTCAGGCACAGGATTCAACAATAACTATGGCAAATGCAAAAATGTTCATTAGTGCTTATTGAGGAAATGCAAAAAAAAAAGAGAAGAGAAGAGAAAAACCTGCGACTCTCATTTAATATCTTAATTAAAACTGTGCGCTGTGTTGCACCTGAAGTGTGGGTAGAACTTGTCACAGAGATCTACTTTCTTCTTTTATTCTGATTTTTTGGTGGCACATTGACAAAATTTTCTATAGGTGTCTTTTATATAATTACATGGCACAAGAGCTCAACAGATGCACGCAAATAACAAAATAGACTGAAAGACTAAGAGAGAGAGAGACTAAAAAAACAGGCCAAGCAAAGTCTGAATAATGCTATTCATAAGAATTTTCATGAGATGCATTCGTTCGCTAAGAGGAAAAATAGTTTTCATTTTTTTTGTTAAGTTTTCTTTTTACCTACTTTGAATGTATGCGAACTGTAGCGAACTTTCTCCTGGGCAAAGAAAAGACGCAGCCTTCTGACATGCCGACTTGCCTCTCAATTTAAATGAAAATCAGTTGCATAAAAAATTATACTTAAGATCTGGCCCGACTTTATATTTGCATAAACCAGAACCAGAGACCAGAAAAAAGATAGAAAAAAAATGGTGAACGAGCCAAACAACTAGAATGCATGCATAAATTGGACTTGAAACTTTGTTTGTCAATATGCAGACAGGAGGGAAAACTTATAAACTTACCAAAATGAATTAAAGAGATTGCTTGGCTTGGTTTGCCTTGGTCAGAGGATGTCAGCACTTATGGCTATGAAAAATGTTCTAATAAAATTATTCATTCTGCAAACCAAAACAAGTTACAAGTTCTTCAAAGGTCCCCAAATTATATTTGAATTGAGTAATAAAATTTTTTAGCAGTAAGTCGTTGAGCTGACAAACTGAAGATGATCTTCAAGAACTAAGGAATATTGGTGATATAAAGAGTATCTATGTAATATTTGGAAATATTTCTTTTAGATATAATCATTCGAGTTCGGGCAAGATTAACTGAATTATAATTATAAAGTCATTTCGATATCTATTAAATTTAAAGACTAGTTTATTAAGAAAACTAAAGAAACTTTCTATATACCGAAGAAAGATTTATTGAGAGATTCTCTAATTGGCAAAAAGGTTTAAGTTTCATAGTCAGAATGAGCATCAGGGAAGTAATTTTTAAGTTTCTCTATAGGATACTCTTAACCGGTATTTACATACATACCAGCTGATCTATTTAAGGACAATATCTATTTCTCCAACAATATATTACCTCAGTTTATTTTCACGGTCACTACTAAGAGCAAGAATTAAAGGATTTCATTCTAAGCATTTTCATGCTCAAATGTGTAGCTGTTTTATCCAATCACAATGCAATCAGCTCAATGCCATTGTCATCATCATCTTGGCCATTTGCTATTACACTAATTTCGCAAATATTGTGACAACATCCTTTTGTTACAATCAATTCGTCCTCTTTTCCCGTCTACCTCTTCTTTGAACAATGCCAAAGATATACAGACTTTAAGTGTAATCCTTGGCCAACAGTCCTAGCTCGTAACGAGGCTTCATTAACTACTAATTTTCAAGTTGTTTACACTCAGCAATGTCACCTTGCAATTTTCTTTAGAAACTGCCAGACAAAACTGTCACTCAATGTTCACCTGACTACTGAGGCGAAAACTGCAAACCACTCAGCGACCGCCTCCTCCTCCTCTGATCCTTATGCTGCCAGGCTAAATTATTGTTGACTCAAGTCCCTTTTTTTTCAGTTACCTGACTCGCCACTGGCCACTTAGCAGCTTCGCTAGCTTCCTTCGCCATCTCCTTTTCAGCTTTCACAATATTGTCGCCACTCAATTGTAATTTAAATCAGTGCCAAGGAGTGGGCAGGATATGCTTGTTCTGTCGCCCAAAGTCGAGTGCTTTTGTGTAAGAGTATACCCTTTCAGTGGGTATGACAGCTTTGTAAAGCTATGATGGTGGTCCTTTTTTAAAGGTACTTATTTAAGAGCATTTGAGGAAGATGAAATTATCTTTGCACTGACAAACAGTTGGTAATATGAAAAGGGCAGTTTTAATTCACAGTTTATTTCATTATTCATTTCATCTATCTGTAGCCACTACCTGTTGTTAAACAATAGTCCGATATAAAGATAATTCACTAGCTCTGTGAAAATCTCACAAAGAAATTCCAATTAAGAGTACATTGACTTATATAATTTTCTGGAAGGTTGAAAATTGTGTGGACCATCAGATCAATTGAATTTCTCCAAAAAACGATTATAGTGGAAAGCACATTTTATATTTCGATCGAGTTGCGATTTTGTATGTAAATGATTAACTGATTGAATATGAATGTATATATAAATTTATCAATAAAATACATATATTCTACGTAAAATATGAAATCCTTTCCGTTTTCCTTCTAATAATTTATCAGATATTCTTAATAGAAAATTCGATTCTACACAGAGTCTATAAGAGTATTTAATATTCGTTATGTTGAACATTAGCTTCAGTTTTTGTGTGCAATTATATGGCAGTAAGTATTAGAGTAAGTATTGCAATTCAGTTCTGATCTCTGTCTAGCCATTGGCATTTTAAAGCTCTGTTAAGCAGCGACAATTTGTATAAAAACCCTCAAGAAATTATATCAAAGTTGAAATATCTGGATTGCATACCAAATTAGCTGCTTAAGTTGACGATTTGAAACCCAAACTGGGAATGAAAGAAACTGGGAATAGCTTTTTACAAGTGGCGCCAGGTTAAGGGGTCGTTCCCAGCATATGTTGTCCTTAGGAATACGAGTATGTCGTGCTGCTGCACAAGGCAAACAAATCAGTATGCAGTCAGAAATGTAAGAAACAAACTCGCTCACACACATACACACGCAAACACACACACTCATACACATACTTAGACCGGAAACAGAAGCTGAATTTGTTGCTTCCTGTTTGTTAAGCAACGCACGCCACAATAAACGTACAAATACAGAGCAAAATACCAAAAACGAAGGAGAAAGAGAATGAGAGAAATGTGAGTGTGTGTTTTGGTGTGTGTGTGTGTCCTGACTAAAGGACATATGCAAGCTGTCACAGTTGTTTTAACAAATTGTTTGGGGAGGTTTAGTACACACACTTTTTCTATGTGCAAAAATGAATTGGAAATTTGTTTCTACTTTCTGCTATTCCTATAAATTGTTGAGCAACAAAATTTTTTTAAAAATCAGCGTACAATTTGATATTTATTTATACTGAAGCAAAAGTCACTTCTTCCCCAATACTTTTCCCAAGTTTTCATAGTTTTGCTTTGGGAATGCGTTATTGGAATATCTAGCCGAAATACTCGAATTGGATTTTGTAGCTACTTCTTTTGGTTTTGCTATTGCACA
The DNA here is from genome assembly GCA_035043265.1 of Drosophila testacea. Lineage (NCBI taxonomy): Eukaryota > Metazoa > Arthropoda > Insecta > Diptera > Drosophilidae > Drosophila > Drosophila testacea. The sequence goes on from JAWNND010000661.1 coordinate 159,944, forward strand.
AAGTGCATACAAATTGTGGCATTAAGACAGACACGAGATTATTTCTGTTAATTGGGTATATAGAGACTATAAAGAGGATATTTTTGTTGCCTCACTTAAATTGGGAAGCTAGAAAAATTGTAGCTCATCTGGATTTAATGCGTTAAAATGCGCTCTCTAAAATTAGTATTTTTATAGTAGGTAAAATATTTTTTTATGATTGTTGATAGCTGGTTACGCTTCATATTTTTTAAATACATTTAAAATAAATCTGTTTGTCATTAATTGATTGTTCTGATATATTTGAACGCTACGTCCTTAAGCTCATATTATTTATTAAAAATATTTGAATTTGTTCTGTGAATTCTGTTCCCTATCTGAAAATTACTCTGAAATGTAACTTTACTGTTTTTAAATCATAGTATAATTAACTTAGGCTTATCAAAAGCATATTTTAAATAATAATCATAATAATATAATTATATATTATTTGCTTCTGCTATGTAATACTTAAAAGCTGTCTGTTATAATTAAAAAGTAACTAAAATATTTGTACTTCATCTTACATATTTCCATTAATTTTAGGAATAGTAAAGTCTGAATATATATTATATTTAACTTTCCACCGCAAACGTTTGAGTTTTTCTTAGTTTGCTGGTTAACAATTTTTCTTCTAGCAGATTTTCATCCCCAAGTTCCCTTTTCAATCCTTTTTTCCTGTGTATGTCTGCAGCAATCAAGCATTTGAAGTTGCTTTTTTATGGCTTTGCTCTGCACACGTGTAATTTGTATTGCACATTTTTTTGTAGCTGACCAGGGAGTTAACGGTTACTAGGTATTGGGTACTGGATATTGGGTACTAGCTAGTGGTTACTTGTTACTGGTGTTGGCCTGTGGCCTTGGGCTTTGTTTGGTAGTCGTTGGTTTGTTTTGTTGGCTACCAAGCGAATGTCGTGTACAAAACAAAATAGATTTATGCTTGCGGCATTTTTAAGTGACAGCAAACGAGCAAATTTTGTGTGACGACTCAGCTGCCAACCACTGCCACGCCCACTCGCCCACTCGCCCACTGGAATACCCCCTTCAATTGTTGCCTGCCATTCTGCTGACATGACAGCACACGGACAACATGTGATGTGACTGTCGCTTGTAATAAATCTTAAAAAGAACTGCACAGTGATTTGGCGTTAGTTTTTTTTCCTTCTTTTCATATATTTTTTCTGAGATTTTAAAAACTGGTGCGGCAGCCACAAGTGGTGCCACAAATTGCAATCACCCAAGCACAGTGGGCTGCATGGCGTAAACTAGAGCAGGAAATGTCTGATTTAAGTTGTTAAATGAAAAATAAACATAACAAAATCAAAAAAAGGGAAGGAAACCTAAATAAACAGTTTAATTATTTGTAAGAAATATAGCTTTAAAATAGAAACCTAATGGGATACATTTAGATCTGTTGAGCTTTTATAAATTCTTAATATGTATATACAATGTATACAATACATATTATGAATAAAACACCCAATTGATCTTAAATATTGCCATTGGATATTTCTAGTGTGCTTCTGCTACAATAAACTGAAGTAAGTTTATTTATATTTTTGTTACCAACGCATTTTTATACAAAAAAAATAATAATTTCCGACTAGACGTCTACAACTATAACGCGATATATTTTGAATATAGGTCTCAATTATAGGTTTGTATATAATAATAAAAGAACACACCTAACTTATTAAGTTGTTTTCTCTGTATTTTTTTCTAAAAGTTGTCTTATTAAATTCGTGTGCTTATGAGTGGTAAGCAACACTTAATTGATTTGCAAATTAAACTAAATAAAATACGTTCAAGATTAAGCTAAAGGACATTATCCTACTTCATATATATTCTCTATTAAGAAAGTCTCGAATTCTTTGTTATTCAAACAACATTATACTTTTTAGTGAAATAATATAGTGATAAATTATACTAGACAACTGTTGCAAAATTGTTAGACAGATACAAGTATTTCTACCACTGTGGATGCCATTTGACACACAATCAGATCAACTTTAATCCGCATCCGCGAAATGGAAATATGAGTTGCCTGGACAACAGAACAAATAACACACGTACTTCTCAACGTCCACTTCTACTTTTAGGTCCACTAAAAGCCGACTCTACAAATTTATAAAGGTAGGTTTTTGTTAGGCAAAAAACGATGTCGAGTCAACACACGGAACACGTAACGAAATATAAATTGAAAATCGTTGCGGTACTGAAGCCCAATACATAAACTATAAAACTGTGTTTAGTTTTTGACCAATTTTTCAGAGAAATCTCGAGTTGTTGTTTGTGTTAACAAAATTTTGAACGCAGCGCATAGCGAGTGCTTAGTAAATGTTGGAAAAATACGGTCAGTGAAATACAGAGAGACAGACAGAAGAGTCACTTTATCATTTTGCCATGACAAACAGTCAAATAGCTGCCCTTCCCATGTACTCACAGTCCACGCTGACTTTGATGCGCTTGGAAACCGTAGGGGGAACCCCATTGGATGCAATGCAGAGATAGGCCCCCATATCCAGGCGAGAGATGCGGGTTATCTCTAGCGTATCTCCCTCCCATTCATTCACTGCAATGAGAGAAATGAGGAGAGAAATCGTAGGGAATTGCTCTTAAATGATTGATGCTCAATGGAGCCTGTCCAATGCGTTTTGCACTTACCTATATGATTCTTATTGATGGCTATGCGCGAATTATCATCACGTTTCCATTTGATAATGGGTCGGGGACTTCCACTGGCTCGACATCTGAGGGAAATGTTTGCACCTTCGCGAACTATGACATCGCTCGAGCTCAGCGAGTCATCGATATTCGGTGGCACTGTAAATAGTTTGTTTTGAACAAAAACAATGAGTAATGAGTGTTGAGTGTTGATTCAATATTAAAATTCACAAATGCAACTCCTGCGAATACCAGCTAAATAGTTATTCCCATAATCCGCTTAAATATCAACAAAACAATGCCCGTCTACATTCAACTGGTAATCATGGAAGCCATTTAAGATTAAAGACCCCGACATACATATATTATATCGTAAATATTTGCCATCATTGCAATGCATTGTTGGACCCAATACAATGGATACCCCAAAAATGCAGTGTAGTTGCATTTTAAGCGGCAGTTAAAATAGGTGATAAATTGCATTGTTTGTTGGCGCCAATTTGGTTGCAACAGGAAATTGCAATTGCAATTGAAATGTTTTCAATTTCAACTCACAGCATTCAATATGCATTTCATAATTATTCCAGAAATTGAGCAATCGATGCACAATATAATTGCTATATTGATTCAACTTTTATCAAAAGTTATAGCCACTTTAAAACCATTATCTCTACTTAGCAAAGTGCAGCTAGTTAACTTTGACAAATTTTCGAAATGTAAAAATAATATGTTCAACATTTTAAGCCTAATCCTTTGCCAAATTTTCATTGTTTTCGATTGTCATAAAACTTTAATTACGTAAGATCAAAACTGCAATCAAATAGTTTTTTCATGATTTATTTTTCCATTATAATTTTCATTTAAATATTTCTATTTAAGTTTGTATTACTTAAGTCATGTTTCTCCATTTATAAATTTTGACATCAGCCTTTTATTAATTTGATTTTCTTATCGTTGAATTTTCTAAGCTAAACTACAGTTAAAGCACTGAACTGTGTGCTTTTAATTTAAATATTTATAGTATTAAAATAAGCAGCAATTAAAATATTAATTTAAAAGTTGTTTTATAAGTTTGTTATATTTTCGTTATAATTTCTCTGTGAGCAGACCAAATTTTATTCGATTTATTTGATGAATTATTATATTGGATGGAATGACAATTTAATCTCATTAGGAACAGATTGATTGTTGACACTCAGTAAGTATTAATGAGTATATATCCTAGATTTTTGGATACTCTAAAAATTAAACCAATTATTATGCTGCAAAATTAGGCTGATAGCATAAAGTATTTAAATTATTCTTCATTTATAGAGATTTGTTTACAGCAGAGTATCTTCTAGTCGATCTCTCCTTTACACAGATCAAATAAATTGGTTCACATTTTGATTAGAGAAACATTTGAGCATTGTAAATGCAAATATTTAGCATCGAATAATTTGTTTCACACATTTCATTTAAATATTGTTTTTGGCGTTTGCTTAATTCTTTTATTGTTGCATGCTAGTACTCTTACTAGTGTTCGTATAATTTTTTTTAATTAAAAATATGCGCGGCCGTTTGGCTGAATATCGTATGAATTTTTAATAATTTGTTTGTTTGCCAGCCAGGAAAATAATTCCGCCTGGGCAAAAGATTCACTGAACTGTGCACTGGACACACACCCAAGCACACACACACACACACACACACACCAAATATTGCTTTCGGCTTCTTCTGTTGCCTGCTTTTTGTTTTCCCGCTCTCTCACTTTCCCTCTCCAACTTCTCTTCTCCTCTCTTATGGTTTATGTGAGTTTTCCGCGCTTTAAGGCAAATAAATTATTTTTTAATTCACCGCGTATTTGAACAGGATTTTCGTGTGGCGCTTGCCTCGACTTTTGTCTACCTTTGGGGCATTCTGAAGCTGCCCCCTTGGTTGCCCAAGCGATGATTAGATTTCCCAACATGTTACGGTTAAAATTTTCCAACTCACCCACAACATTCAGATAGCCAAACTGAGTTTTCGCCGTCACCGTATTGATCTGACACATGTAACGACCCTTGTCCTCTTCGTGCACATTGTTGATATGCAAATACCAGGTGCGATGTCGATCGTGCTTGTCGTGCGTGACACTTATGCGAGGATTCCGCGTGATAACGTGATTGTGCACCGTGAGAATGGCTGATTGTTCAAAGTGCATCCATGCGACCTGAAAGGTTACAGAAACAGACTGCAGTGTAAGAACTAGAATAGTTGGACATACTAGTTGTAAATATAATATAGATGCTAGAGATCAATCAAACTATAATCCAATTTTACGTCAGTGACAAAACATAGATCTTTGATTAATTGTTTATAATTTAATGTAACTGTCAATTTTAAATTTGATTTCCTGATTTAATTTTGAAATTGATATTTGTTTGCCAACAATGACGTTAAATAAGGAGAAAGGAAAATTTAAGATACACATAATTTTTTACCAATTGAGTTAAACAACAGAATGTTTAAATATATATGTGTTGAGTACCTTTGATGAAAAAGAACTAATATTATAATGACAATCAAACTATGAATATCATGAGCTAATTAAACTTACTACTACTTCTTCTCTCCTAGAAACTTGCACAAAGTTGTGTTAGCAATGTAAAATTAAGCACAAACAAAACGGAAAATCCTTTTATGCACCATTAGCATTTTTCCCATCTACTCGATTTGGAGTAAAGAGTACACAGAAAATGTGAAATGATTTAGTAATTAAGCAGCTGGGAAAGAAATCAGCGTGTAATGAGCGATAATGATTTGATTACTTGTCAAAAAAAAAAACAGCTACTGATGAAAGCCAGAGACAGATAAGGATAAAGAGACGAAGATAAAGAATAAAGGGATAAAGGTACTGAAGAAGTAGGAATGCATCAAGGAAAGTGAAAGCCATAGGAAAAGTCAACTAATTAGTGGCAGACATTGCGCATACGCCACGTGAACAGAACTAAGAAGTTTTACACAAAGAGGCGTGCCATAACGAGCATCTTTTTAATATCCTTAGCAATTGCAGTTTATCCGAAAAAGATCAAGCACTAGTTGGATTTTCAAATTTAAACACATCATTACCATGAAAATGGAAACACGGCTATGAATATCAAAAGCACTTCAATTGATGCAACGATGGGGCAAGCAAACGTCTTAGAGCATCATTATGGAGTACTTCAAAAGCTGGCTCAAGTTGCTCAAGCCAACTGCCTGACTAACTGACAAACAGAGAGAGAGAGAGAGTTGTTTCTCTAACAAGACGACTGGGTACACCTGATATCTTGACTGTATTTTGGCTTGGCATCTCGCAATATCCAGGAAATAGAATCAAATTGAGGTGTAAATGAGAGCAACAAGAAAACGAGCGACCGATGACGACAAAGAGTTGCACACATGGAACGTGCATGGCATCCAGTAAATAAAATGCCAGTCAGAAAATCGCTGAGAAAAAAAAGTAGATGTTGGAAAGAAGGTGCAACCCGAAAAGCAGGTAGCAAAAAGCGTAGCCCGAGTCGGTTTAGCTGATGGCATGTTTAAGTAGCTCTCTGTCTGTGCGAGTAAGATTATTCTCTGTCCTTTTCCCTCATCCACCTCAAGATACCCCCTGTATTCCTCTTTCTCCTCCAACACAGTGACTGGCAGCTTCGTTACATGTATTGCATGCGTGTAATTCATAGTTATCACCGCACACTTTCACGCCCCGGACATGAAACCGGTTCAGTTTATTTTTATATGCGACACTATGATGCAATTTTCTCGCTTCCGCTTTTTGCCAAACGCTTCTGGGTTTTCCATTTTTTCTTTCAACTTTCATTTTTTTGTTGTATTTTTCCTACAGATGCTGAGCTGTGAAATTGCAACCGAGTACGTGTGCACATTGAGGTCTAACCCGAGTATGTTGCATGTCGTTAGATGTTATTAAATAGTTTTTAAAGGTTGACTAAATGGGGAGAGAGGTAACCACGAAATGCATTTATAAACCGTCCATAGGTATGCTAAAATTGCTGAGTGGCTCGCCAGGTGAGATGCTTAAGCAGATAGTAGTATGAACTCGATGTACTCGTATTTGAAATGGATTTTAAACTCTTGTAAAGAAAGCTTCTTATGTAGACATTTTTTATGTTAATAAACTAATTTGCAGACTGAGAATCCTAAGAGCATGACAAAAACTAACAACATTATTTGTTTAAGTTTTACAAACAGAACAAATCAAATTGTTTTAGATTCATTAAACGTAAGTAATTTCGGATTTTTATAAATCTAAAGATTTACTCACCTTATAAGAGCCTAGATTCTTCACCGAGCAACCCAGTTTGACATTACGTCCAGCAGGTACAGTTACATTTTCGATGTATTCAGTAAATTCGGGTTCTTCAACAACAACTGGAAAATATTAACAATTTATTGAAATACAGTCAATAATATTACATTTATTTTTTTACTTAAATGTTTGTCAAATAATATTATAATGCCTTTTCTACTATGTCGATAGAAAGAAATTAGGCGAATAATAATTATCAATAAAATAAAAAGGTGATGTATAAAAATAATCAAATATTATTAAATAGACAGAGAAAGGGAAGGAGAACACAAATAAATATGAATATGCAAATAAAATTGAGCAAGTGTTTGTTTAAAATCAACACACCCATGGAAAGTGCCATATTTGCTTTAAATATCAACAAGTAAAACATTTTCACGCTTCGTTTTATTCTTTTTTTCCCATTTCCCAGTTACAATTTTTGCATTTCATTTTGAGTTTCCGTTGCAGCTTTCATTTAATTTTTAATGACCATAAAATTTTTTAAATGCATTAAATTGCTGTTAAATCCACAGTAAAGATCTTGTCAGAAATCCCATTCAATTTTACAGCCATTAAAACAGTAAAAAAAGATATATTATCTAACGAAGCTTAAATACTCTGTTAAGCATATGCGGTGTTATAATAAATAAGTAAATAGAAAATAAATTAGTCTTGTCCAAGAATTTATAAGTTCCTTAGAAAGAAATAAGGAAGTCGTAATGTTTTTCTTTTAACCTTATATCACATATTTCTAAATTAGGAATCAGATCAATTTCATTTAGTTCAACTAATTTGATCTGATTTGAAATGTTTTTTATCTTTAATCGATACATAACATATACATCTGCTAATTTTTAAACGTGTACTAGATTTTAAACTATTTTCTTCAATAATTGAAGCTTAATGGAGCCATTAAACTACTTGTGAAAATGTTAATAAGAGCAATGTTTGCTTAATTGAATTCAATTGCTTTGAAACGAGCATAAATAAAATGGTGCTGCAATTTAATTAACATGTTAGCTTTGCAATTATTAAATCACATTGCCGAAAGGCAGTAAATTTATTATTAGTTATAATATAGGAAAACATTTATAACGAAAGGTCAGTTCTTCACAAAGGAAATGTCATTTAACCATTTGTAAATAACTTCTGTAATACTTTTTAATTTCAAGCAGAGCATCTTTATTTTAATTTCCAAAAGTATTGTGTTTCCGCATTACAAAAAAACCTAAAAGATTTCAATTTATTATCCTTAAACGTAGATTTTCTATGAAATCATCGCTTTGCATTTGTCGAACAGTATTGTTATGTATAATAACTAAACAAAAATGTGACAACCCTGAATAGCTAAATGATAATGATAATTATCTGATATTTCTACTATCCATAGTCCCTTGGTTCTTCCTTCTTGACATAATGCATATTTTATTTTTCATTCATAGTGAAATTTTAATTGGTATTCATTTGTTTTATTTGTTTAACTGAATTTTCAGTTCAATTGTGACACATGCCCACAAGTGTGCTACACTTTTCGGCCATGGCTCTAGCCTAATTAGATATTTATTATGCCCGCCAGATACACTCACACTCACACACACACTCACACACATGCACATATTGAGAGTTGTGTAATATTGTGTATTATAGTACACAAAGCAGAAGTCAATACAATTTGCTCTGCCAACTGCAACTGCCCCTTGGGTGTAAGCACACACAAACACATCCATGTGCACACTCACACAAACACACACATATGCACGCACTCATGCATGAGCAGTTGGTAAACATTTGACATATTGTGTTAGCCCCGCCCACAAACATGTATGCAGCCTTCTAATTATCAAGCACCAGCAGCAAAAATTGCATAAATTAGGCTGAACTCAAGGCAAATGTAACCATGACATTCACATTCACTTACGCATTCACATCCGCATTCACATTCACATTCACATTCACTTTTTGTGCACTTGAATTGAAAAACAAAAAGGGGAAAAAAAAGAAATGTTGAAACTGCCGTTGCAACTCAAGCGTGCAACCTTTTTCCAGCAGCATCAAATTCTCTGCATAATCATGGGATTCCATCCAGCTGCAATTTTCGCGCCAGAGCGCGTGTTTGCATATAAATTTTCGAGGCCCACAGAGCACCCCTCTCTACTCTCTCTACCCTACAGGAGACATTGAGATAGACGAATCTCAGATGACCTGTCGCCATACTTCTGATGAAACGATTTTTAAAAACAAAGTTTATTAACTAATAATTTATGCTTTTAAATGTATGTCAACATTTTATTTAATAGGCTGAGAAGTTTAATCAGTTGTTAAATCAAAAGATTTATGTTTGTGTCTAGTGCATTAAGTCACGGTTATCCTTGTTACAACTAGGATATAAGAAACAAAAAATTTATTAATAAGCAGTATAAAAAATGTTGACAAAATTATTAAAATTACTTTGGCTACTCTACTACATTATGTCTAGGGTGGAAGTCAGAGTGGTACTGATAAAACATTCATCTAATGAATAACTCCAGAAAATGAGGATGTTCAGTACCTTTATTAAAATGTAGATTTAAATATGTTAAGCTTTCTTTCATGCATATCTAGGATTTCAGATTATACATTAGAAAGCGCTTTCTGTGATTTTTATTTAACCTTACAGTAAAAGAAGACAATTTTATTAACTGCAGTGCAATCCTTTGAAAAAATTTATTGCATCTAATATTATTTTATAGAATATCTGATCAACAATTTAGTAAATGTATAAAGTTCTGCACAATTAAGTTTATTTCTTTATTAATAAAATAGACACTTTTCACAAGTTATCGAATGCACTTTTGGGACTAATCTTTGTTATAATTATAGTATAACTAGTATTGTATTTATATTAACTTATCACTTGATTATTTTACTAATTCCCAGCAATCAAATACTTTAACTTTTAAATTATGTGGTTAGATTGGAGAACAAAATATATTTGTTTTACTGAAAAGGAAAACGGATAGACAAATCTTCTGTGATGATCTGTTGATGTATACTCCAATCTTGCTTCTTTTGGAGTTATGCCCGATATGCCCGCTTTTGACAACTTTATGTCTGGTATTGCATAAAAAGTTGGCAATGATATTGGCCAGCAGAACTTAATGGGCTTGACAGAGCGACAAAGGGTGAGGAGAAAAAAGAGTGCAGAAGAGATGGAGTGGAAGAGGGAAGAACAGAGAGAGAATGATGTCGAGGTTGATGTCGCCTGTTGCGACATAAATTGCGTTGCCTGAATAAAATTTTGCGCACAGTTAAGCGACATTTGTGTTGGTTTTTGTTGCCCCCTCTTTCTCTCTTTCTTTGTCTCTCCTATCTCTCTCTAGTGACTCAGACTGCACCTGAGAACAATGACAGCCGGGTGGCAATGGGCGGGAGCATTCATATAAAGGGGGGCATGGTACTGCTATGGCTCTGAGCGCTGTCACCGATTTCATTTTTTCGCGCCACATACATACTCATAGTCATATCTGTACAGCTGCTGGCTTTCAATTTTTGGCATATAGCCGTGTATCACTTATTCCCTCTTTGTGATTCCTCTCCTCTCGTATCTCTATCTCTGTATCTCGTATCTCTATCACAGTTTTCCTGGCACTGTGTAAATATGATTGCCCGGGGTCAGCCGCCTGTGAGACGAGTGTTATTGATGGCATCAGACTTTCATGTCAGCCGAGGGCAACGGGCATAAAGATAACCAAGATAAGTACGTCAAATTACACAGCCCAGCAAATTATGAAATCACAAGAAAATCTGGTGCTCTCTAAAGAAACAATATGACTGAATAATACACTACAAGCTTTCTAGTAAGATAACCATGATTTTTAACACCTTTCCTTTTATATACACACTTTAATTAAGAGGCGTGAAAACAGCCTTTTCAAAAAATATTTTTTTTCATTTTAAAAAATGATATGGGGAATTGCAGCCTGAATGACTTTTATTCATATAATGAATAAAAGGGAAACTCCTTTTGACATATTAAATAATTAAATTTCTCAATAAAAGGAATATAAATACCATAGTGCTAAAAATAATATTTCTCTTTAAACGAATTAAAATATATATTAATAAAATACGCTTAAATAATGAGAGAATTTATAATTTACTGATTTAAACAAATCAACCAAGATTTTTTAAGTCTATGTACTATTTATTAAACATTGCAATGATGTATTAAAAATATAATATTGGAACTAAATTAAAGGAATGTTAATAGCACAGAATTAAAAATGACACACGAATAAAAAATTCAATTTTTAATCTTGTCTACAAAAATATTTGAAAATCTCATTATATTGCACAATTTATAATATTTAATTGTTACATATACATATCGCCTTCAAACTCTAAAAAAAATTTTAAATATACAATAAATACCTAATAAATATAAATAATATATAGCCATTGGTGGGTGTGAAATTTACGTACTTTTTAAATAAAATCTTTAGTAAATATTTTTATAAGATGTACTAAAATACATAAAACATATAAAAATTACTTTTTAAACCCAACAAATGTTTTTCTTCATTGCGCATTAATTTCAAAGCATTATAAATATAAATTGTATCTATACAAATAATTTTCCATTTTTTAAGTACTTAAACTGCTTAAACAATTTTATAAAGGAAGGGCATTTAAATGTTCTAAATAATCTTTTAAAAATATACCTAATACTTAATCTTTTTTTAAATATAATAGATAAATAGCCATAGGTGGACGTGAGGATTACTTACTGTTTAAATTCGATGTTGGCACATTGGGCACACCGCCGGCAACAATTACACCATTGCTGCCGAGGATGGTGTTGCCATTGGCGGTGACGCCACCGCCAGTTGCTGGTGCCGTTGATTTGATGTTGCCACTTGTGTGTTTGGCGTTGTTGCTTGAGGCACTGCCGCCGTTGACGCTGCCGTTGAGAATCTGCGGCAAGATGATCTTATTGGTGGAGTCCCCCGCTGTTGCCGTGAGCACTAGGAGGGCCCCAATTAGATGCCAAGACGGCAGCAACATCAACTTGCCGTTGTCTTGCCACTTTCCCCAGCCAGGAGCACCAATGATGGCCTCGTGGCTTGGCTAAAGTGCATCTCTCTAGGAGCTCGGCTCCACTTTCTCCTATCAAACTGCCCTCGGCGCTATTCGTAATATTTTTCGTTGTTTGTTTGAAGAGTTTTCTTTTACACGAAGATAATTTCAGAGATTCATTCTATAATTTTTGCATTGAATTTTTAAAAGTCACTTAAGTTATCAGTTGATTTTATGTGATTGGAGTATCTAAAAATTTGATGTTGATTAGCTTTGTGTCTTTGAATATTTTTAAATGAAATTATTGAATGCCAAATTGCTAAAATCTGCAGCCACTTGTCACTAATCTACTTATCACTCATAAAACACACCTAACAATTATGAAGTACACAAAAAAAGAAATGAAAATCAAATTTAGTTAAACAATTAAATTTTAATTTGGGTGAACATGAAAAATGTTTGCTGCTAACCAGATTTTATTAATTTAATTACAAACACTTTGCCAAACTCATAAAAAAGTGCATAAAATTTGTTTTTCCTTCAGTTTGCCTTCCATTTTTCCTATTTTGAGTGTGGTAAATCTGTTTTTGTCTATGCCAAAACGTCATCATGTGTGTTCAGGCCAAAGGCAGGAAGGGAAACTGGAAAGGAGGGTAGAAAATTGCTTAATTTCATAAGCGAGCCATAAGGGAGAAAGTTTTGTGTGTTCTGCAAGCTGTGGACTCAAACCCGAAGGCGACACACTTAAAAGCCATAAAAAAGTATGGTTGCCACACAGGCAGAAAGTTTCTTTTTTATTTTTGACAAAATTTGAGAAGATTGCCAACAACACAACACGCACGACACGTAAAATGTTTCATATATTTTGGTTAAACGCATAGAAAGTTATTACCAGCAATGTAAAAAGTCAATGCAAACTTGTGATAAATATAAATAAAAACTGCTTTTAAATTAATTGCCTCATTTATCGGATCCAGCAGCGAGGTTTACGCAAGCGTTTCGAAATTCTCCAAAAGAGCTAAATATTTGCAATATATAATACGAGGGGGCATAAGAGGGATTATAATCAATCAGTATTTATAGTAAAAAGAAAAATTATTAACACTCGGAAACGAGCTTATGAGTGCACAAAAATCGGATATATATTATATATTACATTCTCAATACTTCAAAAATTTTGAAATAAGAAAATAAAAGTAGGTGTGGCATAGAAAAGGGCGTTATTGGGTTGTCCCAGTAATTTCCATGTAATTCAGCGAAAAATTCGAAACTAATTTAATTATAGCGTAGTTAATTTGTCAACAGTTCTTAAAGCTCAGAGGTAACTATCGCTACTGTTCTATCAAGATGATCAGATTCCATTGCAATTTTATAGCGATTTTCCTGTTGTCAGTTTGTGCAAGAAAGGCAGTGCTACGCCACTAAGATAATAATGTGATATTTTTTACCCTACTGATAATTGAAGACTTGTTTCAAATGTATTTAGGAGCAAAAGGCTGAACTTGCTTGCAACTAATGTTCGCATTAATCATCCCTTCGTATTTATAATTAAAGAAGACGATAACGTATATTTAGCCGGACGCGTTACAATTGAATAAAATCGGAGCCAGAACTGGAACTGTTAGCCGAAATCTTTTAATCTTTTCAAATGTTCTACCGGAATCGAAAACAAAATAAATATTTTTTAAAGTATCGAAAAGCGACTTGTTTGTATTGACACTCTCTCTGTACTTTTTGAATAGTTTTTTGTTGTTTCTGTATGTATCCATGTATACAAATATCTTCTCAAAGACGCGTGCTATACTGAGATACTAAACAAACTTTGGGTGCCGTAATGTCGCAATTATAATTGGTAAATTTGTTAAAAATCTTCTTAGAAAACGTATAGATTCAGATACATGAATTCAAAATATATAAAAATATTATTACAGCTTTTATTATACTAATATAGTTAATATAAAATTGATTGGATAATAATTATCACTACATTAATTTTGCTGGCTTAAAATTGTACAAATTTGTACCGGTATAGAAATAGAAACTTTTACCGAAATATCTGAAATAGAACGTACCAGAACCGGAACCGATTTTCGTTTTGGTTTGATTCTCTGGACTAGAATATTACAAATTTTTCTAACGAAAATAATCAAAGTGGATATAATCGCTTAAGAAGAGCTCAGAAAAGGAATATTTATTCGAGCATTGTTACTATACAAATATAAATATTTAAAAACTATCTAGTTCTTTCTTTACTTTCTATAATATCTTTTCTTTTACCATAACTAGTTGTAAGTTATTTTCAGTAAATTCTGTTTTAACTTGTAGGCTTTTCAATGAGTTCAAAATGTGGGACATTCAACAATTTTCTACTGGTGACTTTTAAATTTATCTGGAATTGGGGCAGAATCCTATCCACCTATGTCTTCACGTAAAGAATAGTGTCGCATACCTTTTTACCTTTATATGCATCCGCAGATATCCCAGACCATATATCAACTGGCCGCCAGGGGGCGCTGCAGACGTTAGGAAGCAAACTTAGAGGCAAATCTTTATTACTCTTTGCGTTTTGGTCTTGCGAAGGAGTTTTCGTTTCGATTTCCTTTTTATACAGTGGCTAAAACTTTTGTGTGGCACGTGCAGTCGGTGACTGGAGAAAGAGGCGTGGCATCCAGAATATGGCGGCTTACTCTGGCATAATATTTTGCCAAACTTTATTGAATTCCCAGGCAAATCTGCGTGGCATCTGTGAGGTTGCCCAGGACAAACCGGAAGGGAACTGCAAGCACAAGTTGGTAGACAGCAAACAATCGACATAGAGAACGAGGAAAATGCAACAGGGGAGAGTGGAAAGCAGAGCAGTGCATTGAAAGCAAATTTATGGACGCCAAAGTCATATGGAAAACTCGAGAATTAAGCAATTTTTGCGTACATACTTTTTGCATTTTTGTAGGTTGCATTTTCTGTTAGGCTAAACAAATGGGAAACTTGTTCTTAGAACATTGAAAGTAGGCAAAAGCTGTAAAAGCCAGTAAAGGGAAATCCAAACTGAAAAAGCAAATATTTGAATTGACGTTGATGAAAACAGGGTTAAGGAAAAGAAAATATAGTGAGCGGAATGAATAGTTATTGGAAATTTTTGGGTTAAAGATCAAATTTAAAAAAATATTTTAAAAGTACATATTCTGTAATAGCCATTATTACAATGAATTACATAAATTTGTTTTCAATAAAATTATAACAACATACACTATGTTTCAAATGGTGTTTTGGAGATTGACTTTTCGTTCCCTTTTTAGAAAATTAAGAAAATAAAAGATATTTTTATAAAAAACTTAGTAATTAATTATAAATATTTTCAATTGATACCATTTAAAGCTCTATCTGCAATGTTCTATAAAATTCCATAGAATGTAAAATGAACTCCAATTAAAGTAATAATTATCATTATCAGCTTTTATTTAAAGTCCGAGTTGTGTAATTGAAACCTGTGTGAGTTTTCATTACATCATCTCATCATAAATCCGAAGAACAATCAAATCAATACAACTACTGCCCCCAAAACCCAAATGGATATAAAATAAACCCATATACTCAAACTTGTACTTGTACTTATATTTGTAGTTTGAGTCAAACTCGGAATGAGTCTCGATACTGTCGCAGGACAATGCCAAACATGTGACCAATTAGTCTGTCCAATTGGTCTGCTCTGTGGGAAGAGGCTAAAAGGCAGAAAGGAAAGGAATGCAACTCGGCAAGTTGTCAGGACAAAAAAGTAGGTCCGCAGTGCAAACAGAAATCGAATGCCGCATTGACATCCATTAGTTAGTCATGCCGGGGACACGGTTTAATTTCAGAATTTCGCCTTTTTCACCATTTCTCTTCCTCTCTTGTCTTTTAGCCTAATTAAAAGGATTCCGCACGTGTGTGTCGCATATGAGAAAGAGAAAAACACAGAGAGAGAGAGAGAGAAACAGAGAAAGAGTATGAGAAGGGATGGGAATATTTATAACGTTGAATTGAATTAATTTCTCTTATAGATTGTCATGGTTATGTTGTTGCTATTTACAGAGCTTCTCAATGTTTTCCCCTTGAAAAAAAAACAAACAAGAACAATTTGTACAAATTGTAAACAGCAAAAAAAATAATAATAAGCCAAAGCAACTGTGGAAAGATCCCTTTGGGCGTGCCAAATGACCAGCCTAAGTGGACCCACCCTATGGCCTTTTTTTTTTGTGGCCTAAGCCACAATCGCTAAACGCTGACAGCTTTTGGCTTTCAACACTGCGACATTTGCTGGATGTAATGGAATCCGTGGGTGGTAAATAAGGGAGAACAGAGGGAAACACAGGACTTATGGAAAGCCACAAACGAAGAAATTACCATTTGTTGAAATGAATTCTACTTTAATGTAGCTGAAGCTGAGCCATTTGTTCAGGTATTTTTAAACATTCTGTATTTTTGAGGCTTTTATAATGATGATAATAAAGTGAAATTCTGTGCACAGTTCTTATGAGAGAAAAAGTGTGTGAACTGCTTGCAATTACATACTTGCATACTGCTTCTTCAGGTCTTTAGATTTCCAAGGGGAATATAACGAACCTGTTCAAGCATGATCATAGCATGGAAAATAAATACTGCCACGAATCACTGATACAGAGACAATTTTAAGATCATGTCCATAACCCAAATAAACTGTGCATCAATATGTGTAAAAATATGTATATGCATGTCATGTTAGTCAGATGATTAAAAGGTCCATTCAATGTCTAGAGGGGCATTGAAGATATAATAAATAAGTCTTTAATTGAATAGAATAAAATCAGATAATTTGATGAAATCATATTGATCGTAAGTTTATGTTCACTTCAGAGCCAAATTCGGAAAAATTGCAAGCATATGTACGATTACTATTTTTTCATTAGTTTTTATTGGGCAACTACTACATAAGGAATTGTTTTCTTAACAACTATAGCATCATCAACAACTTTTCTAGCAAAAATTCAGAAATTCATTCACAAGCTATAGGAAATTCATACGAAGATCCTTGGTGCGATATTCTTTAAAGGATAATGGTAATAGTACTTATTTCTTATAATAATTCTCAGTCTTCTCAAGATAATAAACGGTTGTCAATAAAATTGTAATAATATTTATTAAAGTTATGTGACACAAAATGTATATTGATCTTACTCTCTATCTGAATTATGCAAGAGTCAAATTTCTCAGTGATAACTTAATTTAAGGAACCTTTGCAACTCAACAATTTCGTTCACATGGAATCTACAGCAGCAGATTTTCCAAATTTGTATTTCTACTTTTGTACAAAAACTTATAGTACTCAACTATCATAAATTAATTACTTTTACTCGCCAATGAGTAACTTTACAAAATAAAAACATTTTCAGTAACAATCAATTTCAATTCAATTTCAATAAATTCAATATTATAACCAATATTTTTGATTGTTTTGAAGTATCATCAGCTATTTTAAAATTCAATTCTAAACAGACAATTTTTGGTAACAAACCAAACACAGAGGAATTTTAATATTGTGAAACGATTTTCAGAATGATAGAAACGACATTCGCGATATAGATACAAATGGAGATATTATGCCCCATTGAGTTGCATCAATAACTTTCTCTAGTGTCACCCAAAAATAAATTCGCACAATTTGTCGCACTGAATTCGGTTGGCAGTTCAAAAGGCAATCCCCACCGATATTTTCAGTCTACACGCAACTGTTGTCCTCTTCGACATCATCATCATCAATGGCAATGGCAATGGGAATGGGAATGAGAATGGGATTGGGAATGGCATCATATTTTTGCAATTTGTTTGCTTTGCTCTGAACAATTTGTAAATTTGTTACGCCGAAACGATAAACAAAAGAGACAAAAACTACAGCGCAATACGCAAAAATCCAACACCAAAGAGAAAACAATAAGCTGCAATGACGATGGCTGGCAAAAAGTTTTGCTTTTGGCCAGCAACTGCCATTGATCTGCATTGATGCCAGAAGGCGCACTCACACAGATACTCACACTCTCACTCACAGCTCACACACGGATATACAAGCAGTGCACACACGCACACAATGAAACACACAGATATTCACACACAAATTACGTATGCAGTTTTCAAGCTGCTTTCCGGGGACTTTGGTATCTTTCTCTGCCTTTCATTCTTTTTATCTCATTCTCTCTCAATTTTCCTTCTCTTTCCCTCTCTGTCTCTCGCCCGAACTCTTTTGCTGTGTTTGCACTGGGTTAATGTATTTTTAAGCTAAATTCTTTGTTTATATTTGCTTTTCTGTTGTCGGTCCTGTTGTGCCCCTTGCAGTGTCATCAACTGCATCTCTGATTTGAGTCTGGAAACAAAAATCCCAGTTACTGCCAAGTCTAATTTATCTATAGGTTTTTCGTACTGTCTTCCAAGTCAAGACCCCATTTAACTTTGGTTTATTCATTTAGACGTTTACAAGTTTGTCTAAAGTTTTTGGCAAACCAGGCTTTGAAGTTTTCTGATGACACACATGGGTGTTGTCTTTTGGTTTCTCAGCTGCTGTTGTTGTGTTTACTTTTATTGCATGAAATGTGCATTAGTTGAGTTAACTGTTAATTGTTTGCACATTCAAGTGCTTAAACATGGCCAAAAGTAACATTTTCATTTGGGGGCTACAAAATCTGAAGTACGAATTAAACTCTGCTATGATTTAAATTTAAAAATTAAGAAACTGATTTTATTGGGATCGAGTTCCACAAATTCAAGTCTGTATTGTAATTATTCTCACTCTTGAAATATTCTTTTGTCCATCTGAATTTAAAATAGATTCTCTGCTATGTATGTAGGCTTATACTTTATTTATTCAATCGAAAATTGTTTGTATAAAATATCAATATATGATCAGTTTCTTTATTCAGGTACTTGACTTAATTTCAATTGACAAACTCAATTCCTCTGAATTTATATGGACTGTGATTTTTGGACAGTCTAAGAATTTCAAATAACTCTGATCATAAGGAATCTTATCATCATATTCTAGTTTTATACTTTCATCATTTTGCTAATCCTTTTCTCTTTTAATACCTTGTTCAATGTTCGAAGCTTATTAACATAAAATCAACTGTATGCACTTTCACTTAACACTTTTCCAAGAAATCTTTCGAAAATACACTCAAAAAGGAACCATTAGTTTTAAAAATACGACATTTTGTTTTTAAAGATCTTTTGAACAGTGAAAACACCGACTGATAACTCGACGCGTCCGCTTCGTGCAGAATCCGTAGCGAAACTGATTCGTCGACAGGCGCCAAACACACAGCACACATAACACAGAGCCGGCTGACAGCAACAACAATATCATCTACAACAACTACAACAACTACAACAACTACAGCAACTACAACAACTACAACCACAGCAAGAACAGGAAGCATAAGGCAAAAGCAAAGCAAACGGCAGAAAAGAGCCGACGAATGAAAAAAATACATTACCGTAAAGGCATGACAAACGAATGATAACAGGCCAAAAGCCGAACGAAGTATACGAAGTTGGTTCGGCTGGAGCCAAACATCGTGTCGGATGCTGTTCGTTGTGATTGTTGTTGTTGTTGCTGTTGCTTTCGCAATAGCCGGCATGGCTGTCGGATGGCTTGTAGTCCTGTGTGCAACCTCAACCGCAACCGCAACAACAGACCGCAAAACACGCGACAAAAATGTTAACAGAGCTCCAAACCGTAACAATTCCACCCCTCCCCTCCCACACCACTCCACACAGCAACCAAAGCGAACATTATGTCATATACTCCATGTTGTTGCAATTTACACTGGCCCGTAAATGACTTCCGGACTGTTGAGTATGGTCCTGTCATGAGTTTGAGTTGTGTTTGGGTCTGGTTTCGGTTTGTTTCGAACTTTAATCCGAACTCAAACCTCAAAGAACCACACGGACTTGCAACAAGTTGACAAGCAGTTCAAAATGTTCTGACAAATTCCCCATTGCCTTTTCGGTTTAATTGAATGAATTACAAATGAAAAACCAAAATCAAAACAAGTTTGTGTGATTTTCTGCAACTCTGCATATTATACTTCTATTTAATTAAGCAAGTTAATTAATTTCATTTATTTGAATTTCATTTGATGTCCTTATGTGTGCAACCAAATGTTTACTTAATTTAATATTCACAGTTTCTATAAAAACTAAATTTGCTAAACATGTTTGTCTACTTTAACATCAATTTAAAAAAAAAAGATAAAAACACTTGTCACATAATTTAATTCAATTCATTATTAAAATTTAAGGAAATTTAAAAGATCATCGATTCACATTTGATTTGAAAGCTAAAAAACTTTCCAGTTTAGCTATTAATTCATTTCATTCTAAAAATAATAGTGAAGTAAAATGTCACTAATTATATAAATACGAAATAAATATGTTTGAAAAGCATGAAATTCAACTTGTTTTTTAAATAACATCGAAATTTAGTTATTTCTTTTTGCAACATATACATACATCAATTTATTATATTTGAACTTTCCACCAGCAACCCTCTGTGGGACTTATTGTTGCAAATCTACTAAGATAAAAAGAAATGAATAGTGGGATAGTTCATGTTTAATTCGAAAGACAATAAAACCAATTTCACCAGCTTCGTACCTTATAAAAGATAAATGACAATTTTTGTAAATTAAGATCTTGATTTTTTTATTTAATACAGCAACTTTAAGGTGTATCAAAATATCTTCTTAGCACTTGTAATAATTCGAATCTTAAGTTTATCTTCAAATCGGTTCAAAAACATATCCCAATATTTTGACAACAACCTAATTAATATTCAGCAACCAATGCCAGCTCCAACTTAAGACTTTAGTCTTATAGACAATAAACAGCTGGCGATGAATACAACACCAACAACGAGAACAACAACAATATTGGGAATCCTTCCCAGTTGGGCAAACTTACTAACAAGCTTAATGAACTCTTTCAAATCACAGGCATCGCTCAATGCCAACAACATTAAAACTGACAAGGCTAGACATACGCAGGAGGGGCAGTCCAAAGGGGATTCGAGACAGGAGTTGGGGTGTGGGAGGAGACTTATGGGGTAGGTGATTGCAGGGGGGTGAGTCCAACAGGGCGAATACGTGCGAAAGCCAACAACAAGTTCAGACACCACATGCCATGTTCATTATGTAAGGCATTTCCCTAGGGATGGGGTGTGTGGGCATGTGGGCGTGGCACGCTGTTGCGCCTCGGACTTTGTTGTTGTGCGTGTGTGTGTGGGTGGGTGTGTGTTTGCAGCATGTGGCGCGACGCAGAGGCCACAAAGGTCGTTGCAACACATTTTGTAAGCTGTTGTGACGCCAAAAGTCAAGTGTGTGAAGAGAGAGGAAGGAGGGAGGGACGAAGGCAGGAATGGAGGGGCAAGTAGGTCCTTTGCCGGTCATTACAACACTTTGTTGGCTGCTTTGTAAAGTTCTTCACCATGGAAAAGTTTCTTTTTTTTGCCGCCTCTTTGTATTTTTCACGCCGTGTCGAAAGTTTTGACTTTTTTCGTTGCCACCTCGACAATGAAATTTTTGACTGCTGATTGTTTGGCGTTCAATGTTATTCTTCCGGTTGTTGTTGCTGTTGTTGTTGTTATTCTTATTGTTGTTGGATTAAAGCAGACGTTGCCTAGAAAAAAAAAAGAAAAGACAGAAAAAGATGCCTTTGGTATACTTAGAAGAACTTGCAGTAAATTGAAAATGGAAAGTTTTGTTTTGCAGTTGTGCTTCGACTTTTGCAACTTTATATAACTCAACTTACTGCTCTCTCTATCTGGCTATCAACCTATCTTTCTCTCTCTTTAACTATCTTCTTGTATTCTTAAGTATGCGTCGTCGTCTAGTCTGGTTCAGCAAATGAGGTAAAATAGTTTGGGGAATAGTATTGTACGAGCTAGGCAAAAACTTTTTCAGCGATATAAAGATTTATGCGGCAGATATTCAGAAGTTGCTTTCGAAAGAATGCAAAAGAAAAACCTCATTCTCAGGTGAATAACATATTTTAAAGCAGCGAGTGTGAATGGCTTTAAAATGAAATGTATTTTTATTTGGCATTAAGAAATGGCAAATTCCATTTCGCTATGGAAAATATTATGAGAGCTACTCAAAGATAGTCAAACTAAAAATGCCATAAAATAAGCACGTTTTTCTATCTGTCAAAAGAAAAATAAAAGCTCACTGAAAGTATTCCTCCGTAAGTGAAAAAATCAAAGTTTCGATGCATTTTCCAGTAATTTTCACACTCAAGCTGCCATGCAATGCATATGTGTGTGCTGTCGTCTTTTCTTTTTCACTTTCCTCCCTCTGTACGTCTGCTCTCTTCCTTCATAGGGATCCTCCTCCTGTGAGGAGCTGACAGCTGCACTTACGCAATGTTACGCATAAGTACCCGCTACCGTAAAGAGTGCAATGCTTTTTCATCGAATTTAATAAAATGACAAGCCAAAATTGCCAGCATTCGCTGTCGCATTTCCATTCGAATTTCCATTCCTATTTGAAAGAGTTTTCCTGGTAAATCAAGCAAAAAGCGTTGCGAGCAGGCATGTGGAAAATGATGCTTTTAAATTTGAAAAATAACGCGTGAATGGTGATTAGAATGTGTTTTGTCATTCATGACCAAAAATTTGCATTGCCATCGACTGTCAATAAGTTGGTTGTAAAAATATATAGGCTTCACTTTATTAGCCAACGTGACGAAGCGTTTACCAAAGTTTTCCCAAAGACGCTAACAAATTGAGTCGCGTGTTGCCTGAAAATATGCAGTCAGCAATTCTGCGGCTAATAACTCAATAAAGCCAATGTGGCAAGAGGCAAGTGGCAAGTGGCAACACCTCCTCCAGCAGCATTAACTCTCCCTTCGCTAAGCCGATTTCCGCTTGTTTGCCACGCAATTACGATTTGTCAGCCGGCTCAGGTTGTCTGCCAACTCCGGCGTATATATCAAATGCCTAATTAGGGATTATGGAGGATAGCACAACACAAAGGAGCAGAAATGAGAAGCAAAGCAAAACGACGAGAATCGAAGGGGGGAAAGCACCACATTGACACTTTGTCTGTCAAGATTTTCGACATCACTTTGTCAATTGCAAAAGTCAAAATCAAAGGCTATCGACGTTTTTACTGACAACTCATAAATCGCCAAATCAACAAGCATACGATTATTTAAGTTGACTATTTTAAAGCCAAATCAATGAAGTATATTAAAGTTTGTTAGGTAATGATAAAACTTTACAGAATACGCTTTTTTTTTATTTTAAACAGTAATATTTTATGGATTAGTTAAAGTTTTTTAAAATATTAATGTATTCAGAATTCAATGAAAAACTCTAGACTACATTAAAGTAAGATATACCGCTTAAACAAACTGTTATTCTTTTCTCAATATAAAAATACGTATACAGTATGTGGTATTTCATATACATATCTATGGATTTATCAAACTTGCAGACAATCCATTCTTATTCAAAGACCTGGATTGAAAATCTCAATTAGTTAATTAGTAAATTAGTTATGTTTCAAAATGTTATATACAAAATATTTATTGTATTTTAAAGATTTTGTGATTAATTGAACCTTCTTAAGATCCTTTTCTTTAATCCATAACTTATTTCTAATAGAATAGTAAACTTGATTAATTAGCAAAGTTTTTTAATTTTTTTAAAAACATTTAATATTACACTCGTTTATGTTTCGGAAAAACTTTTAATTTTCACCTCTTACATTTTGTGTTGCGATCCAAGGCATGCAATAAAACAATGTTCTAAAGAGAGACGAATTCGTGCCAAACTCAAAGATCTATCGATAAGTCGAAATTCCTTTTTTATTGAGAATTATCAATAAAGAAATTTTCATCTTTACCAAGAATATTATGTGTACTTAGTGTATTTTAAAGATGTATTGATTAAACTTGTTTTCAAAAGACTCTCACTCTCATTTAATAACTTATTTCTAACTAAATATTACAGTTATTTCTATTTGTTGTCTTTATTAAAGACAATGTCGTTTCTAAAACTAAATTACACTGTATTTTTAATGTAGTAAAATATATTTATTTAATGTGTTATATTTTAAAATATCTAGTTCTTTCCATTCGATTATGAGAACAACTGAGATTGTGCTTTTTGGAACACCTTGCTGACAAATTACATTTTACATTATTTGTTGCTTCCAAAAGCATGCAATAAAACAGAGTTTAAAGCGGAGACGCCTCCAGGCCTAATGACCACACGTAGGACATCTCGTCCTGCGGTCACCATAAATAACGCAAAAGCGCATTTGTCATACGACCCTCAACCTGGCTCTTACTTACCTGCCTGAAGTGCAGTCGATGTCTTGGCCTCGACATGTTTTTGGCAGTAAATCAGCTCATTAGTTAAGTTGGCAGCCCAACCCTCTACCTTACTCTGTCCAATCTCTGTCCCTTATTCCATCGCTACTCGAGTGGCAGCCACGTGCTGTGGCATTTGCTGGCTGCTCGTTAAGCTTCATTTAATCAAAACAAAAGTTGGGTGAAAAATAGCCAATAGGCCGACAATAAGCGCCTAAAATGCCGCTTTGAATGCTAATAAATCTCATTTGGAGGCTTAAACTTAACCTTTACCACTGCCAAATATAATTTAAGGCAAGCCAACGTTAGCCAGGCCAAAAGAAAGAACAAAATATGTGCAAAACTTGTCGACAAGTTTCATGTGGGGCACTCGTATCAAGGATTTCCTTGCTGCTTTCTGATAGTGAACTATAAGCCAAGGATTGTTAAGGGATTGATGTGAATGTGTGGGTTAATGAAGCGTTACGTATGAATGTGTGTGTGTGTGTGTGTGCGAGATTGACCAGAACGAGGATATGACCTCTGCTGATTGGCTGAGAAAGGAATTTCTTATTTTGTATTTTTTTTTGACAAATACTTTGAGAGAGAACCCTTAAGGTATTGCATTGCTCTAAAGTTTTAGCAAGTACGTAACGGAAAAACTTCATTCTCTGGCAATAATAATTCAGAAAATAGCCAAAGGCACACACACACACACACAGGCACAACAATTTGAACAACAAAACTTAAGTAGCGACCATAACGAGGGGCTAAGTGTATTTTACTTGCAGGCAGGTATGCCAGCTATAATGACGTCAAACTTGGCAGGACTTTTCTCATATTGTTTCCGTTACCTATCTCTTACTTTCCTTTTTCCTTATTCCTTTCACTATGATAATGATAATGATGATAATGGACGAGAGAACCAGGTACAGGAGCTGCCCTGCTGATGACTTGAAGCTACTCCAAGCGCGCTAATCTTAATTACTTTTGTTTAATTACTTTGACGTTTCGCTCCCCCCACCCACCTATTCTTTCTTGTGGCCACGCCTTCCATTTTCGTATTGTTAGAGCACGCCCGTGTGGCGCCTGAAGCTATGCAACGGCTTTTCTTCCTTTAAAATAAATAATGTTTACTTATTATTTTGGGGGCGCAAAGTTTGCGCAGTTAACAAAAGCTTTGTGTACCTTTTTTTTACATTTCTCGGACCGGAAAAACCAAAACCGTTAGACAAATAAAGGCAACATGCTCTTAGGCGCTTTTCCAGCCTCCCATATACATACATATATAAATATGAAAATGTTCTTCTTAGAATTTTTTTGTAAACTAATTTAGTGATTAAAATCTGTGAAGCAGCTGCCACTGTGAACGTTAGACGCTGGAGGGCACCACCTTTCCCTCCAATTAACATAATAATGTTGATTTTTATTGCTTGCCAAAAAGTTTTGTCATTGACTTGGTCAATGCATTTGCCATCTCTTAATTGAGACCGACATCTTACCAGAATTTTATTATTCTTTAAAGTGCCTCCCTTCCTGTCATGAATTTGACTGGAACTGTGCTTCCTCTTCCATGTTATATAGGCCATAAAATTGTTTGATTGCTTACTAAGCGCCACAAAGTTTGCACTTAAATTTCTCTACTAGTACAAATTCCACAAATTATTTATGGAGCCAATGAAAATCTCAAACACAAGCTAGCCACATAAATAAGCTCCACTAAACGAGAAAACGAGCAGCATCAAAAACTAGCCAAGAGAATTTACCGAATTTCGAAATTGAAATGCTTTGCTTGAAATGTATTGCAAGGAATGCAAAGATACCACATAAATTTGGGATTAATCAGTCTATTGGCTAAGGATTCTTACCATTTTGTTGGTTTACCTATATATAATATATGCTTTGAAGATCGATAATATTGATCCTACTTTCTGTCAATTCAAAATTTTGTTTAAACAGATTGATAACATAAATAATTTAAATTTAATAAAACAGTTTTCCCTTAAATAAAGAGGCTTAATGTTACAGTTTCATAAGGAGAGTATTGATTATTATTTACTCATTTATCTATACAATTCTTATTGATCTCATTCCTTAGCGCGCAACAATTACTTAAGCCACGAACACAAGCATTTCTTTTCATGTGTAATTAAAAACTCTAGAATCTTTTATTAAGTGTATAGTTAGAAATCTAAAAATGTCTATGACAATTTAATTCATTATGAAAAAAATGTCCAGCTTAATTTAAATTGTATAGTATTATACAGTCATTTTTCCAGCACCTTCTGCCACTTCACATACCCCACACAAGGCAATCTCTTTGCTGAGCATATCTACAGCAACTTGCATTACCAGGGCCCTCAAAAGTATGCTATAAATGTTAAGGCCAAGCAAAGAAGACGCCACATAGAGGCTTATGACGTGTTTAAAAGCCAAGTGAGCTTCAAGTTGAGCGCAGTAAAAGTCTAGATGTTAAAAAAGGTAGCTAAAGTTGATTGTGTGTGTGTGTGTGTGTGTGTGTTTATTTGTGGAGTTGTGGAGAGTCAGTGAAGCGTTAAACTGAGCCCAAAGTATGCTTTACTTTTGCTTCACTCTGACTGTGACTGTGGCAGCTTCAAAGGCGTTGAGGCATTGTGCGGATGGGTCTGTCTCTAACACTTGATTAGATTTGCCACAATGATAACGCTGAATACGAACAAAAGAGGAAAACGCAGACAAAGCTAATGTGATTTTCGCAACATTTTGCATTTTCTATGTATTTATTTCGTATTTAAATGTACAAGTAGAAGAGATGGCGCTGAAAGATCTCTCAACTTGTTTAGATACAACGTTTTGAAATGAAAGCCAAGACGTAGTTAAATTTAAAAGTCAAAAAATATAAATAAATAAAAGAAAAGTATACAAATTGACGATACTTTCCTTTAGGAAGATGGTCTCCCCGCCTTCGATTGTGGCCGCCACGCTGTTGCAGCTCTGTGGCATTTCCATTTTCATAAGCCAACCGCAGGATCAGTGTCCTCTGGCCCCGTCAGTTGCCAGCTGGCTCTTTATGCTGGCGCTGCTGCTATTACTATGGAACTGTGAGCTGTTTCCCAAGTGCTACACGAATGTCTTTCCACGCATTCACACCTGTGTGGAGCTGCTGGGCACCATCTTCATCTTGGAACTGGCAATACTCATTGGCTGGCATCGGTATGAGCACCTTGTCCATCATCTCAGTCAACGTCTTTGTCCAAACTGTCGCTGGTGTGGTTACCTTACTCTCTGCCTGCTTACCCTCCTACCCTCGACGATGCTTTTATTTACCTTGGCCCCAACCCAATGGAGGGAATTCGTTGTCCAGCTGGTGGTGAAGCTGCCCAGGCCAGAAACAGACGAATGCCTGCTGGAATGTGCCCGAGAGTTGTCCAACTATGTGAAGGGATTGGTGAACTTTTGTCAGCTAAAACGCGAGGATCGATTGCGTGCAATACGCTTATTTAAGTTGCAGGCAGAGCGCAGGACACAACGTGAAGAGCGTCAGCATTAAATGGAACTGGAATCGTAAATTGTTTATTATGGACACAAATTTATGCCAACATCTGTTGTTGTTATCCTGGCTCACATTCACATTGTTTGCTTCTTGCTTTCACTGGGACTTTTGGGATTCGTTACTTTTTCTTCTCTGTTTTTTTTTATCAACTTTTCGCTGTTTGTTTTTAATTTTTTGCTCGAGCTGTTTCCTATCTCTTGGTATCCTTCTCTCTCTCTCTTTATTTCTCTTTCTCTATCTATCTTTCTCATTTCCTCTGCTGTTGGCCAGTTTAATTTTCGTTTTCGTTTGCTGTCGATGCCATGTTAGCCGCAATTGATTTGCCGTAAATTGTATTTTTAATCTGTCGACAGTTTCGACACTGTTACGTTCAATTCTCTCAATGTTGTTCTTACTGTTCTTGTTGTTGTTATTATTTAAGTCATTGCTTCTATTTTTCTACTTTCCGCTTTTGGTGTGGGTGGTCTTAATGAGTGTGCCAGCATTTTATTTATTTATTTATTAGCCAATTTAGGTAAAATGTGTGCGAATTCCTAAACACTTTCATCTCAATTTCACCAACTTTACTAAGATAAGGAGAGTGCCTTTATAAATAAAATACTTACCATAAATAGTTTAATTATAATAGATATAATTAGGTAGGAATGATTCTGAATTCTTCAGTATATCTATGGTTAAGAAATTAAAAATGTTACAGACCATGTTAATTTCATTAGAACAAGTTAAATTAAAAACTAATTCGCCAATTAATGTAAATTTTATATAATAGAAATTAACAGCAATAGGAAACAAAAAAATACATTAATTTCTTTTTAATGTTTGGAAATTAAATGTTTATAAAAAACATGTCAATTCGACAGCTTTTTATTATATTAAAAAGCAGCTAATATCAATCATTAACTACCTAATTCCATGCCCATTTATATGATAATTTTGAAACCTAAAAACAAAAAGGTGAAAACGATTTTCGAAACTTAGTTTGAGGTTGAGAGACATAAGAAAACATATCTTTATTTATTTGTAGATTTAAGTGCAATCGATTAAATTGCAAATTGGACAAGAGCAGACATCAAAAAGCGGAGCAAAAACAATACGGTCTGACATTATATTTTTAGGCATTTCAGCAGCAATTGATTGGCAGTTGGGTAAATCGCATTAATGTCATTCATACGCGCCGTGTGCCAGTTTCGTTATTGCTTTGACGTTACCTTTGTTGAGTAATTGAATTTGTGTTTGTGTTGATTTGATGTAACCTGCTCGATGCTGAAGTAGAAGTGCGAACAGTACATTTAATATATCAACTCAGCCTAGCCCAGCACATAAGCAGCACACATATTTTCCCCAGACAGTCGACACTAGCGAAGTGTCAAATTCTTTGGCAAAAGCCAGCTGCAGGGGAGAATGTGGGGATGGAGGACGGAGTAGGTTGGCATTCCATCAGGAAGTGTGTGTTTTTTGTCTTAAGACATTTATTTCATTGTTTGTCTTTCGTTGGGAATTTGATTAGCTTCTGCTGCATCCTCCTTCCCAACTCTTTGGTGTGCAACATGGCGTATACGTTATGCAAAATAGGGTTATCTTCACAAGCAGTCGAGTATTGCATATCACACTATTTTTTATGTCGTACAGTTGTTCCCTCGTTCCATGTTTATGTGCTGCAACTTGTTGTGTAAATAAAAATTTACTGTTCGAAGCAAATTTGAATATGAATGGGAATCCGAAATTGAGAAGCTTATTTGATGGACGATGGGAAGATGAGATATGCACAATTAAATCATATGAAATATTTCTACAGGTGCAGCCAAATTTAAATTTTATCTTGAGTATGCATTGAGTGGATATTTAAAGAGCTAATGGGATAAATAGAATTTGAAAAGATTGTGATAAATGAGAAGTAGGGATGAAAGTATTGTAGAAAAATATTATATAGAATGGTGAAATATGTAATGAAAGATGCTGAAATGTTAAAAAAAAGAAATCTAGAAATTGCAATAAATAGATTACTTGAAGGACAGAGATCGAAAGTTCTTTCCAGAAAATCTTATTAATTTTTGTGATGAGATACGTAGGTGATGAGATGAATAGAGCAAAATGAAAAAGTTAAACTGTAACTTGTAATAAATGGGTCATAGTAATAGACAATATCATTGTTAAAGGGAACTGTATATAGAAATGTAAAACAGTTAAATCATTAAATGATTCGGATTTATTGAAGAAACTAAAAGGTGTTGTTAGAATAGCATATCAGTATATACACTACTACAGAAATGTCAGAAAATATGGGAATATAATAGTAAATATATTGTCGTAACAAAAAAACTTAATTTTAGAACTGTATTCTTGTCACTTTGTTAAGTTTAAAGATAACTTCCCTACCTCGTCCATTGCCAGTCACTCAGTTGCCAACGCTAGCAATGGAACTTGAGAAATGCCACTTATGGAATGGTTCAGTTTTCAGTTCACAGTCTTCGTCTCCTTTTTCTTACTTTTCCTCTGCTCGTGTACAGTATTTTCCGAGCAACAAAGATCTGTCCACTTGGTTTCCACTTATTTTGCTTATTTTTGTCATTTCTCTGCAGTTTCAGTTGTTAATGTTGTTGTTGTGGCCACTTGAGTTGCTTTTATTTTATTGAAGATTTGTATCAAAATGTCAACAGCAACGTATGTCAACAACAAAAATAACAGAAACGAAAAGAAGTTGGTCTTTTGATGTGGATTGTGCAGTTGTCTCAAGCTTCCCACTTTATCCTTCTCCTTTTCTTTTCTGTATATCGCTGGTTCTTTTTTATCCTTAGAGCAAATA
This sequence comes from Drosophila testacea, assembly GCA_035043265.1. Lineage (NCBI taxonomy): Eukaryota > Metazoa > Arthropoda > Insecta > Diptera > Drosophilidae > Drosophila > Drosophila testacea. The sequence goes on from JAWNND010000661.1 coordinate 190,682, forward strand.
AAATGTTTGCTTAAAAATTGCAGACATGCATTGCTGCTTGAAAATTTCAAATGTGCATTTCTGGTGCTACTCTCTTATTTGGGTGTTTTGTTACCAAGAATTTACTGCAGTCACGACTACGCCCTGACACAAATACATTTAAGAATGTGCCAACATATGTTTCAAGGCTTGTAGGAACCCCTCAGATGGAGATAAGCATATATATCTTTCGGGTAACAGCGTTGACAGAAGCCTAGTGCATTGCCATTTGCACTGGGATCACGGGGCGTATGGGGTGCTAAATCTGTAGCGATAATCTAAACTGCAATATACAACTGTAAAAGTTTATTAAAAGTCATGTGACATATGAATATGTATTGCAGCTCTGATCGCTATGATGAGGTTCTGTTTAGAATTGTGTTTTTTTTTACTCTAACATAAGCGGACGAAAATAAATTATGATGTGTTAGATGAATGCTATTGAAAAATGGGAAAGAGATGGAGAAGTGGAAGAATAATATGGAATAATCAAATTAAAAAAATTATAAATGGATCTTATGAAGATCATTTTAGTGGAACAGTGAAATGTAAATGTAATTTAAAAAGTTGGACAAGTAAAAATTTAGTTTTTTGGATAGCATTGATATTAAAATTGTGCTGAGGGGAAAATAAGAGGAACTGTGGAACGTCAGAAGAAACTATGGTAAAAATTACATAAGTTGGAGAAATACTGTGGATCAGAAGTTGTGTAATATATATGTAGATAACAAATAAAAAATGAATATAATACAGGACATTTTAATAAGTACAAAACAAATTTTATTCAAAGTTGTAAATTGTAAATGTCTTATTGTAATTGTCCCAATTGAAAACTATACACTTATTCTAAAGAAAAAGCAACAACAGCTCATGTAGGGAAATAACCACAACAAAACTCAATATTAAAATTATTTTCTTTTAATTTTTAGCTTGAACACATCAACATCGTTTTACAAAAGGGACTTTAAATGTTGTTTAATCCTTTTTTCTTTTGTTTCCGATTTTTTGCTTGCGGTCAAGCATCTGGTGCACAACACGACATAACACTACTCGACAGGCTGCACAACAGGAGACACAACAACAACAACAACAAAAGCAACAACAAAGATAACAACTATAACAAGCAACAATCAAGTCAGTGCAAAAGTAAAAGGAGACTAACAAAAAGTTGTTAGCCAATTTACTAAATGTCCAGAGTGTGCTGTAGTGTGTTGAGCTCGTTTGCCGCTTTGTGTACTTTTTGTGTTTCGTATTGAATAACAAATTATTTGTGGCATATGTTTAGGGGCCTTAACACAACTTGCAACATCAACAATAAGAACAACAACAACAATGATGAAATCATGCTGAACACAAATGGGATAAACGTTTAATGGCCAGTTAGCATTGAATATATGGCCAGTCCGTCAACTTGTGTTTGTTGCCAACAAGTTAACTGAATTGTGGAATAGCTAAATAGGTCTGACATGGCATTGATAGGGTGGTCAAGAGTTCTTGATGAACTATTGCTTTAATTCCCATCTAAATGTTGCTCCATTTCAGTTAAAGCAATCCCACAAAACTTGACTTGATGAGAGTTTCGGGTTTTTGTGTTAGAAATCGCTTGTTTCAGTTGCCCATCGACCATCGCCTGTCACGCTTGCGGGGATTAGCCCAAGTCTCTCCCTCTTTCTCTCACACTCTCTCTAGACTCTCTGCTACGTGAGTAATTTTTCAAAGCATCCATCCAACCACACGCACACACACTAGCACATACACCAACATTCAAAGCATCCTTGAATATAGATGACTGCCAATCGTTATGAAGTCAGAAAAAAAAGGAAATAAAAAATAAAAGACTGGCAAATCTTCGACTAGTTGATACCCATCAAGTAAAATAGTTAATTAAAATATTATAAAATTTAATATATGTAGAATATTTAGTAGCTACTATCAACAATTTTGGAAAGAACATTCTTAAACAAATAAAACAATATAGATGTGGGTTTTAAAAAACATCAACAATTTTATTAAAAGATTTATTAATGACAATTTCATTAATTTTAGATGTTTAATACAGTTAAGAAATTATCTTCAAAGATCTTGAAATATATATTTACCACAATTTTTTTGTTAGCATAACGATAACAATTAAAAAATCAAAAAGCGATCGTTCAAATTTATATCTTTTGTAATTTAGTAAAAACTTTAGATTTTAGTTAGAACTTATCTTAGCTTAACTTGTCTGCATTGCTTTTACCCTAGTTGTTGTACTTTGGACGTATTTCTAAGCAGCTTTAACTAGATGACTAATATACTGCTTTAAACTTCTGGCATAGGGTATAAACATCGCTCTACAACATTTTTGAATGCAGTAGCAAAAAGAGAGAGAAAGAGAAAAGCCATAATACAATTTGTAGGCTTCTGTTCATTAGGATTTTTTATTTCCTTTTTACCAGCGATAAAAAAGAATTTATTGCCGCAAGTTCAAACCATTTTGCCGTGTAGCATTTTTTTGTTTTTTCTACCAATTGGCATGCTTACTGCATTTTCAATTGCATTTAATATATATTTTGGGTTTCCTCACTGTGCGCTTTTCCAATTTGTCGAGAAGTTCACTAAAAAGGGGCAAAGCATTTAATTTTCACATGACTTGGTTGAACTTTAGCGGCATATTTTAGATTTAGACGACGCAGTTGAGTTGGTAACTAGTTGGTTGGGGGTAATTAGACCTTGTTAATTATCTCTAATTACGCTAGTGCAAAAGTGAGCTTGCTAGCAAGTTAATGATGATTGTAAATCAACCAGAACTACGCAGAATCCTCCCTAATTGAAGTGCTCCAAAACTAATGGAAAACGGCGTAAAATTCAAGTGAGGGTATGTTCAAAATAAGTTAAAATGATGACTTACATAGAAAGAATTTTTAAAATATATAGCCGCTTACAAAATAATATCCAATTTTTGAACACTTCCTATGTTTCAGTTAAGCCCTAGGAAATATTTATGATAAATTCGATACCGATAAAGAATCGAAAGCATATCCTTATCAATTCAGAGTTTTTAATATAATAGATTTCTTTATTACTTTATTGCTTTAATAGCCTACTGTTACTATTAATAATAACTTATACAATAGTGGAATGTTTAATGTCCAACAAAATATATACATATGCACATACTTAAACCTAGATAATAGGGTAATCAATTTTTATAAATTCCTAAATTTCTTTGCCAAGATTCAAATTGATGAATTTATATAAAATATCTCAAGCACTCTTTCCGATTTTTAAAATATATCTTTTTAAACAAATGTCTATCTGTTCTTCAACAACTCATCTGTAATATTAATTGCTTTTAACTATTTCAGCACCCATTTTTGTTTTTGAAATTTTATTAAATGTATAAATAAAATATATGTAATATAATGACTCATTGTAAGCCAAAAAGCGAAAACTAGCTTTTGTAAATCAATCTAGACAGACAAAAGCATGACAATTAATGAATACTCAATTCAATAAATACGCATTTAAACAAATTTCAACATTTATTTAAAAACACTATTACAATAAATGATTACATTAAAATTGCATATACATATATATAAAAAAAGACCAAGTCAGATTCCAACGATAACCACAAGTTCCTTCGCAATTCGCAGCATGCTCCGTTCAAGTCCAGACCCCAACTGAACTTTTATTGGGTGCTGCCGTGTCTTTTATAAGCCGAGCATAGCCAATAAGAAAAGCGCGTTAAATTTCTAAATTGCACGGGATTGGCGTGGGTGCTATTTGGGGTTGTTGAGAGCAAAAGCTGGAGGGCTATAAATAAAAGCTCATCCGAAGAGCTTGTAAGCTTAACCTGAAAAGAGCTTTGGGAGGGAGAAATTCACCATTATTTTGTGGGCAATTTTTGACAAAGCTTTTATGTTATTTGTCAGTTGGCTAGTAGTAACAGTGGGGTAGTCGGCTAACAGCTACACTAAAGAGAGTGATTTCTGCTAATTAACACAGCTGTTAGTTTATTAGCAGTGTCTTAAAAGCGCTTCTATTAACATACTGCTGGGGAAAACTTTTAACATGAGAGTTGAAGTGTTCAATATTAGAAAAGAAGTTATGTTAATATAACAGCTTAAGAGACTTTAACAGTGTCACGTCAATTTACAGACTATGTTGACGAATTTAACATAGTGGTAAATATTAAATAAGATTAAGGATTCACTGTTAGGTTGGATTACCTACTGACACATGCGAATGCTGAAGAGAGAAATATAGCCAAGTAACCAAGTCTTTAAAATTATAGATTATACCATTAAAATAAAATATATTTAAAGATCTGATATTTTTAAGTATTATATTATCAAGTTTCTATCCATTAAACAATCCATATATATTTACAGAAACACTTAATGGGTCGTGCGTTCACGAAATGTCATATAAATATCTTCGACTTGTTGTTGGCTCGCTTGGCTTTTGTGGTTAAAACAAATTAAGTGGAATTAATGTGCCTACCTCTGACTTTTCACCTGTGCAACCGCACAGATATACATAAACACATGCACACACATGCACACACGTAGACACAAACACAGACACATACATTGGCATTTATGATTTTCGAAAGGACCAAAAGGACTGGCAAGCCTTTGTGTAATGCGTTTTTGCTTTTCCTGTTTTTGACATTTGAGTTCTTTTCGTGTGCATTAAATATTCAACACAGCCTGCGTTACAGTTAAAAGACCGAGCATTTTCATTGAGTTAATACACACTCTTATGCACGCATAAGAATATTTATATAGATTTATGGTAAGAGCATTCAATTTGATAATCGCGTGTGTGTGTGTGAGTTTTTTTAAAAGCAGCTCAAAATAATTAATATAAAGTAAAAATGCAACTTTTGCATAAAAAAGATTGCAACAAGAATTGGCAAAAATATGAACTCACCTTCCAATTTCACTTCCATTTCCACTACCCTATCCTCTCTATCCTGTCTCTGTCTGCTGTCTACGGCATACCTCTGAAAAAGTCAGTCCCTGCATTTATAGAGCTACTTGTTATTTGTTGTGTATGGCCAAAGAGCAAAAAAGTACAAAAACTTTGTGCCAGACGCTCCACTTGAAGTGCCCGCCTTGGCGTGGGCCCTTTGGCCCAAGTGGGAAGCGTCCTTTCAAGTGGATTCCGTTGAGGATTCAGCCAGAAGTTCGACCCACGTGCAAATGCTGCTAGCACAGTTAGAGAAAACATTTCTTTTTCAGATTTTTTGCCCCCAAACAGGCAAACCAGGCAAATATTTTTATAATTTCCTTTTTATAGAAATTTGCATTTTGGTGCCTGCCATTTCCGCTTTGCCACTTTACCATTTCCGGTTTTGACGTGCCATAATTGCGTGTCCTTTGCTTGAATTCCAATTGTGTATGTGTATGTGTGTGTGGTCTAATACAATTTTGCTTGATTTTCAATTGATGTCAAATAAATTAAGTATTTTCAATTTGCTTAATATTCGGTTGAGCAAATCATATACACGTGTTATTTAATTATTCCAATTGGATGAGAAAATTCTGTAACTGCTATGAAAAATTTCATTTACACTTTGCAATTTACTAATGAAAAGCGACAGTTAAAAGGCAGCTCTGATATATAAATAATTTTAGAAATAATTGAAATGTGCTACAAATGCATTTAACAATTTAATTGATACATATGTATATGCGAATATTTAAATAACATTTACTTATAACACTTTTAGCTGTAATTATAAACTCATTAAATTTGGTTCAAATAAATCTATCACTAATTGGGTAATTATGAATAAATACAAACATATTTAATTTGTTCTTAATGTTCATATTAAGTTATACTGAATTTGTTTAAATCCGCCATTAATTAAATTAAATTAAATACAATAGTACTATACAAAATCTTTTTAAACTTTTCTTCAAATTATTAAAAATTAATTCAAACGTTTACGCTCAACTTAAATACATAATAAGCAATATTAAAACTGTATCAATCCATAATTAATTCACATTGAGGTTGGGAATTCAATTTGTTTCCACACTTGCAAGCGGGTAATATTCCGTTTATTCATGTCTTTAATATTTTAATTGGCAACAATAAGTGTAATTAACATTTAAAATTATCAAGGCAACATAAATTGTTTGATAGTCATAAATATGAATACCGAGACAAGGCAAAACAAGAAAGAGAGACAGACAGAGATAGAGAGAGAGAGAGAGAGAAAAGAAGGCAGACACACGCATAAATTGGAAAGGACAATAAGGACAGAGTGCCTGTTTCCCGGACTCAATGTCGATTGTATGCCGGGACATCTGACGGCGGCGCGTGTAAAACAAATATATCAAACCGAGCAAAAGGCATAAATGTTGCATAATTTAAATAAAATTGCATTAATATGTTCTTGAAAAGGACATGCAGGACACACACATAACTGCAAGCTGCGGCAACAGTCGCGTTGCCTCTGACTGGGCACAGTTCCAGACTCCACACAGACTCCACGAACTCCACAGACGCCTGGCTGTAGCCATAACTCATCTTTGCCACACAAGCATACACAAATAGGGAACTCACATACACACACACACACAAGCCACAGACATTCGCCAAAACACTCGTTCTGCAAATTCACACGAAAATCAAAAAGCAATAATGATGCTTGAAAAGTGAACAAGCAAAGCCTTCCTTCCACACTAGGTGTGTGTGGCATGCAACGCGGTGTGTGTTGGGGAATTTTACGTGTATCTTTGCTCCATTTTAGTGGGTCGAATTCCGTTGGCTTTTGCTGTGCACAAGTTTTGTAGTATTTGTCGTTATAAATTTGACATCAATTGGCGCAGCATGTGACCAGCAAAGGACCAAGCTGAACTGGGCATGGAGCATCAGAAATACGTTTCCTCCATGTTTGTGCATTGATTTTTCTATAAAATATGCCATATTTAATTACTTAGCAATCAGCTTGTTTTAAATTATTAATTTCCGAATGTCAACAAACTAAAAGTACTATATATTAAATATCGAAAATGATGCGAAGAATAGCATATATGTATGTTAGATCAATAATTTCACTAATCAAAGTTTCCAATATTAAAGCTGGATATAAATTGATAGCTAACGGTCTCATTTAAAATGCTTTATTTTAAATTGTTTTTATATGTACTGTGTTTAATATTATTTAGCAGAAATAAATGTTTATCCAGAATCTCTAGAATTTAGAGTCTAAATTTACATTCGTTGTTTTTATTTTCAAATTTTGCGCCAACTGATTACAGAAATAGTCTCAATTGTATAGAACTCGATAGACAACAGAACAAGAAATAATACGTTTTGGATCTAAACCATAGGTGGCGATTTATGTATCGCTTACAGTTAATAGATGGAGCCACAGCTTCCAATGTGAGGCATCCTTTAACACTAAACCATAGGTGGCGACTATATTATGTTGTTCCGCTAGCGGACAAAAGACGGTTTCAAATTTCTTATTCTATCAAGTTTATAATAAAACTGTATAGTCTGACTAATACATTATTGTTTCATTAAACAATTGCTAAAGTTATTTGTCGGACAAGAGGTGAAAGCAGTTTTAAAATTTAAAGAAGAGTTTCAGAAGGTGCATGTCCTGGCTATATAAGAGGTTTACTGCTTAGAGCAGTGCTTTATTAACTGCTTGCATAAGTTGGCGCCGAGAACTGAACGAAAAATTCATTTTAAATAAACGTCACCAAATCGGTGTAAGAAATATGTTTGTTTTAAATAGTTATGCAGATAAAAGTTGATTCAAATAACGTGGATAGCTGATTAACATTAAAAATTAATTAACCTAATTGTTCTCAGCAAAGAGCTTTACATACTATCCTTACATACTATACTACTTCAGATTCTTTCATTGCATTCTGTTTTTAACGTACATTTTCCCACATAAATCACCTGAGATGCAAGTCAACTTATTGCAGTGTTCAGCTCGGTGCAGTTTCCACATCAAGCTTTCAGCGAGCTAATGACGTGTGAAATGCATCTTGTAAGCTGATGCTAATGTTGTCTATGGCAACAGGCAGCACAGACTCTACACGACGTAGCAGTCTTAGCCACTTAATACAAACTCCACACTGCCCGCAGCCTTTTGTTTTTGTGGCCAAAACACTTTTTCAATTTCTTGCTACTCGCCAGAGGACATAAACAAAAGTGCAAGCCTTTCAAGTCGGCGCATTGCAAACGACTTCTCCACTTGGAGAACTCAGGTGTACAGTTGGGACTGATGGGGGCTGATGGGGTCACTGAGGGGGTTTAGCTTTCAAAGAGACACGGGAACGTCAACCCCAATTTAAAATGCTCGTCACGTTTTTAGCTACTTTTTGGGGCGACAGGCGGCAGACGCTCGACGCGAATCGCGTGCAGACAAAACCCTAAAACGGTGCACGTGTGTGCATGTGCATGCCACGCCTCCTTCCCCTCCGTCATCAACCTCCACTCCAACTGGGCTGATGTCGACAATTTCAAGTGCATTTTTAAATTGCAAATAATTTTTTATAACATTGTGCGCCATTTATCGCCGTTAGACTCAGTTGATGGGTTATTATTCAATCAGCCAATTTTATTCGCCAAAACTACAGTGAACTCTGCATAAAGCAGACAACACTTTATACCTTTTAAGGTAAATTGAAACCATTTGCCTAATCTTCTAATTAAATATGGAACTAATTGTCTTGGCAAACTCTCGACATAAATTGTACATTTTTATGGCTACCTGAAAAGGGGTGTTCTTTTCATGCAGGCAAAACTGTAGCTAATTAGGTTTATTGCACTGACACATAATTACAATTGGAGCATTTTATTGTTTACTTTATTTCAAAAGTTCTTCCCCTATTTCGTCCCTTTGCCAAAGTCTTTGTTTTTCCAGGGTTTCCATTTTTTTGGCACAACATGGGGAAAAGTTTTCGCATTTGGCCTGCAATTTCATGTGGAGTTTATTTTTTTTGTTCAACAAATTTATGCTGACAGCTGTAAAAATTATGCAAATTTTATTTGCTTTCAAAATTAGTGCAGACTTTTAGGCGTTTTATGGCCTGAAAACTGGGTCTCACATTTTGTAATAATACATAAATACATAAAATCAAATGATAAATGCGGATTCTAGAATATTACTTTTATTATTTGTTTATTAAGTTTCCCAGCACTACAATTGTAATCTTATTTATTAATGTACCAGTCACAATAATTCTAAATATTAACATAATTTGATAAAATGACGCACTCAAAGACAATTGTAATGAGAGTAAAAACTTAATTAAGATGGAATAACAAGAGATAATAAAGAGATTAAATTCTAAACATGACTATAGATATTAACTCACATATAATATATATACATATATGTTTATTAAGTATCAACCTTTTTATTTGTTCAACAACGATTAATTATTTATTTTTAGAAACAATTAATATTTTTACGGGTAAGTTCAGATCATATGTTTGAATATTTAAATATGTTGACATTTCAATCTGTTATTATAATAATCTAAACCTATAATTATACAACATTTTCCAGTGTGCTCCACAAATCTTTAGAAATTTCACACAAAAATATATAGAATTATAAAAAAATTTGTACTTAAAGTTGTATTTTATTGAATAGATAAATTCCTTAATAACACATATTACGCCATTTCATTTAAAAATGGGCTCGAAAGCTTGTGTAACTTGTGTAGCATAACATTGTTATAAATATTATAAATTACAATCAATGTAAATAACTTATTAAGAGAAAGTAAAATAAAAACTAAAAACAGATAAGAATTAATATTTCCAACTGTAAGTATAAGAGACTCTTATTTTTAAATAATATCTGTATTTATTTTCATTCTGGAAGTAATAACATTTACCTGGGCAGTTATTCTATTTATTATAAAGTTTTTATTTAGTACCCTTCCCTATCATTTTATCTATGAGTATAATACACTTTATTTAAACACGCAAGTCCATTACATTGCATTACATTACATTTTTCTACTCGTAGCTCATTCAACCAGCCCCCTTGGGTGCAACAGAAACAATACATCATCATTTACGAAGCTTATAAATTTTATATGGATGTCGAAGCCATGTTCAAAGAAAAAAAGCCCGAAAAAAAAACACTGCAAATACTTTAAAATCGAGCAGCAAAACGAATAGAAGAAAAGAAAAGTAAAGAAGTGGATGGGGAGAACAGGCTCGATTGAAATATAAAAACCACAAAACAAGGCTGCAAAGCAGACAGAGAGTGAGTCCTCTGTCCTGTGTGTTGGGTCCTGGGTCATAGGACAACACTAAAAACAGGCAAATTTTATTTGCATGCGGCTTTTCAATTCGTCTAAGAACATAAAACGAGCCAAAGGAACACTGAGAAATGTTGAGGGAACCCTTTCGATGATGCAAAATAAAGAAAGCTGTAAAAAACGAAAGAAATAGAGCATGTGGAACAAAGCGAAAGAGAGAGAGAATGATACAGAGAGAGAGGAAGGGAGAGAGATAGAGTGAACGGAGGCGCGGCGTCTTAACAATTTCCTGCCAACTTCTGCTTCATTGCATATTTCCGTTTCCGACCGTGTTTGTCTGTCTGTCTATCTGTCTGTCTGTCTACAAGTCTGTCTCTCTGTCTGATATCGTCTGGCGGGGCACACATGAGAACAGTGTACTGAGAACTTCGAGTAGAGAGTAGAGAATTGCGACGACAGCCTCAAAATTTTTTCTTTTACGATTTGCAATTATTTTTGCTCATTTCAGCAGAAGTAAACATGCCCGCAATTCCTTAAGGACAACTAAAGGACTAGACGCTCCCCTCAATATAGTGGCAACTATGCAACAAGGGAGAACAAGAGGGGAAGTGACAGAGAGAGTGAGAGAGAGCTAGTTCTCCCAGCTGTCCTTCACATTACAATTTACATAAGTTGATAGCCGGCAGTTGATATTTTTCGACTTGCTTGCTTAACCCCTCTCTTTCTCTATATCTCCCTCTCGATTCCATTCTCCCTCTCTATCACTTTGTGCGTGTTTTCAGTTATTTGTCCGCTTGAGCAAAGTTCTTGAGCATCGCTCTAAGCAGTTTACATGAAAAGCATTTTAACTGCAACGAGGCGAACGACATAAATCGACATTGGCAACATTCTCCTGAAGAACTTCATCCCCAAACCATATGCCTATCCAAGTTACTCCGGACGAGGTTGTGGTAGGGAAATTATAGCTCTAAGGACTAGCTGCCAATTGTCTTTTGTCCAGGATGTTGTACACAAGAAGTTCAATTCGAGCTGCATTTGCAGATACTTCTATTGAGTCGGAACAGCTGTTCTTTTCATGTTGTCAAAGCAAATATCTTTATTTATGTAGATGTAGAATTGTGAATGACTCAATCTCTATTTGGTTGGTTTATATAACTTTAAAAAAATCTATTAAGAAAGACATTTCATATATATTGCTGTCAACAAAACCATGTAAAGAAATAAAGCATTAGAGATAATATAAGAATTTTTTTTTATTTCTAGCTAGTGAACAATATTAACAATAATAATATACTTATTGACTTTCTAGAAAATACAATTCTGAGTTACTTCTTCTTCGATTTTATTTGAGAAGAGAAAAGGCTTTTTTGCTTGGCTCGGGATACTGATTGAAAGTATGTTCTAGCCTGTTACGGTTTTAACTTCCAGCTAAATTTTTCTGAAGTTTATTTTATTTACCTGTTTTAATTTAATTTCGACTAAGCCTTGCGGATTGAATTCAGTTTAAACTGAAGAGTTTTATTTCAATAAAGCTAAAGAGTAAAGAGCACAACTTATTTAATGATGATTATAATCGGAAATGCTTCTTTGAATTCAACTGATATCCTGAATTTGTCAATATTAAAATATTCTACAAAAAGTGTTAATCCTTTACTCTTTTAATTTAATTTTAAAGCATACAAAGTCGCATGCATTGAGAATCGCTACCATTTGTGCAATTGTTTTTCCGTTTTCCTTTTTTTGTTCATAATGACAAGCGCCTGCCATGTGGCAGATCTGCAGGCTGTCAACATGTGGCGCCTCCAGCTCAGTCTTTATTCGTGTATGTCTCTCTCTTCCCGACTCTTTTTTTCTCTCTTTCTCTCTCTCTCCCTCTTCTTTTCGGTCTGTCGTGCTTCGGCTGAGCTACCCGCAAATTGGCCACGTAAAAAGCACAAACAACAAAAAATCCCTTTTGCACTGCATTGAAAAATGAAAATAGACTAAGTAGAAATCTTAACTTGAATCAAATATGTTTGACTTTCAGATACTGCTTGATTATTATTAATATAAAATAAACTATGTGCTAAAAAGATTTTCGAATCTTACAATTTAAGTAATTATATGATGAAAATCAATTTAAATAATAGGGGTTGTACATTTTGCAAATGATTATAAATTCAAATTACAAATTATTAGTAATCAAGTATAGGTTATGACTTCTGTTATATTTTTTTTGATCAATTTCACTTTCCAATTCGAGTATCGAATAAGCTAAATTTTAAGCAGTACTTATATTACAAAAAAGAAAAAATATTATTAGTATCATCGGATATGTTTTTTAGGTATAGACATAGTACTTCTGTTAGAATTTGAATTAACTCACAAAGAGCATAATAAAAAATACATGTATAAAGTAATTTTGATTATAATTCTTCGCACAAGTCAAAAACATAGTAATTAAGGAAACAATACAATAATATGAATTCAAATAAATAATTAAATAAAAAATAAATAAATATAAATATAAACCGGTAAATATACTTTTTTTAAATTTAAGAGCTATTATTTCAATTTTATAAAAATTCTGGCGTAATTTATTTGGTTTTTCTCCTATACACCCCACTTGCCTTTATTTACAGGGTGTAAGCGGAAAAAAGTGGCAAAACATTTGCCTTTGAAGTGCCTTCCTTCTGCTCGTTTCCCATTCGAAATGTTTCGAACGCGTGCAGAAAATCAAAATAAAACGCTTTTCGTTTCATTTGCAATGAAATTCGCAAGTGCTGCCTTTGTTTTGTGTTTACTATTTCTATATATATCTCTGTCTCTACGTTTCTATGTTTGTTTGTTTGTTTGTTTGTTTCTCTGTCGCTCTGTCTATTTGTTTGTTTGGAGCTGAGACTTAAATCGTTTTCCAATACAGAGAAAGGGATGACGCCTCTCTTGATGGGCATTTTCTATGCACACGGCATGTGGGCAATCGGCAATCAGCGGCCCACTTCCGTGTCCGGGTGTCATTTTTATGTGTACTATGTGTGAGTGTGTGTATGTGTGAATGTGTATATATGCATGTGTGTAGAGGGCTCACTTGTTTCCGTTTTCAGTTTTATTTCTCGCCCTGAAAATGGCCCTGAATATTTAACTAGCTACAATTGACTATGATTGTTATGTCAGTTGCCCAGTTCCCTGCTCGACATCATCGAATCCACATTTTACAATTAGACTGAGAGGCTACTGAGGGCGGGAGGGAGATTGTGATTACACGGGTTTTGCCTGCTTCTTCATTTATCAATTTGCTTAACATTTTTCTCCTCTAGAAAGCATTTCTCAGCACTTGCTTTGAGTTTGGAAAATGAAAAAAATTGCAATTTTAACGCATGACGGCGCATTTTCAATGCGCTCCCGAGGCAAAAAGTGCTTCAGATTTCTACTTCTACTTAGACATCGTCGCGTAATCGAATATAAATTGAATTTTTACAACAAATGGATTTTGCCAAAGGTTTTTTCTTCCATCTTTTCTTCCTTCGTCTGCCTCTTAACTTCACTCAAACGAAATAAGCATCAGGATTAATATATGCATTAAAAAATATAAGCAAAGGTGAAGCATACAAAGCACTTTACTTTCCTTCCTTTCAAGCCAAGTTAACTGAGGCCACTGCAGTTCTAGCACTATTGATGTTACTGCCAACGATTTTTATTGAATATGTTTTGGCAACATCACCAACCCACTCATAAGCCAACAATCCAGAGTTCACATGATTAGTTTGTCTCCGCCCAGGCCACGCCATTTTATTTATATTGTTTACACTGCCGCGAAGTTGGTATAATTAAATTCTTTTGGCTCTGTTCCATTTGCGTGACTGTCAATGTCTGTTTAGAGCTCTGAATGTGGTGATAATTTATGTGCTAATTCTATTTGACTTGGAATTTATTGGGACGGGTCAGGCACACATTAATCAGTCATGATATTATTGTCTCCACTAAAAGCTTTACTATCAATTGGCTAAATTAGCTATAATTTAAAGCATTTTATTAATAAAAAGTCAATCGATATGTTTTAAAATAAACATGTATTTAGAAACCTTTTTAGAAACCAAATAGGCTATATACTTATTAAAACATTATGTTTAGAAATGCTTAGTTCATATGATTTTTATGATTTGATAACATTATTGATATACTAAATAACATAGGTATAGATATTTTTGTCATATCATTTTTAAGTTCAATTCACGTTTCACAATTTGGACCAGTTCCTTTCGAAACGTGTGTTCATCTCTGATTTTTCTGAATCTGTTATGAAATTGGTTTCAAGTTTCGCTCGACACATTTTCACATTTCTTGCACGCATGTTTCTCATTGCCACCACCCTGTCCGCCCGGTCTCTTTGGTGTACCCTCTCACGTTGTCTAACTGTCTGATTGAATATTTTTTCGTTTTCATTTTTGGCGTTTTTGCTGGCGCTCGCACTTTTTCCGACCGACACTTGAACGCCTTTTTTTATGGCATGTTTTGCACTTTATGCATATTTTTTGCATTTATTGTGGCCAAACATGTAGACGAGGCTGGTTTCCCCTAGCTAGACTTCAGGTCTATCCCGGCTAATGTATGCTCGTCACGTTTAGCCACTTGTGTCCTGCGAACTCCCTTATGCCCCTCTCGGTGTTGTTGCCGTTTCTCCGTGTCTTCACATTCACTTAGTGCAAGTCTTGGCTATACCTCTTTTGCATATTGATACGGTTACATGTGAAATCCACTTGGCACCCTGGTACCAAACTCTCAACCCTCACTCGCTTTGTAATGGAAATTAACAGCAGTTTATGTTGTCCATTGCTAGCACTTCAATTTACCAGCTCAGAAACGAGTATAAGCCAATAATGCACATAGCATAAATTACTTGCAGGCAGAAATTGATGCAAAAGAAATGTGTAAATAAAGATGAACGCAAAGTTTTATTTAACAATTAAGTTTATTTCTAAAAACAAACGTAAATTGCTCTTGAAGTTCAACTTGAAGCACTTGGTTTAATTGTGTTTATTTCACATTGCATACACATGGGCGAACTGCTTGAAATGAACTGCTTGAAATTAACTCGGCGCGTGTTCGAGTGCATTTCGTCTGCTTGCTGCCAAACTAAACAAATTAAATGCAACGCCCGAAAACAAAAAGAGTAATTGCAACTAAAACTGCATTTAAAGAGGCCTTTGCGCTCTGTCGAAACTGACCAACCCCAACGAAAGGCAATGGCCTAACATTTCATTGAATTTTGTTGCAAATTGTTTGCCCGTGGGCCATAAAAATGCACATAAAAACCTCTTAGCAATTTTATACAGCACGCAAAGCAATTAAAGCAACGACCCCGCTCTGCATGGGGAAAAGTTTTGGCGCCCAAATGGCGCACGAAGGCGCCTCAATGTCAGCTCATTAAAGTTTAGTGGGCGGTTTTTGCATAGCATTTTGAGAGTGACGCCAAAGCACGCAAGACAACTGCAACTAGGGAGAAAGACGAGAAAACAGACAGACGTTTTGTTGCTGTCACGCCCACACACATACACTCACACACACACACACACACAGAAAACTTTCTGAAGCTCATCAAGTGAAGGCGAAAGACGCAAAACTTTTTCTGGCGATAAATCAAATTTTAGCTTGTTAACTCGCTCGTTTAAATTAAGTTGAATATTAGCTCAGGCAAAAGGCGAGAGACCTAAAAGAGCGCACCCAAAGTACAAGCTAAAATTTTATGTAATTTAAAGCATTTCCCTGTAATTGGTGAAGAAAACACTAAGGAAAAAGTATAAGGAAATACCCAAATACTACGGCGGCGTCGACGCTGACAGCTAATGAAAATATTTGGCAATTTGGCTCCGGTTTGAGGCCCTTGAGGTCGAAGGAGGTAGGTTGGTAATTAGCGTAGTGCATATTTAAGGGGTTTACATTGGGCAAAGAATGTGGCAAAGGAAAGAATAGGGAATAAGGAAGTGGAAAGGAGTTTGAACTGAGTTTGCTGACTGTTTGCCAAACAGAAATGCATAAAAACTTAAGGAAATGCGATTAGTTTGGATTGCAAGGTAGGGAAATAGGCATGCAATAAATAAATAAAGTTGTTAAGCTTATTAAGTGTGAAGAATAAGAAATAAAGAAGATGTGTAAGATGTTTTATTACATAAGAGTTGCAGTTATTATGTTATATTTAACTCAGAAAAGAAAATAAAATTATTCCGCTGATGATAGAGATTGGAATCTCTTGAAATATGAATACCATAGCCTTGCTCCTTGACTTTTAGACAGTGTTTTTGAGAGATCTTTTCGTAGTCGATCTCAAGTCAAATACCCTTCATTTAACAATTACAAATGTCGATATTTACTACAAAATACACCATTTTGATTTGGAAATACTTTTGTTCAAGTCAATATATTATTATATAAAACTGGAACTTTATGCAAAATCATCTGATTATATTGAGTTATACATTGCATTACAAACAACTTATCTACATTTATAATTACTTTTGAAGATTATTTTAAGTCTTCGCTTAAAAAAATAAATAGACAAATTAAATAAATGTAAATTGACGTAAATAAACTGAAAATATCGACATAAATAAAGGCATAAGTAAACTAATAAATAGAATTTCACTGAGTTTAAAGTTATTCCGAGTAATCTTATGGAATGCTATATCGAATCCCAAGAGAGAATAATTTTAGAGTAGTCACATATACTAGATATACAATTAATACAGTACACAACCCAGTTGGATTTACACCATATGTCGTGGTGTAATCTAACACTCTGACATCCATCAAAAGTGTTTGTCGTCTGCAGGTCAACAGCTCATTTCAAGTGATTACTAACAGAACACAGCTCTAGAGGGTTTTCTAATCACAACACACAACGCCCATGACCAAAGTCCCCAATCAGCTAGTCCAGGCCGCTTGTTATTGTCATTGTTATCAACAATGTCACTGCAAATAGCAACAAATTTCGTACAACAGAAAGTTTGTGGAATGGGGAGAAATAGGGAGGTAGGCCGACAGAATTAAAGAAGAGGGAAAGAGGGAATTTGGGGCATGTCTCATGTGGGCATATGTTAAATATTTTGACACTTTTGCGCACGGTTGAGCCGCCGACGCCTGTGTTGAACTTTGACAATCTAATGGAACTTGATGAGGGTACACTTCCGCTTAAGCACAGCAGCAACAACAACAACAATAGCAACCTTTCGTATTGCGAATTTATTTAAATTTAAAAATACAAACTGCCCAAATTTGTACCAATTTGAAGTAGTTGTTGTCGACCAGGTGCAATAGTTAGTGATAATCAACGCACTGAAATCAGCGACTGTCGGAATGTTGTTACATTTTGTAAGAGGGAAAGAGAGAAGAGGAACGGAAACAAGAGGGGGAATACGTAAACCAAACCGCATTAGCGGTCGCCACTGAGCTTTGCTGTGGCCTCATGCGCAGTTAACGGCATTTTCCAGAGAGAGAACGTTAGAATTCTAGACTAACTGGACTGGCAAACTGAAACTTAATTAAGTGTTGGTTGAGGTCCTTTGGGCCAGTTGCGAATGCCATCGAATAGTTTGCCCAAATGTTGTTCACTGACCATCGATAAATGTTAACAGTTTTGGTTTTTGCGGATTTGCAGTTGATTTTAGTGTAACATTGAGTATACGTATAGGTGTACGAGTGTGCAGTCTGATTGCACAGTTTGTGTTCGAGTTAAAGCGTTTTTTTGACAACCTTAGTCAATCGAATTTTTCGCAATTCAATCAAAAATGCAAGAGCTTTAAGTTCTGTGTATAAAGATCTTTGACTCGAGATTTCGATTACTTTTTTAAGAAAGCCAATATTTTTCTGGTCTTCAATTACCATAATCTTATATTTAAAAACAAAAACAAATTTTAAAAGTAATAGTAATGTTCAATTATAATTTAACATCATTACATTAATATCTGGAATTTGTTATCTTTTACATATCCTGAAAGAACGTAGAGAAGTGCCTGTCTTTATTCTAGGGCTGTGGGGCTCATACCAATATATTTTTTCTCTCTTAAACACCTTTTTATTAAACCCTCTACACGTATTTTTGTATTTACATATATTTAGATATAATTATGCTTGCGAGACAAAAAAGCGTCTAATCTCATGTACAACAATTGCGAATGGTATCCTTGGGGACTACGCATGCTATTCGTAGAATTACAAGGAGAACCTCCACCCCTTGTCGGTTCGCTATGCTGCCAATTTTCGTTATCGTTTTCAAATTGAAAATTTGCGTAATCACATTTTAAGTGAAAATCGTTTTACAAATGAAATTAAATCGATTTTTCAGCCAGACACTTAAAGTGAGAGAGAAAGATAAGAATCGTTGGCAAAAGTTACGCATACGCCGCATTACATTATGGCTTTTCATATCCGTTTCTGTTTCCGCTTCCGTTTTAACAACTTTAAGTCCACTGCACTTTTGGTTTGAAATATGCGTGGTTTTCTTCCACTTCTTTTTGTTTTTCTATATATTTTCGTCGTCCCGATGCATTTCAAAGCCCCATCAACGTCATCAAATCGTTAGTCAAATACGCAAAAAAGAACTTTTCCATCTTCCTTCTTATGGCAATAAAAATGATGAAGTGCTACGCGAGTTCTCTAAAGTGCATTCATTTTACATATACAGAGAGAGTCTCTCACTAAAGTCTAGTATGTTGGCATAGCTTTTGCTGGAGTTGATGGCTTGGATATACATATGCTGTTAACCGTTAGGGTATTTAAGATTTGAGACTGAATTTGTAACTTGTAAGCTTAACAATATTATTCAAAGACTAGATTAGTTAACCTCTCACTTAATATTACTTTCAATAAAATGTATATAATAACATTAACTCAAATATAATTTTTACAATCATTATTTTAAATTCAAACGATAGGTTAGGTATTTCTTCCGTTTCTTTTCATAGTAAGCTATTATATATTACTCAAAGATCACAGAAACTTTTGTACTTTATCACATGATTTTCACTATAAATCAAGCTAAAATCTTTAACTCATATATTATTTTAACAATAAATCTTATATCACCATGAAGATTTTAATTTTGACTTGCTTCCTTATGATGTCATTGCCAATTGTTATTCCTTACAATAAAATCATTCGTCAACGTAAGTATTTCTACTATTTTCTCGCACTTATCAAGTTAATTTTTTTCCTCTTTCCATTTTTTAGCCAAGTGTTTATACATGGCTGATGCTGGACCTTGTGAAGATGAAGTGAAGGTCTATGGTTATGATTATTTAACCAATCGCTGTGTCCATTTTATTTATGGCGGCTGTGGGGGAAATCCAAATCGTTTTGCCACCAAGGAGGAATGCATGAAGGAATGTCATGTGGAGAGCGAAGAGAGTGCCGAGGATGAGGAGCATATTCTTGATGACATATATGTCAAAAATGAGTTATAAATTGATAAAACTACTTTAATTAACTAGTAACTAAAGGGCATCAAAGCATCGACGTGTCTGTCTTTTTATGCGCTATGCAATCGTATACACTCAGTTGGAACTTCTCCGTTTCACTCCTTGAAAGTAATGCGTTTTCTTTTGACGCTAACTGTCTCCATTGCAGTCTGACTGCCGTTTCTCCATCTCAAACTCTGTCTATTGCTGTACTCGTATATCTCTGGTAGATGTCTGTTTGCTGCCAATCTGAGCGACCATTAAGTCAAAACAGCTGAAGTAATTTAGCAGCTTCACAGAGCTGAGCTTTGACTGCATTCAGTTGCCAGTTATTTTTGGACTAAGACTCTTGACAATTTTTGACATGCAATTTTCGCTGCAGGCTCAAATAAGTTTGCTTCAATTTCAACCAGATGATGACTTTCCCTCACAGAATGTACTAGAAATTCTAGTCGTCTGTCTTCTTTCTCTCTCTCCTCTCTCTGTCTCTCACTCTGTCATGCAAAAATATCTCTAGGAATATCCTTTGTTGAGTTTATGTGCAATGCGGACGTTGCTAAATTTACTGCTAATTACAATCAATTTTTGCAAATGTCGCAATCAACTTTATTAAAGCTGAAAGCCGAGTTGAAAACGTGCAAAAAGTGTTGCCTACTTTTGTGCGTCTATTGAGAATGTTCGCTCATTAACCGCTCAAAGGCATTTTGTGGCTTAATTAGCGACATAAAAGTAGCTCACAATCCCCGCTCCAATCCCCCGTCCCCCTTTATCTGGTCATGTGACACTTCTGGCCAATCCCCAGCTATTTAACTTGCTTCTCACGTTGCCTTGACTGAGGAGGGGAAACTTTTATGACTGATTATGTTGTTTTTCGGCGTTTAATTGCCACTTGGCCTATGTATGTGACTATTTTTATGGCTAATGAGCAACTTGAGGTAAATTCTTGGTCTATTTTTGTTGGCATCAGGTGCATGTTTATTAGGATTGCAGGGGTAAATGGCATAAGAAACAGAGTTGACCAATAAAATACATGAAATTCAGTGAGGGTTGTGAAAATTGAGATAAATTAAAATGAATGGTTTGTTGAAGCAACAGAAAATTGGGATGAAAAGTTAAACGACTAGTAAGTTACATTTTGATCGAATGACAAACTTTCGAGTTACTTTAAGCATTTGCAAATTATCTAATAAACATTAAATTTGCCTTTTAACGCTTTGGTCTTAACTCCGAGCTTAAGCTAAATTCATTTGACTAGTATAAAAATGATAAAGATAGTATTTATAGTAATTAAAACAATATTTCCCATGAGTCAAAAACCTCACCAAAACCTATAAATATCATACAGACGATTACGCACGTTTTCAGAAATTTCGACTTTTTTAGTAAGGCCAATTAGTTTCTAGTAGGGCTTGATTTTTCCAATTGTCAAATCATTATATTTATGTTTTTTTAACAACAAGCCTAAAATAAACATAATGTATAGCTTAAAATTTGTAGTTTATATTTTGTTATTATTACATAACTTCGATAAATATAGAGTTGCAGTGGCTGACGAACTTTATCTCTCTAAACACATTGATGCAGTTGAAACTAACTACATCCATCAACGAAATTCAGCTAGGAATGTCAGCATAACCAATGGGATAACCAAAGCAACTGAAGAGTCTCAACATAGTATTATCCAAGTCAAGCGTATTAACAAGAAACTGCGTCTAACTAATACCAACTCTAGTATAAACAGCATCAAAGAGGATAATGGCTTTCATTTTCTGATAACTGGAGGTTATCGTCCTGAGAATAATCCTTACGTCAAATATACTGTATCCTTACGCTCTCGTAAAAAAAACAAGTTCTTTGGCGACAATCACTTCTGCGGTGGCTCAATAATTTCAAAGAAGGTTATTTTAACAGCTGCGCATTGTGTAATGCCTGCAAAATTTAAAGTTATACCAAGGCAGATGAAAGTAATTGTAGGTACACCCCGTCGACTGGTAAGGTCCGAAAATACTCAAGAGATGCTGGTGAATAAAGTAATTCCACACCCAAAATATATCCGGGGACTCAGCAATATCTATGACGTTGCAATTATTAAACTTAAAGACGAGATACGCTTAAACGATGAATTTGCTAGCATTATACCATTAAATGATCGGGATCCAATTGGAATGAAATGTACAATCGTAGGGTGGGGTACTATTTCTTCGGGTGGACCCATGGCCGATGAGGTGGTCTGCGGTGATGTTATTATTAATTCGCATGCGTATTGTCGCTCGATGATGACAAGGACTCTGTTCGGCATGACCAGTTCACGTTTTAAAAAAGGTATGATATGCGCAACCAATCCAAATCAACACGAAGTGGACACTTGCCAAGGCGACTCAGGTGGCCCATTATTTTGTGATGGTAAGCTGGTGGGAATTACCTCATTCGGTTTTGGATGTGGCGGTCCGAATTCTTGTGGGGTCTACACCGATGTCTATTACTATCGCGATTGGATATCCCGTAATGCGGCATGTTGCCTTACTCTACAATTGTCCTGCTATTCCAAGCTAGCACTGATCATGTCTGTGATACTGACATTAGTTCTGAATAGATACATTTGAATAAAAAAAGATTTAAGTCACACACTGAGCCAATAAAAATTTGATAAAAATGCTTGTGTTGTGGTATAAGACTGCAATAAAATTGTTAAAATTGGAATAATGCTAGTAATATTACTACAACTATCAAGTTGACCAAAAGAGATACAAAAAAAACGTTCTGCTTAAAACAAGTGAGTTATATAAAATCTCTAATTTGGGAAGACTCTAGTTTGGGAAGACACTTGTATTCATAAGACTGTTGCTCTTATTCTAAGTACTATTAACTTATTTAATACACTATCTTGATCTAATGCTAATCATTTTAGATATATTCCAATCCCCAGCACTTAAGTATTTGTCTACAGTCCATTAATTTTTGGCACAAATTGATGCCTTAATTTAAAGTATAATCAAACGTCTGACGACATCGCACACACTTCATACACTCTGACACCCCTAAAAACGAGAAGCAACAGCTTGAAGCATTGAAATGTATTTCACAATAAATTAAATTTCATACACTCTTGAGTTGGTGCTCAAAATTTAAATAGGTCAAACATGCATTTAATTTCCGCAAGAATGAAATGAATTTGTCTGCTCTGAGTTCTGCCTACAGCTGTCAGATACATAAAACATACACATAAACACACACAAAGTGAGGCAACCGGAAACAGACGCTCGACAGTCGCCTCCTGCCACGCCCACAAGGACACATGAGGTAGCCTGAATTATTCTTTGGTTCTATTTCACCTTCTGTTCTGTTTTTGGTCGGCATCTGCACACTTAACTTATTTGGCTCCATTAAAATCTTGCTAAATAAATATTTAATGCGTGAACAACTGGGAAATTGAACTGGGAGAATGTTAGGAGTCTAAATGGAGACTGTAGGAGGTCAGAGGTTTGCGGTGCGAGGTCGCAGGTTAAATGCGACGCAACAGCCTGTCAGATGATTTATGAGCTTCACTTGTGCCTGGCAAACCGCTTGCCACTGCCACTTGCCACTGCCACAGTCACTTGCCTCGTACCTCGTGCCACAGTTTGGACTGCCTTTTGTGCTGGCTAATGGCTCATAATTGATTTTTATGCCTATTGTTGGCCTGGCCCTTTTAAATGGCGCGTTGTTAATGCGACGCACTGCAGCAGTTTTCATCCTGCCCTCTTCACTTTTGGCCATAAACGAAAAGTGTGGTGTATGGGAGAAAGCGAGGTATATTAAAATCTTATAATTTCAGCCACATTTGAAGTGTGCATAAATTAATTTTAATGCCATAAAAGTTGTGTTTAATGATGCAGTTGCAAAATGGTCAATTGTTTAAGTTGGTTCTTCTTGGTCACTACTCGTACAATATAATTGACCATATCGTTTTATGAAGAGGAAAATATACAAAAATGTACAGAGTATGATTTAAGCCCTTTTTAAATAGAAATTGTTGAGAGAAAATATTTAAAATGTATTCAAGCGAAAAAGAAGAGTGTAAAGAGATTTAAATTTCAAAATATAAGCAACTCAACTTTGATTATATTGTAGATCATAATGCTTGGAATAATAGTTATATTTAAAACGCGTTCAGTTTGTAATAAAAATTTAAAAAAATGAAAACTTATGATAAATTTATAGAAGGCGTAAATAAGTAAAATATGTTCTCCTCCTACAAAACTCAGAAAGTGTAGTAAAGCTGCACTAATTTTTAAGTGACCTTGATCATGGTTTGCACTGTGACTAATTTTATAAAGGGAAAAAAAAGTATTCCTTTCTTCACTATTTGTTTAAGTACGCTAAACTGTTGTTTATTCTTTTCTTCTATCTTTATCTATATAAAACTTAATTTCTATCTAATATCTATCTTTCTGTCCCCCTTAACCTCTCTCTCTCTTTCTTCCTACGCCTTTTGTTAACTCCGTTAACATGCCATATAACCGGAATTACCACTTGCTATTTATCAAAGAGACAACCCAACTTGATTTAATAATTCTAATAAGAAACAGGACCGCCCCCAAGAAGCTGTTGCCTTCAACTAAAATCTAAATAAATAAATGTCCGTTTACGACACCTACGATATGTACGTGGCCATCACAAGAGCCATGGCTAGACTAGAAAAGCATCAACCCTAGCCAGACTTGGTCCTGGCTGTTGTCTATCCAGGATCCAGGAAAGTGTGGCACCTTTGGCATGCCTGGCATTTCAAGCATTTACTTTAATAATGCGCATAAATTGGTAGACCCGTTGGACCTTTTGACTGCTTCATTCCCTTGCTTCTGGCCCTTATCCAGACTTGGCTCTTGAATGGCGGACAGCTTCTCCAGTCAGACAGGCGTGCGTTCATTTCATTTAGCTTTTGTTTGACTTGGCCCCATCCAATTCCAACTACAGCTTCAACTCCCTTTCCTTCTTCGACTTTTCCTCCAACTCCCTTTCCTACTCCGACTTTTTCTTCATTTGTCTGCCTGTCTAGCTGGGCATTGTTTTTGGATCGTTCTTCCCCCTTCGGACTGACCCCTAGCATATTTTTGCAAGCGTTTAATCTTTAATTTGCCACTACTCTATGGGCTAGCCACATTTCCCATCTCCCTCATTTCCTCCTCTCTCTCTGCCTGTCTATCCAACTGTCGACTGTCCCAGCTCCTTTCGCTTTTGCCCTCGGCTCAATTTATTTGTTTTCAGCTTAGCTTTTTGGGGGAACGCATTAAATTAAATACTTAGTCGCTGGAATAGTAAAAATTATGCCAGCATTTAAGTGTTTAATATCCGTCTGAGACTTTGGCCTCGGGTTTTCCCTCTTTAGGGCGCAACGACTCTGATATTTATTAGTTGACTTTAATGGAAAAACAGAGGACTGTTAGCTAAATAAAATTGTTTTTGAGCGCTGACTTATGAGGAGCCATAAAGATATTTGGGTTATCCTTTTTGCAGATGTCACTAAGAGGCATAAGTAATTCTAATTTAAGCCAAATTACATTCCATTTATTTTATAAAATTTAAAGAGAACAGATTTTCATTTAAAGAGACATTTTAATAAAGTTAAGTATTAAGTATTTAAGTATTTTTTCTATGATCATTATTATACTCAAAATTTTAAAATTGAACTTTAAGAAAATTGTATTAAATTTTCTATAATTTTCTCTTTTACCATATTATGATTCGTATTTTCAATTTGGTATATGACAATTCATTTCGCTTGTTTAGATTTTATTTTGCATAGTTTATTTAGACAGTTTTAATAGTTATTATTCTTATTTTTAATATTATTGAATTTCATTTGTTTTTATTTAATTTTTTGATTTATTGGTATTATAGAATTTCTTTAATTTTCTTTCTGCTCCTTTAACAACTTCATTGTTTAAGTATCTTTGAAAGCTGAAAAACTATTGCGGACTGTTATTGGTTTCAGTCAAAAATAGATTTTATATATATTTTATTTTCCTTTATTTTAAATTTTTAACAACAATATTTTTGTTAAATGAATTCACTAGTCACTAATAGTGTTATGTTATTTATGTATGTAAAGCTTTCTTATACGATTTGTTTAGTTAAAATTTAAATGCTTAAAAAATCATTTCATAACACTTTATTATACATTTAATTGCTATTAATATTAATAATAATAACTTAAATCACACTCGATAGTAGTTACTAAACTAACTTTCATCTACTGAGTGCAATACTCTGTCTCTCAGAATCTGTCCAACGTAAGAGCTACTTCAACTAGTCTGTGGTCTAATACGTCAAATACTTGAATGTATTGCACACCTTAAACGAATGGAATAACTAACATTCCAAGGACTCCAACTACATTCAAACTACATTGAATGGCGCTTTAGTTGTGCAACTGAATAGTTGGGAATAGGTCTGGAGGAGCACGGACCAACCACAGACAGAACCCAGAGGACTCTCAACAGAACTGCACTCGACCGATGGCTGCTGTTGGCAGCAATTGTTAATAAGATTTGCACATCATTTCACGTGTCTCAACCAAATGTCTGTCTGGGTGTTGTACTCGTATATTTGCATGCAATAAAGCCACAACTGGAGCCAGTGGAGCAGCTCCTGGACCAGCATCTTCCCACTGGCAATTTGCATTGTCTGGTGGCATTTTATGGCCAGGGCAAGTTGATGCTACATTTGTGGATAGTTTTGTTCATGCAACTGGCAAAATGGGAATGCTTACGAATAGAAAAATACAAAGGGGAATACTTTCCGAAGAGGAGAACTCATTCCATCCATTCAAAGACAACTGCAACTGCAGTTCGTGCTTAAGCCGCTTGGCAGACCATTATTGCATTTTTGAGGGCAGTTTTTGACACAAATTAAATAGAATTTCCCAAGAAAATCGCCATGACTGGGCTTTAAATATTGAAAATCATTTCCTTCGCTTGGGCTAAATGAAAAGCATACAAAGTAATCGGGCAATTTGTTATAAATAATTGATGTGAACCTCAGTTGATTTACTTTTTTGCCCAGCAATATATTTCACACTCTTTGCATAAGTTATTGGGTGTCTTAACCCAAAACAAAGGAAACGTTAAGGTTAGCTAAACTAAGAGATATCCTTTAACCAAAATTAAGGTAAAACTCTCATTACTTTTACCTAAATGTTTCATTCATAAACATCGTTAAAGTCCTAATATAATGTTATGTAAAATATGTTTACCTGTTTGCAAAGTGCTACTATACCTCCCCTTTTTATGGGTATAGGGTATAGAAAAGGGCAAATTAAATTGCCATAAAGGAATGATTTGCTTATTTTTTCTTCGCTTTGTTGGGGGCACGAATGAGAGATAATAAAAACAAAAACATTGGCCAGAAATGAAAAAAGGTCTCACAGATAAAATGCGACAAATTAATTGAAATTTATGGCGCAGAGGCGTGTACAGCTAGGGGGTGTCAATGAAAAATGGGGGCAGCACTAGGGGTGGTAGTTGAATGAGTTTTTGCTGGAATTAAGGAACAATTAGAGTGGATTACTCAACTGACACATGTTGAGCTAGATCTTTGCTTTTTCTTAATGTTTTTCTATCAGTTTATTTCCAATCTTAATTTCTCTATGCTTAAACATTTTTATGTCAGTTGAAGTTGATGCCTTTAGGCAATTTGTGTCTAGGAATTCAGTTTTATTCTCTTCTTTCATATGCAGATATTCAGATAGGATTATCCTGCCACAAAGAAAACTTCATGGGCCTCACCTGCGGTAAGTATTAACGAGCCTCGACGCAACTTTTTGCCAGAGTTCAACTCATTCAGAAGGCAAATTCAATGTGACAACAGACTGGCGCCTAAAGGAATTCTTAAGGCAAACTCCAGACCCAAAATTGACTCAATACAAAATCCATTAAAATATCAACAAAACTCAACGATGCTGCCGAAGACGACATCAAAATGTAATTTTCAGCTGGCGCACAGCTTACGAATAATAATGAGATGAGGTTGAGGTTGAGAATGAGGTTAAGGATAAGGAAGAGGACTAAAAGAGGGTTGAGCATGTGTGTACTGAGGTTTTTTCTAACACCTTAGCCTTTCTTATAAGAGTCTATTGGCAAATATTGTGGCCAACTTTATTACAATTATCCATAGATCAATATAAGCTGACGAATTATGCAGTCATTAAAGTGGAGAGAGGTTTATAAAAAATTGTTTACAGTATATGTGAGCCCTGTAATCTTATTTGATTTATTTTTTATTAAATATACTTTACTTTACTTCTCTTTTGGCATTTATTAATTTAATATAACTTTAAACATTTGTCTTTCTATCTAAATTTCCAGGCACGTTTCTCATATATTTGATGACTCAATTTCAAGCCAGACACATTTCTTATATACAAGCACACAATTTCATTGATTTTCATTACCCAATAGCAATCGTTTTCAGTTGCCAACCGACAATTCAGCAACATTTCCGTTTCCTTTTCACCGAATTTCGTTTTTGTTGTTGCACATTTGACAATGTCAGGGCCAAAAGAGAAGGTTCTTAAATTGAAGTTCAAGTGCAACGAGAGCCGGAAACACGTTCTCGTTCCTAATGTCATTTATATTTATAAGTTTGCACCGCAATTTTTCTCTCCCAGCTTGCTTTAAATTTAAGCAAATTATTTTTACAATTTTGCACACGGCAAAGCACCGGCAACTGACAGCAACTAATTGCAAGTTATTCTTGGAACACAGCACACCAGTTTTTCCAGCTTCAATTTTCCATTTTCTCTTGTCTCGCCTGCGGATTGCCCTTTGGTTTTTCACTTTCCTCCAAGTTGTCTGCTTGTGTGCTAAATTTTACATTATTCCCTGCCATGTTCCTGCTGCTTCTTTCGTTTCTGAAGAGCCTTTTACCTGCTCGCATCATCCTTACCTCTCCGCTTTTATGTAGTGCGAATAATTTGCTGTCATCGCTGCTGTCGACGCTGGCAAAGAAATTAAAAATCGGTCGAGAGTTATTTATAATTCGTTGACTGCAACTGCAGCTACAGTTGGTAATTGAAGCACTTAAAGCTACAGAGGACTCATGTCGCCAAGCCAGACAAAGACCGAAGATCGTAGCATTTTAAATAATAAATAAGCCAAAGTGCTTTCTGCATAAAATCGAAAAGTTATATCGAGAAGCAATTGCAATCCAAATTGAACAATTTTCCAATAGACTTTTAATTTATTCTGTGCCACTTTAAAAGCAAGTTCAACAAGTTCATACGCAGTGTGATGTGGCATTTTTTAGTACGTGTTGCTTCACCCTCGTTTCGGTTCGTTAGCACAATCCATCCCTAGTTATTTGTGCCTTGCTGCCGTTGCTTGTCATTATTAATGCGTGTAATTAGCGCACTTTATAAAGATTGATTGGTGAGGCTTTGTTGCCCGCAAAGCCAAAAGGCATCTTCAGACGTGGCACTCAGAGAAACCACAGCGTAAGCAAATACTCATACATACATATAGACAGCTTGAGTTGAACACGCACTCCCCATATTAACACACACACAGTTACCACTCTCATCTACACTCACTCACACACACGCCACTTGTTTATGTGCCACACGCATGACTTGAGCGTAAGTTCTTTCCTTTTACCCTACACTTAAGAGACAACAGGAGTATGCATATTCTTTTGTAAATAAATATAATTAATTTTGAAACTATTTATTTATAGTTTCTTAGTCTGATCAACACTGTAATTCTTTTTCTTCTACCCAGGGTATGTATAATTTAATTTATTTGATTAAGTATTTATCATCAATCTGATTTGCTTTTAGAGTGGTAGTCACATACAATTTTTATGAAATAGCGCTTATTTATCGTTACTAACTTGATTTAAACATTTATTTTATTTAATAACTGATTTAGTGTGTATTGTATGGTTGCACTTTATTGACTTTTTTGTATTTATTTAACAAAAATTTAAATTCATTACTCTGTTATGTTGCTTATCTCATTTACTCAATAACTGTTTCTTATTTTCACTCATATTTTTAAAGAAATTCCTTATGTTATTATTTATTTATATTTGTTATTCAAAACAATGTTGTATTCTCTTATTTGTAGTCAGATTTATTACTTTACTATTTTTGGAAAAGAATAAATTTTTAATTTATTTTGTTACTTGATTAATAGTTATCTCCAGGGTATAATACAGTTGTTCCTAAATATCACACACATTTAAGCTTGCTTTAATATAAACAACGCGACTTGTTTCCATCTCCTTCCACTGCTGGCTGATGCTACACGGGAAGTGGGATTTATTGTTTTATTAGCAATGCAGGAAGTTGCCGAGTATAAGAAAACTCCACCTCAAGTAGTGTGTTCGAGGTACAAAGTCAGCTTAAAGAGTTGCTCTTTGTGGTTATTTGGTAAAATACTCGTACATAAATTTATACGGAAAAAAATATCATTTTAATTCGCTTTTTTACGTTTACTTCGTACATAGCAGACAATAACTAAGATCTGTCAGATACAACTTTTTTACGAGTAAGTTTATTCATTCTACGATATTTACTCTTCGCTGTCTGCGACAGCCTAGTAAGTTCATTATTTAACTACAGATTTACGGCTAAGCATATTTAAATGCGCTACAGTACATTTTGTTGGGCATATTAATTGTAACTATTGTGATTTAATTCTAATGAAATCTGAATATGTAAATCACATTTTATTAAATCAACAATGCTTTATATCTATCTATATTTTATTTCATATTTAACTATTTTAGCTTCAGCACATCTTCAATTCGTTGTAGCCACCTAACTTGTAAGTTTATCCCATATATTTGTGCTGTCTTAAGCGATTTCTTTGTATTTTCTTAGCCAGCTTATTAGAGGCTTTCGGATTGGCGCAGTAGGACAGCTGTAAGTGTTTAGTTGGCATTCGATTCAAGAGAAAATGCTTAAGCTTGGCATTGCTTATCTCACAACTAAGCTTGGCCAGGTCATAACTAAACTACACACACATATACACTAATACATATACTTGTGTGTGCTATTCTATTGGTTGGTTTATGTGCTTGGCATTACACTAATCATGCCATTTTTGTTAGATTTTTATTGGCCCCGAAACTCGGCCATTAGCACGTTGAGTGCATGGCTAATGAGAACAGCTGGTCAAAATGTGCTGCCTACTTATTGGGGAAAGGGCAGCGCTGTTAGTTAACATTGTTCAAAGCTGTACTTCAGCAGCGTATTTAACTCATCAAACAATTTTCGTATTTGCATTAAATTTGCATTCCAAGACAATTGCAGACAAATCCAAATTACAACAACGACTACAAAAGCTGACAATGAAAATTGCGACAACAAGAAATTGAGACAATTGGCTGACTAGCTGACTAGCTGTCTGTCTTCTTGTCTTTCTGTCTGACAATTGTCTTTTGCCTGGGGCCTCGTAATTTAAAGCTTCTGTCAACAAAATTGAGAGCAACAAAAGTTTTCAGGAAGTAAAAAGTTGCTGGCGAAATGTTTGAGGGATTTTTAAGCTTTTGTGAAAATGCAACGAACAGTTGAATAAAGTTTTCAATAGGGGTAATGAAAAACGCCGCGCACTTTCAGAAAATGTCAATCATATTTATAAAGAACTCAGATTTTATTTGAATATGTAGTAATTTTAATTCTCTTTCAAGTGTAGTTTTTTTGGTAATTTTTATCGTTTGCTAGTTATAGGAAATTTCAAAAGTGCCTTGATTAGTCTATGCAAATTATTTACGATTTTTGCTTAGGCCATCAAATCAAACAGCAACCGCTGCCACCTTCAATTGAGTACCCCTCTCCTTACCATATAAATTAAATCACGGTAAATAAAAGCAACCGCTAGCACAGCCTCACATTCAAATGCTAAACAAGTGAGGCATCTTCTCCCTTTTTGTACACAAACTTTTCTACGGCATTTCATCTAAATGTTAATAAGTCTCTCGGTCGCTGGGCTTTTACTTATTTCCCCCTCTCTCCATCCTGCCCCTTTCTCCCTGTCTTTATCTATATCTCTGCTTTAACAAGGTGTCAGGCTCTACGCGGAGGCATTTTCCACTTGGTCGCGCTGATTGAGCGACTCTGGCTACATCCTAGAGCTGAGCTGAGAGTTGGGGTGCAAATCCTACCAGCTGGCGGCGTATCCTTGAAGCATACATCCTGTTTATTCGACTGGCTTATTGATGAGACACAGCTTGGTCTTTCTTCCTTTTTATTTGTTTATTTTTTCTCATCTTGTGAGTGTATATGTGGATTTGCAGCCTAAATAGTTGCATCAAAACACAACTGGGCCAGAAGTTTGGAGGCAGTTGCGAGTAAGTACTTGACTCTTGGACTGGGGTTTATATTGCTGCCATTGATTGATTGACTTCTTCAGACTACCCAGGATTGTTTAAGGTGGCGCCTGAGGAGCTGGAAAACTTGTAGAAATTGTGATTGAAATAAAATGATTTAATACGCATCCCAAAGTAGAGTTGAGAAAATTTAAAATGTTTAATGTTGAGTTTATAAAGAACTATTTAAATACGATGTATGTTTATTTATTTGAGTTATAATATATGCTACCATAATCAAATTTAAAATTGTTTGTTTGTTTATTAATAACAATAAGAATTAACTTCTGATTGTTCATTATAAGTATAAATTGCTATCAAATACTAAAAAAATGTCCATACAAAATTATTACAAAACCATTTCCTTAGAAAGAGAGTTCCTACAAAATTTAAACCAAGTGAATAATCTTTGCATGGGCAAACACAGCAACTTTCAATTTTAAACTCTAACTTTAATTATAAAGTGATATATTATATGTATGTTATTTGGCCAGAGATCATAAATATATTAAAATTTCGATAATAAGTACACCACTTGGCTCAAAAGATATTAAGTTAAACTCTTATTTTTAAGACTTAAAATAATAATAAAAATACCTTTAACTTTTTTTGTTCTGAAAAAATTAAATATAAGGCAACTAAATTAGAAGTTTACAGGATATCTGACATTCGATAATGATCCAAGCCAAGAGCATTTTTACTTGTTTATAACTCAAATTGTTGTGACGCATGCTAATAAAAATTCATGTGACTAATTTAAATGCATGAGAATTCACATACACACAAACAAGCACTCACACACACACACACACTTACAGCTCCGCATATTAAATAGCAATGCAATTTATATTTCATTTATGCTTTTTAATTAAATTATATGCATAAAATATTAAACAGAAGCGTCATTGGAACCTATTCTATTTAAAACTGCAAACTACAAATATTTGATATTAACATGTTGTTGCAACCAAAAAAATAATGAAAATTTAGTATTACAACAAAAGCAATTAAAACATGTTTACCAGCAAAAACATTTTAATAACAATTATATCTGAAAACTTGTTCAATTTAATGCGTAAATCCAAAACTAAAGTTATTTTCTCATCATGCTAATCGGAGCACCTTAAATTTAACGCCTCGTCTAACGCTACGCACCTTTCCGTAAAAAGGGGCAGATGAGAAGAAGCGGAAATGAAACCCATCAATCTCGACCTTTTTGACGCGAAAGTTGAGCCATCGAAAAGTTTTGCATTTTCCTTTGCCGCCTTTTAAGGCATTTCCACTTGTCGGAAAAGTATGTCAAGGCAAAGTCGAGGATTGTGCTTAAAATAAACATGATTTAAGCCAACATTCTTAGCCAGAAACGAATCAAGTATCGATTGATTTATACGTACATATATGTGTAAGATTTGCCTTGGGATTTAATAGTTAGATAAAGATAAGAAAGCCATCTAAACTCAGTTTTTGTTTGAGTTAAGCTATAAATAGAATAAGGGTTACTTAAGTATCAATAGTTTGACTATTTAATTTGTAAATACCTTCACTTCAAATATTTAGACCCAGTACGTAAAAAAAGTACAAATGGGTCTATTACGTTTGTGCAAATGTGCGTTACAGGCAGAAGTTGGCGTGGCAGACCCAATAAAGTATATATATTCTTGATCAGCATCAACAGCCGAGTCGATATAGCCATGTCCGTCTGTCCGTCCGTCTGTCTGTCTGTCCCTTTATTGAGTTCCTAGATCTCAGAGACTATAAAAGCTAGAGACACCAAGTTTGGCATGTTGGTACATCTACATCTCCCATTGATCAAGTTTGTTTTAGATTTTTGCCACGGCCCACTCCGCCCCCGGAAATTAAAGTACAAAATTTCAAAGTCGAATTACAAGAGCCCTTTTAATGCTAGCGCCTTGATTTTTGGTACATATAGTCCAAACCTGTTCTGAAAATTGCATTCCAATCGGATGATAAACGCGGAAGTTATTCAACTAACAACGTAACGTTTAAAGGGAAGAAGAAGAGACGCTAGCGACCTCTGTGTTAATTAACTTATCTTCGTAGTGGCGCCATCTATTGTATGGTACGCAACATTGAAGAACAATCTATAGTAAATGGTTTGCACTCAAAAAGTACTGGTTCTCCTACTGTCGAGCATGCTCTACTGTAGCTTACTGCATTTTTCATACTAAAATCAATATTTGAAGGGGAAAGTAAGGTCTATGTATAAGATGGGTAAACAATTGTGCAACACAATTCTGTAAAACAGCTTTAAAAGTGGTTTTATTGAAACAATAACAATTCTATCACTTTCAAAAGCCCTTAGCTAGACATGATTACAACTATATACTATACTTGTTACTATGTACTACAAAATTTTATTTTAACTTTGCAATCATGGCCTTTAGTAATGTAGTTAGTTTTTCAATCTTAAATCAGCCCTTGGTTAATTTTTATGGTATTTTCTAAGGCATTCGGTTCTCTTGCAGAATTCTCTGAATGTCAGATAAAAATCTTAATCGGTCGCAATTTGTCAGACAGTCCACATACTAGAACGACCCCGAAAGCCAAATCAAAGCCAAACAAAGTCATTATAAAGCAACCTTTTTCATTAATACCAAGGCGGCTACAACAGAATACCCAAACACAACACACCACACACACAGACACACACACATATACATTTTCAATGTTGTGTGCCAATTACAGTCGGCCGACCTTTCGAGGCTTTGAACTTTGAACCCATGCAGGCTCTTTGTTATTGCCGCAAATATTTATGGGCTGAAAGCGAGAGAGAATAATACGTATATACGAGTCGTATAAAGAATTGTACTTGTACTTCGAAATGGAGTTGAAGATATTTCTTTTATTACGAGATAGCCATCTTAATTGAGTTGCAATTGGAAATGTGAGAGCAACTAATGAAAATGTTTTTAAGGGACAGCATCATCAATCACACAATTATGTTGTGTGGTATGAATTCGAGTATATCCAATTTATTATAAGAAACTTGAGTTTAATTAGCAGAGGATTTCCCACATTGCGTATACGCCTTTTGAGTCATTTCTTCACTGCCAGCTGTCAGTTAACCTTAGTGGCAAAGGTGTTAGCCACACTCGCATTACTTGCACTTCATTTGGCTTATGTTGCATGTGTCTAGCAAAATATGAAACTTGGTTTTTCTTGCCTGTCAGCTACAGTCTGCACTTTGTAGAGTTTGCAAAAGTTGAGCTTAAAGCTGAAGCAATGCAGCTCTAGGTTTTTATCTGCGGCAATTATACTTTTAATTGGCTGAACGTGGCCATTAAATGGGCTCTTACAAAAAGCATAAAGACAATTGCAAATGCTTGGCAAGAATATCTAAATGTTGTTAATAATTCGAGTACTATCGATGTGCAGCTTTAAGGCTTGGCTGCAACAGGAAATTGCCAACTAACAAGCAAAAGCGTTGCCTGCAAACTTGTATCTTTTTGTTTGTATCTTGTATCTACGCGTTTAAGTGCAAGGTGGCAGGCAAATGCAAGAAACTTGCAACTTTTTGCTAGCTGCTAAGTAGGAAAATCGCTTCGAGACACGACAGAGGAGGCCAGAGAACCAGACACAGAAAGAGAGAGAGAGAGAGAGATGGAAATATGCTCTGGGTGTGGTAGAAAAGTAAGTACGTGTCATATGACAAGTGAAATGTGCTCAAAATTACTTGTTTAGCTGTGGTTAAGACGCCTGACGGGTTTATTTACAAACACACACCTTACCTTACTATACAAGTTTTCGACTCTGAGATACTTTGCTCCTTGAGATTCGCTTTATGAATTCCGTTTGTTGACGGGCAACTGTAATTTTGCAGATAAACATTTCACAATTCGTGGCATTTCGTGGCAAACAAACAAAATTGTTGTACATCTACTTGCCAAATATTTGTCTAAGCGTATACTTAATATACGCTTATGAGTCCTTGTCTGCGGTTTTCCGTATTTACATATAATGATTAGTTGGTCTTCCCGTTATTTAATTCTTTCTGGATTTTATTTTATTCATATTTAAGCGACGAGATTATTTAAAAATAGTTTCTTAAATATTGACGACAAAATCAGAAGAAATGATTTTAAAAGTGCACAATGAATTTGTTATTGTGGAAATTTCTAATTCCTAATATTTCGACTTCACGGTAATCACGGTCACCGAGGGCCAAGATTCTTCTACAGATAGATATTAAAATACACACATGGACAAACACTCTACAAGGCTTTTGGATCAGAGTGCTTACGTAATATTTATTTACTACAGGAATATTCCAAAATTTTCAGGAGTTTTAAGTCAAGAATCATCAATATGTATAACTCCAAATTTGTATTTTATATATTGTTACTAGTACTATACCACCATACAAAGACGGGTATCGTGGTTGATGGACACGAATTTGTCAATGACATTAATACAACTGAAAATTGGAATGTTAACTTCACTAACGGTATAACCAAAGCAGATGAGCCACTGCCTCAAAAGGATAATATCCGAAATGAGCGTATTATCAAGAAACTACGCCAAACTAATACCAACTCTAGTTTGAACAGCATCAAAGATGATAATGACTTCCATTTTCTGGTAACAGGAGGCTATCGTCCTGAGAATAATCCTTTCGTCAAATATATTGTGTCCTTACGCTCTCGTAAAGAAAACAAGTTTTTTGGCGACAATCACCACTGCGGTGGTTCAATAATTTCAAAAAGGTTATTTTAACAGCAGCGCATTGTTTAATTATGCAAAATCTAAACTTGTACCAAGGCAGATGAAAGTCATTGTAGGCACACCCCGTCGACTGGTAAGGACCGAAAATACTCAAGAGATACTGGTGGATAAAATAATTCCTCATCCAAAATATACCACTAATACACCGGAAACTTTCCTTTATGACGTTGCAATTATTAAACTTAAAGATGAGATACGCTTAAACGATGAATTTGCTAGCATTATACCGTTAAATGATCAGGATCCTATTGGAATGAAATGTACAACCCTAGGGTGGGGTACTATTTCTTTTCTCGGACCTTTGCCCGATGAGACGGTTAGCGGAGATTTAATTATTAAATCGCATGCGTATTGTCGCGCAATGATGACAAGGACCCAGCTCGGCATGACCGTATCAGCTTTTAAAAAAGGTATGATATGTGCATCCAATCCAAATAATTATGAAGTGAGCTCCTGCCAAGGCGACTCAGGTGGGCCAGTAATTTGCGATGGTAAGCTGGTGGTAATTACCTCTTTCGGTACCATATGTGGTGGTTCAAATGCTGTTGGGGTCTACACCGATGTCTATTACTATCGCGATTGGATATCCCGTAATGCGGCATGCCGTCTACCACTAAAGATTCCACTGATCATGATTGCGATACTCAAATTTATTCCTGGAAAACATATATACAGCATGTTAGGTAGTTCATTAAAACAATAAGATTCGAACATTTTTCTTTGACTGTTTGCTTTTTTATACCCTATGGCTTACAGTTTTTAGAACAACTTAATATAATAACTAGAGAAAGCCCGATTGCATAATAGTCTGTGTAAATTAAGTACAGGGCTAGAATTTAATTTCAATCATTTGACTTAACGCTTTCATGGCAGTTATATTTTCTTCAAATTTGGTCAGAATGCATCAGTCTCTACCCAATCTGTCAGTTTGGTATATATACAGATATACGTCTGCAAGGGTATATTAATTCCATTGTTCTCAGCAGCTTATTTGCTTACTAGAATACACAATACAAAATGCCAGAACTTGGCCTGGAACAGAAGCATTTCGAACATCTAGATCCCATTGACAAAGTTATATAAGCTAGTCTCCTTCATAAATCAATAAGAATTCTAGTCGTTGTTGTTAACATACAAATTATTTAAAACTAACTGACAAATACATTTTTTTAGGTCAGTTAAATTGGTGCCTGCCTAATCGTTGTTAAACCGTCGTTTAATCTATGATTTTTTGCCAAAACGCAACAAAATGAATCCCTCAAAATTCATTGTTAATATTTTGTTACTAGTATTGTACCTGGATAGATATACAGGCGCTGAAACTGATGGACTTGAACTTGCTGAAGATTTTAAGCCAGTGGAAAATAACTACAGCTATCAACGACGTTCAACTAGGAATGTTAACAAAACCGATGAGATAACCACTGAAGATGAACCATGGCCTCAAAATGAGACTATCAGCAACATGTCTATTAACAAGAAACTACGTCAACCTAAAACCAACTCTACCAAAGATAATAATGACTTCCGATTTCTGATAACAGGAGGTTACCGTCCTGAGAATAATCCTTTAGCCAAATATATTGTGTCCTTACGCTTTGGCAAAGAAAGAAGGTTCTTTGGCGACAATCACCACTGCGGTGGCTCAATAATTTCAAAGAAGGTTATTTTAACAGCTGCGCATTGTGTAATTTATGCAAATTCTAAACTTATACCAAGGCAGATGAAAGTCATTGTAGGCACACCCCGTCGACTGGTAAGGACCGAAAATACTCAAGAGATGCTGGTGGATAAAATAATTCCTCATCCAAAATATATCACTAATCTAGCGGATACTTTCCTCTATGACGTTGCAATTATTAAACTTAAAGATGAGATACGCTTAAACGATGAATTTGCTAGCATTATACCGTTAAATGATCAGGATCCAATTGGAATGAAATGTACGATCATAGGATGGGGTACTATTTTACACAAAGCAGGTGGGATGCCCGATGAGTTGGTCAGCGGAGATGTAATTATTAATTCTCATGCGTATTGTCGCACAATGATGACAGCGACCTCGATGGGCATGACTTCATCATTGTATAAAAAAGGTATGTTATGCGGATCCAATCCAAATAACTACGAAGTGAGTAGCTGCTTTGGTGACTCAGGTGGTCCGATAATATGCGATGGAAAAGTGGTGGGCATTAACTCTTTTGTTCTAGCCACATGTGGTGCACCGAACACGCTGACAGCTTACACCGATGTCAACTATTATCGTGATTGGATATCCCGTAATGCGGCATGCCGTCTACCACTAAAGATTCCACTGATCATGATTGCGATACTCAAATTTATTCCTGGAAAACATATATACACATATATATACAGCATGTTAAGTAGTTCATTAAAACAATAAAAATTCGAACACTTTTCTTTGACTTTTTGCTTTTTTATACCCTATGGCTTACAGTTTTTAGAACAACTTAATATAATAAGTAGAGAAAGCCTGATTGCATAATACTCTGTGCAAATTAATCATTTGACTTAACGCTTTCATGGCAGTTATATTTTCTTCAAATTTGGTCAGAATGCATCAGTCTCTACCCAATCTGTCAGTTTGGTATATATACAGATATACGTCTGCAAGGGTATATTAATTCCATTGTTCTCAGCAGCTTATTTGCTTACTAGAATACACAATAAAAAATGCCCGAACTTGGCCTGGAACAGAAGCATTTCGAACATCTAGATCCCATTGACAAAGTTATATAAGCTAGTCTCCTTCATAAATCAATAAGAATTCTAGTCGTTGTTGTTAACATACAAATTATTTAAAACTAACTGACAAATACATTTTTTTAGGTCAGTTAAATTGGTGCCTAATCGTTGTTAAACCGCGTTTAATCTATGATTTTTTGCCAAAACGCAACAAAATTAATCCCTCAAAATTCATTGTTAACATTTTGTTACTAGTATTGTACCTGGATAGAAATACAGGCGCTGAAACTGATGGACTTGAACTTGCTGAAGATTTTAAGCCAGTGGAAAATAACTACAGCTATCAACGACGTTCCACTAGGAATGTTAACAAAACCGATGAGATAACCACTGAAGATGAACCATGGCCTCAAAATGAGACTATCAGCAACATGTCTATTAACAAGAAACTACGTCAACCTAAAACCAACTCTACCAAAGATAATAATGACTTCCGATTTCTGATAACAGGAGGTTACCGTCCTGAGAATAATCCTTTAGCCAAATATATTGTGTCCTTACGCTTTGGCAAAGAAAGAAGGTTCTTTGGCGACAATCACAATTGCGGTGGCTCAATAATTTCAAAGAAGGTTATTTTAACAGCTGCGCATTGTGTAATTCATGCAAAATCTAAACTTATACCAAGGCAGATGAAAGTCATTGTAGGCACACCCCGTCGACTGGTAAGGACCGAAAATACTCAAGAGATGCTGGTGGATAAAATAATTCCTCATCCAAAATATACCACGGGACTCAGCCATACCTATGACGTTGCAATTATTAAACTTAAAGACGAGATTCGCTTAAACGATGAATTTGCTAGTATTATACCGTTAAATGATCAAGATCCAATTGGAATGAAATGTACGATCATAGGATGGGGTTCTATTTTAAACAACGCAGGTGGCTCGCCCGATGAGTTGGTCATCGGAGATGTAATTATTAATTCTCATGCGTATTGTCGCACAATGATGACAGTGAGCATCATGATGGGCATGACTACATCAAATTATAAAAAAGGTATGTTATGCGGATCCAATCCAAATAACTACGAAGTGGGTGTCTGCTTTGGTGACTCAGGTGGTCCGATAATATGCGATGGAAAAGTGGTGGGCATTAACTCTTTTGTCACAGGCAAATGTGGTGCACCGAACACGCTGACAGGTTACACGGATGTCAACTATTATCGTGATTGGATATCCCGTAATTCGGCATGCTGTCTAAAACTTAAATTTCCATGCAAGCTAATATTAATGCTTTTTGTGACACTTACTTTTACAAAGAAATTGTTATTTTCCAAAATTATTTAATATAAATCAATAGTTTAATTGATAAAATTTTTCGTTGGTGTTAGTCCAATGTCCGAATATATGTATGTTCTATATTGTTATTTTTTAAGGAATGTACAAGTACAAGCAGCTAAAAAGTTAGTTACTTACTGTTAGTTTTGAAGTTTTTTCATATTCAGGATATTGTTTGTTACTACTTAAGTTGGATACGGAATTCAGTTTATCACGACAAAGGCCACAACTTTTCTTTTTTGACTTTAATTTATCAGAGCACACCGCTGGCAAATTATCAACTGTAGTAACAGCAACAATGAGGAAAAAGGAAAACTTTGTGCCAGTTGCTTTTGTGTTGCATACCTCAAGGGATGTCGTTTAGAAAGCGACGAGAGTGCGTCAAGTATAAAAATTAAGCAGCTGCGAGCTGAGCGGGGCAATAA
This sequence comes from Drosophila testacea, assembly GCA_035043265.1. Lineage (NCBI taxonomy): Eukaryota > Metazoa > Arthropoda > Insecta > Diptera > Drosophilidae > Drosophila > Drosophila testacea. The sequence goes on from JAWNND010000661.1 coordinate 231,928, forward strand.
GTGAGATAAAATTAGATGCCAAAGGGACAGGGCTGGCTAAAAGTAATTGTAAAGTATGCGAATGGGCGTGGCCGCCCACTGAGACTTGAGGGCGAAACAAAAGTCGAGCAGAAGATGCCACAACTTGGCATGTTTAAATGAGGAAATCTGGTACAAGGTCGATGCTCAATTCTGTGTCAGTTTTTGTTATGGGCTGTAAATGAAACTTGTGCCTTAAAAATTATTGTGAATTTGATCTTAAAGAGTGCACTGAGTGCACGAAAACTGTACTACTCGATACTGTCTTTTCAAGTGTAATTTCACTTTTTATCAAATCAGCGACGTGACCCGATGCCTGCACCAAAAACTTTTTCAATCTAAAATTATCAAAGTAAACATCAAAGTCAGTCCCTCTCAAAAATGAGAAAAAATATGTAGAAACGAGAAAATTAGCAAAACAGAAAGACATAGTAAGGCAGAAAGACTAAACAAAATGGCTCAAACAGGGAGAAAGAGATAGGGTCATGGGTGAAAGAGTGACAAAAGTTTTACAGGCAAATCACCAAAAATGTTCGCACCTCACATGTGTGGAATTTAAATTATATGCCTCACACACACGCATGCTCACACCCATATGGTGTAGACTTTAGAGTCTATGTGTAGGTACATTGCTCATACGCCCTGTGTTGCAAGCAAACAGTCAGTGTAAAATTTCATATCAATTTCGTTGGGATTAAGTTATATTTTAGTGCTTTTCCAAGGTGTTTATACGTTGGTTTTACCAAGTGTGTGCGTATGTGTGTGTGTGTGTGGTGAGTGTGGAGTGTGTGGCTGAGATTTTGAGCACGTGCAACTCCTTAGATTTTATGTGTTTTGTATGCCGAAAGAGGATTTTACTGTAGGAGCAAAATATTGATAGAGCCTAAGTTTCTCATACAAGTTAGCCATAGATGAAGGTACAAATAAGTAAGAGCTTTTAGAACCAATGAAAGATCGCCTGAGAGAGAGAGAGAGAGAGAGAGAATAAAAGAGACAGAACTCAATAAAATATATAAATCAATAAAGACCCTAAGCGAAAGTCAATAAATGACAAATGTTTAAATGTATTGGTATATTGGGGCATATTCAATTTACTTAATTTTAAATTAATTTTTAACTTTATATATACAAGATATTAGATATTGCATAAACAAACTAACAATTTTGTTTTAAATTGTTTTCGATGTGAGTTTTAATTCAAATATACTTAAAAGTCTTTTGAAACCTAATCTAATAAACACATACAAAAGCAAAAGAAATTGTTTTGTATTTTAAGTGGTACTATTTTATTTAACAAATGGATAAAAATAAATTAAAAATAATTATAAAGTAAGTTGAAAATATATGAATTCCTTACCCTTTTGGCATCCTGCCGACATAATATCATCTTTAAAATAAACAAAATATTTTAACTTCAATTTTGGGCACAATTCGTAGCATCATGTCGGAAAGTTCATGATGCGCATTCCATTAAGTAGTTCAATCAACCATTACATTTTTATTGTCAAATAATCCATCGAGCTTGCCATTCATAGAACACTTGTAAACCTAGCTAAATATAGTCCTTAAATGCATACTTTGAGAAATCATATTCGGAACTTACTTATTCATTCTCTCATGAGGTTTGCCCCTTGGCGCATTGCCTGACCATTTGCTTAATTCAATGACTTCAGTGACTCGAAACTACACACTTGTGAGTTGGTACTTGGCATACACTCACATACTCACACTCACACTCATACACTAACTCAATGGCAGTACAATTTCCTGTAGCAAGCCCAAATATACAAATCATAAAAGTCATGGCTCGACAGTTCATAAAAAATGCGGCCCAGCGCAGCGATTGCCATACAAACAGGCGCATTACATGGGTAAAAATCTCCCAATCTCAACTGGCATGGCATGACCGGCATATAATTCAAACACGTACCAATACCAGGAGAATTTCGAGAGTAGGAGAGCGCGATAGTGAGAGAGAGAAAGAGAGAGAGAGAGAGAGATAAAAAGTGAGAGAAACGACGGGTGGGCGGTAATCAGGCAATTTCATATGAATAAGTTAGCAGGCAATGCCGCCTGAGTGTATGCAATAAATTTGGTTTGTATTACGATTGCGACGCTGCTTATGAAAATTTTAAAAGCGCCGAACTATGTGCCCCGACTGAGATTGCCGCCCACCCATCAGGTGGGTGTGTTCCCCTCTCGCCACCAACAACATCAACAACAACACGAACAGAATGGAAATTTATTACGCCGAAACGTGCGCAGACCCCGTTCCCCGAGCCAGCAAAGGTGTTTATTACTTATTTAAAGCGGCACGCCTACACAGACCAAGACAAGGTGAAAGAGATCAGAATAGCCATGGATATTTTCGGGTATCCGAATGTCGGATACCCACTAACTAAAAGAGAGAGTCCTTATACACACATTGAAAGAATGGGTCTTAATAATGTACATCTAGAATATCTTATTTATAAGTATTTTAAATAAATTGTTAAATTTGAGCAGCCCAGCCAACCCTGTACAAAAAAACAATATACTATTCCATCTGGTTGACTTATCCTAATTGTCTGAAAGAAAAGTGTAAATTTCTTACCAATAACTACTGAAGTGCAAATTTGTATTAAGCACATATTTAAACGTCAAATAGTGAATGCAGTTAAATAAAATTATTATGTATATAAATTTAGAAAACTAACTTTATTTTTATTTTTATTATAAGTTTGATTAAATTATTTAATTTAACATTGTTTTATATAAATCACCAACTCTAACGTACACAGAAAAAGATTCGTGACTTCTAGGCTTAAATTATTCCAAACTGTCTGATAAGTTCGGTGATTTATTGATTTTTTGTTATGTTATACTTATTTTGACGCCGAGTACAAAATAACTGAGTCAATTACTAAGTTTGAATTATAAAATTAATTTTAAAATTATTTTGATATTTTTGTGAATGGACTTTCTGTACATCACAGAATTCATTTCGGTAAAACAACAACTAATTTTGATTTATCGCTTGGTTGAAAGCAATTTCTGTGGCACCCTAACAAAGTGTTACCTAATTAATAATATAACTAAAATAGATAAGAAGTAGTTAAGCTTTATTTGATAACCAAAATTGCATTTAGGTAAACCTTCTTTTTTCAGTAAATTCAATAAAGCAACATAGTTGCTGAAACTTCATCTTCGAGGGTATAAAAACAATGTGGAAGGTTGTTCACTCGACTGCTCACAGCGGGTGGGCGCACGAAGGACAGCCACTTGGTCGTATTGTGGAATACGTGCCTGAAGCTTAGCGCCATCAAGTGGCAATTGGGGAGATGGCTCTTGGTCTCGCCAGCCACTAAACATTTTAATTAGAAAATTTTGCACAGCCAGTTGAGCCGACCACAAATCCAATTATCAAGTAATTATGCATTTAATTTGACGCAGGACGCAGGACGCAGAACGTAGGTTACAGAGCTCCTCGTGTGCATTATCGACAAGCGGACAGTCATTAATTCGACTGGCAACAACAACAAATCAAAATCAGAGCGTCTCGCATATGTAAAATCATAACTTTTTGCTGCATAACTTTGGGGCGCCAAGGCTGGAAAATTTTCAATTTAGTGGCCCTCAGTATGTTGTCTGGCTGCCCGAAAAGTGTTGGCAAACAAACAGGAAGACAAACTGAACACTGTCTGTTACCCATTGAAATATACACACAATACACACACGCACCCACAGGTCACGCCCACTTTGGTTTATGTTGTGCCAGACTCTGTGCAATTAAAAGTTTTTCGTCTGCCTTTCGACGCTTATTACAAATGCCGAGACCGCAATCAGTATCAGAGAGGTCAAGTGCAGAGTCCGGATACAAGTTTTTTATGCATGTTGTTAAAAGTATTGCATACTTTCCAGCTACAGGACATGCAATTTATGACTATTCCTGGTAATTGGCCTAGGTCGTGTCTCCCAACACTTTAAAGCCCTTTGAAGTGCTTTTCGGTGAATTCTTTTGGCTCGCTTTACCAGTTTTCGTTGGCCATAAAACTGTCAACATGCCGGTTGCAGTTGACACCAGCCAAATATTTACCCCTCGAATGCCAGCTCAGGTTATTGGGGCTTCTTTTTTCAGACTACAAACGTTGCCAAAAAAAAAGCGCTAAAATTTATGTGGTGACCCAGTTATTTGGCACCGCCAAAAGGTAGAAACAAAATGCTTTAAAAACATGTACAAACTCAGTTCAAACTACCGAAAGAGTAAAAAGTTAAGCCTTAAACCCTCTCTACATTTAACAGCATTATAAATTTAACTAAAACCCAGCTAATACCTTTAATTAAGCGCTAACAAGGTAATTAACACTCTTCCACGCACAATCAATAACGCCTTAACAAACCCGTTAATTAGACGGCCATAATGATACCTTGAAGACTCTAGAACCACAGTTGATAATCCCACTGGCAAGTCTATAAAAGTAATTCAAATGACAACCACGCAGTTCACACTTACAGCAACGATAGAATCAGTTTCAAGTTTCCAACATGGAGCTCCAGGCGATGCCTACGACAGAAATGCCAATTTTTGGCAACACCCTGAAACTTATGAAGTTCTGGTCATATCTATTTGTACACAATTGGAGACGTTATGTGGCAATGACGCCTTTTATATTAATAAATGTAACTCAATATGTGGACATCTATGTGAGCACCGATTCCCTAGATTTTATTATTCGTAATGTCTATATAACAGTGCTTTTTACAAACACACTTGTTCGAGGAGTTCTGTTGATTAAATATCGGGGACATTACGAGCGATTTTTGGATTTACTCAAGGGTTACTACATACAATTGTTGGTGAGCACATAAAGATATAGATATAGATATAGATATAGATATAGATATAGATATAGATATAGATATAGATATAGATATAGATATAGATATAGATATAGATATAGATATAGATATAGATATAGATATAGATATAGATATAGATATAGATATAGATATAGATATAGATATAGATATAGATATAGATATAGATATAGATATAGATATAGATATAGATATAGATATAGATATAGATATAGATATAGATATAGATATAGATATAGATATAGATATAGATATAGATATAGATATAGATATAGATATAGATATAGATATAGATATAGATATAGATATAGATATAGATATAGATATAGATATAGATATAGATATAGATATAGATATAGATATAGATATAGATATAGATATAGATATAGATATAGATATAGATATAGATATAGATATAGATATAGATATAGATATAGATATAGATATAGATATAGATATAGATATAGATATAGATATAGATATAGATATAGATATAGATATAGATATAGATATAGATATAGATATAGATATAGATATAGATATAGATATAGATATAGATATAGATATAGATATAGATATAGATATAGATATAGATATAGATATAGATATAGATATAGATATAGATATAGATATAGATATAGATATAGATATAGATATAGATATAGATATAGATATAGATATAGATATAGATATAGATATAGATATAGATATAGATATAGATATAGATATAGATATAGATATAGATATAGATATAGATATAGATATAATATTTAAGGTACAGATATGTTATTTTCTTTACCTTTTATTTCAAGAGCTCTACGGATAATCATATTAGCCAACTGTTGGCTGAAACAACACGACTTTCCAATTCAATTGGCCGAATTAATTTGCTAATGGGAACCTGCAGTTGCATTGGCTTTGTTACCTACCCCATTTTCGGCTCAGAGCGTGGTAAGTAAACTCTTGGATCTTATTGTTGTTTACTGTATTCCCAATTTGAGGTATTTGCAGTGCTGCCCTATGGCATGCATGTGCCCGGTATTGACAAATATGCCAGCCCCTACTACGAGATATTCTTTGTGGTGCAGACCATAATGGCGCCAATGGGCTGTTGCATGTATATACCCTACACCAATTTGGTGGTTACCTTCACATTGTTTGCCATACTCATGTGTCGTGTGTTGCAATACAAGCTTCGCAACTTGCAACAACTCCCGCTTTCGCAGGTGCGGCAGGAAATTATATGGTGCATACAATATCAGGTCAAGTTGGCAGGGTAAGCTGCGGGTATTTACCTACAATTTCCTCTCCCAATATACAACTTAATGTAAATGGCCTTGTATGCAGACTCGTGGATGCCATGAATGGATTGAATACCAACCTGCATTTGGTCGAGTTCTTGTGCTTTGGTGCGATGCTTTGTGTGCTGCTCTTCTCCTTGATTATTGTAAGTTACCATAGGCTAAGTAATTGGCTGAATATTACACTTGATATTTTATTTAATATTTTATGTATGCGAGTAAGCTATACGAACTATTCCACCCGTATGTAAAATATATATTTATAGGCTCAAACAATCGCCCAAACTGTAATAGTTATTGCTTATATGATAATGATATTCGCCAATAGCGGTGTACTATATTATGTCGCTAATGAGTTGTACTTTCAGGTAAATCTACATACATACTATCAAATCAAATTAAATCAAATAGTTGAATAAATTTTCTTTAGAGCTTAAACATCTCAATTGCCGCCTATGATAGCAATTGGATGGATTTCGATGTGGAGACACAAAAGACCTTAAAGTTTCTCATAATGCGCTCACAAAAACCTCTGGCGGTAAGGTTTTTTCACAAGTTCATCAATTTTCATATTTTGTTAAATATTTATAGTCTACTCGTATGTCTGATGGATGCTTACATGTACTTATTTCTACAGATACTGGTGGGTGGCGTCTACCCGATGAATTTAAAGATGATGCAGTCTCTGCTGAACGCCATTTACTCGTTTTTTACACTACTCCGCCGCCTCTATGGATGAGTAGGAGTACTTATCTTATAAGAATTGTCTGCTGTTATCCTTTGTTGCCCTTTGAAAGGGCCTCTCACTGTTCAAATTGATTGCATTTAGCTTTTGGCCAATAAACGTTTAAAACGATGTCCGCAATTCGATTGGTCAATGCATTCCGAATTGCATTTTCACGTTCAAAGACATGAAATAAACTATAATAAAAATGCGTCTGGGGGGGTCCATTGTTGGCTCTGACTCTCTGTAGACTCTCCTGGCACGGCAGCTGGCCAAAGTTGCCTTTGACCATTGTGAATGCCCGGCACGTGCCACTTAGATAACTTCTATTTAAGCAAATATAAATCTAAAGTGTGTTAAATTAGATTAAAATGTTCTCGTAAAGTAAATGCTGCCCTTAGGGATGTAGGGATGGGCATGTGGTACGGAGGAGTCCACTTAAATGTTGTTTTCTGGATTGCTTACAAGTTTCGCACATTGTCTGTCTATTGAAATTTCAGGGAGCATTTGCTAAAGTAAATTGTTTGGTTTTCATTTCAGTTAATTAATGCTGAAATTGGAAACTGAGTTGTTTATGAACGAGTCTACGAGTGTTTAAAAGGAGTTCAGATAAACTTCAAGCCACAACCACAGTATATAATACGTAAAAGCAATTTTCTAATTCACAAAGTTGCTCTGTTTATGCCAAAAGAAAAACCACAAGTTATTGATTCATCTATAGAAGTATGCAAGTCTTATGTGGTTCGTTGAGCAAAGCCATTGAGCCACTTCGCTTAAGGGTAAAAGTGTTGAGCTTATTTAAATTGGAATTTCACACATAGGTATTTCAATATTTAAATTACAAGAGTTTATTTCTCACTAAATAATATACTTTGTAAATGTAATTAGTTGACTTTTAGTCATCTATTAATTCAGATTGTTAAAGATTGTAAAATACTTATAAAAGGATAGTTTTACGCCTATTCACTTGGCATACATAAACAGTTATAATAATTGTTTTCTCACTATCAACAATATATCTTATTATTAGTTATTTTCAATATTTAAGCACAATACACGTTTTTAAATTGTAAATAGTGCAATCTATTTTTTAGCGTCTTCTACATCAATTCAATTTCCCACTTTAAATACAATTTTCTTTCCATCATGCTGTTCCTTTTCCTTACAGCTCCCACTCCACACATTATCACTTCAATTTTCCTAATCAACATTAAGTTTCACTTCAGCTAAACCCCATTCCATACACATTCTCAGACATTTTGCACATCCAACGAGTCGTCAAATTGACTTTAATTTAAGAATTTTTTTATATGCCCCACATACACACAAAGAAAACGTTGCCTATGCGTGGCAGTTGCTTCACTCGGCTTTTCCCTGTCTGTTGCTTAATGGCATTCCACTGTCCCCACCCCTCCCTCCTTTCATTTTCCTACCATCCCCATCCCCAAACCATCTTCTGCTGGTAACCAGCAATGACTCGTCGTTTTACTGCATACTTTTCAGATCCAGGCAAGAGCAAAAACGCTGATGCGACAATTATAGTTATTGTCTGCCTAACCGAGCGGGGGAATTTTCCACTCCTCCATCCCCATCTCCCCGCGTACGTGAGACAGTGAGACACCTCATGGGTGGCTGACTATGTGGGTGGTGTGGGCGTGGCAGCAGCTGCTTTTTCTTCCTGATGCTTCTGCTGCTTCTGTTATTGCAGCCAGCTTCAATTTAAGACGCTGCTTGTTTTATTGCTAATGTAAACATGTGTTGTTGTTGTTGTCTTACTCTGTATTCCAGTAAGGACACAGAGTCTGTTAAGTTTCCTTGATTAGTTCAAATATCTTGCAGTTTACTACTTTACTGTTTAATCTTAAAGTCCTTTTATTAAAATATTAAACAATCATTTATGTAAATGAGATTATTTAATATATTATTATATTGTTAATTTATTGTATTAACTATCTTGGATTAAAAAGAAACATGTTTTTATAACATAACGTAACGTGTTTTTATAAATATAACGTAAGCTACAAGTAAGGTATAACTTATAAATTAAGTTTTTAGTCAAAAAGTGGCATTAATGAGATCAACCATTTTATAATACTTAACAAAATGGTTAATCATCCACATTTACACTTTTCAGTCAAAAATACTTTATTTTGTTAAATCATGTAATACATACTTCTTTTATAAATTATTCATTCTCAGTCTTACTATAAACTAATATTTATAGATTAAACTAGCTTCTCACACCGCCTACAGGATATCTCAGTGGTCTAGCTTTCACTACAACATATTGCCAGTTATTGTGTTTCCCGTCAATGTGTTTGACGGTAAATTGACACATTTTGCAGTCGATGCGTGGATCTGCTCAACACTGGTTAAATAGTGTGCTAAAATGTTGTACGTGCGTCTTGAGCCAAGTTGGGGGATTCTTATCTGTGTCATGGCTCAGTGGGAGTTGTGGCAGGCAATCTTTAATTTCAATGCCAGGTAGATGAATGAATCGAGAAGACCTCGAGGTAGTTGGAAAAAATAAATAAATTTATCAGAGCACAAATCAATTTTCAACACCTTGCCTGAGGCGTTGTGACTGTGTGTGTATGTGAGAAGGTTTTTCAAGTAGCTAACAAAAAATCTGGGCCAAGTTTTGTAACAGTTGCCTTCGGGGCTGTTGCCTAATGAGGTAAACTCTTCGCTTGCTGGGAAAGAAATGATAACCCTTGCATCAGATGGAGCTGGGATCGGGTATTAGCTCTCAATAGTTGTGTGGCCACGCCCAGTATTTTATGCCTATTTTATGCGCATCAGCCCGAAATTGCGTACGTGTTGTAATTTTTAAAACATTTTTCTTGTACTTCTCCCCTCTTTCCTTTTAGTTTTGTTGACATTTGATGTCGGCATGGACGGACGCTCCTTAATCCGGCGCCAACTTGTCAAATTTAGGTCAAGCGGTCAAGTGTTTTATGTTGTTGCTGCTGCTGCTGCGAGGGTTCTTTGAAGGGTTTTATACTGTTTGCCTGCAGTGGCCCGCAGTTTTGTTTTATAGCTTGAACCGAGAAATGGTTGGAGGGATATACTATTTGAGCTTCGTGCTAGAGGGTTGAAGCAGCTGTGTTTGGCTAAGAGCTAAAGGATTTGTCTGTCAATATTTGAAAGTTTTGGTCAAGATAAATTGTGACAGCATTGCATAAGATACTAGACTCGTAAGTATATGAAATGCAATTGTATAAGGAGATGAATAAATATTTTAATGCATTTTAAATAAAAAGAAATGCTGTTAAAGCTGTTAAGAAATAATTATTGTAAATTTATAATACACCTTACCATTTAAGAAAAATTGTGACAGCACTGCTTAAGATGCTAAGCTAGTAACTATACGAAATAATCGTATATTCAAACTTTTCGTTCAAAATAAAATTTGTCAGATGAAATAAAACTTACTTGCTTAAATGTTTATAAAATGAACAGAGAAGCTATTAAAAAAATTAAAGAGATTACTGTAAATTTGTGATACACATTTACCTACAAGATTAATTTTGATAGCAATAAAAATGTTTTACATTTGTAAGTATACAAAGTACAACACTTAAAAGGATAAATCCGTATTAAAATGCATATAAAATAAAACGAGAAGCTGCTCAAAATATTGCAGAAACTATTGTAAAATTTTAAGTCACAGTTCTCATATAAAATTAACACAAAAGCTACTAAAAATATTGCAGAGATTATCAAAAATTTATAATAGAATATAAGTTTTATTTTCGTGTCTGAATTGTAATAAGCACAATAATTGTATTTTGAGAAAAACGTTGTATTTATAGCTTGAAGTACAAATGTTTGTTGTCATTTCCATCAGTCTGACCATTTTATAATCTGATTCATAGCACTCCATCCTGTCAGCTTAGGCGGCATTTACAAGTTGTGCTGAACACACCCCAAAGATACTCCCAATCTCTCGAGCTGACAACTATTGCCGTTTGAGCTAAAAGAGCAAAAAACCAAAAAGTTCAAAAAAGAACATCCCCAAGAAAAATAGGGTCAGACAGAAAGAAGTGGGAGGGTTTGTGGTCGTCCAAACATAAATTATTATCACACCATCCTCTGACATTGACCCAATGAAAGTCTTCATTTGCCCCTACCAAAAAGAAAAGAAACGGTTTGCCTGACAAATGTGATAGCAAAAAGAATTTAGAAGAGGAAATGTTGAAATAACTTTGCTGAAGCATTTTCTAATCGATTTTAAGTCCAACAAATGAAATTTGTGCCATGGTCGATGCAAAAGCCCATTATAAAGCTATAAATATTTAAAGTCATTGCAAATGCAAATGCAATTGAAACTAAAACTAAAAGCAAAAGCTTTTGGCAAGCGATTGGAAAGGCAAAATTTAATTATCAGGAAAACGTGACGTATGCGTAATGTGTTTGCAAACTTAAAAGGCGGCCAAATTAAATTAGTTAGCCTTTAGCACAGGCTGTTACAAAAGCATGGAATCGATACATCTTTTACTTAATTGCCAATGCCAATCAAAGTTGTCGCAAATTTTACGATATAATGCACTTAATTTCCAAAATGCCAAAAGGCTGCAGTCAAAGTACAAGTTATGGAGGGAGCAAAGTTTACACTTTTGGGATTCTGCTCTGCCGGCAAATTGCTATTTATGCTAGGATGAGGATGGGGAAGGAAGACAATGATCCTAGACGACGGATACAAAATTGTTGCACAAATCTGATTAAGGTTGCAGGTTTGGCAAGCGATTTATGAATGCCAATGAATGCGATGCCAGGAGCATTGCATACTTTCCAAGTGCAAGGATTATGCATGTGGGCGACTGTTGTCCTCGCACTCTGTGTGTGTGTGTGTGTTACAATAGCCGCAGGCGAGAAATGCATTTCCAAATGCAGGCAAATGCCTTAGATACAATTGCAAAGTGGACAAAGAATTCCAGCAGGTGAATACAACTGAATAGAGGGAGCTATGTGATAAGGACAACTTTGTATCTCATGCATAGTGTGGGAAATTGTATACTACTTTGTATTAGATTAACGCATTGTGGGAACAAAATTGCTGTCACATGACAACAGTTAATGTTACATTGTAGCCTAAGGCTGGAGATTAAAGTACAATGCACTAGACTTTTTAGCCTTCCAATAACATTTCCCTCCCTTTTAAACTTAAAATGCAATCTATACCTATCTCTTTGCTCTGCAACCATAATTAAGAATACAAAAACTTTGTTGAAATAAATTCATAGACCACAACTCTCAACATTCCATTTATTTTCAATCCGTGATTGTATCTCAATCCACCAGATACTTTTCAACTGCTCCTTGTAGCTACTTTCCGCATTATTCGAATTTGATTATCGCGAGTTTGTCTTTTTCCTCTTTTCTGTCGTACATCTATTTATTATGCATTTCTTTCCATCAGTTGTCCAACCAAATGTTTCCTTCTTGTCTGTTGCCAGTCTGGCGACTTTGACACTTTTTAGCAGGATGTTTGTATCGAGACTGTCGCTTCGCATTGCTTAAGAAAATGTCCGATGAGTGACTGTTGTCCTGGGTGTTTCTTGTGTTTAGTCTCTGGGGTAGATTATCACCGTTACGAGAGGCAAACAGTTGTTGTCAGCCTCTTTGGCATTTTAGTCTTTCAATTCTAATTTAAATTTTATATTGTTAGAGGTTACTAAGAAGTTTTAACTTTAACTTTGGCGACTATAGGTAGAACATAACTTTAAGCAGTCTTATCCTTAGTTAATATCATAAACATTTGCAGAACTTTTGCGTGTTGGCATTTTTATTGTCACGCAATTTGTACACGCATGCCATTAACTAATTTTTGCAAACCTTGAACTTCTCAAATAATAAAAAAAACTACAAAGTTGAAACAGTAACATAATAAAATAGGTGGATTAAAATGAGATAGAAACATTTCATTTCATTTCATTTAAAAGAAGAAATGCAAATATCATATTTAAAGTAAACTTATTTAACCAGACATTCCACATGAAAGTCCGTTGAGTTTTAGAGCACTTAAGATTGTAAATTCAAAATACTTAAAAAAAATTAATTACAAGGTCCCATTCGGCAATTTATTTGTATGCTTTCAGTTAACTAGCTGAAAGACATTTTGACGTAAAATAATGGTAAATGTAATGCCGAATTCTTAATTACTTCTCAGTTTGAATTTTACTGGACTATAAAAGAGCGCACCTTAGAAATTGTTTGTTTTTCACAAAGATTATTTTATTTAATATTTTAATTCATTTTAATATAATTTCATTAAATATAAACAAATTTAAGAAAAGCATAAGCACTTACAGCTGTTAATATTAACTAAGTGGTACCAACAGTTATATCTTTAAGGGCAATGTTAACTTACAGGAATGTGGCTTGTGACGCTGTTAACTAAGCTAGTTTTGTTTCAGTTGTATGTTAGTTGTATATATATTACTGTTATCACACTGTTAACTAACAGATTTAGCATTTGTGACACTGTCAAGTTGCCTGGCATTGTTCTGTACTGCAATTCTGGATTTCTTGTTATAAACTTCTCAAATTATAAAGTGTTTGTTGTTGCTGACAGATGTCATCGTTGTTGTTGTTGGTTTTTTTGGTTATTGTTATTGTCTGGCTGCCACTGTCACATGTCAAGTGTCAGTTTAGTTTTTTGGGGAGTATTCAGGTTCGAGTCACAGCTGCCGAGAACTATTTTGCATTATTTACATTTGCGCTGCAGTCAAAAAGCAAAGACAACACTTCAGCAACCCTTACGGACAGTGCTTATGATAATTTATCCTATACCTATATATATATACCTATTTTAAATATGTATATACATTTACTGGTATATACTGCCTTAAATACAGCTTGATTTACATGGCAAAGATGAAAAGTGAAGAGTCCTTAGCGCCGTTATGAACTTTTGGCAGCTGGCAAAAGATTGAAAAGTTTTTACAGTCTACGAATACAGCATAGACAGTGGGGGTCGTAATGGGTTAAGCACTGTGAACAATGCACAGCGACGATAGAGAGATGAATGAAATATAAGGACAGCTGCTAAATATACACAGTTACTTAATATTAATGCGATGGCGTTAGTTTTGCATAGATATAATACAAAGAAGTGCAAAAGCTTTAATCCGAATTATGTATAATATAGGTATAGTAAAAAAAGTGAATACAATTATAAAAAATTTACATCGCTAATTATTAGAATATTAACAAAAAAAACTTTCTTGAAGGTAAGACTTTTGGTTGAAGTATATTTAAATACGCAAGCGAATTCAGCATTAAAGTCAATGCCAAATAAAACTGTACCATACTTTTCGGAGCGATCAGACCTTATTATACTTATATATATTAAAATTAAAAATTTATTTTTGCAATTTAATAGGCAGAACATTTATTTCCTGCTGATTATAACAATTAAAGCTAAAAAATGTTCCTGTCTTTCAAACTACTGCAAATGTAAGTGATTTCTTTGCCAATTAATGGCCTATCCAATAATGTATTAGAGCCTATTACAGTTTTACTTTTATCTTTGTCTCACATTGTTTATGTATGTCACATTAAAGGAATTCTCCTTCGCCGACAGAATGACAGGAATGGAATTTCAATTTGAGTTTGCAACTTTCTAATAAGCAAGTAAAACATTATCCTACACTTTGCTCTAAATTCAATAAGTGCTAACTTTTTGCTTGTTCTCCTTTTGTAAAGCCAACAATGCCACTGATTAGCCAAGTAGCTACACGGGACTCTCCGGGGTAGTCTCAGGATTGTCAAGGCGTGTCGAGGCAAGTGACATGAATAATTCCCAAGTGTGGGCAAACAGAGAAAGATAGAAAGTGTATGGCACATCTCCGGCTCCATTGTAATCACATTTGGCCAAATGGCAGCTCAATAAACGCCAACAAAGGCGCAAGTTTTAAATTCAATTTGATTTAATTTAGACTTACTCAACTTCCGGTGTTGAAACTTCAGGATTGGTTAGCTCGAGCTGCCAGAGGTTGCATAATTAACTGAGCTACTCTCTTAAAGTTTCCTTGCAAAAAACAAAACTTTAAGAAAGTCTCACGATCTGACTCTGTCAAATGTCAAGTGAGCTCCCTGACATTAAATGCGCAAAAATTGCAAAACTTTTCTCATATAAAACGCATATTAAATCATTTTTATGGCAGCCCTCGCCCAAGTCCAACACCAAACGCAAATTTGTGGTGTATTTTTTCTTCTTTTTAGTTTTTTTGTGGGGAGCATAAAAAAATAAAAAACAAAATATGATTCCACCTGTTTAAATTCTTTTTGTTGGTCTCATTTTATATTTTTCATTATTACACGCCTTGGTTTATGCGCCATTCTCTGTAAACTCCCTAGTTAGTGGGCACGCCTAGACGTTAAATAACTTTACTGCAATGTTGCACGCTGCGTATGAGTGATATTTTACAACGTTGTCACTTTTATAGTTAATACTCGTAGAGAGTGCTTAGAACAATTTTCAGTGCTTGAGTTATGTGTAGAATGTTTATGTGCACTTCACGGTCACATTTGCACTCAAATTGTTTGTTAGGAGCGAATTTTACTATCTTCATTTTGGATTTTGTGTGGAAATCCTTATTTCTCATTTAACCTCAGATTCTTCTTTTATATATGTAAGATTATGTTTTTTATAACACTATTTAATTAAATTTTAATTTCATGCAATACATGTTGGATTAAGTTTTATTTGTAGGTTTTTAAATATTTTTACAAAAACAGCATCGATTGCAAATGAGAGATACAACTAATTTTTAGTAATTTATAAATTGCAGGGTATTTAGCAGTCGACATTAAACCCAAAAGTTAATGATTTCTCATTCTCCAACTTCTTTCCCTTTAATTTTCTTTCTTTATAGTTATTGGCCACGACTTTGGTTAATTTAACAGTTTTTTCTTTGACGTCTAGCCATTTATGCAATTCATTTCCCAAATGTCTTCAATACCCTGCACAGTTCACAGTTCCCCAGCTTTCTCATTTTAATGCTCATTAAATACATCTTTGAAGCAATGTCGAAGGCAACAACACGAGAAACTCATCAAATAAATCAAATTTTGCTTGTTAACCCCTTCATTGAGATTCTTTTCATTTTTTTCTACTCCTTTTCTTCTCTTTTGGGTATGGCCAAAAAGTTTTTCTGGTCTGGCCTAAAGGGTTTTTCGAAGCAGCAGCTCAGCAAAAGTTGTGCCAAAAATGGCGTTAAAACGTGTAATCAGAGAAACGACAAGAAAATGTTGGAGGAGCCTGAGTTCAGACCGAGGGACTTGAACTTGTCAGCGTCTGCCGACGGACTGTTAATGAAAATTGTTTTTGGCCTCTGGAAAAAATATGCAGGCAACGTTGAATATTTCTTTTCTTCTCAGAGTGGATGGGGTTGAGTTGGGCGAGAGTTGATGGTCTGTTGTAAATGATTGGTGAAAGTCACACGCCCGCAGCGTTGCCAAACTAATTAACGCCAAATGCGGCGTTGCCCCCTTGAATCATTCTTGATATGACACTGAGGGATGAGAACGATTCTGTAAGGATTGCTCAAGATTTTACTGAGCAGACTTGTGTGTTTTCGTAAAAAGAAAGTCTGCTGGAATTTCATCGCGTACAGAAAAACACGAAACTCTAAAAAAAAAACTGTTTTAAATTTTAATATGCATTCGGCAAAAAATATTTATGTATATTTGAACAGGGACGTATTTAAAAAAGACAAAAAGAAAACATAAATTGTTTTTAAAACTCAATGTTATTAGATTGAAGATTAAACGCAGAAGTTTAAACGGAAGCTGCATCTGAAATATTTTTTAGTTCTTAGTTTAGTTCTTGGTGTTAGTTCTAAATAATGAATTCTCACCTCTACAAAATTCATAATAATTTTTTCCATTTAACAGATTTTTTAAAAGAAAAAAAAGGGTAAAAAGGGGATAG
Source organism: Drosophila testacea (assembly GCA_035043265.1). NCBI lineage: Eukaryota > Metazoa > Arthropoda > Insecta > Diptera > Drosophilidae > Drosophila > Drosophila testacea. Next base: position 248,768 of record JAWNND010000661.1, read on the forward strand.
AAGGGCTTATGACAAAATTAGTTATATTCAAAAGAAGGATTCTTGCGCTAGGATTAGTTAATAAAACAAATTTATTGTTTCTGCTATTCGAAAGCATAAATATATGATCATATTAAAATGTCAGCTTTAAATTTGAGCTATTAAATATGCAATTATCTATTGTATCTATATTTTCATTATTGAATATTGTTTCTTAATTCTCTGCTTATATAATGTCTTTTTAAATCAATTATAAACCAAAGAATGTTAAGTAAATAAATCAAAATGCATTAGATATTGAAAATTTAAGTGTCTAAAAATAAATAAATTATTTCTGTGAATTTTTAAGTCACTAACAAAGTTCACTAAATGCAAATTTTCTTCTAGGTCATAACTTAATTGTGTTTAAACAAACAATTTTAACTTGAGCTGAAGTAGAAACAAGCAAGTTTGTTTACTGAATATCAATTATGATTAACATCTCAAACTAAGAAAATAAATTCTAATTTCCAGAGAATACTTTTAAGTGCACATAAATATTCGAGGACAGGTTTACCTGCCGCTCTTTTAGGCGTGCATTGAACTGCAATGAATACCTTCAGCTGGAGACCATGAGAATTTTAGGGAGGCTGAGATGGGGCGTGGTTCGGAAGGCGCGTGCCTAAGTGTCGTGAGTCTAGACTCTGAAAACACACAAAACGTCAAGTGAAATAAATTTCAATTCGTTTTGGATAAACGTCCAAAACAAGATGAGTAATTCAAGTGTTTCACTTTCTGTGGAACAAGAAGTGACAGCAAATACAGTTTAAGCTGTAAGAAAGACACTAAGCATACTAACAGATATCCTGTGCCCACCTCTTGATACTCTCATACACACACACTCTCATTTCGCTATTCCTGACGGAACAATAACAAAGTTTCGAATGTGCTCGGCTACGTTATACCCTGCCTGAACCATATGAACGATAGATGGCGCCAGTGCCACTTTTTAAACTGCTGTCTTTAGAAAATATTTTCATTAAAAAAGCGTTAAAAAATAATAATTTTTTAGACAAATGCATACTACGCTTATACGGAGCATTTATGAATTCTTCATTTTGTTTAATAAAACAATTGCCTGCTTTTTAAAAACCACAAAGTGTCAGAAAATTCATAGAAATTGAACTCATTTCATGAATTGATACTGAATTCATAGTCAACTTTCGTGTGTTGGTCGAATTTGTAAATCGGTTATTATACAAAGATTTTTGACAGCATTTCATGAAATTAATTTGCAAATTGGCCTTCGTATAAGCAAACTAACAAAAACCAATCTATTTATATACAATACTTAAATTATATAGCTCTTACTATTTGTTAACTAACAGTGGGTAGAGTTTTGAAAAGAGTTCTACAGAATGTTTATAAATATTGTTGTAATCTTAAATACACGATATCAATGTCATTCCATGTCATTCATTGATTCGAAGTTGAAGATACGCACTTCAGATGATTATTAAGAACTTTGATGATGAGGAAGATTACGCTTTTTCCATTAACTTGTATTGTATATCTCTCATTTATAACTATTGATGGATTTACCTCTCTCTTTTTCGTTTTCTTTATCTTTCTCTTTTCTGTCCCTTTCTTCCTCTGTCATTCCACCGCAGGCATCACCGTATGCCAATCTGTTCCACGAAATTCCATGAGTCAGCCTATTTCACCTCACTTGGATATTGGGCATATCGATTGAATAAACAAGATACAAAATTCAACTCTTTTAGGGAATATTATCAAGTAGACGATATCATAAACGCGTATAGACAGTCGGGCGTCAGTTTGATGAGCCAGACAAAAGAGGCCGTCGGAGAAGGAGACGGCGAGACAGCAACAACATCAAATTGGTTTTAATGAAGTGAAACGAAAGAGAATTCAAAAGAGATAAGCGAAACCCCTTTTTAAATTCAAATGTAGTTGGACCGTCTGCTAACGAATTCTAATAAGATTATTGGGTTTAGGCTACCTGTGATGTCAATCGAAGCAGGTAAGAAAAGCAAAAGGCGGCCAGAATCGCTGAATGAGCCAGAAAGGAGACGAATCAAGGTTATCCCTTGGAGCAATGGAATGCGGTTTAAGTTCAGTGATGCATGAGAAAAGAAGACGAAGATTCGATATGATACAATATGAAATAATAAGATATGATATTATTTGATAATTTCAAGATCAATGTCAGAGAGAAGAAAGACATGATAATGTGCTCCCATTTGATTTTAACGGAATATGTATCTATCAATATGTATAAGACTCAAATTTAACTTTTATGTAAGTCCACTTAATTTAATGAACATATCTAAAATCGTTAATTTAAAGTTAGTTTTAAGTAATCAAGTAATTCTCTTTAATTAATTGTCAAATTAGGAACAGTATTAAAAATGTAATCGTTATGCTCACAATAATTTATAAGTTTAACTTTTAGTGCTAGCAAGCTGAATAAATTAAAAACTTATTCAGAATAAGAATTTTTGATGGATACATATTGATAAAGTATAATTCTCTATACCTTTATATCAAATAATAGCAACTTCATTGAATATACCCCCAGTTAGTTCCCCGAAATGAGTTTTTCTTCTCTAAATGTGCGTGCTGAATTCAATCAGAGCCGAGGGAACACATCAAGTTGTCAAAGCAAATAAAGTTATTAACGCCAGTTAAATTAATTAATTTAATTTCTTTATAGAGCTACTTAAAATGCCTGAACTGGTGGAGAGTGTCGTGTCCAGACACAAAATCGCCGGCCTTTTTCTTGTCATGTGGAAATGTTTGATATGCTTCTTGGAATTTTCTGAACTGCAGCTGAAACTGGGCCGAAGAACTATGAAAAAGCAGGAGATGGAGGCACTCATTAGTTTCTATTAGAGACGTCGCGAGTTGACTAATTACCGTGGTCAGTTCCTGACCAGCCACAAGCCACGGAAACTGATGAAAGTCAAATAAAAGCCATTGAAATGATTATAAATTGCGAATATATGGAAAATAATTATTTTATGACGACGACGTTTTTATCAGTGATTTATGATGACAGTTTAAAAACAAAAGCTTTCTGTGTGCGTCTAAGAAGCAAATGAAATGCAATTAATAACATGGCATGAGCCAGTCGGGTGACAGCGATTGGCAGATACCCTACAGTCATGTCAAGTGAAAGTAAAGTATACATAAATTTAATCTTTGCTTTCTGGTTTAACAAAAACAAAGTTGGGAAACTCTGTACGAACAGATTCAAAAATAAATTTAAAATTCAGGAATAGCTTTCAGTTTATCTGACTTTAATTCAAATATGATTTTCTATATCCAACAATATTTTTAAATAATTAATTCAATACTTTGACTTTACTTATAAATTGAAATAAAACAATTAGTTCAAAAGCTCATGTGTTTTATAAGCCATCGTAATGAAATTTGTGGAATATTAAGATTGCATATTTCTATGTAAATAAGAATTCTTTCTTTTGTGCCACTATTTCATTATCAATCAATTAAAAATTATTTCCATCAGTATCATCTTTGAAATCAGCAGGCAAACAAAGAAGTTCCAGGTCGTTAGCCTCCGATTTAGCTGCTTTAAGTATATAAATATATTTTGATAAGATTTATGATTAGCTAATTGAAGTTGCAAATTAACCGCATTTGCTAAAACAGCAATTGCAAATTTTATAGTAAGCCTTTCAATCGGCATCAGCTGTTGCTATCGTCAATCGGCAATCAGAGCGCAGTTTGCTCTTTGGCTTCTGCATTGTAAAAGAATTATCAGGAGGCTTTAGTCGAGGCTTATCTCCAGTTAAGTGAGGCAAGAAAGAGGCAGCCTGGCAACCAGCAACATGTCGAGTTGCTGATAACAGAACCCGTCGCCCCTTTGAGGAAGTGCCATTTGCGTATTCTTTGATGAAGTGCATACAAAACAGGCGAGAATTTACAACAATATACATACACACATACAAGGGTAGTCAAAAGTATTTACACAAAACTAAAGTTGAATCTATCCGTCATTTGAAGTCACTTCATGCACATTTTGGTATCAATGAAAAGGTCTTTTGAATCCCGTTTGAATGATACAAAAATTTTCTTAACCCATTAAGTACCCATTGAATTTTTCGACTGTTTGTAAAATACTGGTTTTTTGACTTTTTTCCTCGATTTTTTTGAACGAATGTTTTGATGCAGAAAGTTTCTTTAAACAATTTAAATAGTGTCAGAAAAAAATTTTTTCAAAAATATTTTTCCTTATATTTTTTATGATTTTTTAAAAATTGCCAAAAATGACTAATTTTGCCACTTTTTTCTCTTTTTCATACAAACATTTTTTGAGATCATCCCATTCAAAAAATCATAAAAAATATAAGAAAAAATATTTTTGAAAAAATTTTTTTGCTGACACTATTTAAATTGTTTAAAGAAACTTTCTGCATCAAAACATTCGTTCAAAAAATCGAGGAAAAAGTCAAAAAACCAGTACAGTGAAAACTCCCTTAGCGGACACCTCTAATAGGCGGACACCCCCTTGGGCGGACACTTTTTCGGGGACGTTGGTTTTGGTGGGGTTTTCAGACCAATTTTGCCTCTATTGAGCGGACACTCTCTTGAGCGGACGCGGACACTAAAAAAAGGACAAAAACGAACGAAAACCTCTTTTGGCGGGACACGAATTTCTTAAAAACGAGCTAGTTTTGTCATTAAAAATTAGAAGTGGGCGGAAACAATGATAATTCGGAATCCGAAGAAGAACCGGAAGAGCCTGACTATTATCCTGACCCAATAAATTCGAATGATAAGGCGATGACCACAATTAAAAAATTAAAAATATGAGTTCAAAATGACTATAAAGCGTTTGAATAAGTATAACATTTGGAAAGCCATTTGCAGTCCTGCGTATTAGAGAAGAAATTAAAGAACGCTCGACAAACCAAAAATAATTATTTTTTTAAGACGCAGTAGTAAAAAAAATATTCCTATAGGCGGACACTCCCCTTGAGCGGACACAAATTGGGCGACCATGAGTGTCCGCCCAAGAGAGGTTTCACTGTATTTTACAAACAGTCGAAAAATTCAATGGGTACTTAATGGGTTAAGAAAATTTTTGTATCATTCAAACGGGATTCAAAAGATCTTTCCATTGATACCAAAATGTACATGAAGGAACTTCAAATGACAAGAAGATTCAACTTTAGTTTTGTGTAAATACTTTTGACTACCTCTGTATATATGTATTCATATGAATTTAAGTTCATATATTTAAAAGAAAAATCAACACGCAAAGTCCAAGCAAAACGCGCCTTTTCCTGCCTTGCCAAACTTTGCGATAAAAAAAGAATACAGAAAAAATGTATAAAAGAGCTATTCGAATGCGCTGACTGCATACAAAAGATACGACAAGAATTACAAGCGATATGCAATGAAAGAGCGAGAATAAACAAGGAGAGAAAAAGATGAAGATGGAAAACAATGGGGAAACGTTGTAGAAACTTTGATTCCAAATGGCGACCAGACGACTTGGCGACTCCCCGACTCGGAGACTTTGATAAAACGTTGAAAATGTTAGAATAAAACGCATTGAAAGAACTTTCCAATACGGGAACGGAAATGCGACACAGACCCAGAAATGGGTTGCATAGAACGTTGCATGCTTCCTCAGAAATATGGCCAGGCATAGAAATGGAAGTGGCAGAGACAAAAAACCCATCAAGACATTGCAACAGGTATACTTAATGGTATTTAATAATAGATATGCCACAACCAATAATGTGGATGGGTGATATCATGTTTGAAAGTTTGTAAATACTAATAGTGCTTAATGATCTTTAGATAGCTTTGATATGTATTAAGAACAAATAGGTAGATATTTATATACTGTTAGTTGATTTTCTCAAAATATATGCACAAATTTGACAATCTAAAAATATATTAAAATTGATATTAAATTAATACCTTAATATTATAAAACTTATATTTTCATCCAATAACAAAAACACAATTTTCTTAAATTTGCTTAAACATTTATAAATAAAAATTATTTGGGTTTATTTTCACACCATCTAGAAATAATAAATTTCCTAGTAAAGTTATACCTTTCGTACAAGCAATAATATTTCTCAAATTTCTCTTAGTATTTCTGATTGGTCACAATCCGTTTTCAAATTCCAAATACATAACTCTTGGATTATCTCAGATATACTCGAAAAAGCCTGCAAGAGAATCTGATATCACTAGGTACTCACTCTTAAGACCTTCCCCATTGTGTGTGCCATAGTTTCACAAACATCTTTATTAAAACTGTAACCCTATCATATTTCTACAGCACCAATAACAACCACAAGATATCATTCAATCGAGCTACGATAATCACAACAAAATACACAGACAAACATAAGTAAGAGGGGGAATACACGGCTAATAAAGTTATCAAAACCACTTGAAAATAAAATAGAAACAAAATTATTTTAAATGCTTTCAAATGACACGTAAAATTCGGAGAAAAGAACAAAACACAAAACCATGAAACGCGACAGATTTTCAATGGGTTATACCGAGTGTATGTGAAATTAAAAAAAACTTGATGTTGGCGCCAGTCGGAGAACTCATGAATGACAACAGATTCATACTCACACTCACACTCAAACTCATGCTCGCACTCGTAATTGGAAACTAAAACTGAACATTTTACTATGGGAAAATATGCTTATTTTTGGATTTAAACTTTTAATAAAGCTACAGATTTTTACGTTGACACTGCTATAAAATATATCAATAATACATTTCAATAAAAAATAGTATTTTTTTGTTAAGAAAGATGCATAAAAGAAGACTGATAACATCTGATTCTAGATTAACTAACTTTCCACAGAACATTCGGGTCGATTTGAGATGAAATTAAACATGAACAATTCATTGCACAATAAGACACAAATAAAGCACAAAAACAACAAATTATTTTGCCAACATATAGGATAAATCTTGACTGACATATGTTTCATATTCAATTAAAGCTGTTGACAAGATGACAAAAAAATTTCACTTGGAAAAATTGACTTTTATCGAGGGTTAGAAATAAAAGAAAATTCGTAAGAATTAAACCAATAATAATAATAATTTTCATACTAACTGCTATAGTATCTGTTATATGTTATCTGTTAAGATTTAAAAATAAAATAAAATTAAAAACTACTGAGCCACAAATTACTTTATGCCAAAGTATAGAACCTTTTTCCCATAGTACATTTGATGCCATTTGTTGTCTTCCTTATTATATTATTTTTTGGGAGCCAGTCCAAACATATTTAAATGTTTAAATAAAATTAGGTGGCATGTGCCATGTCTAAAATTGGCACGTCCCAAACCAAAAGCTAAAGCCAAAGCTAAAGATACAGATAAAGATAAAGATGAGCTGATGATTTGCATAATTGCGTGATTCGCATGGCGACAAATGCGTGAATCATATGAATATAGTAGTTGAATATGTGAATATACATTGTGGTCATATATAATTAGGAATATTTCTTTAACTGAAAATTCTACAATGAGTAAAGTTTGTCAAGTGTTTGATTAGATCATCATAGAACAACAACAAAATGCTCTTTGACTGTGGGCCATTGAACTTGCAAGTGCAACTGAAATGCAACAATTGTTGTTGTTATCACGCGACATAAATCACCTGAAACTCTGGTGCTGAGGCATAATCAAAGAGGAAGCAGACAAGACCCAGCCACAGATTTACTATACTATATATACACTCTTAAGACGCTTTACCTGCTTTTACCTGTTTCCCCTCAGTCCCTCTCTCGCTCTTTCTATAGCGCAATCGAATCCAACCCAACCGGCAAACCTCAATCGAACACAACATGTTCGATTTGCCATGTGATGGAATTTTTCAGTTTGAGTTTGTTTTGGGTAATCAAATTTCCCAAACAGGGAAATAAGTTTGATATCTGGGATATACAATTGTGTGCCTATTTGATATAATTTAAGATTTTAGAGTATCCAATTTTAAAACACAATATAATAAATATGTTCAAAATTATTTCTTGGCAATATTCAAATGGTTAAATTTTGGCAATATATCCAACATTATTTTAACACTTACATATTTGAAATTTAAGAAACAAACCCCAAGTAGGCATAGGCATATGCACTAAAATGATTCGACAATCAACTAATCTGTGTCGCACCTATGTCCAGACGTTCTTTCGACCAGCTAAAAGGCTGAGAAGCAGATTTCCTGAAGCCTTTGAAATATGCAAGCAGTTCAGGATAACCAAGGAGAAAATGGTTGAGATTGTGAACCGATTGACCAAGGAGATAGAACTGGGACTGGGAAAAGAAACGCATGAGGAATCAGTTGTGAAATGTTTTATCTCGTATGTGCAGGATCTACCCAGGGGAAATGAAAGTGGCAAGTATCTGGCTCTGGATCTGGGAGGTACAAATTTCCGTTGTTTGTTGATCAACTTAGATGGCGGTCCAGAGATTGAAACTACATTCAAGACGTTTGTCATATCCAAGACCATGATGAAAGGCCCTGGTAGGAATCTATTTCATTTTATTGCCGAGTGCCTAGCCGGATTTTGCAAGGATCACGAGATTGAAGACGCCCAAATACCTTTGGGATTTACCTTCTCCTTTCCTTTGCAACAGATCGCACTTAACCAGGGAATCTTGACCACCTGGACAAAGGGATTTCAATGTAAAGGAGTTGTTGGCAAGGATGTTGTCGAATTGCTGCAGGAACAAATTGATCGACGTGGTGATATTCATGTCAAAATTGTGGCTATAATAAATGACTCGACGGGAACTCTAGTGTCCTGTGCTCGATCCCATAAAGATTGCCGGATTGGACTGATTGTGGGAACAGGTGTCAATGCATGTTATATAGAGAAGACTTCCAATACGGAAATTTTCGAGGGTTACCAGACCAGCGAGAAACCCATTATGCTTGTCAACACTGAACTGGGTGCATTCGGAGACGACGGATCATTGGACTTTATACGCACTCCGTACGATGAAGCGATCGATTTGCAGACGGCTAATCCTCAGAAGCAAACCTTTGAGAAATGCACCTCTGGGATGTATCTAGGGGAGGTAGCTCGACATATTGTGGTGGATCTTATGCGAATGGGAGCTCTTTTCAAGGGCCAATCATCGGATTTTATAAAACGGAAGTGGGTCTTCAGTACTCGCTTTCTATCGGAGATTGTAGCAGATCCGCCTGGAATGTATCATAACTCCAGATTGATATTGGATCATTTGGGTATCAGATCGGATAATGAACACGATTTAGCCTGTCTACGCTATATATGCGATTCAATATCTTTGCGATCTGCTCAACTCACTTCCTGTGCACTTGCCACCTTGATCAAGAAGATGGATGTCGAGAAGTGCACTGTGGGCCTAGATGGTGGACTCTGTCGTAATCATCCCCATTATCGGACACTACTTAAGCAACAGATGTCACATCTATTAAAGGATGCCAAGAAAATCAAGCTTGTTTTCTCTGAAGATGGTTCGGGTATTGGTGCAGCTTTAGTAGCTGCCACCTACGGAAAAACTGGGGATAGTGAATAAAAATCAAAGAGTTATTTTAACAAATTCTGACAAACAAATCATCTTTTAATGAAATTTTAACAAGTCATATGCAATTTAAAATTCATTGTTATCAATAAACGGGGATTTAATATTTGTTTATTTATTTAAATAATTGGCTTCCCTAGCTCTAAGACTTTTACTTTATCGCGCCAGTCACACATAGATGAAACTAAGACATACATTTACTGATTATTTTGACACATTTTAATTATGCCAATCTTTAATTATTCTATTTCAATTGCTGTATTTACATTCAACAGTTACACATATATTTCTTCTAAGAATTCTAATAAGAATTCAATCATTGCAAACGCCCTTTACTTTACGCAGATTCCCTGTAATTTGCGCCACAGTCAACAAATACTGGGAATTATCGCTTGTCGCAGCTCGAACTCGAACATGTTCGATGTCAGCCACATGCCGATGCATGACACACTCGATAGCAAACCAGTTTTCTTGGGCACAGTCGACGACGGGCAGCTGGCGTGAACAGTTTGAATAACGGTCGCAGTTTTGCGGTTTTTAAAAATCGGTCGCTCGCTTGCTTTTGGCGTGCAATGAAAAATTGAAAATAAAATTTTGCCGAAAATTCAAAATTTGTTTTTTCAAAAACACAACGCGAAGAAATGCGACGCGACACGCGCCAAAAAAAACTAACAACTAAATAAAATACAAAAAGAAATAAAACAACAACTACAACAAGAAATCAAGAAGTATGTGAAGAGCGTTTAATATATAGAGAATTAAATGGTCAGCGGAAATATCAAAACAAACGTGTTTGGCATGCGATATGCAAAAGCTACGCGCCAACTAAATAAATAATAAACCAAAAGACGTCAGCAAACACTAAAAGTACAAACAGAATTGGCCCAAACGTACTTCAAGATACATTTGTATCTTTCGCTTGCAGTTGCCATTCCGCCGTCAATGGGGGCTTTTATTATTATTTGTTCAGTTCAGTTCAGTTTTTCTTGTTTTGTGCGAAAGTAAAAACTACCTGCAACACTTGGCAACTGGCCGAGAGAAACCAGTTTTGTGAAAATTATTGGCCATTTGGTTTGTTTTTCGTCATCTTTTTTGCTCACTCATTCGATGGGCACCCCCTTCCAGTTTCCCCTAAAATAATAACAATAATAATAACCTGAAATTGGACATTCAATTGGCAGTGGCAAGTGTTGCAGCTGAAGGTGCAATAAAATCAGATACGAGTATTAAGAGGAAACTTGGAATAATGCAATAAAAAAACGAATAACTTTAAATATATTAACTGTCAAAACTTAAAACTTTACGCGAAACTGATTTTTCTAATTTAAATTATTTGTATTAAAAGACGAGTCAAATTTGTGTTTTATCTAATTTTTGTTTTGCTTTTTTAAATTTTATTTTAATTAATCCGTCGACTGAAGTTAGATAAAAATATTACATAAACAAATAAATAGTAAGATATTTAGAAAGAACTTGAAACAATACAATAAAAAGCCAAGTACTTTAAATATATTAACTTTAATATTGGACGACCTCATATAGTTTTGATTAAAAGATTAAATTTAATATATTTATTCCTAGTTTATTTACTTTTTCCTTTTACAAAATGTTTATTTTTTTTGTTATTGCAAATATAAATTAATGAAACATATCGGTTGCGTCCACTGATCATAGTTAATAGTAATTAATAAATAAATGAAATAAATAAATAAATAAATATTTATTTTTAATCCCACAGTTAAAAAATAACAATAAACAAAAAGTGCACGATTAATCAACTCTAAAATATATAACGATCCCCAAGTGAAGAGAGAACTCGATTCTCAACAAATCTCGGCTCTTAAACGCCCCCTAATACACACACAACCTTACACACACCATGCTTATGCACACCACATCGATATCGACCACATCGACGGCCACGATGACCAACTCATCCTCATCGGCCACGCCCACTCCGGGCTCAACGTCATCGAACAACAGTGCCACGCTCGAGACGCTGCAACAGCAACAACAACAGCAGCACCAACAGTTGCAACAACAACTTCAACAATTGCATACAACAACAACAAATAATTCCCGTCCTCCTTCACGAGCTCCCTCCATTCTGGACAGTCCAACATTGGCGCGTGTGGAACGCGCTCGTCTCCGCTTAGAGCAGCAGGAGAGGGAGAGGGAACGGAGCAGTCAGCGTAGCAGCCAGGTGGGTGGAGGAGGGGGAAGCAGCAGCGGAACAGGCAGCACAGCGACTACCATGAATCGCGAGGATAGCCTGGAGCGTAGCATATTGGATCCAAAGGTGAGTCCAGTCCAGAGATCGACTCCCATCTATAAATTACAATTAAGTGGAGTCCTTCTGGGATGTGGGAATTTGTGATGTGAAAATTATAAGATTACTTTGTCTTGGAGGGAAGTGGGAATGGGCTCTAAAGTTTTTATAGAACTGTTTATTCTTATGCGGTATTCGATTAATCGAATGCGAAATATTAAACGATCTACATACTTTAATACATAAGTATATACGATTTGGTATGTGAAATTAAAAGATTGACAATGGGAATGGGCTCTAAAGTCATTAAAGAATATGAATAGTTATCTTTTAAATTCCAAATCTATGGAAGGGAGTATAAAGAGTTCTTTCTTATATGGTATTCGAGAAATTGAAACAATTGAATGATATTTATTTAATATTAATTTTATTAAAACTTACTAATCAGAAACGATTTCTAATCATCAAATCAAACTCATAAAACAGATCATAAAACAGATCCTCACAATGTAAATTGATTACCGAAAGGGTGATTTTCTTTGGGACACTTATAGAAATCTAGTATTGATTTATCTATTAACATAACATTCTATTTATCAAATGTGAAAAATAGAATAAATAACTTATTATAATTACATAATGTCTGTGGCAAAAAGGAGGAAAAGAAGACTCAATTAGAAGAAGAAAGCAAGCTTTGGGTACATTCTAGGGCAAACTGCACAGCTCATAAGAGACTTCCTCGCTTCTTATTATGAGAGTCACGGATGATTCCCATTTGATTCGACCCGCTTTTCTCTTATTTATTTGCTCTCGGTTGTCTTTCCCTGTTGTACTCATCAATGTTTTCTATTTCTTGAACTTTCCATTTCTAAAGATCATCAAAGCTAAGTCTCCCGCTCTGAAAGTGTTTCTTATCGAAACTCATCTCTCAGAGCTCTAAGCCCAGTTCTTGACTCATTTTTAGCTATTTGGCAATAAATGTCTTTTTGGCTACGCCAAATTGGTTGTGGACTGAGCCAAAACGAAACGAAATGTGTCACAGAACAACATTTGCAGTCATTGTTATATGGCTAAACCGAATAAGCCATATTCACATTTGCTGTTGCTGTTGCTGTTGCTATTGCTGTTGTTGGCCAGTCGAGTCAGCTCTTGACAACATTTCACTAATGGCTGGTCCCTGGTCCACTCCCCGGGCTATTTGCCCCATGTACTTGGCCCAGGGTACTTGGCCTTCTGGACGTGTATGTAAATGCTTTTTATTTTGTTATTATTTTGTTAACACTGTTATCTCTCGGGCTTTATCTGAACTGCGACACTGAGTTGTTGTCATTGTGGTCTCATCATCTTCAGAGTGTAAGCTCTTTAGGCTCTGCTCGTTTTTAAAGCTTAGTCAATCCGACTATGAGAGAGTTCTCTTATTTTCTGTGAATTTCTCGCCATTTTTCCATATTCTCTTCCTTTTCAGGTAGCTCAAAAACTCACGCAGGTAGCTCAGCCATTTATTTGTTTTTTTTTTTGGGCAAACAAAGATAATGAATTGCAAAAGATACACAGCAAGACAGTCCATTTAGTGATTGAATTCAGCTAGACTTGAGATAGCCACAATCACTTACATATATCTTGTATTCGTATCTCAGATTTATGCTGGCAAACACACGGTCATTGTGTGTACTTATATTGTTAGCTCATTACATGATCGATGGGCTTTGTTTGCATTTCCAAAGTGTGCGAGTTGTGCATTATGGAGTACAAACATATCAACATTGATTCAGAGATTCAAAAGTTGGTAGTCCCGCATATACTTGATAGTAGTAGTAGCAGTATTGAAAGCTCTATATTTATCTTTGTCTCTTGTTTTCAACATATATACGTTAACTTTAAAGGAGCGATCTATATGTTGTTAGGAGTTAGCTGGGAAAAGTTTAGAAGAATTCTTAGGAGGAAATGTAACAAAAGATTTAGGTAAGTGGACAGCCCTCAGTTTTTTAAAAAGTGTTTTTAGTAAAAGCTCTCTCATTATCTCTGGATATTTACAACATATATCCGAAAACTTTTATGAAACTATATCTTTGCTGTAGGAAGTTAGATAAGGAAAGTTAGGAAGCATCGTTAGGAGGAAGTAGTTAGGTGAGAATAGTTAGGAAGCATATGTTAAGAAAAAGGAAACGAGATTTTCATAATTAGAATCAAATAGTTAGCAAATATTTGTAAGTTACTTGGGTAGAACGGAAAGCTTAGGTAAAAAGGAAAGCAGGGTAACATAAACTAATGAAAAACATTCTGCTTAATATGGAGGTTGCTGTGTTTGGCCTACGGTAAAGCAAAAGTTAGCAAAAATATCAAGTTATTATTATAGTGAAAAACTTTACTTTGATAATTGAAAGCTTTTTCCAGAATTGTTTCTATCTTTCCTTATAAAAAATACATAAGGACCAAACAGTGTCTCTATAAAATGTTATCTCTCGTTCAATCTAGGGCAAACTCAGCTCTGCCTCTTCCATATCCGTAATATAAATTTTATAAAACAAACTTTCTTAGCTCATACATAATACACTTCCTTTGAGCTAGATATTTGATCCTGCTGCATTCACATATATCAATTCAGTTTGCTTTTCAATTCACATTGGCTGCCAGCCAGATTTTGCAGGTTTACAGTTTATCTGACTGATTACCTGAAAAGTCGCACATGGAACTCTTTAGTAATGCTGCCAAATGCTTTAGATTCCTTATCCCTTTCCCTCTTCCCTACTCTTCCCTCTTCTATTCCTCTATCCATTGTGGCATAACAAATTGTATGTAAGATTTGGCTGGCAGCAAATTGCCTGCATAATTTCCACAGCTTCTTCAACGTCAACGTTGTTGCAACAAAATGTTGCCAAAATATTTGCGCAGTTGTTATGCAGTTTGTTTGGACTGATTTTACTTTGCAGCTGTCAATAGATTGGCAAAAGAAGGTAGGGCGTTGCTACAAATGTCAATACATTTTCAGGGATTTTTTGCCATTTTTTTAGCCCTGCTTTAAGTCAAGATTTCGGCATTGCCAAACTTCTTTGGAGAGACAGAAAATCGATTGCAGTTTTTGGGGTCATTTGTGTGTGGAGTTAGGTGCATTGAACCCAAAAAGAAAACCTGAACAATCCAACGACCTAACGCTTCAAGTGCTTAAGACATTAAGGCGAGTTCATAATTAGTCACACTTAAAAAGCCATTGGCCCTCAAGTTTTTTACCCGTTAGTGGCCAGGCGAAATATGAGCGAGGCAAAAAGTAAACTGGTAACTGGAGATGGCCAAAGAGACAGTGCCAAAGTTATGAGTAGGAAGCGCCGGGGCAATTGTAGACTCACTCAAGCAGCGCACAAATGGAAAGCAAACAGCAAAAATCACGGCTAAAACAAAAGAAGAAGAAAGAAAGAAAATAAAAACATGGTACGTGCCCAGCGACCATATGGCCGGACTTGGCCAACTATCAGAGTTGCAGTTGGACCCGGTATTTGGTACTTGGTACTTTGTACTTGGCACTTGGTACTGGATAGGGTGGCTGGCTGGTCCTACTAAAACAAACGGACTGTCTTTTGGCCAAGTCTATGCTCTGGATATGGCCAAGCTTCGCTGCACTCGAGTGCAGTTGCCAAAGGGCCCGCAATTCGCGTATCTGGAGCAGAAAACCTGCAACGGAATGTGGGAGAGATGTATCTATGTATGTGTTGAGGTGAAATGTAGCTAAAAAGAAATGAAATCTATGCGATTGGTTGTAAAATAAAATATTTTCAAACGACCCTCGGTAGAAAAAACCATCGACAACAAAACAATTGCAGCCCCCACGTAAACAATTTCAATAAATTTTACGTTCAATGTCAATTTATTTTGTGTCGCTGGCGCGCGTTTCAATTTGACGGCAGAGCAACAACAATAGCAACAATAATAGCAACAACAACAACAACAGCAACAAACTGAACAAGAACACAGAAAAAATAATAAATATTCGCATGTTACATTTTTAGTGTTTTTGCAACAAATTAAAAAAAAATGAAAAATGTTTTTCCACTTGGTTGAATGCTCACCGAGGAGGCCTCAGAAGTGGTCAGTTCTCTTTGAGGTTGAGGTTTACGGGAGTCTAAAAAACTGGGGGGTTGAGTGAAGAAATCTCATCAGTAAAGTAAGCAATGGAGGAGATCTTGAGGAGCAAAGAACAAAAGATATTATGAAAGAGAAAAGTATTCTGAGCAAAGCAAATATTGGTGATTGATCAGTAAAAAAACATATCAAAACAAAGCAATAACTTCTCAGCATAAAGAAAGCAAAACTATAAATAATTACAATGAAATACATTCTTACTTTAGTACAAAGTGTAAACAGAAATAAACTAAATGTGTATAGAGAATAAACATTTAAATTTAAAGTACATCTATAGAAAAATTTAATTAGCCGATTGATGATTCGAATAATTCGAATTATAATGATTAAAAACATATCAAAACAATGCATGAATTGTATTCCTAATGACTTATTATAAACAAAATAAAATGTTAAATAATTACAAAGAAATATATTCATACAGATAAACTGAAAAAATATAGTAAACATATAAAAAGAAAAAATAATAAAATAAATACGGATAAAGCCTAAATGAAATAAAGAGAATTGTTTTTCAATACGCAATATATATTATTTATGGCAATTAAAAGCTGACTATAACTATAACTATCAAACTCTTAAATAATACATACATTTTGTAAGAACACTAAATTCTTGGCGAATTCAAGCAAATATCTCTGTCAAAGTTTTCCTCAACAGTTTTTCTAGTGAAATGAATGTACAACAAATTAGTAGTCCAATTATTTAGCTTGTAGGAGAACTATGCCAAAAACGCGCAATCAGAGAATATCGTACACATTTCTACGGAAGGGGCAATTATGAGGCCATAAATTAGCTCGTAAATAGCAACACCAAAAATAGCTGTAAGACTAAACTGTAGACCCTAGAAACACGGCTGAAACAGTCAAAAATACGTCAAGGTAAATAAATAGAAATAAAGAAAATAAATTTTAAGGGTTAAGGTAAAACTGCAACTGGGTAATTTGAGTCGAGTTTATTGCCAGAAAGCACGCATCGAAATCGTTGAATAAACACAGGGCATGTGGCAAGTGGCAACACGCTCTCCTTTTTATCTGCAAAGTCAAAAAATAGACCCAGTTTCCCAGTTCCTCGCTCAACTTACCCATTAGCCTCACTAAAAGTAAACTAAACTGTCAGACAAACAAAGAACAGACCGACAGACAGACAGAGGGACAAACAAAGACACGCAAGAAATGCGTAAAAATAAAAATGAGCCAACAAATATACAACAAAGAGAATCATAGAACCTCCCCTCTTGGAAGACAACACCACCCCTCCAAACCAAAATGTTTTCATTCATAAAGCGAAAGCGGAAAACCAAGGCGCACACAACGTACGGAAAAACTTTAGCGGAAAATATGCGCCACAATAAAATATACAAATAAATGGCCGGGCTTAATGCAAATAACGGGGAGCGGGGTATATATGAGAAGCTTCATAGGCTCATTGTAGCACTAGAAGACCCAGTTCTCGGTCCCAATCCCATCCCATTGCCATTTCGAGTCTCAGTCTCAGTCTCAGGTCCAGGCTGTTACGCAAGGGAATTTCCAGTCAGCGCACCAAATGGCACACAGTAGTGCAATTTTTGGCAATGACTGTGTGGCAAGAAGGGGAAAGAGGAGGTGGGGTATTACCATTTCAATGGCAAGTATCTCGTCCGGGCTAACCAAATCAAATGCAAAAGAAAATGTGGCCAAATGGCTGCCACAAAAAACGTTAAAGCGCCAAATGCCAAAATGCTTTTTAAAGCAGAGTTGCTCTCAGATAAAAGGGCTGATGTAGAAATAGGTGGAAAGTTATACATAGGAGAAGTACTTTGCTTATTTGTACTACTATTATATAGACTAATTTATTATTTATTTAAATTAGCATTAGCAAGAGGAGTACATAAGTAATGTGTATGAAATATTTAATGCATTAAATATTTAACTGTTCAGCTAAGGATGAAATAAATATTTGATAGGAGTTCTTTAAATTTACTAATGAACTCCAATAAAGTTGTGGAGAAACTTAACAAATTTGACAATATTTATAGTTTATATTTTATATAAAGAAGGATTTAATATTATAAAAATACACTATATATTATGAATACTATTCTGTAACAGATTAAATAAGAATATAATAGGATTGCCTTGAATCAACTAATGAAAACCAATCTAGTCTTAAAATATCTTAACTAATTTGTTAATAATAGGAACAAATATTGAAAGCATTATAAATTTGTCGAGCTAGCTACATATTAAATACAATTAATTCAAATCACTGGTTAAATATCGTAAGAAAACTTTATACTTGTTAAACTTAGAACATATAAAAAAGAATCCAAATCAGTTCTAGATAAATTAAAAAAATATTGATACCCACAAATTATTTAATTGAATTATATTCATAAACCAAATTGAACATAATTTTTAACCCACTTAAATTATTGGCTAAAGTTTTATGTAGACTTGTTGTAAATTCAATAATCGGCCAAGCTTTTGATGTCATTTTTCTTTTGGGTGTTGTTGTTGATATCTTAATGCTGTTGCTCTCAGTGTAAAGTGATATATCACCATTAAGCGGTCGGCCCACTTTGACCCATAAAACAAAACCGAAATGTATGAAACGTGCATACCAGCTACAGAGGGGCAAATTTATATTTTAATGCACTTTGATAGATTGCATTTGCTGGACTGAAAGAGAGATGGGAATAGTGGGAGGAAGAGAGAGATGAAGAGAGAGGAGACTTTATGTAGAGCAGTGTGTTAATTTATATATGGCAACATGTAAATTGGGTAAAATTGATAAAATGTGGGATGCAACGTGCCGCCAAGTGGCAAGCATATCAAGTGTGAAAGGGCTGACCCCAAAAAAAGAGAGGGCTGTACGTATGTACGTACAAGAATTTGAATTTATTAAAAACTAAAACAGAAAATGTTGCACAACAGAAAAGGGTTAACTTTTTTTTAGAAGTTCTCTTGGAATTTTGTAATGAATTTGTGATTTTCTGAAAGTTGTTGTCGCACTTTAAAAAATATTTTAAACGAAATAAATAAGTAAATAGCAAGAACAATTGAACTTAATGTACTGTCGTAAAATAATTAAATGAACTAAATAAGTCGGAGAAGCATGAACAAAGTTTAAAATATATTAAAGCTAATAAAAAAAAACTATTACTAAATTATTTTTAACTTAACTGACCTTAGGTCAAAGTCTTTAAAGATATTATCGAGCTAATAGATGAGCTATTTTCAAATTGATTCTTTTTAAAAAAAAAACAGAGAAAACAAATTCGCATACTATACAGAAATAGCTGTTTATTTATTTAAATTTCTGGGTAGTTTCGGTTTTTACAATAGAGTTTTTATTATGTTTAAAACAGTTGATTCAAATACTTGTTCAGTTTAATTATGTTGACAGTTAAGTTTCATCAACTAGCATAGCTTTGTTTTTTACTTTAACAAGAACTTTGACTACGCCTTATTCTAGCTACAATCGCAGACTAGTAAATACATTTGAGACTTCTACTCTATCTATCTCTCTCTTTTTCTATCTCTTTCTCTCTTACTTTATCTTACCGTCAGTTTATGGCAGCTTCCTCCTTTTTTTCTCCCAACTCAACGCAGACTTCGACATTAGCAAATTTCTGAGGAAAAAAAACTGAAAACAATGGCAAAGCATAAAATTTACATATTACATCAACATGTTGCATGTCAGTTGTTGTTGTTTGTATCTAGTTTGTTGAAGTTGCAACGAAATGTTGCATATATGCAATTGAGTTAAGCGCCCTTCCCCTATCCCCAATACCTTCTCTCTCTTTTTCTCTGACTGACTCCACATTAAACGAGGCATGGCATTAAAAAAAAAAAAGAAAAACTAAAGTTAAACCAAGGCATGAGGATGAAAATGCAGCTCAAGATAAAGATGAAGATGAAGATGAAGATGTAGACAAAGTCGCATTGCAATCAACATTTATTGTGTGAATCGTAGTCACAGTCTATGAATGAGTGAATGAATGAGTGAATATGCGTGTCTGAATGCGTGAGTAACTCAGTGAGCAACCTGCAATCATTTTATAGTAGCAGAAGACTTGTTTAATAAATATTTAAAAAATCTTTAATATGCGACTTGGGAGCTGACCTCCTTCAAAGCGTAGCGATTGCATGGCAACTTCCTTTTTCACATGTTGTGCATGCCCTTTAACTACATGCATATATGTACAACTTTGTATAAATGTATGTATATAATTGCCATTTCCCGTTTTAATGAATTGTTTATGAAATAAAAAGAAAAAAATAATAAAATACAGTGCAAGGGAGCGTGGGTCATGGCAACAACAACAACAACAGCAGCAACACACACACACACTCAAACACACACATTTGAACTAAAGCCGGGCAATTGTTGTGCCCATTTTCATTGCTTCCGTTTGCCGTTGTAGCTACTGTTGTTGCTGTTGCTGTTGCTGCAGTTGTTGTTGTTGCTGTTGCTGCAGTTGTTGCTGTTGCTGTTGCTGCCGTCGTTGCACTTGCCAAATGGCAGCGTGTTGCCGCTTTTTTGTTTTTAAGGGGAGCTCAACTGTTTGCATGACTAACGGAAATCGTTTTCATTTGTTTAGCGCTTTGCATTGTAGGTGTATACTCTATCCCCTCTACCATTCTCTCTCTTTCTCTCTTACATTTTCCCTCCCTTTTATGTTAGCGCCATGCGGTTGTATACCCCATCAAACTATAGCCACTATTTAGCGACAAGGGCATGACTTTTAAATGCATTGCTAACCGCATTGGGTTTTGGGGTTTAAGCTGTTGTATATGAACTATGATTATGATTGAGGGGAACCTCAGGGGGCCTTTGTATGTGCAGCATTTGTTTAGGTTTACCCTTGGCCAGAGCCACAGTCAATTTGTGTGTATTTACCTATATACATACGTATGTATACAAAAGTAACATGATCATGTAACAAGGGTATAAAAACAGGGCAGTAATTGGGCAAAATAAATTATAATACTATAGAAAAAAGGAAAAATTATTTAACTAGTATGCAGTTATAGATTTATTTTGTGCAATATATGAATGCAATCAAAATATAAAATTTAATAAATGTACAAATATAAAATTATAAATAGAAAATATATTGTTCTATAGAAAAAACAGATACTACTAACAAAATGTCTTTATACCACTAAAATAACTAGTTTAATTTAAAATTAATTTTGCAATCAATTTAAAATACTAAGACGTCCTCTATATTTATATATTCTCAAGAAATCCACAAAATTTATATAAATATCATTATCATAGCTCTAGCTATATCTATGTCTTACCAACATAACTAATTATTTCCGTTACCATAACGTTTGTTATAAATACAAAAACTCTAATTTCTTAATTAAACTTTAAATAAACAAACATTTATATAAAGCCAATTGATATGATTCATAATTTTAAAAGGAGATTCTTGTGCATCCACAAAAATAGCTCGACTACCTCAACAAAATGTCATAAATATTCCAGTAAATCAACTTAGTCAGCCATATCAAGTGAATTGCTATAACAATTACAGAAATTTTCTTATCAAAAATCTAAACACAACAGCGCGTCGTTAAACCGTTATCTTAGCGTGCATGCTATAAGGTTGACATCATACAATCCATACAAGTACATGCGAGTATATGTGTACTTACTAAAAAGAAGAACAAAAAACTGAAGTAAACTAAAATAAAATTTAAATTGTTGTTAGAAACGCGTTGGCGTGGTCGTTGTTGTCGGTTGGGTGGCTTGTGGCTTGTGGCTTGGTATGACATCATATCAGACCTTGTCTGAGAGCCGGGGGTCTTATACTTCTATGGGGGGAGGAGTGATTTGAGGGGTGCGTGTGTGAATGTGCGTGTATGTGTTGGGGTGTTAAGTGTGTGCCATGTGCTAAGTGCATATATATTTAGTTATAACATGTTCATTGGGGTTCACTAGCCTGACAACCAAGGGACTGGCCAATATGTCAATAGAATTAAAAATTAGTATGTTGTTTATACAGTTGTTGACAAGTCAACTGCCTTCTATATGAAATAAAAGACTGAAAGTATCATAATAATACACCTCTTAATAGTCTTATTTATTATGTTAAAAATAAAAATTGAAACAGAAAAAACTCCATTTTAGTTTGATCAATTGAACAACTGACAAATTGGCGAATTTCAATTAAAACAAAAATTTGTATTTATTTCTATTTTTTCGTACACCCAACTCAATACAACAATCCCTTACACTTTAACACTCTCTTACATATATACACTCCAACAACAACAACAACAAAATACTATACAAAACTACTCTTTGTCCTGCGTCTCCCCGACAACCCCCTCAAACGAAACAACAACAACCAAATGAAAAAATATATATAGAAAGACGCAGCGCCGTGGCATCAAATGTGGACACATATGAAACGCCTCTCTCATGCCTCAAAAGTCAACTCGACGAGCAGTCTGACAGCCCAGAAAACAGACGTGGGCGTTGGCCATCATCACCTGACAGCAGGCACAACAACAACATCGGGGACAATGACAACAATTAATGGTGGAACACCGAGAGGAACAATGCCCGGAAAATGCATATTGTTTCCGGATAAGACGTCCTCCCTCAAAAGTTCCATGTACACGCAACAGGTCTACTTCAGGCCCGATATGGTAGGCTATACATATGCAAAAGATCTATAGATCAATAGTTTTCTTTCGCATGGTTATGGCAATACTATAAATTATTTAATAGATCCATCCATGGTTTTGGTTATCTATAACTAGTCTATGACCTGTAGTGTCTTGTTAATAAATTTTTGAAAATTATTAGCATCATTTTGTTATAGTTCCACAACACTTTGTTTATATTTTGTAGTTTGTTTATTGGCACTGAAATGGAATTTCCATGAATTTTTACCGAAAACAACTGAATTTTTATTGACTTTTTAGCGAAATTTTTAATTTGTTTTTAGTCTTTGGTTAATGGTTCTTGGCTTTGGTTTATACACTTTTATTTTTTGTTACCATTACTGCCTGGCTTTATAATAATAAATGCCCTTGCCTTACTTTAAGCAATCCTCCAATTCACTCTCGGCACATTCTTTCCCCTACTTTATTAATATTACAAATATTTGCATAGCAACTTTTTGCACAAGCTCTCTAAAGCTCAACGTTGCATTAAATGCGATGCATACAAAAATGTTATAATCATAATAAGAATAATAATAATAATAGTAATAGTCATAAACCTCCATCCAACAAAATGCCAGCAATTGACTTTGCCAAGGCAACCCAGGCGTTCAAAAGTGCACCACTAAACCACCGCGCATAACTTTTTTGAGCATGCAAAGTTCAGCTTTATGATTTTAAATATATACATAGACAGTACAGTAGAAACTAGCTTTAAAGGAATGCAAATATATTTACAAATATTATATGCAAAAATATATGAAAATATTTTCAAAATATTTAGCTTTAAAATCAGCAATATTTACTTTTGTTTATAACTATTCTCAAAAGAATATGAATATTTACATTATTAAGATTTCCAATTCGATTTAGAAAAAAGTAGAGAGTTCAATATATATTCTATTGTAGAGCATTCACTCTAACTAGCTTAGTTAGTCACCTTAGAGAAAGAGGCAACTAAATATGCAACCCAGCAGACGACAAATCAACAAAGTTGTATGTTTGTATGTTATGAAAATATATTATTGAAGTACAGAATAAAGAATCTTGAAATACTTATACTGTTCAGATAAAATTTAATTCAAAATATTTCTACAACAATATTTTCCGCTCTACAACATTCTCCTTTTATATTCGCTGATTCAATGAATAAATGCCAACATTTGAGCTGGCATTGAGATACCATGTCGTAGTTGAGCAGCCTGATTAGGGATAAATCTTTTGCAAAATACTTGCTAGCATTTACAACAAACTTAAAATGCCAGAATGAAAAATGGCAAAACACGGATTACGAGTAGATGTCGGTTACGTGTCGGCCATAAACTATGGATAAATCAGCTCACGGTCACTGTTACAATCCCCCGGTTTTGCTGGCAAGCGTGAAATATAAACAAAAGCTCGTTAGCCAAGAAAAACAGAATGTGTAATGTCTGTGAAAATGACACAGCGCGAAGGTGTGGGCCCAGTTCGATAGTTCGATGATTTTTCAGTGTGTGCCAAAGGTCGCCATATGCAAATTGCTCT
This sequence comes from Drosophila testacea, assembly GCA_035043265.1. Lineage (NCBI taxonomy): Eukaryota > Metazoa > Arthropoda > Insecta > Diptera > Drosophilidae > Drosophila > Drosophila testacea. The sequence continues at coordinate 272,936 of JAWNND010000661.1, forward strand.
TTAGATCTATATTTTTTTTGTACTTTTTTTCTTTGATATTTTGTGGTACATTATACTCAATCGGCAGCTGAACTGACATTTTGTCACAGTCGTCGTAAACAAAAGAAAAACCGGCTAAGCTCTGCTGCCGGCCGCGTTTTTCCTTTTTTTTTTCATTTTCTTTAAGGCCCGTTCAAGTTTTTCAATATCAAGACACATTTAAAGCTTCATTAACATAATTGATGCGCCATTGAGGCTGTTGTGCCGATGATGCGACTCTCTGTCTCTGTCTCCGTCTCCGACTCTGACGCTGACTCCCAAGCCATTATATTGTCTTTGGGGGCAGAGCAAATCGTTGGACAGGTTTTCCGGCGCATGCGCAGCATTCGGTTTGTGTGAACCGGTTTACAGAGTTGTAAACTACGTGTATAAGCACCTATCTGGCTGTCTCACTGCCTACCTGACTACCTGGCCACATAATGAGCTGTATTTGTAGCTCTCTGCGACTGTGATTCAGTATTTTGGCTCAGTCTGCTTCATTGAAATGCCATCTCAACGTACTCAGTAATTTTCAATTTCATTTTAAATTATTTTGAAGAGTGGTCAGTTTAAATAGGAAGTAGAACAAGCTCTGATGGACTTTTTTAGACTTAATGGACCGTCAAAAGCTAACCAAATAGACTCAAAACGTGCATATCAATGCGAAATTAAGGAATTCGTTATATTTATAAAGCGGTTAGAGAGAGTTATTTTTGCAATCAGCTTCTGTATTTAAGCAAGTTGTCTATCATTCTTTTATTGATGGATTCTGAAATGGATTTTATTAGACATATCAACAGTTTTTTGTTGAACTTTAAGGTGTGAACAGAATTATTCTATTATAAGCTAAACTAGTTTTCCAGTAAGAACTAATACATATTTAAGAGAAAAAGAGTACTGTTCTTAAGAAACAACTGCCTTATGCAATATATAATATATATATATAATATATAAAATAATTACTTCGTTCAACAGACGTGTATGATATTTATTTTAGACTTTAGATTAAAAATACTGGTTTCTTATCACAAACATTCTAAGTATAGACAACACAAAAAGTATTCAAGATTTGTCATCAAAATACATTCAACACATAACAAAATTAATAGGAAATACCGTTGTTGTCAATCAATGTTTGGCTTTTATTTTAACAATCAGCAATTCTTTTTATTTTACACAGAAAATCTTAGATACCATTTTAGTATTTCCAATTTAATAGTTAAATTCCTTAAATGATTAATACACTTGATAGAAAACCACACGAATTTTTTGTCTTACCGCAAAGAAGAATTTCAACGAAAGGCACATCAAAAGAATATATAATTAAAAGTTAGAAGCCGCTAAAAAGAGACTCTTCCAAGTTGAAGCCCTAGACAATAGCTGAAGAGAGCTCTTCGGATGAGTCTGCACATGTGCTGTAAAATGTACGCCTGTAATTAAATTGCCAAGGGGCAAGTTCTATAGTAAAAGCAACTCCATATGGCCATTAATTATGGCATCTGTGAAATATGTGGGCAACATGGCTAAAAATTTAACGAAATTTTGCGACGCACGCGTTTTACTTACATCAAATGCCTAAGCGATATCAATCAACAATTTTTTTTATATGCCACGGTTATAAATTTCGATTTTCAAACAAATAAAAAGTTGTACAACATTAGAATTTGTTGTGCCGAGAAGGAAATACCCTTATCCTTAATAGAAATTGCAAGTTTAGTTAAAAGAGATTGTAGTTAAATATGTAGATCGATAGACAGAATTTTTTACTTACCATTGGTAAGAGAAGGGAAGAGAAATAGCTCACAATCTTATAGACAAACTGTCAATAAGAGAAAATATATCAATTCTGATCTACAAATGGATTGACCGTAACGCAAAGCCTTCAAAAGAGAATTTAGTTATATTTGTTGCCCATCAAAAGTTTTTTTAAAGAACAACAAGTTTAAACGATGATGATATATAAATTATATTTGAAAGATCCAAAGCACTGAGCTTAGAGTGGAAATAGAAGCCCAATTATAGAACAATTGTTTAACTCTCTTATCAGAAATATATTCTATATCTTCCTCTATGAGTCACACATTCTCTGAAAACATCACAATACTCTTTCCCTTCGAGAGGGTATACAAAATAGGCATTCAAAGCCTCCTGGGCAAACAGGTTCCAGGGCAGCAGACAAAAGCAGCCGCAAGGCATGCGCCGCATTAATAACATAAATGGCAAAGCCACAAAGAGAATATATATATAAGTAAAAATATATATAGATATATGTATATACATATATATCATGGTAGTCATACATAGTGCAGCCGCATCAGCGGCAGATTCTATGTATATATAAAAGGCAATTTATTGTTGCGCCCAAGTAAAGTGCAGTAAAACCGAAACCAAGAGTCGAGAGTCAGAGTCAAAGTAGAAGCTGATGTTGGAGTCGCATCCTAAGCTGCTGCGACATAAAATTCAATTGAATGTCATTTTTCTTTGCTTTTTTTTTTTGGTTTTTGCCTTGACAACGTCTTAAAAACATATTTGATATTCAATATATGCCTGGAGGCCGTGCGCCGAGATATGCTATATAAATCAGCACTAAAATCAAGTCAGAGTCTCAGGCGAAAAATGTTAAAGGAGCGGAAGTTAAATTTAAACAACGCAAAATGTTTTTAGGAACAAAAGAAAAGAAGTCTGACAGGGGATTCAGTTTTCTGGCAGCTGTTTTACCCAGTTGAACAATGGCTTGGGCATTTCCACTTGTTTTCCTTCCATTGCCATGTGCAATTGTCCCTTGGAAAATGTCAACCCAGCAGCAGTTTTCCTTTTTGCAATTCAGTACGGTTCGTTAGGATTTCTTTCTCACTCACTCCTATCTATATGTATGTCTCTTTTTCTTTACAATTGTTGAATATTTGTTACTTTTTCGGACAACATGTAACAGTCGGTGCCGTTCCAAACGATGACACGAACTCAACGTGAATGCAACTCGGTTATTCATTTTATATTTTTTGCTTTTGCCTTTTGCTCTTTCGCGTTTATTTTGATGCCTGTCAATAGTCGTTAGGTAAACTTGCATTGAATTGCGGCATGCCACATGTTGCAATGTTGTCAGCATTTAATTAAATCTGCAAAAAATTGAAAAACTTCCATTTGCAGTGGGTGGCAGCTAGAGATATGGCTAAATAAAGAGAGAGAGAGAGAAAGAGGCAGAAAAAAGTATTTCGTATTTTTGGCATAAATTGATTTCACTATTTTTATGTCAAGGGTTATAGTATTTATTTCTGTTCATATGTTATTTATGATGTAAAGTGATTCACATGTAAAGCTCTTAAGTTTAGAATCTATCTTTACTGCCAATCTCTTCATAGTATATAGTTTAATACTACTGCCACTTTACTGATCTTATATTTATTACTCTGACTATGTTTTCTGTGTCATTTTTAAACCCCTCAAATGTATATTCTCTAAGCAAATAGGAAGATAGATAAAAGGAATGAATGGTTTGATGTTCTATGATTGATCTATGATTTATATGTATTATATATAATTAGCCACAAGTATTTATTCTAGTTACAGTTGTTTTTCCTGTTCATATTTTTAATAGTTCCCAATTCTATTCCTACTTTCTTCCATTCTGACTATCTTTTTTGTGTCATTTTTAAACCCTCATCACGTATTTCCCTTAAGCAAAACTACACCTCTATGGCTTCCCTCAAACTTCTCGTTCTTACTTAAACTAAAACAAAGACTTCACTTCAAAGCGCCCGCTGAATATACATATATAGTACATATAACACCTCACAACCATTCCCGAAGCTCACCCACTTTCATTTATTGGTCTTCTAATTAGAGGCCTGACCTTAATCACTTAAGAGTTTACATAACATGCCCATACCTCCCCCTCTCTCTCCTGATTCCACCACTCCAGGCACAACTCCCACATGCTGAGAACGCTAATTGTTTGCCTCTTGACCCCTCCAACAAGCTTAACCCGACCGATTCGATTGTATGGCGCCTTCAGATGCCCAATGTATAATTTTTCAGTGACGTAATTAACAGCCACATTTGTAACTGAAAACCGTATTGCACAGAGAGAGAGAGAGAAAGAGAGAGAGGGAGATACATAGATTAGATAAGGCAACTGATAAGATCTTAGGCAAGTTGTGTAGTTTCCAAATTGAATTTCAAAGTCAACAAGTAGACTTACAAGTGACTCGACAACAACAAGTCCAAAACTTTAACCAAATTTTGTAGATCTCAACTTTTTGGCCACGCGCTGCGCCACTAAAAATATTTAACCATATTTGGATGCCTCTGACCAAATTTGGTTAGGCACACGAAATAGATTTGAAAAGAATTCAAGTTTCTTGATTTTTTTGGACGAGGTGACAATTCAAATGTTATGCTGTCAATAGATATTACTTATGTGTTTTTATGGCTTGTTTTTGACCAGGGCGTGGGTTGCAACAGCTTTGATGAGAACGGAATTTTAACTATAAGAATAGCGTATATTGATAGGCTGTCAGCTTCCGCCTTTCAAAAGATCAGACAGACATCAATAATTTTTCGATGGGACCATCGACCAATTAGCTGACAAATTACAGATGCCCAAAGACCGAACAATGCCTTAGCTTTGTACTCTCATCAATCCTAAAAGAAGAAACGACCCGTCGATCAGTCAGGGTCAATGTGTTGCATGTTATTTACACCATGCAACATCCAACTGACAACTCTGCCAAAGATGTTGTCTGGGATAAACAAAAGCTCTGTGTTTCTGTATAATCAAACAAATAATTTTATGATAATGCTAATAACAGCTTGCATCTCGCCTCAACTGAACTGAAGCGAGTGCAGCGATCTGGCAACGCTGTGCAGAGCCCCCGCATAACGGAAATGCTGGGGGGATAATTAAGACCTTGCAGCTTTTACAGTTCGCCGGCCTCTACTTAAAATATATTATATATTGTACAATCCATTTTGTTCGCACTCAATTAAATGTCCAACTGTGAAAGCAGATGCATATGTACTATATGTATGTATGTATCTGTAGATATTGTATCTGTATCTATAATTTTATATGACGTGGGTTACGCTTGGTGCTGGAGCTGGAAATAATTTAACGATAGATTTACTTTTAATATATATATATATATGCTTGACTCAATTCTATAATTAATCTTTTTGTTTTCATTTATTTTCTTTCTAGGTAAGTTCAACTTTTAATTCCTTTCTCTCTGACGTCAGTAAGTTGCATTCTTAAGTATTTTAGCTCGTTATTAATTCACTTTTAGATTTCTCAGTAAATAAATTCATAATTCTACTGTGTTAGCTTATCGATAGCACTTCGTGAGTAATGTTTTTGAGGAAGTCTTTTTTTATCAGTGTGCTCAAGTATATCGCGTGAATACTTTTTACCGGTTGGATTTTTGATTAATTAAGGTGGGGCGACTTAAGTATGCAGGAAGTTATTACGAGACACGGGAAAGATGCAATGCCAGAATGAGGAAGGAAAAGAAAAAGTTGTTAAAGTAAAGTGTGGGAGATAATCAATTAAGCAACATGGTGAAGAAGAGAAAAGGCAAAAGGTAACAGGAAATGAGAGTAAAGAAAGCAAAGTCGCATTAGAGTAAAGAGGTGCTGGGAATAATATCAAAAAAATAATTACAGAAAAAGGAACAAGTTTCTAATTAGGAGTAGGACAAATAGAGGTTTTATATAGAAAACAGTATTAAAATGAAAGATGTAACTAAGACAGGTAACATATAAAATTAATAATATCAAAAAGATTATAACAGAAGGAAAAACAAGTTCTTCTTCAAAGGCTTTTTATATATGAGACAAGTATCAAAGAAACAGGATAAGGTAAAGCTCAGCTACACGAAAAAACATTCTCCTAATTAAAAAAAAAAACAATTATTTAATACATTAATGAAGATCAACGGAAAAAGAACAAAATAGAGTCGAGCTACTCCAAAGTTCGTACTCCTAATTACCTTTCTTAAAGCGTCATCTAGCTTTATTTCTATTTTTAATTTGAGACCTCGTAAACTATTATAACAAAGTTACATTCATTAGACAACTCTACACTTTCGTTTGCCCCCAACAACTCTGACTCCATTTGAGCATCGACTTTCACATGTTTCTCTCTCAGCCTCTTTCGCCCGACTTGCATTCAGTTTTGGTTTATAGCCTCACGATCTTTGTGTTTTGGCCAGAGAAGACGCTGCGTGGCATTTGCAAATTACTTTCATTTTCAGTGTATGCTTTGAGTTTCTGTTTTTCTGTGGTTTTTAGAAATTGACAGTGAAAATTGCATTAACGATTCGTTGACAAACTGCCAAATGGCAGCGGGCAACTAACTGAAGGCAGGGAAAGGCTCTTTAAATGTAAGTCCAACTTGTGGACAGCTGAGGATTTTGTTGGTAGTTGGTAGTACCACTCCCCAAAAAAAACTGTTGGCCGGGCTAAGTGTGTCATGCAAATTGTCGTGCTCATTGTCAGTCCGTCTGTCAGCCAGACAGACTGTCTGTAATTTGATATTGTCATTAGTTTCGTGAGCGGGCACTCGACTGTGGCCAGAGAGTACTCGGATAAGGAAGTATCTTTGTATCTTTTACACATGCGATGACGATGACGATGACGACGACGACGCGCTGCACTTGACAGACACTATTATGTTACTGTGCTGAGTGGGTGGCAACTCTGGTTGGTGCCTGCCTCCTATGCATTATGCATGCCATGACGCTCATTAGTGCGACTTGTTCCACAGACTTGAGGGCTGCCTTTAATGGGCCAAAAGAACAATAGACTTAAATTGCCCTTTGGCACAGTCAGTCATTGAGGCTGTCCACTTGGCGTAACCAATGCCAAACCAACAGCTTTTTTGTGCTTTTTGCTCTAGCTTTCCATTGCCACGCACAGCTGCTAAATTAGCTGGAAAATCTCAAAGTCTGTACTTTCATAATTTCATCAAATTCACGCTGTTCTTTTCATTTTTTTCAGCTCAATGACAAAACTTTTAAATGGTTTTCGCCTTTGAGCGATTGCAGCCAAAGCACTTAACTGAAAATGTCAAATGTCACATTTTAGTCTCGTTTCATTTTCTATTTTTCTCAGCATTTTTAAGCTCTTTACCCAAAAAGAAAAAATATATAACAAAATGTTACTCAATGATTTCGCAAACTGTCAGAAATGTTTTCCAAGTGCTTCGCCTAGCATAGAAATTATCTCTTTAAATGAAGAATGACATCTTTAGTGGCCCATTGAAATGGCAATTGAGTTGGGGAGAAGAAGAAGAAGGGGCCAGAATTGTTGACAGTTTGCTGTAAATGTAAAGCAACTAATTGGATAGAGTACTTGGTTGGACTTTTGGAAGCAACCCAAATACTAACGAGCTAACGAAGTGTCAAGATACAAAATATATTTTGTGGAACTAGTTTCTAGTAACCAGTTCCGACTAGTGAGCATTTTAGCAATTGCGAGCAAACAAAGTCTCAAGATATAAATTATTTGTATATCTAGTTCCGCTTTGGTGAACTGGATCATTGACAAAATAAGCTAGTTCCGGGAATAATTTAAAATAACTGCTGCAAAAGTGTGAGAAGTAACTATTTTGTCAATGAACCAGTTTCAAAAGTAACTCAAAAATTTACTTCCAACAAGGTGTAGGCAGGAAATAAGTGTTACTACTGCCCAACTAGTTCATTTATGAAAATAAACTAGTTCCGTTTTTTTAATTTCTTTTCTTAGGCCATTTGTCAGTTAAATGAATTCAAATAGACTCGACAACTTATATAAACTAGTTCAACAGTCACATAAATTGGTCAACGAAATTTATTTCATACAAAAACCATATGCTAATGTAGAAAAACAAGATATGTTTGCCAAATTAAAAGACTTCCGAAAGGCATTTAGCAGAATACCAAGAACAGAACCGGTAGTTTACAAAGAAAAATATAATTATCAACGGAAAGGAAACATAATGACTTCATAATTGCGTAAGCAAACTTGTAGTATAAACATACTTTGCATAGTTTAAATTTAATCTAATCGTCCAACTTGAACATTAATCAAAATTAATTTTAATAAAACGCTGTCATAAACATTACATAACGCGATGCTTCGATTGTTGTGGTCAGGCAGGTGTCAGACAACCGTTAAAAAAAACGATTAAACAATAGCAACTGATTCAACAAAAAATACGTTAAACATATGTAGATCTATCCCCCTTAACTGCCCCGTCTAGTTATCAACTTTACGATTGGCCATATTAACAAAATTTTATACACTCGTCTGCCAAGCGAGACCACAATCGGAAAAGATGAACAGCAACAACAACAGAAATATTAACCACAGGCATTTTAATATTTATGTTTAAACACTACACAGGTAAAAAAAAAGATACAGTCTGCATACTATGCAGTGATTATTGTCATGACAGCACCATTTGCATCTATCAGATACACTTTTCGCGCTTACTTAATTGTACAAATTTGCATACAAATCACGTACATTCCCTCACCACGTGCTGTATTCGTAAATGCAATCATTTGCCAAAATATTATTTTTGAAAAATTTAAATGTTTTGTTATTAACAAAATGATTTTGCTGAATGAATTCGAATTTGCGTCATTGGCGCTTCGGGGCGTTGTCATTACAGTACACATCTCATTCGGTTTTCGACTATGATTCACTTGTCTCTCGATCTCCAGCAGCAAAACCCCTAAGTATGAGTAATCAACCCATTGAGTTGAGCGCGTTATGGAAATTTATGGCAAATAAAATACTTTCGCTTAAGTGAGCAATGCTTTCTGCTTCTTTTTTTTTTTGTATCTAACTCTCTGTCTGTTTTTGCAGTTAAGCATCATCAATTAGTCACATAATCTGTCGTGGGCGTAAGTCTAGAATGTCTGGCATTTGAATTCATGAATTCTCTAGCTAACTGGTTAATGACTGTACTTAAATTAAACGTTTAAGAAATGATTTTCTTAAAGATTTCTAGTGAGTTATAGCAGTGAAAACATTACTATAATTTAGAAGCAATTAAATAAATATTTAGAAGGTAATTGTGTAAATATATAGTATAGATTTCTAAAGCAATATATGTGATATTCCATAAGGGTATGATTAGCTGGATTTATAAGAATATTCTTTGCATTTTATATAATGGTTAAACTGTACATACAGTGTTAAAATATCATATATTTGAAAGGCAAGAAATGTTACTTTTTGGTTAATTTAAACGCAACTATAGTAATTAAATAATTTTAATATTCAATACATTAGGAAAATATCCACAACATATTTATTTATAAAACTAATTTCTATATGCTTTAATAAAATTAAAACGCGGTGAATATTAATTAAAATACACAGTTATATATAAGCACATATGCATGAATTATTTTTAATCAGCAGTTGATTTCGTGTAAAGTTCGTTTACATCAAACATTTCAAAAGTTAAACGCTTTACAAGAATTACAACCTCAAACAACTTTATCTTTCAATTGCAACTTTATCAACAACAACTTGCAACTTAATTGCAAACTGCGAAATGCTTTCAAAAACTAACTAAAGCTGCCACAAAGTCAGCCTTCAAATATTGCCAAGTTGAAGTTTTCCATTGGCATTTCTTTCTTGGTACAACAATTAAATTAATTAGATTTACGCTTTTGGCACATTTAATTAGACGAAAAATAATATAAAAATAAACAACACACAAAACTGACACAACTTCATGGCATGAGAAGCAGTGAAATTGTAGCAGAAACATCAAATAAACAAACACTCGACTTGAAAATGTATCTTAAAGATACGCGCTGCTTGCGCACTCAATGGGCGACAACAACAAAGCATAAGTTTAATATTCATAAAACAACAACAATGACAGACAATAATGACAATTGCATAAGGCCAAAACTCACAGATGACTATGAAGTGTGGACTGAGGAATGAGGTGGGAGGTGGGAGAAGGGAGAGGGATGTCTCACCCTTTTTAGCCATGTTGGGCAATAGCTGCGAGTAGTTGCAGATACAAACTGAGATACTATTACAACAACTCCAGCTGCTTCTTCATTCCCCTACTTATTATCATTATGATTGTGCTGATAATTATTATTATTATTATTATTTGGTTCATTATTTGTATTGTTGACACTCTGACATATTTCCAGATAGCCAACTTTCCCAAGTTTCTGTTTTTGTTTCATATTTCTTGCCATCATTTGGCAACATATTTAAGTCATTTGAAACGTGTTAATGTGCCTCTGAGCTTCTGAGTTTTTCAGACATTACAAAATGGCCCTGCCCCGTTCCAAAAAAAAAAAAATAGCTTGGCCAGGTCTCTGCTCTTAACTTTTTTACTTTAATTGTGACCATCAGCTTTCGCAAGTGAAACTGTTGGCAACTGAAAAACTTTTTTTCAACTTTAATTTAAAGTTGAGCTGACGCTACTTGGCAAGTTTTTTGTGTTAATTAAACTACAAAGTTCTGCTGAAAAGGGTCAAGAAACTAGCATTAAATATGGTCAGGTTAGAGAAACAAAAATAGATCAACTTTAATTATGAATACAAGACTTGGAAAACTTATCAATTAACATATTATAAACATCTCACAATTGAATTCTCTTCTTTACATCACTCAAATGACAAATTGTCATCGTGTTATTCTCATCTAAACCATTTCACAATTTGCAGCATCACTCAAAAAGTCCATAATATGAAAATTGTAGAAAATTTTCCGCTTCTTTAGCTTTGGTTTTTCACAAATGACAGCACAAATCCGTAGACCAATTTTTTTTTTTCTTTTGCTGTTCACCCCGACTTTGACATTGACACAACAACTTTTACCAACCTCAATTACAATCAATCACATATGTTGTATTTGGGTGTTATTGTTGTTGTTCTTGTTGTTTGTTTGTGGCCAAGCATTTTGGCTCAGTGCCAAATGTCTCCAGCCAGCCAGAAAAAGACGTGCGTGTTGCGTTGTTTTGGCCAACTGCCTATGGCTAGAAATTACAATAATGATAAACGCCAAACACACACAAACTCACACATCGAAGACAACAAAAGTTTTGGTCTTAAGTAAAAGCAGCGCTTAGTGCAAAATTTCATTTATCATGAAGCAGAAGCTACAACTCGATACCCACAAGTTCCTCCCCACCAACTCCCTCATGGCCTTCTCCTACGTATAACAAAAGACTGCCGCAGCTATTGTTAATCATGATGGCAATAATGAAGATAACGACAATGTTGATTACGATGATGATGACGATGATGCTCTCTGCTGGAAGATGCTGGCTTGATAAATCTTTCGACACAAGTTGCAGCACATGTTTTGAGCACTTTTCCAAGTCAAGATTTCACTCTCGAGGCGATGTCCAACAACAAAGTGGTTAAAACCAACTTGTTTTTGCCACATCTCAAATGTCACTTTTTCTAAAGACCAAACTTGACCAGTTTTTCATTTTCATTTGCGGAAAAGCGTTGCCTTTAATCTACCAAGAAAAACTATACGAGTCTATGTATAGAAAAATTTTAATTATTAATTTGTATTGCCTTATACAAAAATAATATATTTGTTCAATTAAGAGCAAGTTTACGGTGTAAACTGATACTTGATTGAGAGTTTGTTGTATCAGGAAGATAAGGAAATAAAATTTAATGTGAAAGTTATAGTTGAGATATTAAATTTATAAATAATTTCGAAATATTTGAGATTGTTCGTTGGGGTGGAAGCTATTGCGTATTTTATTTTACATATATATTAGGATCATTGAATGAGTAGGTGATTATGTTCAATGCTGTATTTAGTTTTCTTGTATTTAATAGATAGCTATAACGTAAAAACTACTTAGCTTACTATGAATTATGTAATAAACTAGAGAAATAAATAAGATTGATTGCGGTGTTTTTCTAAAATTTATTTTAAGGAGTTAAATGTGAGTAAAAGAAAAGATTATCAATTAATAAATAAGTATACAACTAACTGATGAAGAGCAAAAAGCTTTTTGATGACAAGGTAAACAAATTATGTCAAATTCTAATTTCAAAACTCAACTATTTCGTATAATATCTCAGACTACATTTTTTAATGTGCCAATTTACATATCAACTAAATTTATTTAAAATCTAATCTGGGATATCTATCATAAGCCTAAGCTTATAACAATGTACCAGAATTATAAGGTAATAAGGGAGACAGTAAAAGACATGCTACTTGTAGGTAAACAAATGTCATCAATTACCATAACACTTGAATGTGTAGTTACATATGTACGATGATTATTACACAAGTTCAGCTAACACAAAAACACATTGATCAGAGAGCTATTTATTCCCTGGTGCTCTCAAGTGACCCACTTGAAATGTGCCGCCCATAAACAATGCATAAAAATCAATGAAGCTTACGAAATGTTTACCGCCCATTAGCACATCATGAAACAACATAAAAACATAAAAAAAAAAGAACTGGAAGATGACAGCGCCATACATTTTTCTCACGGGCACCTCAAGTATCTCAACCTTGGACTGCCCTCACTCCAACCTCGGTTTCAGTAGCCACACACAAACAAAAAAACAACAAACACATAGTTTCTATAGAGAGGGTCCTTCAAGTGCACATGCTAATCAGCTGCGGAAATATGAGACGTTTGCTGTATATGACATATATGTGACAAGGCAGTAGAAATATGTACTCAAATGCACACACATGTATGACTTCAGTTCAGTTCAGGCATGAAGGGAAAAGAAGACTCAATGTAGGCGTTATAATGTCATCATTTAAGTTTAGTTGACGTCTAGTTATATGGCTTACAAGTAGGGAAAGACTCTGAGTCAAGAGTTGTTAGTGGGTCAGTGCAATGAACTCACATTCTCAGTGAGTTTCAGTTAAGACTTTGCTTGAAAATCAATAAACTGCAGCGAAGACAAGTCCAGCAATTTAATTATTTATAAACATTTTAGCAAACAGGACAGGACACTAAACTGTTATTGTTGTTGTGGGTGTACAACAAAAGGAGGGAACATTTTCTAGGAAACTGCACAGGAACAGGAGGTGCCATTTGTCATTAAGGCGCCTTCTCCCTGTGTATTGATGCGAGTGTGTGTTTGTTGTGTGTGTGTGTGTGTGTGTGTGTGTGTGTGTATGTTGTTTGCCAGACAGTTTGTCTTTCTTTCAATCTTTTTGGCATGCATTACCCTTAATGAACTGAGTTCAGGTCGGACAAACTGCAGCAACGCTACCTGCATAATTCCGAGGCCAACCTTCTCTTCCTATCCATGCCATAGTATTAAAGCGTAGAACCGGGCGCTATTATAAATAATTGCACAAGAAAATAGGTAAAAGAGGCGAAAAGTTTCTTACAATGTCGCTGAACAACACAACTGAGAGCCAAGAACAATAGAGAGCCATTCACCTGGCACAGTTCTCACGCTGCGGGGCAAAAATATCTGTGGGTAGGCAAAAAGTGAACAGAACTACACTCGGGTTAGGTAGTTGATACCTACGCCTCAGAGGAAGTGGGCGGTGAGTAGAGATACGAAACAGTGATAAATGTAAGAGAATGAGGTGTAAATACTACATACTACTCAGATCTTGGCACTGATTTAAAGGGTTGAGTTCGAGAGTAGATAAAAACTATTAACAGTTGTCAAGTAGTTAAGATAATTCTAGAATCTGTACTTGGTAAGAAAAGAAAGTGCTGAAAAGGAAAATTATTTATGTAGAGTTGATTAAAGGAAATAGAGAAAATCTTTAAAAATGTATTGAAAAGGTAGACTGTTCACAATTGCCAATTATCTTCAAAAAAAATATTTATTGGTTTAACAAAATATTAATCAAATTCGGAAAAGAAGAGCTCGATTGATAGAAATGCAGAACATAATATATTGATAAGATGAAAGCTAAGAAGTTTTTATATAATTTTAAATTTTTAGTAACTAGAGAAGAAGTAAAAGAAAGAAAGCTTTTAGAATGAATTGTTAAGATAAGAACTGTTAGCAGCTATCATATAATTAAAGGAAAAGTAAAAGCCATTACTTGGAAAGAAATAAAGGTGATTACAGATAATATTGGCTAAAAAGAGATAATTGAATAGCGAATAATCGGAGTTCATCTATTCTTCATTAGCTCAACATTCAAAAGAGTTTACTTTGATTAAGAATTGTAAACTATCTAAAGTTACAAGAGTAGAGAAAATTTTACTAAATAAGAAAATTGTATCAAAAAATAGTTGACTAAATCAAAGCTCCATAGACATTTGTTTAATTAGGTTCTGCAAAGCCAAAGATAAGACTTTTATAGATAAGAAACTAATTTTCGAATACAAAAAAATACGGTAAGCTACAGTGAAGCAAGCTCGACAGTAGGAGACCCAGTACTTTCTGAATGCAAAGCGTTCACTATTGATTGTTCTTCAATAATGCGTACCAAACAATAGATGGCGCCACTACGAAGTTAATAAACACAGAGGTCGCTAGCGTCTCTTCTTCTTCCTTTTGCCTGTAACATTGTTAGTTGAATAACTTCCGTGTTTATCGTCCGATTGGATTGAAATTTTCTGGACAGGTTTGGACTATAGTGTATATTATTTGTACCAACAATCAAGTCGCTAACATTAAAGGGGCGTCTTCAATTCGACCTCGAAATTTTGTATTTCAATTTCCGGGGGCGGATAGGGGCGTGGCGAAAATCTAAAACAAACTTGATCAACGGGAGATATAGGTGAAGCTACATACCAAATTTGGTGTCTCTAGCTGTTATAGTCTCTGAGATCTAGGTGTTCATATTTTCAAAATTTTGATCAGCCGTATACTATCCGTTTATTATCCGATCCGGATAAAACTTTCAGGACAGAATTGGATTATAAAGTTTATCATGTGTGCCAAAAATCATATCGCTAGCATGAAAGGTGCTTTCGTTATTCGACTTTTAAATTTTGTATCAAATTTACGGGGGCGGAGGGGGGCGTGGAAAAATTCTAAAACAAACTTGATCAATGCAATGTATAGATAAACCTTCATGCCAAATTTGGTGGCTCTAGCTCTTATAGTCTCTGAGATATAGGTGTTCAAAAAAGGGACAGACAGACGGACAGACGGACAGACGGACATGGCTATATCGACTCGGCTGTTGATGCTGATCAAGAATATATATACTTTATGGGGTCTGCCACGCCTCCTTCTGCCTGTTACGCACATTTTTTTTTGCACAAACTTAATAGACCCATTTGTACTTTTTAAAGTACTGGGTCTAAAAATAAATATATGTATATACTTTAGAAAGAAACAATGCAACCAACGGATTTACAGCCCAATACACAAACACCATTGGGTCTCTTACACCTGTCAGACATGTCTATGAACTTCAATGCAAATCAGTCAAAGTCAAAGCCAAAGTCAAAAAACCCATTTGGTGGCTAAACACAACTACCACCAACAGCGGGTTGCTAATCATAACCAGCTATGAAATTTTCAAAATGCTCAATGAGCATTTTCGAAAAAAACAACAAAACAAGTGGAAAGCATAAGCAACAACAACAAAAAGAGCAGGAGAGCTAAAAGTGATTGACAGTGAATTTAATTGAAGCATTGAACCTGGAAAAGCTGACTGACAACTGCTCTCAATTGGAAAGATAGAAGGGTAAAAGGGCTAGGACTAGAGATGGGTTTCGATATAACGATATCGATATTATATCGATACAGAGAAACGATAATTAAATTAGAGATGATATTATATTTTTGTTTAATAACTGATTTATAATATAAAAAATCTTTTTTATTTTATTGTGCTTTCCATTTGAGTTCTCGTGTCATGCCTAAATTATGCCCAGTACGTCAATATTCAGAAAGATATGATTATTTTCGATATGATATTCTTTCCGATATATATCGTCACTTCCCTGCCACTACCCATCCCTAGTTAGTACGAGAGTTATATACGGACTGTGCAGAGCTCATAAGTCTTTTGTCAACGCTGCGTTCAATCAAATGGTCTCCCGTCTAGACACACATATGGAGCTATGATGACAAAAGAGCTGGTTAACTGACGTTTACACTACCTGCCAGCTAAGCTAATTTGCAAAGGAGAAAGGCTTTCGGAATGAGTTGGAAGGAGTCCATCATATCAAGATGAATGACACGAGCACTGACCACAAATTTGTGCACAGCGGTCAGAAGTTGCACAAATTTTGACCGAAAGCCAACGATGATGATGTATGAGAAAATGTATCTGAGTATCTGCGGACAAGTAACTACAGCACTTGGCAAACTGCAGACTGAACCAATTACTTCGAGGAGTGTCAATTTGTTGACTGGCAACCCTCTTGGATACTCGACGAAATGTTGTGGTTTCCTTCTGTGGTGCAATTTAGCACGAACTGTTTAACATTTACCCGCAAAATGTGCTCACACCTTTATTTGCGCGAAGCCGCAGCTAAAAGTAGCTGAAAGATGCAAGATACTTTCGCAAAAAAGCTGCTGCGCACTTTACTTCACTTCCTGAAATGTGCTGTGTATGTGTATTTAAATTGCTCATCAAAAGTGCGAGTTAATTCTAATTTACATAAACAATTAAAGGCAGTCAGGCAAGAAAAGCAAACAAAAAGCTAAATATAAAAAATTGAACCGCAAGTGAAATCGTGATGCCCGTTAACTGTTTAATGCGACAATTAAAAAATTATTGCTCATACGCACTGGTGAACGCCTGACCTTACGATGCCACTGTCACTGTCGTTCAACTTGACGCCCACACGGTGCAACATACTTACTTACAGTGAACTGTCCATAAAAGTAACAATAACAGGCAGTTCTAGTGACAAATAAGTCGTCACTGACACTCGAATTGTTGTTTTGTTTATTGCTTTTGTTGTTACTTTTAATGTCGTTGTCGTTGTTCTCGTTCCACTTGATTTGTTTATAGAACTCGTTTTTCGCTCATAAATATAATTTTAAAGCCATTTTGGAATTTTTCACTTATTGCAAATTTGCTAAAGGCTATAACATAATTGAGCTATGAATAATTCGCACTTGTCTTTCAATTTGTATAAATATTTTAAAAATGTTTCTCTTATTGGTTTAGATTTTTAATAGTAATTAAATATTTTTGTATACACACAAAGCTAGACGGAGAGATGCTTTATAGCTCTGCTTTTTGCAATGCATTTCTTATTTTTAGGTATGATTAAAATAAGATTTTTCTTAGCAAATATTTTGGTCGTCTGGGTTTTTAAGAGAATTTTGTAATCAATTAAATATCTTGTTATATTTGAACTCCTTATGTATAATTATAATTATTGGCATTTGCTTAGTTAAAACTTAACAATAATTTCCTTTAACAATTTAAGCTAACCTCAAGAGTATTGAACTATAATCAAATGAAATTATGTTTCTACTTAAATAGTAGTTTATAGATTTAAGATACATTTGCTTTAGTTACACATTTTAATTAATTCATAACCTCTTCTATTCTCTTTGCAGGTGAGTTACAACCTGCAAAAAATAAAGGATAAAAAAGCATTTTCCATTACAATGCGCTGACTCTTGGTGCCAATAGGCCGTCAGTTCTTATCAAGATACATTTGAACAAGCCAATTTAGCCCTGGACATTCAGACACCGATCCTATCTGTGGCCAAAGCCAATGTTTGGTAACATTTTGTGTGCAGTACTATGTTTTATTTTATTTTTTTTTTGTGCATTTTGGGCGCTTCAAATGGTTGCCAATTTCGTTTTTTGGGGTTTGCGATAAGACCGCAAAATATGACAGGCAACAGCACGAAATGAATGAATGAATTCGCAATGAAGCAGAGAGCTAAAAAGGGAACTGGTCGACAGGCCCTCTTATTCCCCTCTTATTCTCTGCTGTCATGCTGTGCGTTCGTGTCTCGTAAAAATACCAAAGGAAAATAGAAGAAAAATTAACAGAAAAGACAGGAAAAACAGAAGAAGAAATACATATATAAAAAAAAAATACCAATGCTGTCGCTCGCATGTGCTGCGCTCACTACGTGTTCATGTTAAATGTCATAATCAGACGCAGTCCAACACACCGACGTACACTGACAACTAAAAGTATCTAGATACAAAGTTGCCACTCGACATGTTGCATAAATGTAAACAGCATGCGAAATGGCTTCGCCTTCGCCTTTACACAAAGGGGGCGTGACCTCAGCTTAGCTCAACAGCGCCTCATGCTTGCATACATAGTTGTAGCTAATAGATACAAAGATACTTAGATACACAATGCTACATTGCAAGTTGTATTTCTTAGGCGAATTACTTGGCCTGTCATCAATTGCAGCTAAAACAAAAATATTCAACATATCTAAAGATACATCTAGCCATAATTTTAGCAGATTTATGCAGTGGTTCTCACAACACACTCCCAAAAAAGGCATTCAGCGAATGCAAGTATCTCATCAGCTTTATCGAGCCAGCATGACGCCATCGCATCTGAGTTTAATGCCTGCACAAATATGCAAGGCATTTTTTTACAACAAAATAACGCACGTAGGAATATTTCAATTTTCACAACTCGAAATGTAAATGCTCTTGTATTGAAGCAATATTGAAGGGAAGATGCAAATCATATCTTGGCTTTTTTGTAGAAAAATATTTTAGTTTTTTACGTAGGGGTATATACTTTTTAAACAGCTTTAGTTTGAGGCACTTTTATTATAATGTTTATGTGTAAATACCCTTTATACCCCTTCTAAATTAAAGTAATTAGCTGGAAAAGAAGTTAAGGAAAGAAGCGTATCTCTTCCTCATATGAAATGTTCCCTAATAAATGTCAGCTTCATGGTAATAATGTTCACACCACAGAGGACAGAATACAGAAACCCTTCACCCAAGGGAACCCTTGAAATCTTAATTGGTGCAGTATCCTAAGAAGAATCTTAACAATCATTTAAATTTAAATCAACTACCTTTTTTATAAAATGTTTATCTACGAAAATGTTGATATTTATGTATTACTTATATGTTTTTATTCATTTAAACATTTTATCTATTTTATTTTTGTGTGTTTTAGACCGTATTAAAAATCTAATATAAATTTGTTAGTCCATTTCCTTTGAATTTTTTAATAATATTTGACGAATCAGTCTGCATGTTATTATCTATATATGAAGTTTTCGAATAATATATGAGTAATCAGTTCCTCAATTCCGGGTAAATCCAACTTACTAGGAATCACACAACTGAAATGATATCATTAAGCCAATATACCTCCTACTTCTAAAAGAGTATCTACAGATACCCATTTCTATAACACACAAGCAGAAATTCAAAGTGGATGGACAGAAAGACAGACAATTTTTGACTTTGCCAATCGACCGACACTTCCTGGCCCAAGTTCAAGGGCTTCCCTCCTGTCCTCCTTCACTCCTGCTCTACCCTTGCAACTTCTCATCTGCCACAGATGTTGGCACTTGCATAAATTCTTAGTATGTACTTTTTTGGCAGACCTAGCGACGCCTTTACCAGGGCCATAGACGACAAGCAACATCCAAGATGATGTATATTTTTGTTTTTATTCTTTCATTTCTGCGAATACCATGAAGAACAGCAAAAAAAAAAGAATGCTTGTACCTCTTTTCATGTATGTTTCTTCTTTTTTATGTTTCTATTCTTTTTTTGGGCTCTTTGAACACGGCAGGATCTTTATTCGTGCGAATGGTTCCATTGAGGCCTCCCTGTAGATGGCCTTTAGTTTGGGAGGCCCCACTGTGAAACTGAAATTGTGTGACGGGCAGCCGAGTTTTCTATTGCATTTTAAATGACTTTTGAATGTTCGAATGTGTGCGTGAGTATTTGTGAATATGTATCTGTGTGTGCACTTATGAGCTGCATGTGGCATGTGGCAACATTTCAAAGTTTTTGCACTCTCGACATGCCCAAATAAGCCTGTATGTTTGTGTGTGTGTGAGTTTGATAATGGTTTTTGAGCGGGTTAAGTGGTTTGATGTATTCCGAGTGGTTCTCGAGTCTTGTGCGAAGGTCAATGGGGTGCTTTATTACAGCCCATTGAATTATGGCTATATAGAACTGCAAGAAGTACCAGAAGTGCTCTTCCAAATACGAATGGCATGTAAGTAGGGCAACCTTCAAGAGCAGGAAGGAAACTAAGCACGCTCTCTTAGGGAAAAATAAGTAAAGATAAGTTTAACTCAACTTACCTATACTTTTAGTTACAGGGTAGATATCCAGTCATTTCATGTAACAATTTTAATCATTTCTATATATATATAGTTTCATTCAGGTTTAAATGTTATTTATTTGGAATTCTGATAGTATTTGAATGACAACGAACAGAACCTGTCCTAGTTCCGCAAAGATTAAAAGTATTCATGATAAAACTATCAAGTTTAGTTAAAGAACTGCTATGTTAAAATATTGTTATTGACTTCATCTTTAAACTCCGTCAAAATGTTTAGAATCTTATGCTAAATAATTGAAAGATTATTGAAATAAGTTCGATTAATGTTTTGTAAACTATATAAGCATCAACTTGAAGAGAAACAAACCTGACAGACACCAAGTCTCTGGACTGCCACGCCCACTGTTTAAAATGTATTACCAAACCATAACATATCATTAGCAACAACTTAAGCACATAGTCACATTCACAGTCAGGTCTGTGTAAAATCACTAAAGTTTCTTTTTAGGTTTTTAGGTTTTTTATTTTTGCTGATGCCAAAAAAAGCTAAGAAAAATCTCAGAGCGCTTTGAAGGTCGCCTTATTAACACATAAACCATAAAAGCCAGTCGAAAAAAGAAACCAAACATGACAAAAAATGAAATAAAATAAAAACCGTAGGCACATGTTTGGCTAAACACAGTAACAACAACAGCAACAACAACAAGAGTATTAAGAAGAATAACAACAACTGGCTTTGCCTGCATAGAATTGCCCACATGTGTGTCGCGTCACGGCAGACGACAACAGCAACAGCTTTAGCTACAGATACAGATACATTTACAGCAACAGCCACAGCAAAAGCAACAGCAACAGCTACAGCTACAGATACTTTTGCCGCGCAGATACTTTGCGTGCTCATGTGTAGAACGATACACAATGGACTGGGCTTGTTTTTGCCATATGTGAAAAATGTTTAGGCGGTCTGCCACTCTGCCACTGGCAGCATGAAAAATATATATTTTTCGCTCAGAATTTTTGAATAGTCGTCATTGGAAGTTGCTCGTTGTCGGTGGTAAACTTCGTCGCGTATAGCACGTATCTTTTTTTCGGTTTCTTCTTGTAGCTAAATGTTTGTTTAGCAGCGCATAAGAATCATTAGTGTATGTGTGTGTGTTAAGAAATATCTAAAAAAAAAAACAAAGAAAAGTCTACAGATTGTCGCATTTAATGCCTACATATATGCATCGCCTATAAATCGGTATTTATAGCATAGTAAACAGACCATCTTTTATAGGCAGGCGTGTCATGATCTTATCAACAGATTTTTACTGGGTGAGTTTACGTGTATCGACAGTCAGTCAGGCCTTTAGTTGATTTTCAATTACCGTTGTGCAAATATTGAACAATTTGGCATCAGTTTGCCAACTTCACACATTGTTTCAACGTTGGCTTTGTTGGGAAATTCAATTTCATTCCAACAGATTTTTACTTCTGACTTGACTTTTTCATAGCGAAATCATAAAATCTTTTTAATTTTTATATTTATACTTGCCGTTGTTTTTTGCCTTTTGATGTCGACAAACGACGACCCATCCAACGATCCAACCATCCAACCATCCAACCATCCAGCTATCCATCCATTCAAACAACCAACCAGGCAGTCATCCATCCAACAAGCAGTCATAAATACTTGCTGTGCTTTCAAGTGGCAACATGAAAACAAAAAAAAAAGTAAAGAAAAAAAGTATAAGAAAATATAATAAAAATTATAAAATGCGACTCCTACACTACCTTTGAGTTTTCCCTATACCCCCGCGCTCCTCCTGCTATAGTCGCGTAATTTTCACACAGCTCAGTTGAGTTTTCCCCCTGTTTCCCTATGTGTGTGTTCTTTTCACTGATTTTCAACGTTTGCCAAAGTAGTTTGTGTGTAGATGTGTGACTAATTAAATTATAAAATTAAAAGTTTTTTAATCATTCATATTTATTTTTACAAAAGTCATTGACTTTAGGGTCTTTAGAGAAATTTGTTTTAGCTGCAACTTTGGTTTGTAACTTTTCAGTTATTTAATAAAAAGATTTATTATATGAATGATAAGATTACAAAGTTCAAGATACTGCTAAGAAATTGTTGTATAATGTGAAGTAACATAACATATAAAATTACTATGCCTTGGGAATTTAAACAAATTTAAGAGGATATAAACTACATCTGATGAGTCGCAATTATTTATATTTATTTACTTTTGTCACTAGAAAAGTACATCTGTTATTTAATTTTACTTTTTGTTAAGTTCATTATTTAAAAAAAAAAAGCTAGCTAAGTTTATCAACTCAAACTTTGCCTAGTTTATTAGCTGTACATATCTTCAATTGTAAAATTTGTTATCAGCTTGCTCAACACAGTGCTGATAACAAAGAGAACTTTAAAGAAATATTATCATTAAGCTACTATTTGATTGCTATTTAAAGATACATACCTGTTATCAGTGAACAAAGACATTTAAATGAGTTTATTTTTAATTAACAGCAGGGCTTGGCAGACATAAACAAACTTGTAGATACATAATTTTTACTTTGTTAAAAAGCAAATAATACACCATGATAAGCTGATAATAAATGGCTTGTACTAAAGTTTGCTTTTTATGTCAATTTGACTGTGTTTACTGTGCAAACTTTTGGCCAGGTTAAGAGCTGTCTCGCAATGTCGCTCTGAATAAATTTCATATTTTCCCGCGCCTAAAAAACAACACAACAACAAAAGTGAAGACAAAATTATATAACTGCAATGGCTTAATGCCCCCATTTTCATTGCATTTTATGTCATTTTCTTGTTGCTGGGAAACTCCAGCGAGTGCAGGAAGCTGAAGCTTTAGACAAGTTGGAAGTTTTACGAGCGCGCTTTTTTGCTCAATGATGAATTCAAGACGTCGCCAAAATTGGCACGTAAATATGTCTGGCATTTTTTTCGGCTTTTGAATTTTTTATTTTCTTTTTTTGCTTTCATTATTATTATTATTGCAAACACAGACTGCGCCGCTTACATAATTACCGGGTCTGGTCAGACCAGGCCGGCCTCTGCCTTTTATGGCGCATTTTTAGTGGTTTTTAATTGGATTGGCATACAAAATAAAAGTCACAGCATGCTGAATGAATCTCGAGTTGGGAATGGGAGCTGGTAGTTTAAGCTGTAAAAAGGTCTAAGCTCTTGAGTAAAAGTCGTGATTCTAATATCTAACATCTTGTTCTAAGCTACCCACAGGCGAAATACGAATTCGAGAGGGAAGTTTGTTTTTAACCATTACTTGGTTTCTCAAGATTCATTCTGTTGAAGAATATTTCAAATATAGCTCATTGTTATATATTTTAGTGTAAGAAATTTAAAAATTCTTATAAATGAAGATATTTAATCGCTTTTTTTATAATATTTAAAGTATGTATATATGATGAGCTCATAGTTTTGTTATTGTAATATTTTAATATTGTTTGACAGTATTTCTTTAGAATAATTTGAGTGTTAAGAGATTTAACTTAAAATTTTAAGAGATCTTGATATGTATATACATTTTACCTATGCAGCTTAATATTTTAGAGACTTTGATAATATTAACAGTCTTTATCAGGAAATCCAAGTTTGACTCCTGTAGCATTTGTTTATTATATCACAACTCCCAATTGACTTAATAATTTTGATGTAATTAAATATTTGAATTTTTGGCGTCCATTTGTTCTGTTAATATGTAAATTTTACCTATTCCAGAGACTTTTTATAGAAGTAACAGGCCTTATGAGGAAGTCGTTTGACAGTATTAAATTATTTAATCATCCTTTATTCTGACATAAATGAAAGGAGACTAAAATTGTCTTAATCTTTGACAGTCTATGTTGATTGAATTCCTGTTTGTTAACATTTTAATTTTAATTGAGTGGTTCTTCCATATTTTTAATAATTTTATTTCACATTTTGATTTTGACACAGTTAGAAATGAAATAAACAATACTTCATTTATAATGTGTTCATTTTAATTAAAAGTTTCTACAATTTTTATTCCGCATATTAAATCTGGCACATTTAGAAAAGAGATAAATAAAACTTAATCCAATTTTGATTAATTTGTGCTCATCTAGCCAAGGTTGATTACTCAATTTGCGACCCTCGCGCTGCTACTTTAGTCACTTTCAAATAATCACACACACACACACTCAAACAGTCGCACACACACTCTTGCACACCCACTTCAATCAGACGCCAACACAGAACGATGCCAACCTGTGGCAGAAGCTGACGCTCCTCTTTCTTGGACCCCATAAATTGTGAATGTTATGTTGGCTTTGATTTTGGTTTACATTCAGTCCCAACCGGAGATGTTATGAGTACTCTCATACTTATACGAGTATTATTAAGCAATTGTGTCATCATCTTCGATTATCTGCAATCTGTTCAGCTTTCAATCTAAATTTGATAATAGTAGTCGAACCCGCAGCTTAATTGATTTATGACATTCTCAAATCAAAAGTTGGAGTTACAGTTTGTCAGCTTATTGGCACACTTTTGGCCATAAAAATAACTCACACAAAAGCCATGAAAACAAAGTTCTCAGAAGGTTCCCTGTACACGTAGGCCCACAGATGTGTGTTGAACAATTATACGCTTTATTTCCGTTCCCAGTCGCTCCACATGGGGCACAAAAACAAAAACAACAAAACAATAACAACAACAAATAGAACAACAACAGCATTTAATACGTTGTGCTTTGGCCTCCATAATTTACATGCACAGAACGTGACGAAAATTTAATTTGATTTTTTTTTAATTTTTCTGTTTTTGTTTTTTGGTTTTTAAATTTTCTTTAAAAGAAAATTTATTTATTTGTTGTTCTGTTATTTTTGCTTGTCTTTTAGTGGTAAATGTTGCCATAATTTTTGTTGAGATTATTTTCATTATGGATTTGGAACTTAGCTGATGAAGGTGATAATGAGCAAAAGAGGTCAAGCATATAAAGAATTTATGAGCAATAAGGGCACTGAATAAATAAATAAATAGCTAAATTAAATAATGTGAAAACAAAATAGAAAAATTCAAAATTAAAATGAATATAGAATGGAGGAGTTTAATATTCGTTAATTATTTACGATTATTTAATTGTCAAATAATCATTTCATTTAAGCTAATATGCATTTAATTAGAAATATAATTCATCTTCTTTAAACTAAGAATATAGTATATACATTTATAGCATTAAAATAAGTACTTTCATTAAAATAAACATAGAATGAATTTATTTTAAGGTTATTTATTTGTCAAATAATCATTACTATGTAAATAAGAATGATTATAAAATTGAGCATCTTTAGTACTTATCTTAAGAAGCTTGTATAAGCCGGCATACATTTTAATCAAGTTAAGAACTTAATATTCCGCCCACAAAATGTTCCCAATTTCAGGAAAGCAGCCAAAACTCATTTGCTCATTAAATTCAATGGTCGCTGCACGTTCCTAGCCCCAAAAGCAAAATCCACTCATCCTCAGTCTATCTACTCGTAACTGAACAATAGTTTTTAATGTGCTAAATTAAGTTTGGACTGGCTCTTCTTTCCCCTTTGGAGAAAATTACCCGCACAATTTCGTACGTTCTTTACCCATTTTGTTGCCATATTGAATTTGAAGTTAGCCAAGACATGCCTTTTGTTCTTCCTCTTTCCTCTTACTCTTGTTGTTATTGTTGTTGTGGTTGTTGTTGCTGTTTGTTGTTGTTGTTTGTGTCTGGACGCTTAAACGTGACTACCGTTAATTTGGCCAGAACCTTATTTAATGCTCTCTGGCCAAAAGCAAACTGGCAAGAACTTCTACTTAGATTGTGTGGCTGCGATAAAGGCCAAAGACTCAAGACGAAACTCAAACAAAAAAGTATCTTCATTTTTGTTTGGTCAAAAAATATAATACAGCGTGTCAAAGATTTATCGCTTGAAAAAGTATTTCGAATTAAGCGAACGCTTTGCTGCTGTTCCTGCTGATGATATCATTTCTCAGATTTGAAATTTCGGATTTTCGATTTCAGATTCCAGATTCCAGATGCACATTGCCAAAAATGTATCTACAAACTTAAAACTGATTGATGCGCATTCCCCAATCTGCCGACGTGGCCATTTAGAACCCATTGGACACTGCCCCAAACGATAATTCATTATTTCGTATTCCGATTTATGCTTTTGTCAAATCAAAGAGCCCGTTAGCGCCCCGCATTGCCGTATTGATTGATTTCGTTAGTTTGCTTTGGCCATAAGCATATCATTAAGCTTGTCCGCTTTAGGCCATCGAGGTAGCCGCAACTAACCACCGGATAGCTATTTTTATGGCTTTATAATGAACAGCCTAATGTTTGACATTTGTTTTCTGCGAACAGAAAAACAAAGCTGGTGATTTGTCTTTCGGAGTCTCTCCCCATTTTAGAGAAGCCAAATGATGATTGAAGCTATTTGCCATCAAGTTATGTTGTTTTAAGAGTTGATAACAGCAGGTAGCCAAACATTTAAGAGTTATATTCGAGGAGAAAATAAATTTACACAACACATTAATCTACAAATACAATATAAAAAACTAGATATAAGCAGCTATATTAGTATTTGGCATAGATACATTGGAAAAGATTTGTATTAACATCTATATAGGGAGCATTGACTCTTAAATTCAGATACGTTTTGTGCTTTAACAGTGTGTACTTTTCGTAAATATTACATTCTCCCATTACAACTAATTATTTTAAACAAGTTAATCACAAATGCGTAAATCACATGAATTGTTTATTGTTAATTTAAGCGTAAGCCACAAAAGATTAACCCATTGTAATTGCCCAGCTATATCAAGTATACGCCCTCGCATAAGTATTATTTAACTTTGTGCGAAACATTTGTTAATATAAAATATTATAACACAACCCTGTTGGCAATAAATTTCCCAACCAACAACAACAAACCGCACAAAAAAAACATACCAAACATACCAAAATGGAATTTATGTTGCAGCAGGCGACTCTTAAATGGGGGATGGAGGATGGGGGATGCTTACAGATGGGGTTGATGAAGGCGGAATGGGGAAAGGGGACTGAAAAGCGACGCAAGTGGCGGCTTTTTAAAGCAATCATTAATCATAGCTCATGGGAGCCAGCCAGCCAGGCAGCGACTTGTTGTTCTTTAAATTATTTAAAGTACCATAAAGTGCAAAAGGCACAAGAATTATGACAGCCACTGTGACAGGCAACCAAAAACAGCTGAGACAACGCAAAGAAGTTTTATCATACTACGTAATTTGTTATACAAATGTGCAAATTCAGTGAAAACTAACTCGTATGGACTCTTTTTTCTTATCGTTCACAGCAATCTCTGTTGGCGGGTCGCATTCCCGTGGCCTCCATGACGGGTCCCATTAAACGTGGTCTACTCTGGCAGCAACGGGATCGTATCTTCTCGCGCTGGAAGGAGAGGTAAGCAAATTATAATTATGCATTTACATTTAACAAATTGACGGAAAGAAGTTATACCATAAGTAGGAATTATGTGAACAATATTTTGTTAGGAACCAATTTACAAAGCTGTAGAAAATTGATATAATTTGTATACACTGATTTAAACCAAAAAGTGATTGCAATCCTGATGATTAAGTATTAAGTATGATTTAAAGAATTGTAAAAGATTGACATCATTTTTATAGTCTCTGAAATCTAAAGTAGTAAAGGAGTCAAAAAATGACTGCAATCGAAATCATTAAATAATTTTCAATCCCAATGACTATGATAAATTGTGATTGCAATCAAATTGAATAAAACAAATTGCCATCTTCTCAGAATTACAGTGATTACAATCAAATTGACTTCAATTATATTAGATTGTTCCTGATTGCAAACAAAAATATTGCCATATTATAAAGCTCTGCCAAATGCAAACTGCATCTATAAAAAATGTTAATACAAATAAAATTCCTAAGAAAATTTAAAGAACTTATGTGAAAAGTACGTTCTACAAGGTGATTCAAGTTTGTTACTGGGTATCTTTTTAGAATAATTATATAAAAATGATTGTTTATGTTCATTTTAATTGTTCACTTATTTCCATTTATCTGAGCATCCCTACAAAACATGCAGAAATACATAAATATTTATTTTTCTAAAAAGTTTGCTTCGAAAAAACTTTATTGCAATTCTGCTTAACATTTTGTTTGTAGATGATTCATAATATCTTTGAGCGTAGGGGTGAACAAATTTGAATCATTATCGTATATAATATATGTACATATAAACCTTACCTGGCAAATAACTGTGAAATTTAACAACCCTCTCTCGATTTAACCTGCAAATTTATGCAAATTTATTTACCAAAGGGGGTTTTGTTAATTGCAAAAAGCGAATAATTGACAGTGGCTGAAATTTACGGTTCGTATTCGAACTGCAGCGAATGCAAAATGTGAATACGAAATGTGAATGTGAATGTGAATGGTTTTACCAACTCAGTGAGTGGGTGGCTGTGCCAGACCGGGTAGCACACAGATGGCAGTGCTTTTGTTATTGTTTTTTTTTTATATTTAATTGAAATTTAATTACGTTGCAACAGAGCGTTCCTCTCTTTCTGGTGGATCGATCTCTGAGCTGGTAATTACGTTTATCGGCACATTTTTAATTGACAGTTAATGGCCACTAAGCGCAGCTATCAATTGTGAATATTTGATTGTTCAATTGCATGAAATGTCCATTAAGCTTGATAGCTGAAATATTTTTGGGAAATTCATGAAATAAATATGATACTTGCACTTTTTAATGTGCTAGTTTACTCGCTTTAAAAGCTGGAATAAATTTATTGAAACATCTAAATTTAATTAAATCCATTCACTTCCTGATCAAGTTCTACACAACTTCTTCTCATTTTTTATATTAAGTGTCTTGGCCAGAGTTTCCAGTCATTAAGTTCTAGCGATCTGAACATGCTTAGCAACCTCAACTAATCACTGCAAGACCATTATTAGCCATCCCAGGCAATGGTTAAGCAATTACCCAAACTCAGGTCGAAAACATTATTTGGTTTTTGCGAGTTTGCTTAAAGAGCTAACGAAACCATTTATCGTCTCTCCTTTTGGCCAAGTTAATAAGCAGCTGTGAGCCAAGAACCCAAAGCTCAACCAACTGCCGTCTGCCAACTGTTGGCTGGGAACTGAACAATTTTGGCCTTCTTTGTTACCTAAGCGATGCTGGCTTATTCAAAAGATTTGTAAATTATTTGAAGTCTTTTGTAAAGTGGAGAAAAGTTTTGGCTATAAATAAATCGATGGATAAAGTTTTCCCGCGTATCTCGCGCCATGCATTATTAAGTTTTGGCAAAACAAAATTTATGTTTTATTCACAAATCAAACGCGAATTTGGCATATTAATAAAATGCTTCTCATTGCAGCAACTGAGTCGATAAAACATTATTATCATCGTCTTATGAAAGCCATAAAATGTAAAGCTGCTTTGAGTTGAAGTTTAAGTATCTCAAGTGTTTCGCTTTGACTTCTTTTTCATTTTGCCGCATGATTTATTATTTATTAATAATATTTTCAAATGCTGCGGGTGGTCCATTGTGTAGACCACATAAAGAAGGGAGGAAGGGGTTAGGGGACCATGTCTTTTGGCCAATTGTTGCAGTGGCAATTGCCAAGATGTTGTTGTTGACTTCAAGCATATTTTTTCTTTAAATAATTATACAACAATGATATTTAAGTGAATCTTTGGCCAATTGACCTTTAAAATGTTGGCCTGGCCTTAAAGTCTTACCAATTATTTCGCATGGTAATATTTGCATTTTTATGCTTCTCTTTTATTGCAGATACTTTGTGCTCACCCGCGACTATTTACATTGCTTTAAACGTGCCTCTGGATCGGCCAATGAACGTGCCTCGGATATGGGACAATTTATATTTAAGGTAAGCTAAAGTAGGCCAAGTTAACAGCAATAAAATGAAGTTCAAGTCTCAGAGAAAACGGAATCGATAAAGTTATAATGAAAACTTTGATTTTATGAGTCTAATTCAAATATTGAAAAAACAATAAGCAGGCACTGGAGTAGTTTTTACACTAAATTTTCAACTGTAATTATGCTAAATTACACAACGGTTTCATTTTAATATTTACTGAAAATTTAAAAAAATGTTTTACATAATTTACAGCACACATTTTGGTCTCATATTTAAATGTTTCCTCACTTTTATCACTTTATATATCTACATTTCGTAATCTCTAGCACGTCCCTCAATAGCCCAGAGTTGTCTCAACAGTCTAGCCTTATAAGTTGACCAGGTTTAAACCTCACCCAACACATCACACAACAGATACAGAGACACATCTCACGCTTATTTACTACGCATTGTAAAATTCTATTACCAGAACGAGATTTATGCCAAGCATTATGACAACTACGAGTATAACTTTGTCATACTCATAAGTATTATGGATGAGTCGTTAAGGGGAAGTGCAGGGTAGTACGCTTTATGAGACGGCAATAGGACACACCTTGAAAGTGCTTATAAATTGTGTCCCCACTGTGTCAGACCACATAGAGTCACGTTTTGTTGTGTTGAAGTCTCCTGATAGGGATCGTTTTATTAAAGGGGAATATGGAAAAGAAAAATACTTATTGATGGCACTGCAAATTGTACGAAACATATGAGAAATTCATACATTACTCAGTGCATTTTAGCGTTAATTTTCCAGAGACTTTGTTACACTTGTTGGGCACACAATTTCTCATTAAAAATTCCCCCGACTTTCTGCTGCACTTTTCCCGCTGCTCTGTGAATGAACTTCATTACCATACCAACTTTTGGGCAAACTCAACTAATTGGCTAAAACTTGCAGCTACTGCATGTTAATTTGCCTAACTATCGGTTCGTCCCATATGAGTCTGGCCCACTAGCCCAACTGCCACTCCCCTCCACATCGTACAACTTTACCATTAAAACAAAACAAATACGAGGCTAAAAGGCAACTGAAAAAACGCTCACAATACAGGAAAGCAACAATAGCAAAAGGAAAATAGGGAAAAACAGGGTATAAAAAGCACGATAGCAATGAAATTGTTCGTTGTTGCAGATGTCGTTGCCGTTGATTTTGTTGTTGTTTAAACAAATAAGGAAAATGCATATAAAACTACAACAACAACAGCACACAAATGCCACTTAACATGCACACAACAACAACAACAAATACAACAACAAGAACGACTGTAAAGAGATCATGGGAAAATTGCTTTTATTTTAGTTACTTATACACAACGTTTAATTTTCATTTAATTTTCTTTCTTGTCTTTTTTGCACTTTTCCCCCAACAAAACAAAATCTCTAAAGGTAACGTCAATAAATAGCCAGAAAGCGTTTTTGTTTACAGTTTAATTTAAAATTAAAATAAATTTTAAAAGCAGCAGCAAACATTTGGTTTATTGTGGGCAATCTTCCAAAATAAACAATTTCCTATTAAAAAGTGGAATTAAATGCAGAAAAAACTAAGTTGAAAAGTGCGAAAATGCTTAAAGAGACTAAGTGTAACTAAATAATGCATAAAGATACTTGACTGGCAGCTATGAGATACTTTTTTGCATTTATAAACAAGAATATAATTTTAAATACAAACTAGTTTCTTTCAATATAAATTTACTTTTATGCATGATTTTTCATTTGTGTATCTCTTGTCAATATCTATTAATTACATATTTAAATTTTCAATGCATAGCTATAAATATTACACCTTAAAAAGCCTTCAATACCCAAAAATATCAAAAATATCGTCATAAATGGGCATCATCACAGCTTAGACACCCACACTTATTATCGGAGACATCAATTCGCCAAACGAGCCATGACCAAAGTCGAGTCATTGAGCTTCATTAGAGGCCTCTGGGGAGTCGGCTCTTTTTTAAAGCAAATACATATATACGTGTTCAATACCCTTACTAAGTGTAATTTGGTTTGCAAGGTATAAAATTCATTTTTAGCTTTAGAATAATTATTAGCTAATGATCAGCATATTTAAATATATATTTATTCAAGAAATTTTAGTCTTCTAAGTATCCTATATATTTCAGCACTTTTACTTTGCAAAACGTTGCTTTATTGAATAATTACAAATATTATTATTTAGTATTTTTCAAATTGTATTTACAACGTTCTCAGTAATCATTACTACATTTACATAAGTAAGCTTGTATATTGTTGGTGTCATTTTGCTTAATTAACAGTCAACGACACTAGAACGAATCAATATCGCCTAGTCAATGTAATCAAGTTAATCAATTAGGTGTGCCATGGAGAGGCAGCTTCATTTACAGTCTAATTATTTAATTTGATTTTTGCATAAATTTCAAAGTGATTGAAATTTTATATCTACCTTTTGCCAAATGATTTCGACTCGATTCGATGTCGATGTCGATGAAACATTTTTGCCACCGTCTGCACTCAAAACCAGGGGAAAATCAATCGCGCGTGAAACGTAGCGATGCTTAATAATTACAGGTGATGTGACAGCATTAATGAGAAAAAGGGAAGTGGGGTATGAATTGAAGGGGGGCATAAGGGGAGCAGGCAGTGAGTAAAGCAGATTACAGCCTGCGGGTCGCAAAAGTTGCCTCAAAGTTGCAGTTTTTGCACTTTGACAGTGATTAAAATCAATATTGATTTCTTGTGCGAGATATTTGCCTATGGCCCTGATGTGGGATATAAAGTTGTAATTTCAGTATATCTCCATAATGAGGGAATATTAATTGAGCTGCAGGCATTAATTGTATTAAATATGCATTTGCATAATTAAAAGATGACAAAATGCTTTGCAAAATCATATCATAATATTGCGGCACTGGAGCAACCTTACAAATCAATCAAATATGTCAGAAATCAATGGCTTTCTATGATACGAATAACGATAATATAATAACGTTCACAGACACTTGGTCTTTATAAAGTAAAGCCCACATATCAAATTTGTACATACATTGGTCAAAACAAATGAGCGAGTCGCTTGAATTTTTTTTCTGGGCTAGTTTTGACGTGCAATGCTATTAAATATGACAAAATATGGAATAACAACAATAAAAATAAGCTATAACAATAACTGCTAATCAATGCCAGCCTTGAAATTCATAGTTTTTTGAAAGCTTTCGGGTTAGGCTAAAAACAAAAATTTGAAGGCGGAAATTGGGAAAATGTGTTGACTACGTTTCAGATTATGAGGTCAGTAGAGTAATCCAGCTCTAGTATGTACGATTATTATAATATATGTACATATATTTAATAGATATGAAGTAAAGGTATCTAGATATCTGAGCTAAAGATTTGTATACCAACAACAATAAAAATTATATATCTATAGTTTGTAATGTATAATAAATGAAGTCTGAGAAAACTATCTTTTAATTTTAACCAATTAACCAGAGTTATTCTAAATTCACTATAGGAATTACTTTGCCCAACAGATCAGTGGCTATAGTCAACAATCTCATTTATAAGCAAGCATCTTACAAAGATCTTAAAGAAAGATTTCTATATATAATATTAATTTACAATACTTTATATATAGACAGACGCCACAAATTACAAAGTTATTATGCTTGTTCTCTAGCCCACACATTCCAGATTATATTGTCTTAGATCATTTTGTTGGGGTCCATTTGAATGTATTTACGACGAGGTCTTTGGGTCTTGATGATGAGCAATCACATGTCCAATGCTTCTCATATCCCTCGCTAATGCCTTTTGCTTTTTGTAAACATAAATCGCGCAATTTATCATAAAAACTATCTATGTTTTACCGCCCACCTCTCCCCCGATAATTCCACGCCTTCTTTGGCGTTTAAAACAACTTAATTATGGTTGGCCATAAAAATAGAAGCAGTCGACGTAAAGCCAAGTGAGAGAGAAAAGAATTCTTAAGCAAAACTCGAGCGGTGGCCAACGTTTTATATCGCATAACTTGGCTAATTGCCACACGCTGCTGACATATTTGCCTAATGGCCTCGTATAGTTTTTAGTTGGAGCACAGAATCTGTAACAACATTAAGTTCAAGTCATAAAGCAGCTCGAGAACAAGAAAATAGAACCCATAAACTTGACTAGACAACAACCACAACAAAAATGAGTTCAATAAAAGTTCTACATGGAAAAAAAGTTTTGTTGCTCTTGGCCAAGGGAAAAACTGTCAGCCTGGCCTAATGACTTTTAACCGAGTTGCAAAATGCACCAAGAAAACGACAAGAAGAAAACAGAAGAAGTAAATAGTAGTTAGAGAAAGGTAACTAACTAAAAAGATAGAACAAGCGAGGCTTAATTGCTGTATTGTTGGCCAAAAGTTTTGCATAAAGACGTGCTAAAAATAATTGAGTAACAATTTATTTTATGCCCTCTGCTATTAAAATTAAGTGTATTAGTTTGTCTACGGCAAATGAGATGCAATCTTAATGGAACAAGTCGTAGCTGATGCTAAGCTCTGAGAAGGAAATTTAAAAAATAAAATGTTCGAATTCAATTTAATTTAAATTAGAATGGAAAACGTAGACAGCTGAAAAGCTTCTGCATTAAAGGACTTAAGTGCTTCCCATTTATTTTTCAAATATTTTTATTAACAAGCTATATAAATAAATTAAGTAAATAAAGAAAACCTTGCCGTTACTTGTTGATAATATTTGTACTACTTATATACACAATGCATATAAAATCTATGTACATTTTCACATTCTTATTTTCCTTGTAAGATCATAAAAATCGTTAATCGTTATTAAATTCGCTTCCTAGTAATATTTATCCCTTATTTTTTTTAACTTTTTGTGAAGTAAATCTATCTTCTGTTTCAAACACTGTTTTGCTCAAAGTAACTTCGTTTATGTTTGCTTTCATGAATAGTTAGTTCAGACCACAATCGATTCCAGTTCCCAGACCCCTGCTGACTGACCCAGAGACCAATGATCATTGTCTAACCTTTGACTTGTATTGTTCGGAACAATGATGTAGACGCTTAGCTCATTGTTTTTCTTTTTTGTTAAACTATTTCAGGTCAAACTGGTGGACGTGGAGAAGGTGGAATGGCTTAATCGACGCTCTTATAGCGCCATTGGGCTGCTGCTGGGACGCGAGGGTCGCGTGCTTTTGCGCTGTGACGATGGCCTCGAGGATTGGTTCGAGTTGCTGGAGGCAAGTATTCAACTGAATCTTTTTGTTTAGCACAATGAGTAATGTATATGTATTCTTTTGTTAAACAGGAATGCACGTTGACCTCCAAGGAGCGTCGTCGGGCGTTGAAGATTGCACAGGGTCCGAGATCACGCGCCTCTTTGGCGGCGCCCGTTTCTCATGCCTCACTGCAATTCCAGCACTTTGGCCTGGGCAGCACTTACTCCAGTGCTCTGGATGATTGGCTGATGACGAGTGGAGCCAGTGGAGGTGGTGGTTTGGCACGTCATAAAATTGGAGCTGGCAGTCTCAATGGTTATGCGGGTGCCAATCCATTTTTATTCAGCGATTCTGTGCCGGATCTGAGTGCGCTTAATAATGAGAATCATAATCATCATTTGAGCGGCATCTCAACGAATCACTCGACACCACAGAAGATACCACACCACAGCAATGCAAATCTAAGTCGTTATTCCAATGGTTATGCCTCGGCCCAGAATAGTTTTACACAGGCTGGAGGAGCTTTATATGGATCACCTCGTCGTATTTTCATCAACAGTAGTTTCGGATCCAATCAGGTGGTGGATGAGGAGACCGCCGAGGAGGCAGAGGTTCAACTACGTAGACCGCGTCTCTTCCGCGGCATCAGTGCTACTCCGGATAATGGCAACGAACTGGACAGGGATTGGCTATATCGAAAACCACGTGCGCCTACCGATATGCGTCATTCAGGTGAGTAAATCATGATTTATAAAATTGAAAAGGTTCTTAACTCTATTATCTGCTTTCAGTGCAACCCATGCTACCCACTCATAACTCCAATGGTGGCAGCAACGTTGGACTGGCCAACAAAACGGAGCTGGACTGTTCGGCCCATGACAGTGGCCTGGACACGCCTCCTTCGACACACCGCCCCTCGAGCTATCGAGAGGCTGCCAGCCGTGATAGCACCGAAACCAATGGCAGCTCCTCACGTGGCACGTTGCTAAACAACTCCCCCGGAGGCAGCTTCCGTGCCAAGAAACTGAGTCCTCAGGTGACCAACTTGAATCAGTTGAATTCCTTGCACGGCTCACGCTACTCTGTGCAGGATCAGCGCATTCTGAAGATGCGTAACAACGAGGAGGATCGCTGTGCCTCCATCAAACTGGCCAATCGTCTCAATCACAACCACGAACAGCAGCCACAACAAAACACCTCCGCCTATGATCCCAACCAGAATCGATACTACAAAAATGGCAATGGCTCGACGCCAATTTCGTTGACACCACAGCATACACCACAGCATAAAATGATGCACCACGTCAATGGCAATGGCAACGGTACACTCAATGGCAATGGCGGATCTGCCATTAACGGTTCCGCCATTTTCCGGGAGCGCTATCAGCATCCAGCTCTGGCGGCCATTATAAACGAGGCGCAGGGCTTAAAGTTTCGAGGTAAAACAATCTTTTCTTAGGTGCATGGTATTTTTATTTGTATATTTTATTGGTTTCGGAAATAAGTATTATTATTGTCATTTACTTTTATGGCTATCAAAAGCATCCCGTATAAAATGTTTTGTTGGTAATATCTTAAGTACAAATGGAAAAAAATTAAAAATTTCTGTAAATTGATTTAATTATAATCAAAGCATCAAAACATAATTGCTCATATGTTATATCTTCAAATATACTACTTATGTTCTTCTAATAACAGTCTTCTAATAACTATACAAGTCTATCTCTTTCAATATTGTAAAAGAAAATGAATGATTTTTGTAAATTAAATCAATTATGATCAAAACGTTTTAAAAATATCTTGTTTTAAAAAAAACTATATTTTTTTAAACAATATAAATTTATAAATTAATTTCTTTGTAACGAAAACATTTTTTAAGAAACTTGTACACATAAAAATGTATACTTTTATATACATATATTATCTGATAACAATTGAAGTATATCATTTTCAATTTGAATTTCCTTCGGTTTAACAACACATTTTATCATTATTACTCCTTATCCAATTTAAATTGTATATAATTTAAAATTATTACTTTTTATTTCATTTGCATGTTAACAATTTGAAGAAGAAACGGAGAATATTTGGTGAATGAAATTAAACAAATATTGCATGCAGCATTCCTCCAAAATATATCGAAAATACCGAACCACATCAAGCATGGCAAATCAGTAGTACCAATGATATTTGTAGACATATATCTGATAGATATGAATCCATTCTTATAGAACGTGCCTATTCGGATAGCCAGCAACGTCGGCTGAACAACAACAACAATGGGCCAACACCGGTGCCCGCCTCACCCTTGGCCCAGAGGCGCAATAACGTCCCCATTTTTGGAACGCCCACGCGTGTATAGCGTTTAAAAGTCTAAGCAAATGATATGTGAGGTCAAAGAACACTTAAATATGCATTACCATTAGTAAATAAGTAGTTAAATGTTTAAGTGAAATCATTAAAAATAGTCAACGGATAATACTTGAATAAAGAACAGAACATAAGGGGATAATATAATTAGTAGATCATTAATGCAGCGACTTTATTGGGTTTGGATTACACCAAATGCCAGCTAAATATTATATAAAATATATTAGATTAAATATGTAGCTTAAAAGTAAATAAAATTCTCAAGTAGTTTTAGTGTGCTACATTGTCCAGCTTTATGTAAAACGTTAAAATAAAATATACAACTGCCTCGTTCCAAATTTCGATTGCAAATCAATTTCAATGCACATTTTATTGAAATCCTTAATAATTAATTATTTTTTATTTGTTTGTCTTTACTTGGCGAAATTGATTTATTTCGGAGTTTCGGAACGTCGCTGTAAATAAAAGTCAATGCAAATATTCTTTCATTTCGTCGAATGTGTTTGTTGTTTCTTATGAATTTATTTATTTAGTTACATTTTTAAAGCAGCATCGAATCATTAAAAACAACTGGAAAAGGTTCCAATAAAGATATTCTTTTACGAATTACTATAAATTCAGTTTAATTTCTTACAGCTGTTGGATTCTCTGCTTAAATTACAGTTTATCTGTTGGCACGATCTTAATTTAATAACAAAATTATTGCAATTTATTTATTAGAATAACGTAATAAATTTATCGTATTGTTTTTTATATATTCATTATTTTCTCGTATCCAATCATTGGCGATCTTAAGTAGATTTGGATTGTCCAAAAATTCCTGTTGATCATGCTGCTTTCCGTCCTTTCCTTCACCTCCTCTTCGCACAAATGGAGCCTCGCCTTCGTTCATCCAGTCTCTCATACTGCTCAAATTAACACATTTATTTTCACGAAAGCTTTTGATGCTTAAATGATTAAGCAACTTTTTTAGTCCCTCTGCATTTGGCATTTGGCAATCCAAAAAGTCAGCAATGGTCTTAAGATTTCCTGGCAAATCCTTTAACATGTCCTCATATTTGAGGAATAGCACATTCGGTAGATGTCTTTGCTCTTTTGCCTCAATCACATGGCTGTAATACGGCAGCCCGAAATCTAAAAGTAGCTACAGGTCATTTAAAGTGTTTTATTAGTAAGAAACACACATACATAATCCATTTTGGAAATACATCCAGAAACGTTCAAAGTCTCCAATGTAATTATGATGACGAGCCAAATGATAGTAGGATACGGCAACGTCCTTGGGATTGCGCTCCACATAAATGATCTACAATTAAATGGATCATATTTATGAATATGGTTGTGAATTCTAAAACTTTAGAAAATTCTTTGCCTTGCATTTGTTCTCCAAGACACTCGGCGGCAATAAAGAAAACGGTAAATGTGTCTTGATAAAACGCCGCTGATTACTTGGTATTTTATCTATAGTCTCGTAACCATGACGGATCATGTTCGCGTCTAAAGAAGCGGTAGAGTCCTTATGCGCAGTCAGAAACTCTACCGCAACAGTATCATGTATAAACAAGGCTTATCTGCTAGTACATAGATTAAGTAGAGATTCTTATAATAATTTCAATTAAACTCACTCAAAGAAGGGGAAACGTTCGGCTAAAAGACGTTGCTCGGCCTGTTCAAAGTCCATATTATTAGCGAGCAACCAGATCATCTCCTGTGTCCAGGTGGTACCCGAACGTGGTACAGTTACTATCCAAACATCATCGGGACGCGCCTTAAAGTTGTAATACAATTCCGCATGATCTTTGTACTTATGAGGGAAACAGTAACCCTCGGGTCCGACTTGTACAAAACCAGTGCGCTCACCTGCTCAAAAATTAAAATTATTCCAATATTCTATTCATTGCTTTCTACCAACCTGTAAAATATTTCAATAGCTCAGCATTAGTCTTAGCTTCCACGTCACGTATTTCGTAAGGAAACTTCACGTGTAACTTGTCCATTTGATCTTCTTAAGTTTTCCTTTCAATAAAGCACGAGGCTGTCAGAATTTAGTTGTCAACACTTATAAGTTATAAGGAACGAGCGTGTTTTCCAACTAAACGGCACAAGCTAATCTGGCCACCGCCCAAATTGAGCTGAAGTCAGGTTAGATTCTCTTAAGATTTTAAGTATAGGTAATTAAGCACGAGGTCGGCAGTATAATGGTATAGGACCAGATACACCTCAGGTGTAAAGATAAGATTGATAAGCGAGATTTATTAAAAAGAAAAGATTTATTAACCGAGAAAATTGGCACGGTGGTCTAATTTCACCCCAAGTAACATTTATACCAAACTCAAGTTTGTGGGAGAAGAGGTGGCTCTGCCACGCCTCCTTCTGTGTGTTAAATACATTTATTTTTGAACAAACTTATCATACCCCACAGGGTATAAAAGAAGTAATTCTTCAACGAAATAAGTGCCTATCTATGCATTGGGTTACTTAAAAGTTGTCTGCACAGGTGACGAATCTTAGATAAATGCGACTAAGTCTAAAACAAAGCAACAATCATTAGATTTAAAAATTGATTTATTAAAGTTTATTATACAGAGATGGTAAGAAGTATTTACAGGGACCGTAAATAAGAGTTATGAATATGAATACAAATTGTAACTAAATTAATCAACGAAAAGGAAATAATTTACAGAAACATGGAAAGCACCAAAATTTCTTATTATTCTGTAACTTTTAGAAAAACTCAAATATCTTTTAAACCAGGAGGCGTGTTAACAAAATTTAAAACTATTCTTGATCTATGGTTCGATACCTATCAGATAAAACATCATATATCCTTCAATGACGAATCGTTCTTATAGCAGCAACACTGATAGAAAAGAAACAGATTCTAAAATCAAGAATAATCATCGTAAACAATCTGGTCCTTAAATAAGACAATTTTTAATAAGCTTTTTTAACAAAACATAACATAATATAAAATTAAAAAAACTTAATAAATAATGCGAAAAATTGGTTTTTAGTTAATTTTGTTGACTAAAAATCTAAGAATTTATGATCTTATTAATAAGAACTTGGTCGTATTTTAAATGTTCTTGAAATCAAGATGTGTTCTCTTACTTTAAGAATTCCATGTTCTCGACGCATTTTTTTGCCCAAACTTCTATGTTATAAAACCAAAATCATGTTTTTAAAATATTTTTTCTAACTGTGAGACAAGTTTGCTGTCTCTATGCAGACAGACAGACAGACCGATACGGCTATATTAATAAAAATATTTTAGTTTAACTTTTATTTTTGATTTTTACTGAATAACTCTCATTTGCAAACTTTTTAAATAAATGTAAAAGAAACTCTAATTTTTTTATTTATATAATAAAATGAAAATTGCTGAAAACTACTATTTTAGCCACTTTTTCCTCCTTTTCATACAAAAATTTTCTGAGATCATCCCATTAAAAAAAATCATAACAAATATAAAAAAAGCGATTTTTGAAAAAAATCCTTTTTTATTTTGTTCGGAGAAACTTTTTCTATCAAAATATTCTTTTTAAAAATCAAAAAAAAAGTTATATGGGCAAATCCGGCAAAGTATGTTATTTATTTAAGCCATTGACATATTCATTTATTTATTTTGATGGGTAAACCGATTCCGTTTTAGCACAAATTGAGTTTTTCTGTATTTTTGCCTAGTTTATATAAAAAGTACTTTCGAAATGGTGTGTATGAATGATAAAGTCTCTTCCACAAAATCTCTCTTGAATTGGCAAAAATCTAATCCAAATGCAAAGATAACTCTTCAATCTTGGTAAGTTCTTTTTAATTTCCAAAAAGAGTATGTACATTAATTTATACAAAGATCAACAACCCCTTAATCTTGACGTAATAAAAACATTTGTGATATTTATCTTTGACCGTTAGCTTGTGATAGCTTGCACTTCAATTATGTTACATATTAACAAAACCAAAACACGAAGATTGTTGTTGCATTAACGTTAACTAACGAGTTTCAATATATCGTTATGTTTTTTTAATTATTTATTATTTTGTTGTATCCAATCATTGGCGATCTTTAGTAATTTTGGATTGTCCAAAAATTCCTGTTTATCATGCTGCTTTCCATGCGTTCCCTCATCTCTTTTGCGCAGAAACCCATCCTCGTCTTCGATCATCCATTCTTTTAAAATGTCCATATTAAGACATTTACTTTTACGAAAGTTTTCAATGGTTAAATGATTGAGCATCTTTTTTAATCCCTCTGCCTTTGGCATTTGACAATCCAAAAAGTCAGCAATGGTCTTAAGATTTCCTGGCAAATCCTTCATCATGTCCTCATATTTGAGGAATAGCACATTCGGTAGATGTCTTTGCCCTTTTGCCTCATTAACGTGGCTATAATATGGCAGCCACATATCTAAAAGTAGCTACAAATCATGTAAAGCGTATTATTAGTAAGAAACACACATACATAATCCATTTTGGAAATACTTCCAGAAGCGTTCAAAGTCTCCAATGTAATTATGATGACGAAGCAAACGAGCCAAATGATAGTAGGATACAGCCACGTCCTTGGGATTGCGCTCCACATAAATGATCTACAATTAAATGGATTATGATTATGAATATCGTTCTGTATTCTATAACTTTTCGACAACTCCTTGCCTTGCATTTGTTCTCCAAGACACTCGGAGGCAATAAAGAAAACGGAAAATGCGTCTTGATAAATCTCCGCTGATTAATTGGTATTTTATCTATAGTCTCGTAACCATGACGGATCATGTTCGCGTCTAAATTAGCGGAAGAGTCCTTATTCGCAGTCAGAAACTCTGCCGCAACATCATCATGTAAACACAAGGCATATCTGCTAGTGTATGTATTTTATGGAGATTCTCACAATAATTTCAATTAAGCTCACTCGAAGTAGTGGAAACGTTCGATTAACGGACGTTGCCCGGCCTGTTCAAAGTCCATTTTATTAGCGAGCAACCAGATCATCTCCTGTGTCCAAGTGGTGCCCGAACGTGGTACAGTTAATATCCAAACATCATCGGGACGCGCCTTAAAGTTGTAATACAACTCCGCATGATCTTTGTACTTATGAGGGAAACAGTAACCCTCGGGTCCGACTTGTACAAACCCAGTGCGCTCACCTGCTCAGAAATTAAAATTA
The DNA here is from genome assembly GCA_035043265.1 of Drosophila testacea. Taxonomy (NCBI): domain Eukaryota; kingdom Metazoa; phylum Arthropoda; class Insecta; order Diptera; family Drosophilidae; genus Drosophila; species Drosophila testacea. Next base: position 315,788 of record JAWNND010000661.1, read on the forward strand.
TTCCAATATTCTATTCATTGCTTTCTACCAACCTGTAAAATATTTCAAAAGCTCAGCATTAGTCTTAGCGTCCACGTCACGTATTTCGTAAGGAAACTTCACGTGTAACTTGTCCATTTGATCTTCTTAAGTTTTCCACTCAATAAAGCACGAGGCTGACAGAATATTAGTATATGACCAGGAATACCTCAGTCGTAAGGAAAAAAGCGATAAGCGAGAGTAATGTTGAACGAGCGTATTTTTCACTTCGAAACGAATTCTAGAAGACGTTACTATTCTTCCCGAATACAAGACACAAACTAATCTTTCCACCGCCCAAATTGAGCTGAAATCAGGTTTTATCTTCTTAAGTTTTTCACTAAACTAAACACGAGGTCGGTATTATAATACATAGTATAGGACCAAATACACCTCAGGGGTAAAGATAACATCGATAAGGGAGAGTAATGTTGTCAAAACTTATAAGTCCACAAGGCAAGGGCGGAGGTAGCTTTTTCATAAGGGGAGACCAATACTTTAAGATGTACTTTGTTATATTCGTGTCTCATCTCGTATTTAAAATTTAAGAAGAAGCTTCCAGAGATTTTTTAAGTGATTTATTTTTATTTAATTTAGAGTACAATACAGTTACTAAAGAGCAGAAAAAAAATAAACGTTTATTTTTCAATTATCATTTCAATAATTTTAATAATTTCTTTTTATTTAGAAATTTCCAAATACCTATTAAATTTTAATTTTCTTTCTTCATTATTTCATTAACGTACTATGGCAAACTCAGGCAAACAATCCAAGCACAACATGCGTACACATATGAAAATCCACGGGAACAGCTCTATATGAAGTAGTGCGTCGGATAGAAACCTCTGTCTTTCAAACCGTGTACATAACATACAATGGCTGCCTTCTTAGATACAGTAGCTGCCTTCAATAATGTGGAATCGAACTCCATCCTGGAATCCCTTAACGACCTTGAGGTCGAGGGATGTAACAGCACATTGATCGCGACTATGCTGAAGAGCAGGAAAATCCCAGCCAACCTGGGAGGCGATAATCTCACGCCGCTCGTGAGTAGAGGCACACCTCAGGGAGGAGTACTGTCCACGCTACTTAGGCTAGCAAATATGAACAGCATCTTACACAGCCTAAATCAGTGAGGGGCTCAGGCAGTGGCATACGCAGATGAAGTGGTGCTACTAGTCTCAGGACCCTTCTTAGATACGATCGGTAACTTAATGGAAGGTTCAATAGGGAAGCTGAGCGACTGGGCCATGCCATGCGGCCTAGGTGTAAACCCTACTAAAACAAACATCTTCACTAAGAAAATGAAAATCCCAAACTTCAAGTTACCAATGTTAAATGGTCAACTACTGGAGTTATCCCACAGGGCTAAGTATCTAGGTGTGATACTGGACCCCAAACTATCATGGAAGTTAAACATAGAGGAGCGCGTCAGTAAGCCGTGCACAGCCTATTACTCCTGCAAAAGAGCCTTTAGCATAACCTGGTGACTACATCCAAAGATGACCGTTTGGATGTACACAGCGGTAGTGAGACCCTATCTGACATACGGAGCTTTGGCTTGGTTGCCAGCTCTCATCAGCAGCATGCGCAAGGGCAACAGGAGCAATGAGGTCCTGCCACTCTTAATGTACTGCTAAACTTACTTCCAATACATCTGCAACAAACTTGAAAAAAGCTTTTAAATAAGTATACCGATCAGAGACGATTCTGCCGTTCTCGAGAAAAGTACAAAAGAAACGTTTAAAAAATAGAGCTACATTTTAAAAAAATTTCTTTAAAAAAATTACACTTAAAAAAATTTTAAATCAGTTTTTCAGAATATATATGGAAAAAGAAGAAGGAAGTTTTTGCCGATGGTTGGTTTTTGCAGTTCCATAGTTTTATTTCTACAAAAATGAATTTTTGAAATTTAATTAAATTAAACTTATTTAGTGAGGCAGCAATTCATGAAATTAAGTGGCAAATTGGGTACCGTATAAACAGAGTATGTACGCTTTAATTTGCACTTGAATTATAAAGAAACAAAAACGAAGCTTGTTGTTGGAATAACGTGAACTATCGAGTCTCAATTTATCGTATTGTTTTTTATATATTCATTATTTTCTCGTATCCAATCATTGGCGATCTTTAGTAGATTTGGATTGTCCAGAAATTCCTGTTGATCATGCTGCTTTCCGTCCTTTCCCTCACCACCTCTTCGTACAAATGCAGCCTCGCCTTCGTTCATCCAGTCTTTCACATGGTCCATATTAACAGATTTATTTTTACGAAAGTTTTTAATGCTTAAATGATTGATTAACTTTTCTATTCCCTCTGCATTCGGCGCGCAATCCAGAAAATCACCAATGGTCTTCAAAATTCCTGGCAAATCTATCAGCATGTCCTCATAGTTGAGAAATAGCACATTCGATAAATGTCTGTGCTCTTTTGCTTCTCTCACGTGACTGTAATACGGCAACCAGGAATCTAAAAGTAGCTACAGGTCATTTAAAGTGTTTTATTAATAAAAAAAAAAACATACATAATCCGTTCTGGAAATACTTCCAGAAACGTTCAAAATCTCCAGTGTAATTATGATTACAAAGCAAACGAGTCAAATGATAGTAGGATACAGCCACGTCCTTGGGATTGCGCGCTACATAAATGATCTACAAATAAATGGATTATGATTATGAATTTGGTTCTGTATTCTATAACTTTTCAAAAATTCCTTGCCTTGCATTTGTTCTCCAAGACACTAGGAGGCAATAAAGAAAACGGAAAATGCGTCTTGATAAAACGCCGTCGATTACTGGGTAATTTTTCTAGAGTCTCGTAACCCTGACGACACATATTCTCAATGACTTCCAAGGAAGTGGAACAGTCCTTATTCGCAGTCAGAAACTCAGCCACAACATCATCATGTTTAGTTAATGCAAATCTGCCAGTTGATTAAGTAGAGATCTTAAAATAATTAAAAATAAACTCACTCAAAGAAGGGGAAACGTTCGGCTAAAAGACGTTGCTCGGCCTGTTCAAAGTCCATATTATTAGCGAGCAACCAGATCATCTCCTGTGTCCAGGTGGTACCCGAACGTGGTACAGTTACTATCCAAACATCATCGGGACGCGCCTTAAAGTTGTAATACAACTCCGCATGATCTTTGTACTTGTGAGGGAAACAGTAACCCTCGGGTCCGACTTGTACAAACCCAGTGCGCTCACCTGCTCAAAAATTAAGATAATTTCAATATTCTTGTCATTTCTCTCTACCAACCTGTAAAATATTTCAAAAGCTCAGCATTAGTCTTAGCGTCCACGTCACGTATTTCGTAAGGAAACTTGATATGAAGCTTGTCCATTTGATCTTCCTTAATTTTTTACTTAATTTATCAAAAGATTGACAGTTTTTAGTGTGCAGTACGCAAAACTCAGGTATAAAGATAAGATCGATAAGCGAGCGAAATGTTGCCAAAATTTATCAGTTTAGTTCAAGAGCGAGCGTATTTTGCACTACGAAACAATCTCCGCAAGACGTTAATAATCTTGCCAAACACAAGACACGTACTAATTTTACCACCGCCCCAAAAGCTGTTTGTGACTAGCAGACCTGAAAAAGAGGTGAATTTTTAAACGAAATAAGTGCCTAACTATGCATTAAGGTACTTAAAAAGTTGTCTTCATTGGTGACGAATCTTAGATAAATGCGAATAAGCTTTAAACTAAATTAAAAATTAAAGTAAATTTTATTTAATATCTTTACAATGGCAACAGTCAATAGTTCTAATAAAATAAATGATGGACATTTTATAATGTGTACAATATGAAGTTATATGTTATAAAAACGTAATATGTACATTTATTCCAGTAATTACTAAGCTCTTAAATGGTACTGACAAGTTATTTATAATATTTCTAGAATATACCAGATACATAAATAACCACAACATTTTTAGTCTTCTGTGTTCTGGAAAAGTTCAGGTCAATGGATAGGTACTACCAGCGATGGGCTTGCTAAATTCGTTTATAATTTTTCAATTATTTCACTTAACAGCGTATAACTTGTTGTTGGAATAAATTATTTTCAAATTTAAACTCGAATGCGTTGAAAGCGTTAAGTATCGAGTTGCATCGATATCTCGGCACCAGTCGAATGTGTAGTATCGATACTTCTTTTTATCAACTACACATTGCAAATAAATCGATTGACCTCCACAATAATCGTGAAATGTAATCATCAATTTGGGATATCTATGGCCATATATGTCCTAAGAGATTGGGATCTGGGAAATTTTGAACTATAGTAACATATGAACATTTACCAACTCTGTTATTATCACATTGCCGCTGCAGGAGTCTTACAACACTGTCAGCTGTATATATCGTTGCGTGCGGTTATAATAAAGCGAGCAATATTAATTAACTTAAAAGTAGTTACAACAAAATTTAAATAAATCACACATAAATAAAATGTTAGTATAAAGTGTTAAAGTAAGCGTGACTTTAAGCCAATGTATAGTTTATCGTAAAACGCTTCAGACTTTGCCCTCAAAAAGTTTACATGACGTTCTAACCTATAAATCTGACGAAATACAAATCGCAGTCGGCTTGTTGTTCATTTACAAAAATATAGAATAATATACTTAAGAGGAACATTAAGAGTTAATGCTTTATCTTTTTTATTAGAAAATGGCTCAGTTCTTCAATCGTATTGGCCAAATGGGCCTCGGCGTTGCGCTGCTGGGCGGCGTTGTGAACTCCGCATTATATAATGTTGAAGGTGGCCACCGAGCAGTTATTTTCGATCGTTTCACTGGAATCAAGGAGACCGTCGTCGGTGAGGGTACACACTTTTTCATTCCCTGGGTTCAGCGTCCCATCATTTTTGACATTCGGTCACAGCCCCGCAATGTGCCAGTGATAACGGGCAGCAAAGATTTGCAGAATGTCAACATCACACTACGTATTTTGTATCGTCCGATACCCGAAGAGTTGCCAAAGATTTACACTATTCTTGGCCAGGATTACGATGAGCGTGTGTTGCCCTCCATTGCACCTGAGGTGCTTAAGGCTGTTGTCGCTCAGTTCGATGCAGGTGAGCTGATTACTCAGCGTGAGGTAAGTGCTAGGGATTAATAAGGATTTCTTACGAGCACAAACATTCGTCACATTTGATTGTGTCCGAATGTGAAGAGAATATATAACAATTATTAATTCACTATTAAATTTGTAGATGGTATCCCAACGAGTGTCTCAGGAACTTACTCTGCGCGCCAAGCAATTCGGCTTTATTTTGGATGACATCTCGCTGACGCACTTGACCTTTGGCCGTGAGTTCACACTGGCTGTAGAAATGAAACAGGTTGCCCAGCAGGAGGCCGAAAAGGCTCGTTTTGTGGTCGAGAAGGCCGAGCAACAGAAGTTGGCTTCCATTATCTCTGCTGAGGGTGATGCTGGTGCTGCCGATTTGCTGGCTAAATCATTCGGTGAGGCTGGTGACGGTCTTGTCGAGCTGCGTCGTATTGAAGCTGCTGAGGATATTGCATACCAGCTATCGAGGTCACGTGGTGTTGCCTACTTGCCAAGTGGACAAGGCACGCTTCTCAATCTTCCCTCTCTTGTGCAGTAACGTGCCTATTGAAATAAGTTGTAACTACCTGTAGCATTTATTAAGTACTTTCGATTTTGTTTATACCCCACAACTATGCAATTTGTAACTAATCGCCTTCTGCAGAAGCAATGGTCCAACTTTTTAATCACTTTTTGGCTTGATTCTGTGCGCGCACGTTGTTCAACTTTGTTGTTGTCGACTGGACTGGTATGCGCGTGTCTGAAACTAATCGTATAAATTCCTTACTGATCTAAGACAGAAGACCTGAATATGTTACATCTTGCGAGACTACAAAAAAATTTGTTATGTGAACAAAAAGATCCAATACAATAAATACATATTAAATATGAAAATTATTGAAATCCCACATCAACTTCAATTTACTTATTATTTTATGGCTTTTTAATTAAAGACTTGGTTCAAGATGCTTGTTGTTCTGTCACATATCAAAGAAGTCTGTCTCGATCCAATGAAGCATAACATTTATTTCAGTAAATCTGTCAGTAAAAGTTTTTGATCCATCAAAATTATGCTGTAAATTAATTTTTCAGACATACTACACCATAAGTGGTATATGTACAATGGTTCGCCCATTTTATTTCGGAAAGGACTGCGTCTTTCCTTTTGATGTAAAAACCAATAATAATATAAACGAAATTAGTCTTAATAATTGAAAAAGAGGAAAACACATATTGACCCGACTCAGGCGCCACATAAATATTCCGATTATAATAATGGAATGTCATGGAAGAAAAAACATTTAAATATATACATTTTTAAGCGAAATAGGGAAAATATGTTGTTTAAGAACGAGTGAATACAAACGGAAATTAATCGAAAAAAAACATTCAAGTACATTTAATCCAAAACACAAAAAAATCCCTATACATATGAGAACCATAGAAGACCGATGTTCTGGAAGCGAAGATAATGTTAACTTTAATGTTTTTGTTCTCATATACAACATATATTATTCTCATGTACAGACAGAAATTAAAAAAACAAAGTCTTAGCATTCATTTTCTGCAGATGTCGCAAAAAGTGTATCAGAAAACTTCGATTTGTTAACAAAAAAATGTTTTTCATAGATCCAAATGATAACTAGACAGATGCTAAATCTTTATTCTTGGTAAAGACAATAAATTTCTTGCTATCGGCCAAATTGTATTCAATCTACGTTTGCTCGATTATGCAATCCTCCATTTCTAGGCGCTTTAAGATGAACAGCACCCCCATAAAAGTCCAAGCTTTTCATCTCAAGTCAGCCATAAATCAAATTGAAGCACTTCAACATTAAGTAGAAAAGGAAAGTGAAAGGATGGAGTATGAATGCGCCCATTCACATATCCACTTCCCTCATTAAAACAGAACTCAGATACATAAGAGTTGCTTGGGGTTGGTTTGAAGTTAAGCTTTTGGGGATGATGCGGGTGGCATCACAATAAGAGCGACATTGCCGTAAGCATGGCAAAAATCTGTTGATTCAGTCAAGTGATTTGCCAAAGTGGCTTCGTTCAAATGCCAGAAGCAGGCACGCAACAGTTGGATGACTTCCCCCCCTTTCCTCTCGCAAACATAATCGAGAGCAGAGCTTTTGACGTCATCGAGCATTGATGAGAGTCTCGTGCTTGGCTTCGGCCCCGTGCATCTACTAGATACAGCTATAGCCACAGATACAGATACATTAACATCCAGGTCCCCATTTGGCAGCTGCGCGACAAGTTGTTCAGAAAACCTGTTGCAAAAATGCCTTCACGTCAGAAATGTAAATTAAAATTTGTTTTTATTTTGTATCTTCGCACATTTGTTGTTGTTCTTCTTCTGGTAGTTTGGGAAAGTCCCACGCAATAATTGACTCATAAGTCGCCGGGGGATTCTTCTCTTTGAATGATCATTAAATGGCAACTAACAAAGTCATTTATATTCATCTCGATAGTCTTGCGTTAATGCAGTTTAATGTACTTTAAAAAGTTTTGTTACCAGCGAATTTAATAATTATTCATTCACACACATTAACACACCTGTAATGTTATTTTATTTATAACAAATTCATTGTCAGAATGAACCGAGTGTATCGTTTGAACCGGTCCTGTGGCTACTCTCGGAGCTCAACAGCTCGGAGTTTTAACGAAGCGATGCTTTATAAGCTCTGTCCGCACGTTGAGCAGCACTCAGTTGGCCAACAGTTGCCAAAGCGGGAACAGCTAGACTAAATTTTAATTATACAATCTAACAAAATAGTGCATACTCCACTACACTAAACGGAACTCGACAACGACAAAAAACAGTGCAAATAATTAAAGGCAAGTTAACTTAAGTGGTCGGTGTGCAAGTGTACATATATATTTTTGAGTGTGTGTGTGTGTGGATCTCTGTGCGTTTGCCTCTTGCGCATATTTAAACAATTAAAGTGCTTTAAAAAACATTTAACACACATAAACACTGGGCGTATACGTAATATTACGAAATGACCTTTCAAGTTCTGCTTTAAGTTTGAATTTAGCCTTGTTAACTATTTTCTGAGCTTTGAAATTCCTCCAAAATCTTATCAGCTTGGTGATTTTTGGTTTATTCTCATTTGGTTTAGATTTTTTTGTATTTTTCTGTCAATGCCAAACAACTTTTACTGACTGGTTTTCATCGTGTAGGGCTTAAGTTTAATCAAAGATAAGATAATATTAAAGATTAAGATTAAAGATTAATAAAATATAAATTAATGCAGAAAAGTAACTACATTCAGATTATTTTTACAACAATAGTGGTTGCTTTAAGCAAAGCTAACAAACTAAAAAAATAACAACAACTGTTCCAATTGCTTAAACGAGTATTCTAACAAATACATAAACAAATGTGCAAAAAGTGTACTAAAAAGTAAATGCTTACTAAATTTGGCATAGATCTGAATCAAAATAGAGTGCTTTTAAAAATAGATAGATTTTATTTTAGTATAAACAAATTGTCTAAGAACGGTAGAATTGTATGTATTAAGAATTTAGAGGATTCACACATACATATATTGAATACAATAATGAGAATTTTCAAAGTAATTATTAAAGGCAAATGTATAATTTACACAAAATTATTAGCTTATGTGAAAAGTTAGCTGTGAATAATCTTTAAGCAATTATATATTCAATTAAAAAAAGAATCTAAAGTTGTCTGTTGAGTCGAAATAAAAAAGTTAGATGATTAAAAACTATTGATTCATTTTAGTCATATTTATAATTGAATTATAAATTACAAGTGGCTTATTAACTTAAGCACCTTCTCCATGGATTTTAGTTTAGATTGAAATTGTAAAGCTCCCTCATTAAAACTACTTAGGTTATAGAATTAGACTTTTAAGTAAGGGTATTTGCATGCCCTAATAACCTAACAGCGCGTGTATTAATTGTAAATAAAATCGTTATCTATTCACTGAAATTTGTGATACTAACATTAACATTTTCAGGCATTCATTTAATACATACATTAACTAACAAAGCCTAATAAAATTCATTGAACATGAGCAAAGCATCTACTAATCCAACCATGCCCTCAAAAAGTAAGGGTAATCCTAATGTGGTGACAGATAAACTGGATCCGAGGGTTTCGGTGAGTGTGTGACTCTTTCGAGTCATTTTAGAATAATGTGTAAATTAAATTTACTTGTTTATAGCCCGTAATTTATTTATTTGAAATGATTTTTACAGATCGATATGGAAGCGCCCGAATTCAGAGATTTTGCCAAATCGATGGTTGATTATATAGCCGATTACCTGGAAAACATACGCGACAGGTAAGAATGTGCAGCACGTTAATTAAATTTAATTTAAGACCTGTATCTGTATCTGGTGTTCAATAACATGAGTTGACCTTATAATTTGAAAGTTCGTTCTGATTGAACCACATTTAGACACGCGCTCTCTTTACCTTTCCGCATCAATCTTAATTTTATATTAACTAATACAATGCTCAATTGATACAATAAAATTCGTGATAGTATATTGAGTCATGAGAAAGTGGAGGTATTACCCGATTCGGCCTTCTAATGCCGTACTCAGCTTACGAGCTTTCACAAGATTTTTGCCATTCTGCTTTGAAACTTGCAGCTTATTAATTACAACAATTACAATTATAAGGTTTTTTAATAATGTTTGTTGGCGTCTCAAGGTCTCCATTATTATTTAACTTTGCCTACAGCTTTTAGTCGTATATTGTTCTTGACCCTTTATTTTCAATTTTTATGATTTAACCTTGGATCTATCCGAGCTCTCCGGCCATAAAATAAAAGTATTCATTTATTTGTTTAAGTAGCAATCAGTTAATCTACAAGTTATTCTAGCAACCAATAAGTGAAAGTGGTTTAAAATAATAGTTTGCAGTTAAATTACAGCTAATGCTTTAACAGAATTGTAATGGAATGAATGACTGTTTTATAAGTAGTTGTTAAAAATAGTTTTTTTACCTAAAGCCAATAACTTTGTAAATTTTCTTATTGGCATAACAATGTATAGATATGTAAAAATAAATTTTTTATAATTATAGAAGAGTCTTTTCAACTCGTTAGAAGTTATTCTGTTTCGCTCGTAATTTACTGATATTTAGTTACATTTTACTAACTTACATAAGAAATAACACTTAGTTCAAGTAATTTTGGTACCAAAGATGTGAGATAAATGCCAAGACGAACGACAAACTTAAATTATATTAATAATGTTAATTATAATTGTAATTTTGTTGTTTATATTTTAGACCAGGAGACCTTTATTAACTCTCGAAGTTAAGGTTTTCATTTTTTATAAAGTAACGATAAAAGACAATTCTTATAACTAAATATCAATATCTCAATCTTTTTGGGGAAAATAATTATAAGATCAATTTTATGTCCTATTAAATTTTATAATTGTAGGTAACTCTTCGTAATATTCTCGAAATACTTAGTTGGATACCCGAGAATACCAAAAGAATTGTTTGTTTCGCAAATTTTATATCTAATTATACATCTTGGAGTCAAATAAATTTAATAATACAATTGAATAACTAGTTAAGTTCAATATAGTTTCTTGCTTTTTGCCAGATTATCTTTATGTCGAAAAATATAAATCTACATGTGTCTTACAATCCATTAACTGAACTCTGCAAATTGTATCTATTCAGAATGTTGCCATAGCAAGTTTTTATTGATTTTCAAGCAACTCGCAACAAGTGGCAAGTGTGGCAAGTTGGAGGGTAATGAATCCTGAGTTGGAGTGCGGAATTCAATTAGCTGAGAGCTTTGTGAAGCTTTTTGAATGGTTGCTAATAAGATTAGAAATCTGATTATTATTTCTCTTGTGCTCTTGCAGGCGAGTGTTGCCCGAAGTGAAGCCTGGTTACTTGCAGCCCTTGATACCGGATACGGCACCAGAGAAGCCAGAGGATTGGCAAGATGTAATGAAGGATATTGAGAGGGTCATTATGCCTGGCGTTACACACTGGCACAGTCCCAAATTCCATGCCTATTTCCCCACTGCCAACTCCTATCCGGCAATTGTGGCGGATATGTTGAGCGGAGCAATTGCTTGCATTGGATTCACTTGGATTGCGAGTCCAGCATGCACTGAACTCGAGGTGGTGATGTTGGATTGGTTGGGCAAGATGTTGGAACTTCCTGCAGAGTTCTTGGCCTGTTCCGGCGGCAAAGGTGGCGGTGTGATCCAAGGAACGGCCAGCGAATCCACCTTGGTGGCACTACTTGGAGCCAAGGCCAAGAAACTGCAGGAGGTAAAGGCAGAGCATCCGGAGTGGGATGAGCATACGATTATTGGCAAGCTAGTTGGCTATGCCTCCGCCCAAGCACATTCCTCCGTTGAGAGGGCAGGTCTTCTGGGAGGCGTTAGGCTACGCTCTGTGCCAGCAGATGAGAATAATCGTCTACGTGGAGATGCCTTGGAGAAGGCAATCCAACAGGATTTAGATGAGGGTCTGATACCCTTCTATGCGGTGGTCACCTTGGGCACAACCAACTCATGCGCCTTTGATCGTTTGGATGAATGTGGTCCTGTGGCCAATAAGCATAATGTTTGGGTTCATGTGGATGCAGCTTATGCTGGCTCTGCATTCATCTGTCCAGAGTATCGTCATCACATGAAGGGCATTGAAACCGCCGACTCTTTTAATTTTAATCCACACAAATGGATGTTGGTCAACTTTGACTGCTCTGCCATGTGGCTCAAGGATCCCAGTTGGGTGGTGAATGCCTTCAATGTGGATCCTCTCTACCTAAAGCATGACATGCAGGGATCTGCACCCGACTATCGTCACTGGCAAATCCCACTCGGAAGACGATTCCGCGCCCTAAAACTCTGGTTTGTACTGCGTCTCTATGGTGTGGAGAATCTCCAAGCTCACATCCGTCGTCATTGTGGATTTGCCACACAGTTTGGAGAACTCTGTGTTGCAGATAATCGCTTTGAGCTGGCTGCTGAAGTGAGCATGGGCTTAGTTTGTTTCCGCCTTAAGGGAACAAATGAAAGGAATGAGGCGTTGCTAAAACGTATCAATGGTCGTGGCAAGATACACATGGTGCCGGCCAAGATACGTGATGTTTACTTCTTGCGTATGGCCGTCTGCTCGAGATTCACACAGCCCGAGGACATGGAATATTCATGGAAGGAAGTCAGCGCTGCAGCTGATGAAATGGAGGCAGAGGAATAGATAGGCGATAAGAGATAGATGTGAAGCTGACATGCTTAGGGAATTTTACATAAAATAATCATAGATCTTTGAATATTATCTATGGGATCAACTATTCGTTATTGCTGTTGTTTTTTAAACGCTAATCGTATTTAATAAATGTGCTTAATTACTATTTAAACTGTAAATTTTGACTAGTTAACAGGGCGCTAAGCGCTAAGTTTCTTATTATAATAATCAATAATACGTTGCGCCTCCCGTATGCCACTGAAACGTGCCCCATCGATGGTGCCGAAACCCTGCAACGCTGTGGCATCGCCAGCAAAGAGCAGACTGGGTGCAACATGTCCAAGAGGCGCCGCCAAACTCTGCACATCCCGTGCACTGCTATTGACAGAGAAATAGGGACGTCCTCCTAAGTAACACGCGGAGCTATTCCAGTTGGAGCGCAGCATGGCCTGAGGATAGGGCACTTTTGAATTGGTCAGGCATTGACGCAACAACGTGGTGATCTGCTCCAGTAATGTTGCATCGGGAAGCTTCTCAATTTCATCATAGAAACCACCACCGACACGTATTTCCAGCACATGTTGGCTTGTGGGCAGCTGTGAGATCTCTACCACCTGTTGAGTCCAACTACGTTTTGGATTTGAGCTGGACGAGAGATTACTTAGTTGCAGCAGCGAGCCCAGTGGACGTAGATTTGACTTGAGCCAACGATTGATGGGTCGTTTGTAGGACAGATAAATCTTGACGGGCTTGCCAAAGCCTAGGTTTTGTATAGCCTGCAGTTTTTCCAGTGGCAGCGTGGGCTTAAACAATATGGGAGAGAATGTCTTGAGGACACCCAAAGGCAAGGTACAGATGATGTGATCTGCGTGGTAAAGACTGCCATCTAAGCAGCCCACACTCTTAGCTTCCGACAACGTTTTCCATTGTATCAGTCCGACAGGTTTGCCAATTTGCAACTGACCCACACCCAAGTCATTAGTAAGTTCCTCAACGATGTTGTCCAAACCCGTGGGCACATAAATTGGATTGGTTTCCTGCTGCAAAGGACAAGTTGTGACATGCTGAATGTTCACATACTCCAGACAACAACCCAGAATACTGCTAAAATCCTTGAACAGCGATTGAAAAATGTCCCGTGCCATCAACTGATCAGAGGGCTTTTTAAACGATGTTGTTATCAGTTTCTCGCTTTCCGACTGAAAGTAGCTCATGACATTGTCCAGGGAATGCAGATCTCCACCAGTTTTTACTTTATCACGCACCTTGAAGCCGTGACACAACTGCCGGAAAAGTGTGTCTATCAGCTCAACCATACGAGGTGGCACCTTGATCCCATCCCCTTGCCCCTCTGGATGCACATATTTAACCTTGGAAGGTGGCTTCAGTTTCTTTGTCAAGCCTTCGGCATTGCGTAACAGCTCATACATAGAGTCATGGGAGCCATCGATGTTGACCCATTTCGCACCCAGTTCACAGAATGTGTCACCAAATTTCTGAGAGTTAACGCGTCCACCATATCGCTCTGTTGCCTCCAGCACAAGAGTTCTTTGGAATCCATGGGACAGCAGATGTTGTGCTGCTGATAAACCCGCAATTCCAGCTCCTATGACCACAATCTGTACATTCTGCTTGGCGGTCTCTAGGTTCTGATTAAAGTCATGGTGTCTCCCTCCATGCTGCTGCAGCCCAGTAAGCTCAGCTTTAAGTGCCGTTGCATAGTATAAGCTGCGCCTGTTGGCTAGTTTATACATAACTAAAGGGTAAATTGAATACTTATTTAATCAACATAGATAAATAAAGCAATCACTTACCATTGCATACCAAATTCTAAACGGGTTCGACGACTTTCTGCTTTTTATTGTGAGAACTGTGAATTTTATTTGTGTGCTGTCGCTTGTTGTGTGTTAAACAGCTGACAATAAAAGCGTTACCTTGAAATATAAACAAATGTACGCTTGCGTTGGTATCGAGTAATTGAAGCCAAAATATCGAGCAACCGGAATATCGATACTTTGCCTGCACCACTTGTAGTTGTAAAAATGTACCACTTTTTTTAGTAGCGTCGCTAGCAACTTAAGTTCATCAAATCACTTAGTTCTAAAAGTAGACACCGTATGGTTTAGCGGGAGCGCTATAACAAAAAACAACAGCTCTCACTCACAATTCATCGGTCTGGCAGCACTGTGCAGTGTCAACTGCTTGCTTGGCAATTAATTATAATTATATTTTCGATACAAAGAAAATGGCGGTAGAAAGCAGTGCAATTTAAATGACACAGATTACCAAATATAATGTACTAATATAAAAAGATAATAGATTTGCAATTGTTCAAGTATAGGTGTGTCCATTTATTAAACCTTAACTAAATGCTACTTTGCAAACGCGTAGTACCAACTAAAAACAAATTAATCATAAATATTTGTATAAACGTTTGTTAATAAAATTGCGTGTTTAGCGCTGCAACGTTTCATCCGTCAGTTGTAAACCAGTCAAGTGTTGTGTTAAATCTGCAATTTCTCCTGGTTTGCGTGTGTCCACCTGTTGCTCGGCATTTAAAGCTGTCAACTGAGTCTCAATCTCCGTCCAGGCAAATTCAATATCCGTTGGCTTGGGATCCATACCACAAACGGCAAAGCGAAGAAAGAGTCGACCAGCATGCTCAGCTTTGACCATGTAAATCTTTTTGCGTTCCATCAGACGATGGAGCAACTGTGCTGTAATCTCATTATCGCCTTTGGCCCGGAAACAAACCAAGCCCAAGGCACGTGGAGCAATCAACTCGAAACGTAAATCCGACTTCACGAGACTCTCAAATTGTGTAGCCAATTCTATGTGTTTACGGACATGGGCTCGCAATCCCTCAGCACCCAAAGTTCTAAAAGTAATCCACACTTTCAAAGCCCGAAAACGACGACCTAGGGGAATCTGCCAGTGACGAAAGTCAGGAAGCTGTGTGTGACCCTCGTACTTGTGCTTCAAATAGATGCGATCCACATTGAAGCTGTCCACAACCTTGTTAGCATCCCTCAGCCACATTGCCGCACAGTCGAAATTGACAAGCATAAATTTGTGAAGGTTAAAATTCAACGAGTCCACACGATCCAAGCCACGTCGAAGATCCGCACACTCGTCCAAGGCGAAGGCGCCACCTGCATAAGCCGCATCCACATGCAGCCACACCTGATGATCCTCACACACCCCAGCCAAGGATTCAATTTCATCATAGGCACATGTTCCCGTCGTGCCCAATGTGGCAATGCAAATCACTGGAATATATCCTGCAGCCACATCCCGTTCAATTGCCGCCTTTAAAGTTGGACCACGCAGCACAAGATCCTCACTGGCGGGCAGCAACTTGATCGGCATGGCTGCCAATACACCCGCCTTCTCAATGCAACTGTTGCTCTGATCGGAGGAGTATGCAATCAGTTTTCCACGTATATCGCTCTCACTCATCTCTGGATGATTCTCCCGCTCCCTGCGCACCACCTGCTCTCTTGCAGCTAGCACAGCAACGAGTACAGCCTCACTAGCAGATCCTTGAATTACTCCACCTCCGGGTCCCTCCGTCTCATGCAGAAAAAGTGAGGGCAGCTTTAGAAATTTGGCCAACCAGTCCATCACAACAACCTCCAGCTCAGTGCATGCTGGACTGCAAATCTGTAATGGCCAAAATAATATAAATAGATGTATAATTATACAGTTTCTAAAGTCAGTATTTAAAAAGTTTTGCCCATATAGCATATAAAACCATGAAATTTAAACACTTATCAATTCCAATATCTACAAAATGCATATTGAATATTTTAAATTTTAAAGCTATGATCAACAATATCATCAAAATACAAACGAGACCCAGAAATTGTTTCTATACAAGTTCAATACTGATCCTTTTGCATTAAAGATTATCATGGTCTTCTCTTGACTAATAATTATAGTTATAACTTTTCATTTCAAATTTTATAAACGGTCAGGATAGTGTGGACAACTTTTCTGAATATTCAAAATAACATTAGCAGTTGATATGTATTTTTTTTTTCGAGACAATCAATCTTTTCCTTTGCAATCCTTTAGGATAGTCGATAAATTTGGTTTATTGTCATACCTGATTCTTGGTCCAAAATAAAATAGATTAATCTGGATCACTCAGAACTTACTAAAAAAGAATCGTTTTAATTTTTTGAGATTTATTTATTTATAATTTAAGATTATAAACACTTGTAAAATTCTAGAATGTACTGTTAAGTATAATCCTGATTCAAGTACTTTAAATATGATTCTCATTTGTAGTCTGTTATTGATTCCACGATTGAAACTTTATCAAAACAAATACAACTTAGAGTTCTGGTTATTTTCACTTAGATGAAACCATCAATTGTTCTCCAGATTTCTGGAGACACTTCTATTGAACTTGACCCAGTCCCCTGAGTATGCAATCACTTTCAATAGGAGATACTCATCAAGTTGTTGACAACCTGTTTATCGAGTTCTCAATTTGCCATAGCTTTCACTTATCTCTCAAAGCGGACAAAGGGCCTCCATTTAGCTTGATTAAACAATGCCCACAATCACTGAGATTTCACCTGCATTTCACGTACCCAACTGAAACCAATGATGCTGAATCCGCTGGCGATCATTTCCCCAACAATCGATGGATAGGAGACACTGGTGGGATAATAGGCATGCATATTGGGGGATTGCCAATGGGTAAGTCCCGGCTTGATCACACGATCTATATCCGTTAGAATATGCTGCCAATCTTCTGGTGATTCGGGCATCTGTTTGGGCAGCTGCTGAAGTAAGTAACCCGGTTCCACGGAGGGTAATACATCATGATCGCGTATATTCTCCAAATAATCGGCTACAAAGTCAACGGCTGCTTTGCCAAACTCGCGAAACTTTTTTGCATCCATTTTAAAAATAGTGTCACGTTTTTTTTTTTGGGTTCCGAATCGAATTCAATTCTCAAATTGTCGGCTTAGTTGTTTAACGCTTTTCTATTTGTACTTTTCGCGATTTGTTTGCCTTTTGTTTTGTTTACAAAGTTCGAAACACCTGTCCACCTGACTTTCCTCTTTTTTATGTGTTGCAACTGCAAAGTTAACGCTTACTCTGTGGTCAAAGCCCGCGAGCGAAGCGGCTTTTATACCCCAGGCCCAGAGCCAGAAAAAGAGTGAGAATCAGAGCCAGACTCAGAGACAGTTCCCATTGAAGCGACTCTTAAGAGACGCCACAAATTGTTGATAGGTTTGTTAGGTCCAATAGTGCGTCTAATTGCAATAAACGACAATAACAATGAAAATCATCTGTCTGAAAAAAGCAATTAGGCTATTGTCTCCTTTCTAATTTTATGGCCACGGAAATCAAAAGGAATACATAGTACAAGTATTTCAATAATTGTAAAACATAACAAAGTGCCTTAAAGATACAGTATCTTTAGTATCTTAATAGAACATTATATAAATAAACACTGTCAGTATAATAAGATATTTCTATTTAATTTCCTTAGACCATTTAAACCATTGTTATTGCCGCATCGAAATGTGCAAATTCACTTCGCATTTAACCGTTTGCTGTTAACTTTTCCAAGCTGTTCCCACCTGCCCTCAAACTGTTCACAACTGTTCTCATGCCCAACAGGTTTCTCTTAAAGCGTAGCTCTCACCTAAAAGTAGTGGAATGATACTTTCAATTCTGAATGAAATATAAATTCTTTTAGAATGTGCAATTGAATATTACTAAAATTGCTATTAATTATTATAAAAATTGGTTTATATTTGAATACTTATTTAGGAGTCTATTTTGCACATTTCTCTTCCTACCTTTGTTATTATCTCGCCTTCTTTAATCACTTTCTTGCTTCCACTCTTTTAATATTTTATAATTCCTTTCTCAAATGAAATCTTCTACAGAATAACTTGACAAGAAGCTACCCTATACTCAGATTGTCACGCAACCGCTACACAGAAAAAGGTCATCCTACAAATCAAAATTAAATATTATTGAATATAATAATGTATTAAATTAAATAAATTAAATTAAATCTAAATGCGAATCAAATGTTAATGACTCACAATGGTAAGTGAAAAAGGTATAAAAAAGTCGTCAGCTTTTAATGAAAATTCGTGGAACAATTCTTTAAGCCTGTAAAAAGTAAGTCGTTATGATCAGCAATCCTATTAGATTATTCATTTTGATTAATCCTCTGTTATACATCTTCATCGACCCAAGTTTTGTGTTACATCGTTTTATTAAGCAGCAGCATTATTCAGCTTTTTGAGAGTACTTTTAAAAGACATTAAAAACTATTTGCAAACTGGTTTTCAGTAACAATAAAATTGTGCGTAAATTACAATTTCAATCGTAACTTAAATATAAATTAAAGTTGTACTTTTATTGTTTTCAACGAATTTTGCAATATAAGCGAAAATGTCAATATAAATTGTAGAAAGTGAAATATGTGAAAATATCAAAAACCGATTATTTCATTCAAAACTTTTACCATTACGAGTACTTTCAGCATAACAAACATCCAGCAAAATAAGCACTAATTAATACCCTCACTAAAAATTCAAGGGCCTTTATTAATATTCTGTATATGTTAAAAGACGGTAATAATATTTTTTTGTAATTTAGATGATGTAATATTTTTCGTAATATTATCTTGAAAAGATTTACTTTGAATTTAGGGAGGAAGCTTGTATAGATACCTATATAGTTTCTACAATCTATTAAGTGAAATTTATAGCCTCCAGAAAAACGCATCTCAATTTGTGTACCTATAAATTATATATAAAACCACAACAAACAAATAAATAAGTAGGCGAGCAGAAAAAACGGTTACAGATGCATTCTTCTAAATTTGGACATATACAAAATAAATGTATATATACAACTATTATCAAAGTTCTACAGAATAGTCTGCCTGAACTTTAGCTATAACTTATTCACATTAAGTGCCCATATTTTTCTCTTTGCTTTTCCGGTTTCAAGTGTTAATCGATCTTTTACTGTTTTCAAGCTAATGGTATATGAATTTTACAATATTTTCCAGACATTCCACTGCTACTTATTGAACTGTGGAGTCATCGTAATTATCACCAGAAAATTGTATAATTCATCAGAATTTCTGTTTGCAAAACTTACCCAACTAAAGCCCAACACCCCAATTCCGGCTATGAGCAGCTCTCCAATGATGGAGCCAGCGGATGTTGATGACGGAAAGTAGGCATTAAAGTAGGGTGACTGCCAATGTGTCAATCCAGGCAGGATAATGTGCTCCATATCGTTGAGAATATGCCGCCAATGCTCGGGTTGT
Source organism: Drosophila testacea (assembly GCA_035043265.1). NCBI lineage: Eukaryota > Metazoa > Arthropoda > Insecta > Diptera > Drosophilidae > Drosophila > Drosophila testacea. Next base: position 335,386 of record JAWNND010000661.1, read on the forward strand.
TCAGGTATCTGTCTCGGTAGTTGGTTGATGACCTCGTGGGGTACCATGCTTGGGAGCACATTTCTGTGGAAGTAGCGATTGGCTTAAAAGGATAACAAACACTTTTCACACACATATGTATAAATACACACACACACCTGTCACGTATGGTGCTGAGATAATTGATAATGAACTCAATTGATGCATGACTAAATTCGCGAAATTCATCAAAGTCCATTTTGATAGAAAGAACAAAACAAATATAGTTACTATCCTGTGTGAGAGATTCGCTTGAGCGTTAATAATCTCGATTTATTTATAGTTAGTTTGTCCTTCCGCTGTCAGACTGTTGTACTTGTTCACCGTTGACATTCGGATCTACAAATGAACTCACTGCGACATGTCAAAGCCTCGATAAGCGGGTTAAGTCCAAACATCGCTTCGTCGTAGGCCGTTTGTAGACAAGACAAAACTTTCAACAATACTTAAAGTGGCATGTGTAAAAATGTGCACAGCCAGCAAGTTTTTGATACCATTGGCAAGATTTATGTAACTCTGACGACGTTCAGAAAACGACATTAAGACAGTTCACAAGCGCAAAGCGAAAAGCGCATCAACACAATATTATAATAAAAAATCATAAACCAACGTGAAAAACGTCCAAGAAATTTTAATGAAATGCGTTTAATTGTCTAATAAAACGAATACACTGGGAAAAATCGGGTGAGGTACACATTGTAACTAAAGTTCAATAATAAGTACAATAAAGGCAGACAAAAATAGAGTTAGAATTCGTTGGGTAAAATAAATAAAGTATGCTATAGTAAAATATATAAATTATTATTTAGATAGTATAAAAATAAATTTTATTTGTTAATATTTCAATATTTTAACAAACTTAAATATAACTATTCTTTACAGTTGCGAAATTCCTAATTCATTTATAACGTTCTTAAAAATACACTTTTTAAAACAGTTCTTTATTCCTTACACTTGAAATATTCTTAATTTATTTTTTTTTTTGTATTCTTAAATTTAACTTTTGTTTAACTATTACCAATTCCTCACAGCTCAGATATTTTTTTTATCAAATTTTCAATAAACTTTAATTCTTTACTTCAAATAGATTGTTAAACTTTACTTCCATAATCCTAAATTAATTTATATTTCTAACAAAAGAATTCTTAATTCTAAATTTGAACAAGGTTGGATTTCCCTTTTTTTAATTGAACGATTTTTAACAAAGTTTATCAGTCCAACATTTCTCTCACTGCAACTAATGGATAATCCATTGTTGTCACAATCCGGTTTATAATAACTATTACTCTGTCTTGTCTGTTGTCACTTGGCAAAAATTTATCTAAATGACTGAAATGCATAACATTTCCCAGTCTTTATCCAATTCGCCTTGTCATCCGACCGTGCTCAACATTTTGAAAGTCACAGTTAACGTGTCTATCAAATAGTCAAATAGATAGATAGATGGATAGATAGACAGATTCATCTGCTATTTTGTAAGCGCAGTTCGATGGGAGTGCATCCGGTCAATGGGCCAGGCCAATGCAGAGATGGACCAGTGACTGCATTTCACAAGTTCCAAGTTGTTTTGGTTTGTATTATAAATTTCAGGGTCACGCTTTAAATTCGATGTCATTGTTAATCAAGTTTTTGAATGAGGAAAGATGATTTTAGAGACAGGTTGCATATGGTTTAAATGATGTCTGGGACAGCAAAGCAAAAAACCAATGCAAAATTCTGCATTACAGTTCCTTTAAATTTAAGATAACAATAAAAACTGTATAAGATTTAATGAGCACTAACCGAAATATTTATTCTAATACTAAATTACTTGCAATCTTCTAATTCAACTATTTAGTAAAATCTGTCTCCTCAGAATACAATTGTTAACAGTCTTTAGATATTGTGTTTAACGTTATAGAATTAAACTTTTTATTGTTAAACTAGTAAAAGCAGTAGACACAAACATTTAAATGGAACTTAAAAATAAAATGATGTGTATACACTTCCGAAAAAAAATCTATAAATAATCTTTTAATCCGTACAAGAGCTTAATGTGTGTAATTTTAAGAATTGCCCACATATTGTTAGCTATACAAGAATTTTAAGTACTCCCCGCATATTGTTTGTTTAAGAAAATCTATATATTAACACGCTTTTGGTTGCTCCGATACTCGGTCAAGGTATGACCACCAGCTGTTGTTCTTCACTAATGTTCATCATTGTGGTAAGGGGTGGTGTCAGCCTGTGGGGTTCAAAGTGTTTGGCGCGCTTTAAGCGGTTCATAAATAAATGTGAAAATAGAAATGCCATGCTGGCGGTTTGGGTGTACTTGTATTTACCAGGACGCACCAGTTACAGTTTTCCAGACAGATAGACAGACGTATGTGCTCTTAGATAAGAATTTCGTGTGAGCAACTCAAAGATGCCCTGTGTAAAATGGTGCAAATGCGTCCAGTTGATTAGCAAACAGAAAGTTTACAGGTATATGAAATTTAACTTGTTATCATAGAAAATCTGAATTTTTTGAAGTTATAAACTATTCAAATATGAATAATATATTATCCTAATAAGATAATAATAGTCTAGTAACAATAATAAACATAATTATAGCAATGACTCCAACTGGTTAATGCTCTTAATAAACTTCAAGTTTTTTTATTTTTTTATCACTTGTATAAGTTCGACAAAATTTAGACATAGAAACTATCGCCTTTATTTATAAACAGCGTCTTGTAATGATAGAAATTATATTTTATTAAAATTTCATTTAAAAATTTATACAACTTTAAGGCTTAGCTTTTTGCTGAAAACATACCAGGTTAGAGACTTCACAGTGTCTGCTAAATGTACCTCATCTGTTATGTGAATTAACAGTAATACAGAGATTAAAGCTGACGACAATAATGCAAATGCTTTTCACATATATGGAGTTATTTGTTTATTAATTTATATAAGTATATTACATTAACCAAAAGCACTTAATAACAAATTATTTAAGCGGTAGAGTACCAACTGTAAGGTAGAAATTTAAATAAACAACAAAAATTATGCATAAATAAAGTTAATGAAGAAACATAAGAATATACAGAATATTTACATAGCATATTAAAATATACAATTATTTATAATTTGAATAAAAGACTAAAACAATACAAAGAAATAATTTACACAGTAAGCAATTGTTTCACTCTGTTTGGCATGCATCTTATATGTCCAACAATTACAGGGTATAGACACTAGCAGCACACAGGGTGACTCAAGATGATTGACTGTTTTGCTGCTCTGAAATTACATTCACTGCGCAGTCGCTGGAAAGTGCCTTTAACCCTTGAACAATCCACCCTAGCCACCCATTCAAGCAATTTTCCAGTTTAATGGCGTCGACAGCGATAAGATAACGAATTCTCGCGCATGTCCAAAATACTAACAGTGAGTATATGTTGTTGTTGTTTCTGTTAGTGTTGTTGTTACTGTTCGTGTTGTTGTTGCTTTTGCTTTTGCTATTATCAACGATTTCCAATGTTTTCAATATAAAGGGGCGGTGCTTGCTTTTGGGCCTGGAAGGGAAGACAAGTAAAGTTTTCAACTTTGTTGTTGTTGGTGTTGTATTTAGTGTTGTTGTTGTTGTTGTTGTTGCTGCTTGTGTTGACCGAGCGTATTGACTTGGACTTTTGAGTTAAGTTTCTCATATTTGTGCTATGCCACTACCGTCGCTGACTTTTAAGTGCTGTTGACTGTTGTTTTGGGGCCACGTCGAAGGTGTCGCCAGGCGTTGCTTCATTTTAGCTTTTGTTGCTGTTCCTGTTTGTTGCTGTTGTTGTTGTTATTGTTATTGTTGTTGCAATACATTTTTGCAGTTATAACTCGAAATTCTCGAGAGCAAAACTTTTGCCAAAGTTTTAGGTTTCACAAAATATTGTAATGCTGCCCGCATAACGAATAAGAACGAGAACGAGAACCAGAAACGGAAACGGGAATAGGTAAAGGAATGGCAAACTTACAATTTGAAAAGGGGAAGCAGGACTTGGCAAGAATATGGTTGGGGGTTCATAGTTGAGCATAACATGGCGCATACTAAAAACAGCATAAAAATGTCGACGACGTCGCTGTCACTGTCGCCTCCTCAATTGTTGTGTTGCCTTGCTAGCCTGGCTGCCTGGATTTTACCATATCATTTGTGTCACATTAAGATCAATTGGTAAACACACTAACAAACACACAAAACACACACACACACTCGCTAGCACACACACAAAAAGGCAAACGGCATAAAAAGTATCGTAAAAGTCAAATAAAAAAGCTCACACAACAACAATAACAGGAGTCGCAGTTGCAGCAGCAACAGCAGCAGCACCAACAGCAACAGCAACAGCAGCGACAACGGCAACAAAAGCGTCAAAAAGTGCGCAAAAGAAAAATAACAAAAAAAAAAGCCAAGTAAAGAAAAAAAATGCAGCACGAGTGCCACAAATAGCAGGCAACAACAAAAAAGACTCACAAACAACATAACAGACGGCCGTCAGCTTTTGCCAACGTTGCCATGCCCTGCTGTCATGCCTTGCCTTGCCTTTTGCCTTACCATGTCGTGCAGTGTTGTGCCGTGTCATACAAACGAGCATTCGTACTGTGCCGTACCGTTTAGCCGCCGCCATTTTGTCGGAGCTTTCTATCGCGTTGCCAATTGCCGTCGCAAAATGGCGAACGAGTGAATGTTCAAACTGATTTCATGCCGCAGCAACAACACATATTTAACTAACAAAACATCAAAATAAAGTTTACAAAAAATATCCAGAGTTAAGCAAATAAATAAGAGAAAGTAAATAAATTAATAGATTGCTAATATCTTAACTGAATTCCCAGTAATAAATCATTTCTGTGGATTAAAACAATTTAAAAACTTTAAAGTATTTTATAAATGCAGAAAAATAAAAAGTAAATCAATAAAAAGATTGTTAAAATCTTTTGTAAGTTCACAGTAATAAACCAATTAATTTATCCTGGACTGAGACAACTTTAAGAGTGCAATGGCGTGTGTTCTGTTAAGTTGAAATTTTAGAGTTCCATAGGAAATCTATTCCCTTTTGAAGTCACTTTAAAATTCAATACAAACAGCGTGTCATAGCATTACATCACATAATTGATTTGTCAAGTGGGGTAGTTACAGTGTGCATAAATTGCAACAGTTTTGTAGCTACATAGATAGGCAAAAACAAATTAAATATTCGAAATGAATGCAAACAAATTTGGCCACAAAATTATTAGATAGCTAATTTTAAGAGTGCAATGAAGTGACTTTATTTCAGAGAACCCTAAAAATTCTAATAAATTCATGTTGATTTTCTGTAGCTATTATTAAAATTAAAAATTGTGCAAGCAAATGAAAATTTAAATAAACTGAAAGATCTAAAAGACATCTCAATTAAAGACCATTTATAATTCAACATATTTCATGGACTGAAACAACTGAATGAGTAAAATATAATTGACTTGGTTTAGTTAACATTTGGAATACTCTAAAAAATCGATTTCTTTGTAATGTTAGATGCATTTTTTGTACAAACACTGGGCCATTTCTACTTGCTACATGAAATATAAACTGCTTTGTCTATTGTAGTGGTTACAATGCGAAAGTTACAATCGAACAATAACCAAAATTAATCCAAGCAAATGAATAGATAAATAAATATTATAATTGTTAAAATCTAAAGTGAGTAATAAATCATTATCCAGGACTGAAACAATTTGTTTATTTTAATTGAAAACTTAGTATACCATAAGATATCGATTTCCTTGTAAAGTCATGTTAATTTTTTGTACATGACATGAAAATAAATTGCTTTGTCTATTGTAGCAGTTACAATTTACGTAAATGTACTTCGAATTGCAACATTTCGGTAGCTAGATAGGCAACTGCTCTATATAGTACCCATATACATTGTCAGCCCTTAGATACATGTATTAAAATCTTTGCTATTTAGTGCGAACTAGAAACTTAAAAGGTAAATAGTACTATTGCTTATTAGAATCAAAATGGATATAGATGGGAAACGAGTGAATAAAGCACAGTATCGTTAAAAACACACACAAGTACACACATCGTATACTCGCACAACAAACACACACACACTCGTGTTGTCGCACTATCGAACCGAAGTAACGAAACCAAAGAAACCGCCGCGCGTTTCGCTCTTCTGATAAGAAAAATCGACGACGGCAACGGCGTTTTTTACCCATTGCTGGTGCCAGTCTCCATACAAGTGCCAGTTCTTAAACAGTCAACTAAGTAACCGACCAACCGACCAACCAACCAACAAACCAGCCAACCAACCAAATAACCGAACGATCCAATCTAACGCTATCTAAAGACACTGCCGCCTGCATCAAACGTAGAGAATAAAGAATTGAAATACTTAAAATAAAAAATTAAAATAAAAAAGCAGCCGTGACTCGTGACCAAACATTTCCGCCTCTTTGCCGGAGTAGGCCGCAAAAAAGGTTGGATCAATCGGTATCCTCGCGTGTGTAGTGTTTTATTTATAATAAAAATTTTAATAATAATATAATTTATGTATTTTATTACAAAATACAGGCACCTAAATGCAACTAGTTTATTGAAATCTAACAAAGGTAAAGTGCCTATCCAAAAACCACACATACGACACGTGTGACAATCCGCCCAAAAAAAAAAATTATAATCATTAAAGAAGGAAAATCGAAAATTGAAAAATTACAAATCTGAAAATTGTGGTAATCAACTGTGCTGTGTTGTTGTTGCTGTTGTTGGTTGTTGTTGTTGCTGTTGTGTTGTGAGCGTAAGCGTGCATGCAACTAGCTTTAGAGATGATGCAAACCCTGAAACCGCCACCACCGCTGCATCAACATCAACATCATCATCAGCATCAGCATCAGCACCAGCCGCAAACACAGCCACAGCCGCAGCAACAGCATCTGTCAGTCATGGATAATCACCAACATCCGCATCCGCATCAGCAACATATTCATCAACAACAGCAGCAGCAGCAACAGCAACAACAATTGCCACCCACGCCGCAGGCATCGCACTTGCTCACTGGACAGCACAATCACCCACAACTTGGAGGAGTTGGAGTTGGAGTAGGTGCCGGTGTCGGTGTCGGAGTCGGTGTGGTTCCTGTCGACCATGATGACCCAAATCCCGAGTTGGTGCTCGCTTTGATTTCAAGGAATCGAGCGCTTGAGGGTGAGTACAAGGATCTTAGCCAGGTGCCAAGACGAGGCCAACTCGTCAACTACGTTGCCTTTTGGCCATTTGTCTGTCCAAATGGATTTCAGTTTCTATTCCCCATCCCTACAGCTGACAGTTATTTATTTATGCTTTTAATTATGCAAACTTTTCCACTGTTATTTTCTGTATTAACCTGTGTATTACTGTGTGTGGTTTAGCTTGTATTTGAAAGCGTTGAAAGCGGATCATTTGTATAGCATGTGTTGCTGCTTTTGTAAAAGGGGCAAGGGCAGGGGCAGAAAAATGCGGTTTCCTTGGCTTAAGGAAAAACATTTTCTGCTTTGGAGCTTAAGTGTTTTTCAATTAAGGACAACGACATAAACCTTAAAACTGTGTGCATTGGTTTAGTTTTTCTCATTTCGTATGCTCTTTTGGATGTTAAAAGGAACTTAAAATATAATGGGAATAATTAAAAGTTGGTTTTCAAAAAAACAGTTGAAGAAATTCTTTAATGAGTGCTATGCTCTGAAGTACTTGACTAGAAGAGACCTTTTAGCTGCAAGCTATTTGAAGAATAGATTTCAAAAACAGAAAATTCTCTAAAATTATATTAAGCTCGTTTAATTTTTACAGAATGTCTGACCAAAAATATATTCTTCTTGTTCTAAGAGGAAATGCTAGATCATATTATTCAACTGGGAGGTACAATTTCTTAAGTTGTGAAATTAGAAAGCCTTCAAATTTCTCTGAATAGTGTATTCTTGATAGCCAAATAACGATGCAATTATGTCCACAGAATTTATTTATGTGTTATTAATACACTTTAATACATTCGTTATAAGTTGTTAAAAATTTCTTTCCATTATGTAATATGTAAAAATGGAGAAACTTTTTGGATACGTCAAACATTTTACTACTTTTATACGAATTTTCGTACGTCGATAAAGATTAAATTTAACTTTAGCTGAATCTTTTTAAAGAGCAACTTCTTCGGTTTGGACTAAGGTTTTGCTATTGTTAGCACAATTTCTTAGGAAAATAGACCGATTCAAAATGAAGAACTTAATGCGAATCATAAATCGTAAAGAAGCAACTGCTTGCAGATATTTTTTGCTACACTTTTGTTAAGTTTGACTCAACAAATCCCTTACAATTCCTGCCTTCAGCTTGTATCCAACTCGTCAGCAAATGCTGTCACAATTATGAGTTCGATTCATGTTTCACATGTTTTTCGATCCCACGCAGAAATCAATTGACAAGCTAAGGCCGCAGCTAAAAGCCAGCCCAAAAATTGTTGACAACTGGCACAAAGGAGACACGGATGGGACAAACTGAGACAGGACACGCGTCGCGAGGACAAAGGACAAAGCCAACTGTTAGTTGTATGCCAAAATTGTTGACAATGTCCAAATGGCTTAGACTTTGGCTCTAGTGCTATTGTCGCTAATGCGCAGGGAATAACCAATAGACACACCCAATTCAACTCAATCCAACCTGACTCGTTTACAATCCCGCATACCCATTCCATTCCAAGCACGTGGCTCTGCAATGAAAAGAGCATGCTGAGTTCCAAATGGAAATGGAAATGGGAAATGGGACGCGTTACATTTTCAAGTGCGGCGGGATTTTGTTTAGAACACACGTAATTACAAACAAATAAATAACGGGGCAAGGACTAAAACCGCATATGCCGAGGACTGGAGAGAAGGTCACGTGTCGCTAATATGCACACAACATTGGAAGGAAAAACTTCCTGACGGGACCTGATCAGATCCGAGACCCAAGTATAGACACATCCCAGCGGAGTTGAGCGACGTTCGTTGAGCGCCGTGCAAAACGAGCAGAAAAATTGAATTATGCGCTTGCGGTGCTTCCCCCTCAACCTCCAGAAACCAGCCTATACCATATACCCGTAACTTACTCCTGCGGCCATCCCCCTTCTCAGTGCTCAGTTGAAGAACCGGCAATCGACAAATATTTTGTTATTTGCACATAAACATATTTATCGAGTTTTGGGTGCGTGCCTCCGCAAGGAGAGTGAATGGGGGAGTGAGTGCACCCACGGGTGTTTGGTTTCACCCGTTCGCAGCTCCTTCGATTGTTCGAGTACTCATACTCAAACTTGTATTCGTATTCGCAGTCGTATCGCATTTTTTGTTATTTCGGGCCCTGTCAAAAATTGTGTAAATATGCTTGTCATTTCCACTTGCCTATGGTCGTGCACTTAGCGCTGGACAAACAACAACCCCCCTAACCCCTTGTCCCTGCACCTACCCTTGACTCTACCCCTACCCTGTAGCACTACAGTGAACCCTCAAAGTAAAGCGCTCGCGCACTTGTCGCTCGACCATCCGCTCGCCGCGTGCCGTTCGTTAGCCGCTCCTTGTGTGGCTTTCCTATTAACGTTTACGGAACACCCCTCCTCCCTTCCTTCCTTCCTTCGTCGCTTCCACCCTTTGTCCTTGCTTAAGCGTATCACTTTGGCTTGTTGTTTCCTTCCGACATCCTTCCTTCAATTGCCGGGTGAGGGCATAACTTTTGTTGCCTTTTGCGCACGCAATTTGTCATAATGTCAACAGGCAAACAAGTATAAAAGCTACAGTCAAGTGTGCTCGGCAGTGAGATACTCAGTACTAACAATAATAAAATTAAAGGAAATTAACAAACAAACGTTTCAGCTACAGCAACTGAGGCAACTCAACTCCACATGACTCAAAGATCTTTATGCTCCGCTAAATAATATTGTAAACAGAATTAGTAGCTCTAGTTTTTAAAAGTTAATGTTGATGGTCAGATAGACATACAGACATGGTTCTGTTTACCATAGCTTTTGATGCTGATCAAGAATATAAACACTTAATAAAGTCAGAGATGTTTCTTTTCAGCCTGTTACAAATATAGTCACTAAATTATAACACTCCTGTCGCCTCTGTATGATAGGACTTCCAAGAGGATCATTTGTTAGTACAGCAAGTTTATAACTGAAAGCGGATATACTTAGTTATAAGAGTCTTTCTCTTCATAAAGGCATAAACTTTCATCCGATGTTCCATTGAATAACAAATTAATGATTCGGTGTGCATTTAAAAAGAGTAAATTTTATTAATTCATTTAATTTTCTTTGTTAGATAAATTATAAATAACTATAAGTACGTTAAAAGTTATGAAGTACATGTGTTTTTTAAGTTCAGTCAAAACACAAATTTTGATTTTTTGGTGTTTTCATGTTAGTCTTTTTTTAGAATATTTATTTGAATTTAATTATTATATTCTTGACTAAATCCAACATTTTTTAGGTGTCATAATTCAATACAGGGTAGTACAGCAGGTCGATTAGCACGACTAGCAATTTTGAGCATATTCCTTAATAGCCTTTCCCTAAGTTTTATGACTATAATTGTTTTATTGATCAATTCTACATCATTATAGAGAGTTAAAAGGAGATTTGTCTTAATTAGAAATTTTTACTAAAAATTTTGAGCTTATGTTTGATAGTCTTCCCTTTTCCCTACATAAAAGTATAGGCAATTATGTAGATGGCACTTCGTCTAGCCTCCGTTGCCTCATTGATGAGGGCAACCTCATTGCAGAGCAGACTCCTAAGATCGTTGCGTATTTCCTGGATCTGATTATTTGTAGCATTGCTCTCCACACCCACATGAATCTCACGCAGATAGTTGTGGACAGTTGTAGGATAATAAGGTTGAATAAGGTAGGAACTATTACTGCCTTCTATAGCCGTCTGATAACTGCTCTCTGTAGTATAACCCGAGGTCTGGGATTCAGTTAGACGAGCACTGCCAATGGTGCTGATGCTGCTGCAACAACTGGCCGACAAACTTGGCTGAGAAGAAGTCGAGGGATTCTCTGAGTTACTGCCTCTAATCTCAGGATTCAATAATGAAGTTTGATTCTGCTCGCACCTACTCTCAGAATTGTTAGGCAAACCACGTTTGCCTCGTTCTTCCAGAAGAATCTTGGAGATGGAACCTTGTGGCATATTGATGTTATTCATGAAAACTTTACTCGGTGGCAAGCTCTGACTTCTTAATTTAGTATCCGGTTTAATGCCCAGGAACTTGCAACCCAACGAAGTGTCCGTCAAGGTGGCCACTTCCTCGGTAAAGTCCGTCTGGGTGCAACAACAGAAGGTCCTTTGAACCTTGGCCAGATCACAGCGAAATGCGTTATAAGCCGCCCAATTAACATCGGTCATCTAATGATTACGAGTGCCAATATAGTATAAAGTCATTTGATCTTACAGATACTATTTACAGACATTATCATGGGATGTGACTCCTTTAAGCTGCTTCTGATTTGAGGCCGAGTTTATTTCCTGTTCCGAGCTCATAACTAAACATTTACTTATTTTATTACAAGCTACCAATTTAGACCTAAAAATTGTGATTTTTATCTATTAAAATACAGAACATAGGATTGTTCCATATTCAGAACTGAAGTGGTGTATTTAATTTCCAGACAGCTAGGACAAATCATTTTGATTTTCTATTGAATATGTTTTTTACTACAACACAACAGTGGACACCTAAATATAAAATTTTGGATGTAATAAAAAGTTTAAGCATTTTGTCAGCTCTAATATTTATTTTTATATTAAGAAATTGTGTTTATTAAATTTAATATTAAAACAGTTAATTTAAGCTACTGATTTTCAAAAGAAAAAACTTTGTTAAAAGGAATAGCGAAGTAATGAAAGTCTTTTATTCAAATCAGTTTTAATTTTGCTCTCCGTAATTAAAAGGCACCGTTTTTAAAAGGCCCTCAGTATATATACCAAAGTAATTCAGATAAATTAAAAATTTATTTCAGACCATGAAAAACTATTAGTTTTGGGAAAATCTTATTTTACTTTGATTAAGTTACAGAAATATTGTTATAAATTATAGAAAAACAGAGACTAAGAGAGAATTAATCGCAATCATATAATCATAATGTATGTATGTGATTAACTTTATGTACAGAACTTATCAAATATTTCAAATTATATTGATTAATTTATCTTCAAATAATATTAAATATTATTCGTTTATACTAAAAAGAAACTATCCTTTTAGCTTATAAAATTTATAAAATATATAAAATAAATATAGCGCAAGCTAACTTTGGCGCGCCAAAGTTTGGATACCCTTGCAGTGCCCTGTGTAAGCCGTCAGATTTTTTACAAAATTTGTTAAATGTTGATTTCGAACCGATCGTTCCTATGGCAGCTATATGATATAGTAGTCCGTTTTACACCAAATTTGGTCAGCCTGTTTAAAACTTAATTAAACACACAATGTGTATATTTGGGATATCTTGAAAGACAAAAAAGTTTTTCATACTAAATGTTTATTTCCAACCGATCGTTCCTATGGCAGCTATATGATATAGTTATCTGATCCGGCCGGTTCCGACATATGTGCTGCGTGCAGCAAAAAGACAGACCTGTACCAAGTTTCATCAAGATAGCTTCAAAACTGAGAGACTAGTTTGCATAGAAACAGACGGACAGACGGACAGACAGACGGACAGACGGACAGACGGACAGACAGACGGACAGACGGACATGGCTATATCAACTCAGCTCGTCGCCCTGATCAAGAATATATATACTTTATGGGGTCTGTGAGGCTTCCTTCAATGCGTTACACATTTCGTGACAAAATTATAATACCCTCTGCAAGGGTATAAAAATTTGTAAGGGATACACGATTGGATAGGATAGAGCAAGTCAGATCCTTCTTATCTTATTATGTGTAGGGAATCATTTAGTAGGCTTTGATAAAGAAGAAATATATACATACATATTTATTTACTTAACAAAATATTTAATGTATATAATTTAAAAAGACTTAAATATAAGCCACTTATAAGTGCAGGATATTACACCTATTTATTCGTATAAATCAACTTGAAATTACCCCCTACTCCTGATCTGTAGTGTCAAAAATGAATTATCCTATCTGCATCACGCCCTGAATCATATGAAGACCATGCTCCAGATCCTCATTCTTATAAGTTGTTGTTTCTTTTCAATTCGCGTATTTTTCATTGCTAGGCCAAATAACAAATGAAAATGTGATGGTAGGCAGGTCAAAAAAGGAAGAGGGGAAGAGGAAGGGGGAGGGGGTAGCTCTGCAGTCATTGGGCTCTGAGCCAAGTTGAGAAATCAGTTGATTTTGTTACTGTTATTGTTATTGTTGTTGCTTTTGGCCATTCAGTTGTTTTTTTGTTCATCGTTCATCGTTCTCTGTTCGTTGTTTTTCCATGGCGTCCACATAAATCATTTTTTGTGTGCCTTCCTGGAAAGCCTGCTGCATATTTCATGGCGGTTTGTTTACGCCACTCAGGAACTCGGACAGGGGTTGAGGAGGATGGAGGGGTGAGGGGTTGTGGGGTCTAGAGACGAGACTTGCGCTTAGCATCGACGACAGCTCTTTGACTAGGCAGCCTTTGCTGGCAGGTAAGCCAAGTGGACTCTCTTTCTCCTTCTACCTCTCTTCCACCTTCACGTTCCACTTTACGAGAATTTCTGTTTGTTTTCTTTTTTGTTTTTGCAACTTATACCCCAAGCAACCCCAACCCACAGACACATCTACACCCCCAACCCCTAAATATAGCAATTCGGGCATTGCTGGGAGGGGTGGTGAGGAGAAGAAGAAGGTGGAGCTGGCGGAGTTGGAGGTGAATGTTTAACTTACGTTAAGTAAATAATGGGGCGTTCATATGACATTGCGATGAGGAGTGTAGAGGGGCGTGATGGTCTCGGGATAGCTAAACAAGTATGTGTGTATGTGTGCGAGTGTGTTTGCAGTCACTGTTTACTTGTACATTTCCTTTTTGCTTAATAAAATAAAATATGAAAGCTGCTTGCTAAAAAATCACACACACACACAAAGATAGGCATGGGTGGGGTGTAAAACAGTGGCAGGGGGAAGAACTTTTATAACTCTTGGTAGAACTTTTAAATTGTTGCTTTAACAATCTTAGATTCGGTTTAATGTCTAAAAATAAAAGCTTGAGTGGTTCACTATACAGTTATAGGAAATATCAAAAGATCTTCTACACATGTCTTTAGATATTACTTTGTTTTTCGACTCATCACACTATGAATATCTAATAATATGAGCTATAATCTCAAGTGGAAAGTAACGCAATCCAATGACATGTTTTGCAGGTTTCGCACAATCAAAATTAGGAATCCCCATTTCCGCTTGACGGGTTGGATTAATCGAAATAAGTATTTAAAGACACGTGTTGATAAGTTTAAAAGATAGTTCATTAAAATCGAATTTAGAGACGATCGACTGGTAATTAAAATAGTTCATACAACAGATTCACATCTCATAGAAAGAGATTTATAAAGTAATGCCATAAATAGATTCATTTGTAAAGATATGTATAAAAGGTATAGAAACTTTATTAATAAATCGTAAACAGATAGATGGAAATATTGTCAATGCTAAAGATAAATAATGCATCATCATCAATGACTCATACATTCATCTAAGTTTAAACATTAGATTTAAATAAATGAATGTATAAAAAACACTTGCGAAATGTAAATTTTTTTATTTTTTAAATGCAATTCTAGTTCTCCCAAGCTTTTAGCTTTTTTTTGGCTTTAAGAATATTGAATATCTGTTATCTTTTACTATTAATTTTGAAGTCAAGAAAATTCAAAACATTTTCCACAATTCTTACTTCAAGATACCCCAAATATTGGTCTTAAATTTTATTAATTTCGAACCAACTGTTGTGGTTAATCAATTTATATGACTACATTTTCCATAAGCAAACTTTTGCCAACCACTGTGCATCGCAATGTTGAAAATGTAGAAAAACATAAAAAATGCCAAATGCCAAATGCAAAATGCAAAATATAAATAAAAAATAAAAAAATACTATGATGTTGTTTGCCATTCTGCAGAATGCTTTGGGGCCAATAGGGAAAGAGGGAAAAACATAGCAGCTGCCAAAGTCGCGTTCTAAAATGTGGAAAAGCAACCAGAGAAAAAATAAAACTGAATACGTTGAGCATGTAGTACTTAGATGCTGCTATACAAACAATATCCCGCAGCGAACTTTATTAAATTACATGATTTTGACAGTTAAGCAGCAGGCTTCCTTCCCCCTACTGACCCCTCTCAACCCTGGTCGACCTCAAACCTCCGTTGCCAAGCTCATGCTCGTTGTTGTTTCGATGTTGTTTCACTTTTGCGCAAGTGGAAATCATAATTTTTTTCTTATAACATATTTTATGTAATTCTCTTGAAGCTGCCAACAAACAGAGCAACCCCTAACCCTCCCAAAGCTCCACCTTTAGTTGCCGCGCCCCTGAAACAACATTTATGTTGTCTGGCAACGCTGCAAGTATTTTTTGAGTATTCCTTGGGGGCCGGTTTAGGCAAATAGAAACGATTTCTTTCCTCGTTCGGGTTGGCAATAAGAAATTTGAGTTTTTCAAAAAATGCCAAAGTCGGAATCTTGGCAATTACGTGTTTCAGTTGTGGCCGGGAGCGGTTACCAACTTTTTTATCATTCCGCAATTAGCGTGGCCATGTCTGGAGCCCGCTTATCGTCGATTCTGTTATTTTCTTTTTCTTTTTTTGTAGTCGGTAGTCGGGTTGCAGGTCAAAAACTTGCCAGATACTCCTCTAACAAGCCGCTGCCGCTGCCAACAGTAAATATTTGTCCACCGTTCAACTCGATACCTTGAAAAAAAACAGCACAACAACAAAGTATACGATAAGGTATACACTGTACAGTATATACGTTGTAGCATGTACAAGTTTTGTATCTATTAATACGCAACATGTGCATTCTTTTCTATTTCTAAAACATAGAAAACTGTTAGAGAACCCCCCAGTACCCCAGAGCTTCAGTTCTCCTGTCCTCAGAACCCAATCTCTGGTACCAAGTTTTGTCTCGATCTGGAGGCATGTTTGACGGTTATCTATAGGGGCACTTATACGTCCCGGGTACAAGATTTGCCCATTGAGACGAGACATACGCCTATATGTTTACATTTTTACCGGCTACATGGCCTCGTACATATAAGTCTCGATAAGAAAAACATGCCAGGCTGCACTCCCAAATAGTATACGTCGATTCCTGACTTTCCAAAAGTTTTTAGGGCTTCTCTTTCCTAGAATACATTGAAGTATTGTATATTGTAATACAGTTAGCATAGTTTTCCAACTCGAATCATATTTTTTCAGAAAAGTTTCGGAATTAATTGAACCAGAATCCAATCTGTGCAGATCTTAAAAACAAATATAAATCATTTCTTCTAGAGAATAAACCAACAAGAAGTTTGTTTCTTTGTTTCATTCAGATTATTGTCTAATACAAAACTATATTTCTTAGCGTTATACTATGTAAGATTATATACTTATATTTGGATATTAGAAGAGCAGCTGTTAATGCAGTTGTACTTTAGCATACCAGACTACTAACAACTGATATTAATTTGAGGATACAGGTACGAAAAAAGCAAGCTATATATATTGGAAAATATTGAAATAAATATATTTTTTGCAGTAAAATCGGTAATTTTGAAAGAAAGATCTCTATGTTTTAAATTTTTGAATGTAACAAATATTTGTGTATGTAGTATATTCCTTAAATTAAGTAGTTAATTCTGTATAATTGCATATAATTTCAGAAAGGTATGCCCTTCAAAAACCAAGCTCTTACCCATCCACACACCAGTCAGTATTAAATGAGGCCTATTAACATGACTGTTGTCGTTGGGTAGTACAAAGTCTTTTCATGTACAACCCTCTGGCTAGTACCGACTCTGACTTTTACTCCCTGTCTCCTGTACTTAAGCAGTGTCCTGTTGTTCCAAGCATCAACATCACTTGGCAGTCCAACCCTTTGCACGGTGAAAAAGAGAGTTAGGAGAGAGAATGGGAAATGTGCCTTTTATTCCTTTATGTTATCTGTGATTATTTTCCACATCGCTATGCCCATTGTCTGTCAGCGGGCTTTTGTCTAAAAGCGTATCTAAACAGGTGGTCCCAGCATGTGGCCGAGCTACTGAATTTACAACAGTTCCACCTTCTTTTTTTTTGGACTTTTGTCCGCACCCTCTACGTACATCAGACATTTGTAGTGTTTACCTTTCAATCAACAATGATATTATATTTAAATAAATATGCAAACGGAATTCTGAAAAGTGCTGTTGAGTGAGTTTTGATTTTTGGGCATTAAGTCAACCGCAAATTATGTACAGATAATATTATTTTTATTTAAACAGGTGCTCTAATTGTGTTGGCTGCAGTTTAATGTTTTATATTTTTAGAGTTTTGTCATTATAAAACAATCGAATTTTCGTTATGTCAATAGTCAACAATAATCGTCGTGATTACTTAACTTATCATACACCTGAAAATACATATACCTACGAATTTATATAGTACAAGTACTCGTAGAGTGATTTGGCTTTGCACCACACGCTTCTGAGAGCCGCATCAAGTGGACTTTCAAGAAGCAAAAATACTATCGAGTACCTCGAAAAGTAAATGGTAAATGGTATTGGTTAAAACTATTGAAATCCAAGAAAATGTTGAAAATAACCCAACTAAGGAATACCCAACAATTGCTTAGGTTTGTTAACTAAAAAAGAGTCAAAGTGTTTTAGAAATCCCCTTGAAAATGAAAGAATATTCATAAAGTTCGGTTGTAGATTTAAATCAATATTTCTATCTCACTACCATCAAAGAAACGTTTCTTTAAAATAAAAACAATATTGATAAATGCAAATGCTCTTGGGAAAATCTTTATAAAAGTGAATGGTGATTCATTCAGTTCTATACTAAGAGTTCAGTTCTATTTACTTTTACAAAACAAATATTCAAACAGGGAGCACTTGCAAATCTACCCATTGTAGTGTATCGATTGGACACTTTGGTGAGCTTATCAGGCTTATGGGCGATAAGTTAAGGTTTATGTCCCCTCAACGTCTCAACCTTAGCCAAATAGATAAGTGTCACTCTTGGCACATGGTATCAACAAAAAACTAAAAAAAAAAACAACTCCCAGCTACTACACACACATCTCTTGGGGCAAGTCAGGGAGAGATTCTTAACTCTATCGAGTAGACAGTTTTGATTGTTGTGCAAAGAAACCCGTCTAACTTCTAAGAGATCCCGCCCGTGCTGTTTATCATTGGTTTATGTTGTAGTTCTAGCGTTATTTACTCTTTATATATTGAACTACTTTCCAACTACTATCAACCCCACTTGAAAGTGTCAAACAATGTTGTATAACTGGAAGCCGTAACCCTCCTAATGGGGCAACTTACCTACTAACCAGCTAACTAGCTTACCAGCTACTCCAGCTGAGTTTGAGTTGAGCCTACTGAAGTACCATAAATACATATGACTGTGATTGTGTTTAGAGTATCTGAGATTATGGGGGCTGTTGTAAGGTCTGCTACTTGGATTTAAGTCAAATAGTCTAATCGTTTATTAAATCTAAAGTAACGCTATTTGTGCGCTTTGAAGTTCCCGACGACAATACGAAGAGTCGGCGGCACCCAGAGACCCTCTTCTCGATAGCGCAATCTCTTTCACGGTTAGACAAAGTTGACCTAGTAAGGGAAGTAGGGAAGGGCATGTTTAGATAAAAAGAAAAACCAACCGCCTGGTAGAACAGTTTTCTTTCTTAGATCCCTTATATCACGTAAACTAATCGCATTTAGAATAGGGTAAAGGTCTTCTATTAATGGTAGAAAACTAACTCATGAAATATAAAGTTCAACAAATTATTATACCAATTTTATCTCCATCATATATATAGTACACTATCGAAAACTATTTAAAGCGTAATTAATGCTAAAGATTTATCAATAACTTTAAGATTTAAATGAAATAACTAAAATTAATTGATTTTAAAAGAAATTCTAGAAGACTTGCTATGTTTCTGATCTAAAAAAAATCTTTAGAGATTTAGATAGAAATACTAAATATTTCACAAAGATGTAATGATAAATGACACTTGAATACTGCACAATTCCCTGTCATATATTGCAGAGTGTTCACTAAATTCAGCAATTATGGAGAACTGAACTCTTATTTATGATACAGTTTTTGAAAGAAGTAATGTTTAATATTTAATGGATATTGCTAAGGAAATTATAATATTAATTTTTGTTTTCCTGTTGAAATTAAAAATAAAGAGAAAAATTGATTAGATTTATTAAAGAATCTATTAAGACTCCCAAAAACGCTTCAACAATTGCTCCTATTAAATTTGGAACTGAAACAAAAATATTTTACAGAGAATCAATAAAATCATCAAGCTCTCCTATTTTATTTGGTGTCCTTGACTTTACAGTATTCAGATAATTTAATACCCATTAAAAATAAACATTCGTTCGTAAAGAAAACCACTGTTTTTCAAACAGTTGGCTAAAAAGATTCCCTTGATTACCTTATTGTTAAAGTGACTTTTGAATAAAATCCACTCTCTGTAAATATAAACATATCTCCGTATTCCATCTCCCATGCGTCACAATGGGACTTTATATATTCTGACCAAAATCTAGAGCTGTGAAACAGATAAATGGTTTTATTTACAAAATGCATGACACTACAATAACGACTTTAGATTCATGAGAGACAGTAGTCGGATTGCGAGTGGAGTTGGAGTCCAAGTCCGAGTCCGGTCTGTTGACCTGGCCATTGACTTGAACGTATGTCGCAAATTATGCGATACTCTTTTTTCTCTACGAGTATCGTTGAAAGCGTTCAGTGAACAAAATGATTTTATTGCTATGCCATCTAAGCCCGAAAACCACTCCAACCATTTGGCCATATGTTGCCATTTGTGACAAAACTGCACCAAGCACGCAAACACAACAGGATGAACAGGTCCTGGAGGGGTGGACATACAGGCAGACAGAGTAAGAGAGAGGGAAATGGGAGAAGAGTGAAAGAAAGAAAGAATGATGCTGTTGTCGTTTGTTGTCGTTAATGCCCAATGGGTGGCAAATTGTTTTTTATTATCGGTCGGGCAGAGACACTGCCGACCTCCCCTCTCGGATGGTATTAACTATGTGGAGAGGGGGCAGGACCAAAGGAGTTAGCTGGTCCACACCCTCGGGCAATTGTCGATTGCGTGAATAAAACTTTAATGGAACGACACAAATCCCTTTCAACGTTTTCCTTGGCGTTTCCAAATCTAACTAATTGAGTGCGAAAATGCCGTCAGTTTTCCGCTTGATTTTCCGCTTCTTCCCATTTCCTTTTAAGTATTTACTATAAATTTATGTGTGACCATACTTCGAACTGTAAACAAGCACAACAAAACTGTCAGAGAAAGTGCACATGAAATGCACTTTCCTCCCCTATAGGGAGGAAGGCAGAGGGAATACATTGGGGAATTGCGCCTAAAAAATGCCAGCAAATGGGTTTTGACAGAACGTGGATACGTACGAGCACATATATACATATGTATATATATATATGGATGTGTACGTCAGTAAATATGGTCACGTTTGGTGGCAATCTCCACTCCATTGGCGCTTGTCATGTGGCACTCTCGTAAATAGTTGATAGCGTCCATTGCACGTCGAGAATTTTCAACTGAATCTCGACTGCAAACTTGCAGCTAAGTAAAATTTATAGCCTGCTTCAAGGCGCCGAGCACGTGACCATGCAGCTATGATGATTATGAAACTAGATTCAATGGAGCTGTGATTGAGGTGCCGCACAGAAGACACACAAGCGATTAGAATGGGTTGCAGAAGCCCTTCCAAGGACATAGAAAGTTCTGCAGTTGAAATTTTATTTTTATCAATAAATTAATAAACGGGTTTATGAATCAACATCATCGATTCGATTTAATAGTCTTTCAATCTTTTAAAATAAGTATAGTAAAAATGTAACAATATGTAATTAAAACCTTTATTTATTTACTTATCAAGTCCGAAAACGTTCGGTTGCAGTTTTTTGTATTACGCCATTATAATGCATTATTCAAGGCTCTGATATCATATAATGATGAAATAAAACTTCAATAATAAGCTTTTATTGAATTTAAGAAAAAAACATGAGGGAAAATTCAGGCAAAATTAAAACAAAATATCCAATTTTAACAATAAGCTATATATTATTTTAGTCGGTTAATCGATTATATAAATTAAAAGCTATATTTTGATCAATCAGTTTAAATATTCTTCTTTCCAAAAAACAATGGAAAAAGCAGTACAATATAAATGCATTATTAATATAATTCATATTGCTTCATCAATCAATCCAACTAGCAGAATATTTATATTAGAATAGAATAATTAGCGAATGTTTTTCATATAAAACACTGCAAATCCGTCGAAAGATTGTCTCTTTAAATGCTAGTACTATTTTTAAACTGACTAATCGCTTTCTTAAATAATTGTATCTATTGTTCCGACTCTATAAATTGTTCCTGCACAAAGGTAGCATCGATTGCTGAGTCATTTTAATTGTGTCTGACTACCTTTGCATTTATCTATCCGTCTGTCTGTCCATCTATTCAATGAAGCCGCTTTTCTTTCACGAAACTTTTATTACAACTTGAATTCAGTATCATAATTTACGGAAATAATTGTGCAGGGTTTGGTTGACAAAACGCATAAAGTATTCGCGTAAATTCTATGCGACCAAATTGCCAACAAGGAGTAGTCTCCCCAAACTCCAACTCCAATCCAACTTCAGTCCAACTCCAATGCCAACTGTGCAACCCTTAGGCAAATCTCTTCTGTCCCTTTTACACTCAACCCAACAAAGCTTTCTCCCTCTATAAATATGGCGACGTCCATTTTTGTGGCTGATATTCTAGCAACAACAAAAAGGAGGAGGACAACAACAAGGGTCTTGACTCCCCATTTACCTCACCATTTGGGCGCCATCTTGGCTTCATCAAACGCACACAAAAGCCCATAAGGGCAAAGCCAAGATAATGGCATCCAGGCAGCCTGGTATCCTGGCATTGAGGCATCCTGGCAGCCAAGAACTGAATACAGTAGCTTTAGCTTAGTTCAGCGCATCAGGCAGCAGGCAAATAAAATGGGCACGAAACGAAGTCGTTAGAGCAACCGCCTTCATCCTTATCCTCTCCCAAAATCCCCTGTTCTTCCCAGCCCTACTCCACCCACCCACTCAGTCAGTCAGTCAGTCAGTCAGCCCACCTACAAGCTAGATGGTTTTTTGTGCTAGCTTCAAAAGGAAATCACCCCAAGTGTGTATTTTTATAGAGACCGCAATAAACCTTTTTTTCTTTTCTGCGTCATGCTCGCGTAGTGAAGCGCTTCGATGAATGTGAAATGCTTGCCTCTGAATCCGTATTCGTATTCGTATTCTTATCCGTATCTGGGTCCCATTTTGGGTCCCGGTCCCGGTCCCGGTCCGGGTCCGGATTCGGGCTTGGGCTCTGCCTATTTGATGAAGTTGCAGCACAGACACAATACACTTGGATGGCATAAGAAAAAAATAGGGAAAGGCTACTGTGAATTAAGCTAGACTGTGCGAGACCCTGCTGAAAATTAAGTCATAACATGTACTATACTCTCCGTTGTGGTTTATTCTTTTACCTTTGCTTGTTGAACAACTTCCGAGCTTATTGTCCGATCCAGCTGAAGTTTTCAGGTCAGATACAGACTATAGTATATGTCATACGTGCCAAAACTCAAACTTTAAAATAG
Source organism: Drosophila testacea (assembly GCA_035043265.1). NCBI lineage: Eukaryota > Metazoa > Arthropoda > Insecta > Diptera > Drosophilidae > Drosophila > Drosophila testacea. The sequence goes on from JAWNND010000661.1 coordinate 358,281, forward strand.
TTTTGTGATTCAATATGCGGATTCATGTCAAGTATGATATGCGTAAGATGTTTCTATTTTTGACAAACTTAATAGACCCTTTGTATATGTTTATTTTTTTTACAAATTGAATAGACCCTTTATAGTTTTTTAAGTACAGGGCCTGAAAAGAAAAGAAGAAAACTTACCGCAGTCGTTGCCCATTTTTCTTGGCCAGGCATAACCATAAAGGCGGCTCAACGAAGTGGGCCGATTGATGGCCATAGCACTCAAAATTGAAAACAAGTATGTATATATTGGAAGGACTTGGTCCTGCCTTGTCATCATCATCGTCGTCGTATATTCTTTGACTTTCCCATTTTCCCTTCACTCTGGTTCGCTTCTCGCTGTTGTTGTTGCCGTTTTTTCAGTGTTTTATAGCCCGGTCAAGGGTGCTGGTCAGCTCGCGTTGCTTGTCGGCTTGACGCTTGAATGGCTGCCAACGAGAACGCGCCTTTTGTTTGGCCAACAAAATGAGAAAAAAAAAGAAAAACAAAAGCAGAGCCAAATACGAAAGAAAAAAACACACACAAAAAAAGGCGAACAAAATGCTTTTTGCAAAGTAACCAAAAGCGAGCGTAAAAATAGAAAATTGAAAATAGAGAATATGTGGCGGTCCCATTGTTTAATGGACGTCAGCTGGAATGTGCGCCAGAAATTGAAAAGTTATTGTGCTGCATATCCACTTGCCACCGCTACAACCAGAGCCAGAGCCACAGCTTCACAGCCTCAGGGAAAGGGCCAAGAGAAAGGGGCAAGGAACAGCCCGTTGTATTGTCGTGAGAAGCTGCTACTTATGTATGTATGTAACTGCAGCTAGTACTACTCGTTGCTTTTTGTGCCACTGCGCAAATTGTTCAACTAAAATATTTGACAGTTAATTTTTGGTTTGGCCGCGGCCTTTTTATGCACTTCCTGTTGGCCAACAACTTTTACACAATGGCTGCAAATTTCTTTGAATTTTCTAAGGCATTAGCTGGCACAAGCAGAGTTGCTAGAATTTCTAGGGCTTAAGTAGCTTACTTTATAGAAGGAATAAAAAGAAAGTAGCTAGAACAGTAAATTGGAATATTTGGCTGCTTCGAAAACAGATCTCGAGCCAGCCAAATATTCATATTTAAATTAAAAAGGTTGATAACACCTATAAATTTAGTTAGACTTGATTGAAATGGTTTAAGAAAATATTTATAGCTTTGTATTAATTAATATTAATTCGATGTCATCGATATAATGTCGAAATCAATCGTTTTCGAATGTGTATTTGAAGCAACACATTCCACTTTCTGTAAGCCGCTTTCTTAAGTTTAAGGTTATAAATTGCAATATTCATATTATAATGATTTTGAAATAACTAAGCATCTTATTTCTGTTTTAACGAGCTGCCCTTTTTTGAAAACTCGTTCAACTTGGTCAATAGCGTTTGCCTGTGCAAACTTCTGTGACACAATGTCAACTGTTAACAATTTCTTTATTAAAATATTGCAATATCTTACAAGGAATGAACATGATATTATCAATATTGGAAATTTATTAATAGTGTAAAAAACAAGAGCTCTTTGAAAATTTAAAATAAAGTTGGTCTGCGTATAGTTTTCAGAAAAGTACACGCTAAATATGGTACTTATTTCTAGACTAGACGTACAAGGCTAAATCGACTAATCGACTGGGTATTAATACTGATCAAGATAATACATATGTATACTTACATATATGCTTTTTAAGGTCCGAAATGCTTGACTTTTGTTTAGCATTTTTGGAAATTTTGCATTATTTAAATGTTAATTTAGCTTTTATACATAAGTTCCGAAGAGTTGGCAACACTGTTTGATGTCGTAGCATTCAGCAGAAATAAGCAATACACACATACATACATACTAGCAAAAAAAGAAATACTCACAGTCATATGTCTATTTTTGGTCATTTTTTGCATATTAATATAGTACATAATCAAATATACTCAAAGTACTCAACTTGTGCTCTTGCTCACTTACAAAGGCTGATCGGCTGCTCTCTACCACTCTCTTACCCTTTCTGTATCTTTCTCTATCTGCTCATTCGTATGCAATTCCTTTACACCTGGTTCGACCGCAATTAAGATATTGCAATGCCCTAAGAAAAGCTTAGGTAAAGCATCCACAAAAGGTCAACCAACAAAAAGCGCAGGAGATAGAGACAAATGCATAAAGTAAATTATAATAGGCATAATAAAAACGAGGCAAAGACTAAATGACAAGTCACGACATTTGCTTTTTTCCCTGTTCTTGTTTGCCATTTACTTTGCATGCTGCTGTTTGAATGTGTGTGTGTGTGTGTGTGTGGTTGTTGTGGTAAAGTCCGTAAGTTCTTCGTGCGGAATTAAAAGCAAACGCATTAAAAGGGGCCCAAAAAGAATTTCACCTTGGCAAAGGTATAAAATAACAAAAACAACAGCAAACACGACAACAAAATGGCGCAGCTGCAGATGGCGACAGATTCTCGTTGGCTTAATATTACATGAGCAGGAGGGAGACACACGGAAACACTTACACCCACACTTACACACACGTATACCGTTACGTAGCACCGTAACGAGCAACATTTTTAATTATGAAACACTAAAAGTGGCAAAGCTAAAGTGCAACGAGTACAAGTACTACAAGAATGGGGCCATTGGGCTGGCGTTGGGGTCGCTTTAGCCATGCTATTAACTTAAACGCCTTTTGCCGGTTAATGGAAATGAACCTCGTCGTGGCAATGGGCAGTTATCTGGTTAAGACAACGATGGGTTTTCTGCCTTCCTTCCGCCGGCTTGCCTGTCGACAGACGACACGCGCAGGTGTTTAGACCCGACCCTCTTAACCGTTAACCGTTAACGGTTATGAGCAGCAGCGTACATAGCATTCGTGTTAACACGGCCTAATTGTGGCATGACAGAGACCACTTGCTACTACAGTGAGCCTTCACAAATTACATCTTGCACCTATTCAAATGGTTCAGAAGTTATTACCTACGGATTTTGATTAAAATCAAAATGCTTCAACTGAAAGATATGAAAAAGTTAATTTTGGAAAGTTCTGTTATACACTCGTTGTAAAACGGCTCTTAAGTATCATGAAAATGTTCTTAATATCTTAGTTTAAATAACACAACTTTTAGTATAAAATAGAACTCAAATTAAATAACGAATCCTCGCATTATCAAGTTGTGCAGAAATTATAACCATATTTAAATATATGTATTATTTTCTAGAATACACTAAAAGATAATTGCAAAATCACGTGATGTGAAAAAAAGTGAAAACCTTTTAGAGACTACATGGAAATATATTTTTCACAATTTTTTAAATTTATAGATCACTTACATGTATGATGTCTCGAAACACCTAAAGATTTTATATTGTGAGCCTCTACTGTACTACAAATGTACTTACTTGCGTTTTTCCGTGTCCTCCTAGAGGTATTAAAGGGAAGGTGTTTGTCGGGGAACTCTGCATATTGAGTTACTGTAAGTTGCTTTAATTGCAGGCACGTGCAACATTTTACTTGCAACACGGTCTGTGAAGTCAAGTTGCTCACGCCTTTTATAGGGCCTCCTCGCAGAGTAAAAGTTTCACCTGGCAATTGCACGGAAACTTAAGATTCACCTAATCGGATAGGTAGAATATGAAGTTTGCATTTGCTTTTCCTCAATTTCCCCCAGCTGACACAGCGTAATTTCCACGCATCTACAATTTCCCTGCGTGAAACAGAACCAATAATTGATATCCATCATTGCGTGCATGCGTCCAGTCGCGTGCTGGGATGTTGAGGGCTCAAGTCCAGTTAACAGAGAGACAGACAGACAGGCAGTCAGTCGAAGATAGAGAGAGAGATGGAGTATGATACTTAGAGAAGGATGGTGGATGGGCCAAGCCCAAGTGGTTGAGCTCGTCACTAGTTTCATGGGATACGGGCGCGTTAGTTTTTATTGCAGCGTTTACTTTACTTTGGCCATAAGCCGCAGCAACAATTTTACTGGAAATCCACGTCTATCGATATATTCCTTCCCTCCAACCATCAATATAAACAAAGTTAAGTGCCGTCCGCTGGAACTGTGCAACAGTTCGTTGAAAACTGTTTTCAAAGTCGCGTTGTTTTAGTAGAGATGGAGGGTTGCTTGCTCAAAATTGATTAAGGTCATTATGCAGCCGGGTTGCGTCAAGCTGTTAGCTGTGAGCTGTGAGCAACCGAGCACCGACTCACTGACACTTAATCCCAGCGGCATAATCAGCAACATATTGTAGCAAAAACTTCTTCACACTGCCATAAAAAAGTAGCAGTTTTGTATTTTACGAAATTTTACACCCCAAACGGGAGAGGTAGGGTAGGAGCAACGGGGCCAGAGGTTAAATGCCATGGCCCGAGTGAGGCCTTAGCCCCGTGTTCCCAGTTCCGAGTTTCGAGCTCTGAGTTTTATGGCTTACCCATTTTTGTTTAACAATAAACTTGCCAGGCTGTCTGCACTCACAATGTTGAGGAGTGCCATCTCCTCATTTTTCCCTATATGGCTTTGGCTTTTTTGGGTGCGGCTGGCATTATTCATGAGCAGAGACTGGAAAAACCCCTTCCTTGAGTTTGTAGGAAATTTGCGCAGCTGCCGTCAGGCAATCAACGCTATCTTCTTGGCTAAGACCTAACTTCAAAGGCAACAAGCTCCAAGTGACATAAACGACCACAGACCAGCAACAAGTGAATTAAACCTCAAAAAACCCGTGCTCTAGAACTAGTAATAAGCCAACCCCATATCACATTTTTGCACTTCCCACTTGATATAATGAAGGTGTCCCCGGTTCGATAAGCGTCCCTAAACGTTCCCAAATGTTTTTATTACATTAAAAGCATTAACGCTCAACATTAACAATGGTATGTAGAGCAAAGTACCAGACAGTCGACAATATGAATATCAAGTGAGGGAGAGAGACAGACCCTCGACTTTGCAGGGATGCAGAAACAAGCCCACAGGACAGAACATACACCAATATGTCATCAATGCTAGCAAGTCAACACGACATCTACCCCCATCCATCTCGAGGGTTGTACTCAAAAGACCCCTCGAAACACACGACTGGATTTCGCCATAACTGTTACACTGGTCTTTCACTTGTATTTCCGATGTTCATAGGCCACAACTGGTTGCATTTCGATATATATTGACAGTAGGTCGGATTAACGATCAATTTCCGAATGGGTTCAATACGCTGAACAACTGGTTTATAAGGCTGATTCATTTTAATCTCACTCTTATTTTCTGTATATTAATGATATTTTCTTTAAAAAAAATCTAAAAAACATCATCTTTGTAGTATTTACGAATTATTTTTAGCCTTTATGTAGCAAATTGAATATTATGGCCCACTGTACAGTAAAACCCAGTCTAGGACTTGACTTTATCAGAATTCAGGATAATATCGTGTGTGTGCCACCCCCAGCGTCTTTTGTTTGACTTTGTTGAATTGATTTCGTTAGGGAAATAACAACAATAACAACAACCCCTTAAACGCAGTCTCCTTTATTCAGTTTACCATCCTTCCGTTCCTTCATGACTTCCCGCCTTTCTTTCGTCCTTTCTTTGGTCCTTTCTGGCATTTGGCGAGGTTATCGCTGTGATGTTTCCATTTGTACAAAATAGAGCACTTAACGGGAAAACTGCAAACAAATTATTGCACTTGCTGTCACCAGTGCGAGAGTCGTGTCCCGCCTTTCCGAAGCTGCTACAGGATGTGGCAGAGTAAAAGAGTGAGAGAGAAGGGGAGGGAAGAGGTAAAGCCAATGCCACTGCCACTGCATACACTTAAAGGATTACAAGCGGATCTGTCGCTTGTTTGCCGCTAAATGGACGCATTTACTCACACACACAGAGAGTGAGATGGAGATAGAGATAGAGAGAAAACGAAAGAGAAGTACAGATATAGGGAGAGAAGTTGGGTGGTTGGGCGGTTCACAATAGCCATACCGAGCTGTACCGTGTTGCCTTGCGCGCTTTTTATGGCCAATGAATAGATGAATGAATGCATGACAAACTGATAAACTGACTGACTGACTGACTCAGTGACTGACTGACTCGTCGAGTGGGCGGTTGGTCGGACCAGTCAGTTGGTTGGTTCGTTGACTGGTTGGTTGGTCGGGTGAGAGTGCCCATGGAGTTACTTAATGGATTTGGTTAAGTGCTGCATTGACATTTTGATAAATGCTTTGGAACAGATGCGTTGCCTGGCGCTGCGTTAAATGGGCGTTTCCTCCATCGCCACCGCCACCGCCAACGCCGCTGCCACCGCTAATGCTCAAACACCGCTCCCTGTCCTGCCCTATATCCAGGCTCAACGCTTTCTTATGATAAATAGTTTATACTATGCACGAAAGTAAAGAACCCAAAAACCCAAAAGGCGGTTTAAGCATTTGTCACAATCCGCGAAAGTGTTTCCAAATTGATTATCCTAGACTAAGACTAACCGATTGGTCACGGATCGTCAATTAAACACTATGATGACTTCACTAGTTTCGTCAATTCCCCTGGCGTTCTTTTATAGTACAACATTTATTGCGTTGGAGAAATTAAAGGTTTTTCGACAAACATATTTTGAAAAAAGTATTTTTGATCTAATCAAAAAATGTGTGCCTTAAGAAATAAGTTTTAGGCACATCAATATGAAACTTAGGCTTAAAACTGGCTGTTATTGACATAAACTTTAAATAATTATTAGTTCAAGTTAGTTCAACAAACTTGCTTTGCATTAACCTATTGTCATGTCTGAGATCATCTTTATTAAACAAAATAAATGTATTTTTCAAATAAAATCATTATATCGAGAGTCTGCTTTGTACTGAAGATATCCTATTTGTTAAATGTTTTGTTATAAATGTAATTTATACAACAGTTTTCTACCGTGTTCTGGATATCTATATTTACGTAGTTTCAGGGAGAAGCTGAGAAAGACGATTAGAAAGCCGACCTCAGACGATAAAATATATTTAACCAGAATCACATTGAATTCTAATCATTACATTTAATTTATTTATTTGGAACTAATTGTCTTTTTGGGAACCGATCTCCCATCGGCAACATTTTTTTTAAAAGATGTGTGCTGTCCGTTTTCTTATGACCATCTTAAAAAAACTTTCTAAATGTTATCAAAGCTCGTTTTCCTAAACTTTTCTCGTTTCCCAACCAACGTATAGCCCACAAAAAACACAATTAAACAGATTCTCATTTAATTTCAGCGGAAAGACAATGAACAAGCCAAATAGTCCTGACCATTACCAAGTGTCAATGTTTTACTGTTGTGGTTGTTGCTGACTTTTTTTTATAGGAGTACAAGGCACTTATTTAGCTGCCCTGAAATGGCAAAAGTTTTTGTAATGTTTTGAAGTGCCTCTAATTAGATAATATGCGGCCGGGGTCAGAATAAACTTGTGCAGATGACGCCGCATTTTCCTATGCAAAGTGGCAACGCGTGCAATGGTCCTCCCCCTTCACCACCCCCTGGCTAAAGGCCAGAAATAAAAAAAAAGGCAAAAAGCCAAAGCGCATAAAAACGCGGCCGATGGTGCGCAATTTGAATCCTAATGTATGCGTGTGGCGCAACCAAACGACTGTCGGACACGCGATGAGGCAACCATCATTTTGTAAAAGGAGTGCACGTCCACAGTTCACAGTCCACAGCTGGCGAAGGTGTAAAGTTCACGTGTGTCCATTTACCATCCCCCAAACCACTCCACACCACACCACAAAACCCACACCCACACCCATGCCAAGTGTCTACCCCCTCAAACCGCTCCCTATCCCCCCTTACACACACACACACACACACACACAAATGACCCAACCTGGTGTCGTATTATTAATGCTTTTGGAGTGCTTTCAATGTTTTATCGGGCATTTTGCTCTATGTCTATGGACGATGTCTATCGTCCCGGGCTTACCCCTTTTTCGGAGTGCATCGGCCATTGCGTAATAACTTTCAGTTGGTCTCTTTACCCTGGACATCCTACAGGTATATATATATATTTATATACATATACGTAGTCTATAAATATCCTCCACTTCTAATATGATTATGAATTCGAAACGTTGACTTTTATCTAAATGGGTCTTTTGTTTGCTTTACGGCTAATGGAATAGGCGGAGCTACATATAGTATACCTTTTAATATCAATGCTTTCTTGATTATAGACACTCGAACTACATGTGTATGTATTTCTATAAGCAGCAACTTTGTCAAGGACTAGAAGGGTTGCAGAAGGCTAATTAGCTTGTCACTCTAATAACTAAATATATTGCAAACACTAACAACAGATACTAACTATTCATTCGTAGAGATATCCCACAAATAATATACTTTAAATGGATAAAATACCAAAGGGTTTCCTGATTAATTGAGTTGTTAGTTTAATAGTATAAAACGCTAAAGATAGTCTTTCGATATGATTCATCTGGGAAATCATATAAAAACTACTGGATACAAACATTTCCAGTCTATAATATCTTTCGTAATGGTCCCTCAAATTTTTAAGCTTGACAACGTACATGTGAAGTCTAAAGTTACTATATGAATAGTATTTTCGTAATTATAGTATAGTAATTATAGCATAGCATTATAGTAAAATTTGAATATTTGACTCAAAACTTTTGTGTCCTTCAGAAAGTTCCCTTCAGACGATCGATTTGATCTAATTTGAGATTATAATAGAATCAGAGTTCAAACATTAATTAATGTACAAATTTTATTCATTAGTTTAGGCTTAAAATTAATAATCATCAATAATAATAATCACTAATTAATAATAATCACTAATAAAAACAAAAGCCATATAATTGTTGAATTGCATTATATTGAATTTGTTTTCCCTGTGATGACCCGAAATTCAAGCTTTTTAATCGCTTTAACAAGGCGTATTTCTTTACTTTTTCCACATTCCGAAGCTCAAAAATATTTATTATTCGTTAAATGTTAAAATGTTGTTAAATTTTTAATCTTTCGAAATGAGACGCTTCAAACGAAATTAAAGACATTTATTTCTTAACAAGGATTACGAATGTAATCTCATTATACTTAACTTAAATTAAGCTTAAAGGCGTTTATTAGAACAATTTTTATTTTTTTTGCTTCTTTATGAGACTTCTTTCCAAGGACATGAGCAATTCAATTATAAATACCATTCAAACTTTACTCAGTCTATTTGTTAATGTTGATTAGAATAAAGTAAAAATCTTAGCTTAGATTACGTACTTATTGTATTTCTGACAAATTCTTAAGGAATTAAACATTTTATATCTTAGCCCCAACTAACTAAATTTACATGTATGTATGTACATTTTTTTAAAGGTGCAACTTTCTTAATTGCATATAACAACTGCTGTGATTTGTTAAGCATGCATGTGAATGTATTTATGCTCAATTACATAAGCTCACATATACGATTTGCCTTTAAAACATTTGACCAGCCGTTGGAGAAAGACTCAAACCCTAGAAAATAAGCGAAAGCTTTAAAAGCCACACAACGTGGCGCTTTCAAGTTTTAACACCAGCAACAAGACAATCTAAAACCCAAGTGAATTTGGCACAACGACGATGGTGAATATGAAGTAACGGTACTATAAGCTGCCAGCCATTTTGTTGGGCGTTTCACACCGCCCCTTTCTTTTCACAGTGCCTGGTCCTACACGGACTGCGCAGCGCTTTGGATTCAACACACTCAGAGAAAAGCTATATAGTTAAAACGAACAATATAATATTGAAATTTTTTCATGATAAATTGAAAATTGAAACAGAAAGCGTGCTTAAATTAAATATAAGATAACATTTACATAACTAACATACGTATATGTTAAAGCTCATAAAAATACACATGCCACTTCCGGATTTAACATTTTGTTGTAAAGCACTTTACAAAATGGAGTTATGCTAGCTATGTTAAATTTTTTGTTTATTTTTTTATTGGATTTAGGTTTATTTTATTCAGTTATTTTTATACCTAAAGATTTGTATTATTTGTTTTAAATGTTTAGAAAACATATTTGATTCACATATTATTCATAATTACTTTAAATATAAGCCAAGATTTCCATATTTCGATCGCTTGCTTAGAAATCTTAAACGGTTATAGCTTGTCTTTTATAAACAACAGTTGGATGGGCACTGAGAAGTTAATATTATACGTAACTGTTCTCGCTTACTTTCACACAAGTTTGAAGGCTTTAACAGTCACGCTGACGATTTGGATCTCTTTAATTTTTAATCTATGTGCACACACTTTAAATTGACTATCATAAGGAAAAATAGTTAAATCAAAATGTCTGTATTATAATAATTGAGACATTTTCTCTGAGTGTAATGTTAGTGTTGTTGTTTATGTTAAGCAAAGCATGTGGGTGTTATATCAGCCCGCTTGAAACGACCCCAGTTCCGCCCAATGACACAGACATTTGTTCGTTCCCATTCCCGTTCCCCATGTTGTGCATTTGTCGTTGGTAATGCTGTGATTATGCAACAAGCTGGCAGCGTGTCCACTTCTAAATGTCATTTTTTGGCTATATGAATTTTTGATTCGCTGCATTCTCAAAATTCTCTCTTACAAACAAACAAAAGAGTCGAGCAGAGAAAGCTGCTTAGCCAAGGAAATCCTGCAGTGTTGCCAACTCAGCCTTTTTCCGGACAGACTTGTCCATTTTTAAACTATTTTCAACAGGAAAAGTGTCAAACATCGACTTTCCGAAAGTTTACCCTGTTTTATAATATTTTAAACAAATCAAACTCGTGTACATTTGGGCACAATAAAGAAGATGTGAAGTATCAATATTTTTAATTTGAAGCTATTTATCCTATGTATATTCAATCATTCTTTTTTAATTTTTTTGTCATTTATTTTTTGTTTTTTTTCAGTTCGGTATTTCCGTTGTCCCGTTTTTGTCGGCATCACTCATACGTACACTCTTTTATATATCTTTACATGCGTACATTCATAAAGCAAAAGAAGTTTGGACTTTAGAAAACATTTACCCAGCTTTTGGGGCACGGCTGCCTTTGAGGCTTCAGGCATATTTAAGTCCACATTCAGCAGTCCGACTCAAACCTCCTCTTGTCTCCTTTGCGTGGCCCTGAACCCAAGCTTACACCTACACAAAGATAAGCACAAACATACATACAGAATAGTAAGTGTTTTGTGTTTGTAGGAGCTTTTACCTCCTGTTCACACAATTTCAACATAAATTCAAACGCCTTCGATTGCCACCGCAGTCGCGGCCATATGAATTACACCTGCAAGCTTTATATTTAAATTATTTATTTGTGTCTTCAGTTTTCAAACGGCCTTTGAACCAAACTGTTCCTAAAAGTATACCATAATATTTAACACGCACACACTGGCATACGCACTGTATGCCCATATTTTATTGATCGTTTGTTATTTGATATTGTATACATAATAATTTTATTTAAAACCCCTCAAAAGCTCAACGCCAAAGTGAGGTTAGGTCACACATACAGATTTTTGGCAAAACTGCCATTAAAAACTCAAAAACGTCAATCAACAGCGTCGTCGACTGCAGCGACGAATGAAGCGAAAGCAGTTGAAATAAATTTGTGTGCGTTTTTTGCCGTAGACCAGTCGATAGACACGACGACCAGACGAGAATTTAACAAATTTAAGGTCATTTTTAGTGTTAAACAATGACACAACAGTACATATCCTAACAACAATAAAGCAATGGCAGTCAAGTCTCTCTCTATCTCCTACTTTCTCTCTCTCTCTCTATCTCTCTCTCTTTACGCACACACACACACAAACATGTTTATGTATATTTTTAGTACACGTACAAGTTTTGCAACATTGGACATTGGAGCGAAAAAGACAGCGTGCGAGAGCAAGAGAGAGAAAGAGAGAGGAAGAGCCGTTATAAGATAGCAAAGCGAGTGAGAGAAAAATGCTGAAAAAGCTTTGAGACCACTCCCCGAAAAGTTCAGGCGACGGCGCAACGTCGACGCACACAAAACAACCAATCCCAGGCACAAATACAAAAAGCAAACACACACATACAGATAAAATGAAAAACTGAAACACACACACATACACACGCACACAAAGACTGATAGAAGCAAAAACAAATGTGTTACAATGCAATTTCCCCGCCAAATGGCTGTTGATGTCGTCGTTGTTGTTGTTGTTATTGTTGGGAGACCAACCCAAACTCAATTGTTCGTGGCGAAAAGACAAAAAGGGAAGCTTGGAAAACAGGCAAAGCCAAAATATAAGCAACAGCAATAACAACAACAACGACAACGAGAATAAAATAGCACAGGGTGCAGCAGCAGTTTCCAATTGGAAGTGCAGTCTGATTTTCTAAGGGTTGGGCTGTTGGCGTGATTATGTCAGCAACAAGAAAGTGTATGTGTGTATGTGTATTCACCCACCACCAACACCACCACCACCACCACCACCACCAGCAACAACATATGACTGCAAAGCAAAGCAGCGCACAGTGGTGTTCGTCAGTTGCTTTCCAAGCGCCGACGCCGCCGCACTTGCTCCACGAGCGCTCGGTCGTCATTCGCATAACGCATTGCAAACTGCAAACTTTGGTAACGGTAAAAACGTCGCCGTCGCCATTGCCGTCGTTCATCGCCGTCGTCGTCGCCATCGTCGCCGTCGGCCAATGGCCATGCGCCATTTTTGCACGGAAAGTGTCGAAAATCCACATAAAAAGAAAATAACCCAAAAATGTGACCATTAAATGGTGAACGAGTGTGTGTGTGTGTGCAAAAATTCTTAATTCGAAAGAAAGAGCAAAGAAATATAATAATTGTCTATGAAGCAGTTAATGTAATCCCCATCAATCCAGCTTGCCATCTTGCCTAACCACAAATGCATTCAGGCATGGAACTTTTGAAGCTAATGATGTTCAAAAGTGACTTTATGTCCAATGGCAAATGTGACGATCGCGTACCGCCCATTAACCTAAGTCAATTGCCAGAGTTTCTATTGTGTAAGTTTCCAGATTATCAAAGTAATCTATTAGAAAAACATGGAATAAAGCTAAAGGAATATAGCTATACTTATAAACACGTGGGAAGGAACCTGCGACGCTTTGTTCTACTAAAGATTTCTTATTATACCGAGAAAATGAGAAGAAAAGGGTTTAACAAAATGCTAAAAAGAAAGGAAAAGCAGGAGAGGGAGAGTTCTATTATAGTACTTCAATATTAATGCAAGATTTTTCATACAATTTACTTATTTTACCTTACAGGCCAAATTGTAAATAAAGAAAGGCTAATCAAAATACAAATAGTACAATATGTTAATGCATGCTTTGAATATATATTTAAAGGTTTTAAAGCTTAAATCACTTTAATAATATTTTGTACAATATATCTTTCTTATCTCTAGTCCAATATTAACGAAACTATTTGACCATTCATATTGCCAAAATAAGCATTTATGGCAAATGGGGACTACCATAAATTCATTTATAATTTTATTGACCATCTATAAGAAGCCTCAATTATTTTGCATTTATTTTATTTATTTCTACATCATCTTCGCTAAAGAACAGAAATACTTAAAGCTAAAGAGGTAGTTGTACTGTATGAATTACAAACATAAACATTTTATTTCCTTGCAATAATTCATCCCAAGAAATTAATAAACAATCAACTTATAAATACATAAAGTAATATAATGGTTCACCTTTAACATTTATTACAGAAATGAAAGAAACATTCCTTAATACAAATTTAAACTAGTTTCTAAGTTTCTAAGTAGTAAAACTTTTAAAAGCTACGGTAAAAGTGTCGAACATATTTTTATAATAAAATGTTACAATTTTAATGGCATACTTTAATAATTCATGAGCAAAAACAAAAATCAAAATAAAATTTCATATTCGACTTTTTTAGTATTTGTGAACCTGAAACTAAGAACTGAAACTACTTTGATTAATTTCAGAACAGACCTGACTAAGCGTTTTACATTTTTCATAATGACAGTTTTTAAGTAGACGACATAACTGATTTAAATTACAATCAAATAGCTCAATTAAAATTCAGTCTGAATTGAACTACGACAAAAAATTATTTAACCAGAAAAAATAGGAGAAAAAATATTAAGCAGAAATTAGAAAATTATGCTCATGGGTAAATTGTAAAATATGCAAGATAGTTACAATGGGAATGGAAACTGTATTGTTTATAGATTAGGGATATTATGCCAAATGTAAGATGGCAATAATAATAATAGACATTTTTTTCCTACTATTTGCAGCGACGATACCAAAGTGTGGCGGCTGCCACGAACTGATCCTGGATCGCTTTATACTAAAGGTGCTGGAAAGGACATGGCATGCAAAGTGTCTGCAGTGCAGCGAATGCCACGCCCAGTTGAACGACAAGTGTTTCGCACGGAACGGACAACTGTTCTGCAAGGAGGACTTTTTCAAGTAAGTAAATTTCTCGAATGGCAGCACACAGGATGAATCCTGAGGTGCGATCCTGTCATTTGTTGTTGCCGGTTTAATGAAAATCTCCGTTTCCCCGTTGCCAATGTTCGGGTCGAACAGACGTTATGGTACGAAGTGTTCCGCTTGTGATATGGGAATACCGCCAACGCAGGTGGTACGTCGCGCCCAAGATAATGTCTATCATCTGCAGTGCTTCCTCTGCGCCATGTGCTCCCGTACCCTAAACACCGGCGATGAGTTCTATCTGATGGAGGATCGAAAACTCATCTGCAAGCGTGATTACGAAGAAGCCAAAGCGAAGGGTGTGTAACAGCTCTCGAATTATATGAAATTAGTTGATTAACTTAAACTCCTTTCCTTGTTGTAGGACTCTATTTGGATGGCTCCCTGGACGGTGATCAGCCGAATAAACGGCCTCGCACCACAATCACCGCCAAGCAGCTGGAAACACTGAAAACCGCATACAACAATAGTCCGAAACCCGCCCGACATGTACGTGAGCAACTGTCCCAGGACACGGGTCTGGACATGCGTGTAGTTCAAGTTTGGTTCCAGAACAGGTGAGTCGCTGTCTATTTATTCCTAGAGATTTTCTCACACTTCAACAAATTGTAGACGCGCAAAGGAGAAGCGACTGAAAAAGGATGCAGGACGCACGCGCTGGAGCCAATACTTCCGCTCTATGAAGGGCAACTGCTCGCCCCGCACTGACAAATTCCTGGACAAGGATGACTTAAAAGTTGACTACGACAGCTTCAGTCATCATGGTAAGTCTTCTTATTATTTCCTAAAGTCATTGAAAATGGCTTAAGAAAAAAACTATGATAGTTTTCTACACCAAGGACACAAGGAAGCATCTCCAACCTTACAACGTATAAATAGACGCGATTCCGCGAAATTACAGTATGTCGCACAAACCGAATTTTACAGGAGAACCTTTTATCTTTATTTTATATATTTTTATATATAACATATATTTTTATTCGGCATCAACAGCCGAATCAATATAGTCCTATCGATCTATATTAAAGAGTAGACTTCGACGGATATAGCTTCTTTATATTTATAATTCCATACCATATAGATGCAATTTTAAAAGCAATACAGTGAAGTTATGCATAAAATTATTTTACATAAGATTGGAAGTGCATATACCTTTTGGGATTTCTAAGAACTCCCTTATTTATATTAACATAATTTTTTCTTACATATAACTTTGCATTCTTTTATTCTTTTATTTGTAACAGACCTTAGCAACGATAGCTATAGTACCGTCAATTTGGGCCTGGACGAGGGCGCCTCGCCGCACAGCATACGCGGTTCCTACTTACACGGCAGCTCGAGTCCTTCACAGTATCCTCCGAGCAGTCGCTCCCCGCCTGCGGTGGGTCAAAGCCATACGTTCGGTTCATATCCAGACAATATTGTTTACACTAATATTGGTAAGCATTTTTAATTTATTTATGTTAAATATAATTCTGATATTTTTGGATATTTACAGATCATGCTGTGGGTTCTAGCCTGCATCCAAACAAAACACATCATCGCCTGCACAGTAGCAACAATGTTTCAGATTTAAGCAACGATTCTAGTCCCGATCAGGGATATCCTGATTTTCCTCCCAGTCCCGACTCCTGGCTCGGTGATTCGGGGAGTACAAACAATACCAGCATTAATAACAACAATGCAAACAGTAATAATAATAACAATAATAATAATAACAGCCACAGTGCAGGCAGTGGGCCAACGTCCAATTCAAATGCCACCGCAACTCCCAATCCATCAACACCCGGCGTCCATTACTGATACTCAAAATTACTTTTGCGTTATTTTGAAATGCAGTCGCGGAATTTGTTGCTCGCAGCTGCCCAGCAACAACAGAAGCATACATCGCAGCAGCAGCAGCAGCAACAACAACAGCAGCAGCAATAGCAACCACACAGCGACGCGACGTGACGCCATTTTGAAAGCTTTTGGGCACTTAACAGCGCTAAGCGATAGAAAAGCTTAACAGTTAACAGTGCTGCCATACGCAAGCAAGCTTTTTTGTTTTGACTGCATTAAAGCATATTATGCACTAAATTTTTATTACTTTTACTAATGTAACACAATTTGCTCAACAATTCAATTTAGTTAAAACTTAAAAATGAAATATGATTAATAATGATATTGATTAGCTTGATTGAGTACGTAAGTACGTAGTACATACAAGTACGTACCTACATAATAATGATGTATGGCTAAATGTTATTATGATTACATCACTCTTTGATCGCTTTTTGTTTATATAATTTTTAAGTTTAATAATTTAGTGTATGTAAATATTGTATATTTGTGTATAGTGAAAAAAAACGAAAACTACATTTTAAATTAAAATAAGTCTGTATAGGGTCATACAAAGAATGTGTGGGGGAAAGAGTGCACAACATTTATTAGGCCGAACCCCAAAAAAAAAGACAAACAAGTTATTTATTGCTTTATATAGGAATACATGAATTGCATAGGAGAAATATCAATTACGAAAAAGTGATGTCGTATATACATACATACATATATCTAATGTAATACCAAAAAAAAAAAATACATTGATTTCAAGCAAATAGAAATTTCAGTAAAATGCAAACTACGTAAAACAAATGATAACGAATTTTTAAATTTATTGTGTATTACAATAAGTTTAATTATTTCAAATAAATGCGATAAAAAAATAAATTACTATTTGACATGTAAGAATAAATGATACAACAAATTGTTAAAAAAAAAAAAATATAATAACAATTTTAACGTGTTTTTTTGTGAGCAGTATGTATTTCAATATCTTCAGATAGTTAACAGTTCAAAAAGATAGTCAGCAATATTGCCAATTTATTGTTCCTGATAAATCAGTCCTTTTTAGCCGGAAAAGTTTCATCCATTCCCTATCCGGATATATATTCCGTGCTATAAATTCTAAATTCTCGTGCAAATTCAAACTAAAGTACTTTCAGCATCTGTTAACAAATAAAATTAGAAAAAAAGGCTAAGGAAACCCACCTCTCAAATATAGCTATCAATAACAAATATTTTAATATAAAAATATTTCTCCCATTTCTGTCCTCTTTTCAAATTTCGTATATTTTTCCGTCTATTTCTGATCAGTTTATGCTATTTTTGTCATCACTGGTAGTCAGCGAGCACTGATTCAAACTAAAGCTCTCTGCGCTCTTCATAATGCATCGCTCTCTGTGTCTCTCTATCGCACGCTCCTTCTACTATTTCATTCATACTGAGCGCATGAGTTTCTTCTGTGTGGATGATGATGGTACATCTGTTCTGCTCTGACATGTTGTCTGTTTTTCTCAGTCTCTTATCCTACGTTCGCGCAACAACGTCTATTAATCGAGGAAGCTTTTTGCGCGTAGCGCTTTAACTTTATCATTTAGTTGATTACAAAATTGCATACATATATCTACAAAATAATGAATAAATGATGTTTTGTCATTTGAAATTTGCAGTAATTAAATGTCCCAATAATTCTACGGTGCGTTTTCAAACTCGTTCAGTTTCTATAAAAAGCGCCTTAGCAGTCTTTTTAAATTTTTGTTTTTGTTGTGTGTGTGTGTGACAGAAAATGTGCTGCCAAATCGAAAAACAAATGTCGTAAAATGTTCTATTTTTATTTTGCAGTAAACTACAACAAACGCAGCACCACAGCAAATTCATTGTTGTTGTTGTGTGGTGTGAGGATGCAAATGTGTAATATGTTTTTGTTTTTGTTGCGACGCCAAATTACATTTGCGGCAGATACGCCGCTCGATCCTTAAGATTCACTCCACACATCGGACACGGCCACAGACAGGGTCCCACTACCTTAAAGAACTTTTCTCGCTGTTTAACATTTTTAAAATCCTAACAAATCGACCAAGTTTTTAAAAAGCGCATCCGCTCCGTGCGTTTTCCAATAATGCAAATTCAATGTATGCCAATATTGAAAGTAATTTTCGTGCTGTCAACAATTGTCACAGTCACAGGTAACGGCGCACTCGAACAATAACACGGCAACAGAGTTGCCACATCTTTGCACATTCAGCTGTTTACTTATATCTCTCTCTCTCTCTTTCTTTTTCTCTTATGTCTGTCTGTTACTTATTTCGTTTGTCATCCTCTGAGGCAGATTGTTGTTCCAGCCGAATTTTACTATTGCGCCAGCACACACTTCAAATTGAGGAGCATGTGGTCCAGCTGGTTAACCAATTGGAACTACAACAGCAGCTCAAAGACAATGGGCAAACACCCACAGAGCCAGATATGCTGTTCACCGATACTGGACAATTAATGCAAATGCTACCAGACCTTGATTTGGAAGGCGAATTGACATCAATTGCGACAACGGAGCGCGAAAGCGCATCAGAAAAATGGTCCGCTGACGAAGAGACGACAACCACGACAATACCATCATCATCGACAACAACAACATCATCATCTCTAGCAATATCATCCACAATCACAATGGCAACGGGAGAACCGCCGCCTGATGAAAGCACGCCAAGATTGGCCACTGACGTCACCACCATTATAGAACTTATTGAATCTGTACCAACAACGACAACAACAACTACAACACTGATGACTGCAACCAGCAGCAGGAAGCCAAACAAATCGGAAGAGATAAGCTTCAAGTTTCCCTGCAAGGATAATTATGCAACGGATTTCTGTCTTAACGGTGGCAATTGTTATCGCTGGGCGAATTCCGATAGCTTTAACTATTGCGTCTGTGCTGATGGCTTTGTTGGCGAACGGTGTGATTCAAAGACTGAGGATGGTGAGTATACTATATAAATGGTGAAATTATTAACAAGGTGACATATTCATTCACAGGCTCTGCATTAGGTCCTTAATTTGTTCAGTAACACAGCAAACAGAACTACTTTTCTCATTGTGGTGAAGTAAATAAGGACGCGAGGTAGAG
This sequence comes from Drosophila testacea, assembly GCA_035043265.1. Classification (NCBI taxonomy): domain Eukaryota; kingdom Metazoa; phylum Arthropoda; class Insecta; order Diptera; family Drosophilidae; genus Drosophila; species Drosophila testacea. The sequence goes on from JAWNND010000661.1 coordinate 377,713, forward strand.
TAATTACGTTTCCTTGCTAGTAATTATATCAAGTAATGGTAGAATTCAACAAAGGAGTCGTATTTTTTTACCACAGGCTCTGCAGTTAGTCCGTTTTTTTGTTCACTAAGACGGAGAATAGTACAATATATTCTATTTAACTGTTAAAAACAGGATAGATACACCTTAACCTCTTTAAAGAAAAATAACTATCTTTATCTCTCATTGTGGGTTTACACTAGTTTTCAAACAAGTCAACTTAGTCAATCCTGGATCATCTATATACTCATTTTGTTTGTTCAAACTGCAAAAACGAATGTAATTCCACCATGAGAAATCTAGGTACCTTAAACATGTCGTTTCCTTGTAAGTTGTTTCATCCTAACGTGTTCAAATTTGAACAGACGACGTTTTTAGTTAAGGTAAGGCTCTAAGTAAATTCATCATTCATGATTAGCCTGAAAATAAAACCCCTGTGTGAGCAGCTATGGAGAATACATCACCTTGCATATTAACCTTCATGCAGTATTTAATATAATTAATCATTTATTTATATTTCAGGAGTTTATGTGCCTATACATCCAACCACGGTTGAGCCACAGCTAAAGACGGCCCATGTTGTCTTCTCGTTTCCGATGCTCATTCTGCTATCCACCATCTATGTTGTATTTGGTGCCGTTTTTATGTTTCGCAATGTTTTGGCTCAGCGACGTAAACAACAACAACTACACTTGCACAAGCAGCGCTTTTTTGTAAGCTGTTAAAAAGGATTTAAAAAAAACAAGGGGCTGCCAACTTGTTTTCAGCTCATATTCATTCACTTTGGTTAAGAGAACCAAACTCAACTAACGTTTTGTTTTTGGAAACGATATTTTTGTTTCATATTTTCTATAAATGCTAAAGTATGCATTTTGTTAATTTTTTTCTTTTCTAAGATTCTTTCTCATTTTTTTCTTTTCTTTACGTTGCGCAACGCTTTAATTTATTTAATTAATTATAATTTCTGTAAATTCATTGTATTTAGTTTGCAAAATAAGAGCGCTCTTTGCTTTAGAAGCTTCGTTTTAAGCTTAGTAGATTTGTTTTGTAGTAACATTTTGTTACGCTATTTAGTATGTATTTAATAATTAAACTTAGCGTTTATCTCTGTTATTATTAATATTTTTGTAACACTTTGTTACGCAAGAAATCGAACAAAGGTTGTAATAATTAATTCTTGTATTTATGAACAAATTCATTTTGTAAAGCATTAAAAATCGGGACTCAAAAAGTTTATAAAACTTGAAAAAGTTACTTCTGTGCGTTTTTCTTCTTTTTAGGACAGTGTTTATTTTCATCATTTCGAACCATTATTCATTCCACTAACGAAGCTCAAGTTCAGTTCAGTCGAGCCATGGCTGGTTTTTTGTTTATATTTTATAATATATATTTATCCAATATTTCGTCAAAAAATTCTTTACAAATTTCTTAGAACTTACAGTTAAATGTATAGTAGAAATTATTCAAAAAATTCGTTCATCATTTCATTGATGAATTCTTTTCTTTATCATGATCATCAATATGACAATGGTATGTATGCGTGAGTATGTATGTGTGTGTGTGTTGTGTATGTGTAGTGTATGTATGTGTGAAGTGTATATAAATGCATGTTGATGGATTATACGAATATTTGAAAATGATTTTGTGCAAATGTCGAGATTGGAAAATTGCCAGCATCAAATTCGGTTGGACCATCATCACTTGCGGGAAAAACAGTTTCCTCGACTATCGGTAGGTGATGGAGGTGGTTGTGGTGGTTGTTGTTGGTGGTTCTCGTGGTGTTGATAGATGTGTGTGTTGGTGTTTGTGTTTCTTTTGTATATTCTGTCATTTTCTTTTTCTTGAATATATGCTCATGTAATCTTGGATTAGGGATATGAAATTCGTACAAAAATGATTAAAATATGTAAATGTTAAAAATGTATTTTGCTTTTTTTTGCTCTCGTGTTTATCTTTAAATTGTTGGTTTTACGTTGCGTTTTCTTATATGTTTCATCGTGTTTTTTTTTCTTTTTGTTTATTTTTTTGTTGTTTTTTTGTTTCTTCTGTTTTTAATAATATGTAATATTTATAATAATTATTAGTATTATTCGCATGTCACGGGCAGGTCCTGTGTTGAAACATCTGCCGCAGCGTTCTTCTCCTTTAGATCCTTGGCGGTCTCCTAAAAAAAGATTTATATTAGTTGCGAACAGTAATGAAGGAGCATAACAAATGATGTAATAGGTGGGAGCATGAACACAGAGCGAAAACGGATAAGCAACTTAAAGCACAACAACAACAATTAAAAATAAATTGAAAAAAAAAGGTTCGTCGTTGCCAACGTTACAAATAACAAAAATATCAAAATTAATGATACCAAAAAAACAATTAAGAATGGGAAATTTAATGTATGTATCTTCAAATGTAACTCTTTTGTTTATAAATTTAATTAAGTACAGTTTATAGTCTGTGCGGCCAAACAGAATTGTTAGATCAGGATTATGTTATGTTTGTGTTTGTGTGTGTGTGTGTGTGTGTGTGTGTATTGTTGTTTGTATTGTATGTGTGTACTTGTGTATGTGTGCGTTTGTGATGAAAGGATTTAAATGGATTTAGGTAGTAGTTAGGCGCCAGTTTGCGATTTGTTAATACAAAAGACGAGCACAAAAATACAATTTAATAACATTTTAGCAAGTTGCACCCAACATTTTTTTAGTAACATTGCATTCCATTCACAGAGTCCAAGATCACATGCAAAAGTTTCAACAGTTATGGAGGAACTACACTAGTTGACGCAGCGTCAAAGTCAACGAATGACGGACATTTGACCAAGTTGACCACCGCTCACACTAGGATTGAGAAAGTTGACAGTAAATTTGACTTGAACTTGTCAACTAGTGTAAATCCCACCAGCAAGAGCATAACAGGACCCATCCATTAGCATTACTGATAATATTAACATACACTATAAACTGTAACGGTCTAAATAACAAAGCCAACACAATGACAGGACGAACCAATTAACATTTACTAGAACAGACTACTGTTTGTTTTAACTGCTTGCTAAGTTTACTTCTTCGTTTTTAGTAGGCGTTTATGACAACAACAACAACTGATGCATTTAGAAAGCACAGAGAGAACATAGAGCAGAAAGATCAGAAGGAAAACATTGATGAGAGATAGAGAAAGAGACCAATGCAGGAGATAGTTTTGTTTAGTTGGCACACAATCTGATTTGCTGAGCGATCGAGCGAGACAGCTATATGTGGTAGTAGGTAGTAGTGGTTGTGTATGGTGAAGTCGAGTTCGACTGAGATCGGAGTATTTCTTATTCACCTCATAATGAGCAGCGGCTTCAATAAGTGGCAACGCATTCTTTTTTGTTGCGAATATGGTCTCGGTATCAGTATCAGTATTGGTATTCTCGATATCGTTATCATTATCGATATCGATATCTTCCGTCTGCGGCACATCAACTGTGACTTTGTCATCATTGTTGTCTTGCAAACTAAGCTCATCTACGGCCGCAACAAGATTCTGAAGGATCACATCAGGCTGTGGAATAATCTCTTCATCCTTGCTGATAACCTTGGGTTCTTCAACTCGGATTTCTTCCTCGTTCTCATTGTTATCATGATCGCTATCATTACTTTCATCTGCATCAACGTCGGTAACAATCCTTGTACGTTCTTGAGGCACATCCTCAAGGACATTTTCAATTTGTTCTTCGTCTTCAACTTGCATCTCTTGTTCCGTCACAATATCTGCGGCTTGTTCAGTGATCTCCTCAACAATAATCTGAGCGTGTTCCTCAATCTCATTGATCAAGGACAAAACTTTCTCTGTTGATGGTGGTGTTGGGGACAATTCCTCCTCTACCTTCTCGGGATGTTTGTCGTCCTTGTCGTCGAACTTGTCATCATTGGCATCCTGCTGTGCTTCATCATCATCATCGTCAACGTCTGTGGTCAATGCAAATGCCGAGACACGGGAGGGTGGTGGGGACTTGGGTAGTGGTGGTGGTAGACTTGATTCACCTACAACTACAGCTGCTTCAGCCTCATCTTCAATAGAAACTACATCAGCTTGAAGCTTGGACTCTGGGACAAATTGCGAAATCTCGGAATCAATTTCGAGTTGGCTGGTCACAGGGGAAACTGCTAAAACGGTAACCGTTTCTGGTTCGACTTGTGGTTCAGGAGATTCGGTTACGGTTTCTGTTTCAGTCTGAGAAGCGATAACAACAAAATCCTCGGATTCGGGATCAGGATTAGGATCAGAGGCCTCACTAACAGCCGCTATAATAGCCGCAACCACTTGCTCTTCCTCAGCGGCATCGGCTTTTTGCTCGTCTTCTTCTTTATCCTGCGCTTGAGAGGTGGAAAGTAAGGCGGAATTGTCGGTGGTTGTGGTGGTGTTCGTGTTGTTGTTGGTGGTGGTATTGGTAGTGATGTTAGGTAGTGTGTTATTTAAGGTCTGAACTAACTCTGCGGCTGCAACTGTCTCGGTCTCAGTTGTATATTCAGTGGTTGTTGTTGTGATTGTGGTGTTCTCTGTTGTTGCTGTTGTTGTTGTTGTGGTACTCGTATTTACAGTGTTGTTTGCTGTGTCTATTTGTTTTACCTCAATTTGCGACTTGATCTTAATTTGTTCGGCCTCGGACTCAGCAACTGGTGTAGGCGGAGGCGTGGCAGTCTCGTTCTTCTCGCCAACTCCATTCGTGCCATTCTGATGTGGCTCGTCCTTGGTTATTGGTGCTGCTGCCTCCGGTTCAGATGGAGATTCGGCCAAACCATTTTTATCGCCATTGGTCAACACGACATCAGCGACAGCGGCATGTCCATTGGTAACAACTTCAGTGGTGGTGGTCTCAACGGGCTCTGGAACAACAACGCTCGGCTCAACAACCGCAGCGGGAGCGGGAGTGGCAGTCTCAACATTTGTGGTCGATTCGGTGGTGCTTGTCTCGGCTTTGTTCGCTTCCTCGCTGGCTGCTGCTGCTGCTGGGGCAGATGTCTTGTCATCACCATTGACCTGTTGCTCCTGTTGTTTCTCTTGTTCGCTGGCTGCACCATTTTCAGTGGATTTTGCTTCTACCTTGGACGTCGCTTCTGCATCCGCGCTTTTCTGTAAATTCGACACAAATTAATTGTAGTTTATACAAGAAAGCACACTGAACTACATTTCCTATGAAAGATTTATGACTTTAACCAATTTGAATCGAGATGTATTGTTCAATAGCTAGTTTCCAAGCAAGCTATTTGTAAATGTAGAATCTCAATAGAGATCCAACCATTCTCAGAACAAAATTCCACATTCAAATCGGTTAAGTTTTGACAAAGTAATGCAATCTTGAAACTCTGGTAGTCCTTTCGAAAGTGCTATATCATAATAGCTTAAAAGCTAATACAGTAATTTATATAGAAACGGACAGACATGAGGATAGCGACTCAAGTCGTTGCACTGATCAAGAATAAATATAATTTGTAAAATCTGCCACTCTCCAATGTTATAAAAATGAATTCTTTAATCCTATTTGAATTTACCTCAGTGGTTGCTGATGCAGTTGCTCCTTCTGCTTCTGCTGGTCGCTCCGCTTCGCCGTTTGTTGTTGCTGCTTCAGGACTTGCTGGTGTTGCCGCTGCTGCTGCTGTCGGGGATGCTGGCTCCTCAGACTTGGCTGGCTTCTGTTTGTCCTTTTTGCCAAACGAGATGCTACGGAATGACCATTTTTTTTTCACCTTATCCTTCTTCGACTTGGACTTGATGCTCTCATCGGCCAGTGGTGAAATCTCCTCTCCACCCTCCTTGGGTGAACCACCTGCTGCCACTGCTGCTGCCTCATCCTTGACAGTTTCAGCAGCTGCATCTCCAGCTGCACCATCAGCTTTCGATGCCGCATCTGCAGCGTTTTTCTCAGTTGTCAGATCTTTGTCATTTTCCGAGTTCTCTTCAGTTTCCTTTTTCTACAATTAAAATGGAATTCAATGTCTAAATCATTTGGAATTCACTCGTTGTGACTTACCTCGCTTGTGGTAGCCACATCCTCGCTCTTTTCCTGTGGCGTCGCTGCGTCGCCATTTACTGCGGGCGCCGTTTGATCGACATCCTCAATTTTCTCGACTTTTCCAGCAACTTCGTTGCCCTCGCCAACCTTTTTCGGATCGGTGGTGATATCAATTGAACGCTTGCTCTGAGCCTTACCCATTTTATATATTTATTGGTGGTCCTTTTTAATTACTAATTGGTTCCGTATCTGCTCCGTTAATGCGGGTTGTGTTGTTGTGTTTGGTTTGCATGCAACGAGAATTTTGATAAAATTAGCAAATTAATTATGTATTTGTATATTTGTATATTTGTACACAATAACGTATAAACGCATTTGTGTTTAGTATGTGAACATTAAAAATGTACAAATGTATATATATTGTTTGTTTAATTAGTTGTATCGAGTATCGAGAAAGCGACAAGGCACACTTTTAAAAAGAACTATGCTATTTTATTTTTACATTTGACATTTCAATGAACGCCAACTTCTTCTAGCCGCAAAATCACGCACCGAACAACGGAAAAAACAACTGCAACAGTTTCTTAGAAATCGAATCATTTGCGTCTTTACAATGTAGTTGCTTGAGACTTTGATATGGCGAATTCCCAATGCACCACAGCACCACTAAAGATAAGCCGTAAACTAGTCACGATCTGTGACTCAAACAATTTAATAATAAACAGTCTAATTTCAAATCTAATTCAACAACATTCTCAAATCCATAAAAGTGTCTATCAGTAAAAGGGGTCAGTAAAAGGGGTTCAGGAAATTGGCAGATTTGTCAAAATTTTTAATCATAGATCTAAAATTATTAAATGGAATTATTTATTACATATTCACTGTTATATTTAGACTTGATATACTTAAACAACAGTCATATTTTGAATCTGATTTAAAATAACGATTAAATCAATGTGCAAACTGATTATGATTAATTAAAATTAATTAATTAAAAAGTGAACCATTTAAATATACATTCAGATCTTAGATATCAATATGTCACAAATTTCTGAAAATCATAAGTTTGTTTTATATCCAAGATCAATAGTAAATTTTTGTAAATTTTAGTACTCGGGAGGAATGACAAGCATTAAAATATCAATGAGTCACGACTTCTTTCATTTATAAACTTAGCAAAAATCTCTAAAAATGCTCTTTTAAATCCCTTCCTAATCATAATTATATTCTTATCTTTAAGATAATGGAGAACTTCAAAACAATTTTAATAGATTAACACCCTGGCTACCATCAAGAGATATGTTTACTTCCTGAAAAGGTAAATGCAAACAAACAGTTATTATCAGTTCCAAATTCACAAAGTATCTTTCACAGTCACATTATAATTTTTCGCTCATCGCTATTTACCCGGACAAGTGGGCAAAAGCTTATCAGTCGTATTATAGCTGACTGCAAAGTGAAATAACAAACTTAAGAAGCAAATGAATAATGCTAAAGTAGGCAGCAATCATGAAACAACAATTCAACCGGCGAATGAATCATCTTGTATCCAGGAAATTTTTATGAAACAGTACATCACAGAGATACACACACACATACAGTATAAACACACACACTAAGATAGAGAGGGCAATACTACAGTTCTTGTTCTTATATTCTTGTTGTTGTGTGTTTTTAATACTAGCGTGTTATGCGTCACTTTGAAAATCGAATTACTCGACTCGGTAAATGAAACAGAAACCGTACCAAAGAATTTTAATGAAGTGAGAGAAAAGATGGGTGTGTGAGAAAGAGGGACACGTGGGGCGCAACGAAAATTAAAAGCGAAAAGTTTCGTCATGTTAGGGGTTGTAAAAAAAATAATACAAACTCAGGTACATAGTATGAATAAGTACTAGAGGAGCGGTCGCAAATATTCACCTCCTTTGGTAGCCGACAGAAAGGCACCATTTTAATGTACATAACATGTTTATATATATAGTACACATTGTATACGTATGTGTAATCCGTATTTGCATTATACACGGTCTTTGTTCAACAGCTGCAATTTCAGCTGTTTATGCTGGTAAATTAACCAACATTCATTGGTCTAATTCCTAATGAAGATTCGCAAAAAGCAAAACTGTAGGAGAAATCTTAACTTTTATATCAGGCAGCGAACATAATGACTTAAAATAGGTCCTCTTAAAAAATTTCAACCCTGAACCCAAACAGAATCAGATCAATTAAGGATCAGAGATCAAATATATTATTATTACAATTACATAAGTGAAAATTAAATTTATTTATTTATGACAATGAATTGAGAAAACTTTTTTGTTCTTATTGCTTACGCTTATTAAAGAAATTATCTTTCCGGAACAATTTTAATGCATTTTAAATTCGTTATATGAGGTATGTTCTTCGGAATAACTATGATAACCTCTATAACTTAACTACATATCTTTATTTGCAACGTACTCAGAGTTCACTGTAAGCATACTTTTTTTTTAAAATGGCGCTATTAAATAACAACAAAAGAAAACGGTAAAAAAAAAGTTGTTGAAGCGAACATCAAGACATCAAGTTTCATCAGTTTTCGTTCAATGAACCAAACAAACACTCGAAAAGTCGAAATCCGACGAGGCCAACAACAAAGTGTAAACCAGCTATGTGTACTTACAATGTTTCAAATCCACAAGAACAGGAATAAATCTTAAGCATATTTAACGATAGGCATAAAAAAAACCAGAACGAACAGTTAACTTTTGTTCGACGAAGGTTTAATGCTCTTGCTGATTGACAACTATAACTACGTTATAAAGTGAATGGATTTTATAGTCATAATAGTAATAATAATAATAACAGTAATACATTGCAAATATGCAGTATTGGCACAACCTCTAATACTCTAGTTTTTTTTTTCAAGTTTTAATGGTAAGAATGGTATTTCAATTAGGAATTTATATATTATATTGTAATACTCTAGGCTAGAGTATAGGCTAAATAAAAAGGCAGCAATTAATTTGAGCGTATAATTTCAAATTTGATTTCCAACATTCGACGGGACTGTATGCAAAATGTTGATGAGTAATCGTCAGAATATGCCAACACACACAAACACACACACAAGCAAACACAGGTGTAGCCGTAACTCAACCCTTACCAAAACAGACAGCAGAAAAACCAACTGTGCGCGTACTATGCAAAAGCAGCAACAACAACAGCGGTAACATACGAAAAAGCGCAAGTAAATTTGCGGTATGACGCATCGGCAAGGCGAAAAAGGACATGAGAACAAGGACGACAACAACAACAAAAAGAGGTTATGTACAGAGGGTTGCCGGCCGGCATTTTACTACTACTACTACTAATACTACCAAATACTACTACATTTACGCAACGTACAGCAACAGCGACGACGGTCATTGCCCGAAGTTGCCATGCCAACGAAGCAGCGACGCTGACATTGGCGTCGTCGTTGTCGTCGTCGACGTCACATCCGAGTGTGGCAAGCGAGGGGGATGGGGGCGTGTGAAAATACTTGAGCGCCGTCGCGGCCCACATAAGACAAAACGGGCGAACCAAAAATGTGATGGCGGAGTTGCCAGACTGACTGCATATGACATGACATGCAGAAAATGCAAATGGAAGAAAGATTACAACAAGATTAAAATAGCACGAGCTTAGCAATTGCTGCACTTACATTTAATTGAGAGCGAGAGTTGGAGTTGACGAGCGTCTGAGTGACGTTCAAAAATGTGTGTTGTGTTCCATTAAAAAGTACTCAATTTTGAGTGCGTCGGCATTGTTAAAAGCGTATGTGGAAAGCATTGAATTCTTTTTTTTGGCTTTTATTAGTTAAATTCAATTTAAACTTGACCTTTGATGTGCTGCACACACACACATAATAGAAATGCCACTGGTCTCTCACGCATCTTTTTGCTTTTGAGCCGCGCCTTTCAGTTTTGTTCAGTTAAAGAAAATTTATAAATGAAGGGACAAAGGAAAGGAACATACACACACACACACATACTGTGAAACACAGCCACCGAACCAGAGTGGTGTCGTCTATAAATAAAAGCGCATTTATCAACAATGAAGCGTGTTCGAAATGCAACAACAGCCACACAAAGGAACATATATGTATGTGTACGGGTATGGGTGTGTATAGAAATGTGTTGAATTGTCTGCTCTCTATCAATTTTGACACTTTAAGCTCTTCGGCTGCGCTTTCAATTTGATGCCGGCTACTACTTCTCCTCCTCCTCCTCCCCTTCTCTAACAGACAGCACTAGAAGATCGTTGTAGCCATCACAGATCCACGCTTTGAGCTCAGAGAAAAAGATACGTAAATTAAATTGATTGTGCAGGAATGCGTACACTCGCCGGGGGCCGTCCCAACTGGACAAACATTAATTTCATGTCATACCACAAGCAAACAAACATACATATGTAACATATGTATATACATATACATTCCAGTTGGTTGCATTGTCGTACAATTGTATACGGCATTTATAGCACATGATAAGTGCGCGCGCACTTAAAGTCGCAAGCAGACGTAATTGAACTTTTATAAACTAATCAAACAAACGCCCACAGAGAGAAAGAGAGAGGGATCTTTGCACGCAATTGAAAGCTGACACACACACACCCACAGAACATGCACAGAAAATGCATCACAGTTCATTCCTTTCAATTTCGTCAATCTCCCGCTAGGCGGCGTCTAGTGCAAATACGAGTATAATAAGAAAAGGAACAAAGTGCATTAAAAGCACAACAATAAAGTACGAAATTAATATACATACATACAAACAAATTTGTCATACAAATGCAAGCGTTGCATTTTTGTGTTACTGATAAGCCACGCCTAAAATAAATCACAAACCAAATCAGAAATCAAATTTAAATAAATAAATATACAGATGTACACATATGTATGTATGTACATGTACATTGTATGAACAACATTATTAGCACTGCACGCCATTTCAACTATAGCAAAAGTATTTTGACTTGCATTGATGGTCGCCAAAAGCGTAGGAGAAATTACGTGCAACAAAATATAATAACATTTTTGTGGCAATTGAAGGGAAGCAAACATTAAGAAATATGTGCGAAAAGCAGACAACAAGACGACGAAGAAGACGCACAACAAACACAAGAACATCAAAAGCAATACAGTAGCGTCTCGGAGAATGTCTCAAGTAACCGGATATAATTGGTTGTCGCTGAGTTGTTGTTGTTAAAGGAAAGGATATGTACGTAAAATGAGTGCATTCCATAATTAGTAACAAGTACATTACATGCAACAAACGTACGAAGAGAACACAAGTCACAATATTAAAAATTAAGAGAAAATATTTTTTTCAATTATCATTTCCGGTCAGTTGTTGTGTGTGGCATGTCTTCAAGTGTCTCTGAATGCTTCACAATTATTGATATAATACTCCTCAACGAACATAGCCCAAATATAAAAACACAATTGTACAATCACATACTTTTTTTATATTCATTCAGATATACATATAGATTGCTATAACGGTTGTGGTCAATACTCGCTTTACTATCGGTACAAACAAATTCCCCCTTAAAAGAAATGATAAAACAAAAAGCATAAAAAGAGAATACAGTAAATAGAGAGGAAGTGTCTGTAGAAGGCAATACAATTGATAAACGAATGAGGCACAAAGAAAACTCCCTATCAATTGCATTTTTTTATTATATGATTCAGAGAGTTTCTGCTTAACAATAGGATGACGATTTAATTCTTGATTTTTGTTTCTCGAAATAACATCTAGTCACATAGAGTGGGAGCTACGTGACTCGTACCACAATCGGCTTATATAATAACATAAATTATATAAAACATAGTCTTCTTTTTTTAAAGATAGCTATATCTACTTTCATCTGTGTGAACTTGGCAAACAAATCTAAACAGACAGTATTAAATAGATAAGACCGCAGATAAAAGCGAAAAACAGGCAATCTGTTTTTTTTTGCTTTTAGCAGATTTCAATTTCAAGCGATCATATTACAAATCACGTTTAATCAGAGTGGGGGCTAAGCAGCTATCTTTGGGGCTTTCTTTTAATATTAACCAAAAATAGAGTTGAGCTATCACTAGTTCCCTATTGGTTGACAAATCTTTATATTTAAGTTGGTTGGCAACACTATTTCGCCATTACCGGTTTAAGGATCGATAAATATCAATCGATAGTAAAGTTCAGAGCTATCAAAATGTTCAACTTTGCAACATTCTTGACGCGAACCAGATCAGAGCCCACTCACTTGACAAGGTACGGAGAAACGACGTTTGAGGAGGGCAAGTGCAACAACAAAACTTGAATATACACACACACACACGCAGTCACAACAATATTGTCGAAGGATGCGGATGCAAGTAGAAAGCGTAGATGGTAAAAAGTGGGCTGCGGTTGCTTGCTGAACCGGTTGGTGGGGCCATTCTTGTTCTTCTCCTCATCTTTCTCTCTCCATCTCTCTCTCTCTCTCTCGGTTTTAGTCTTGCGATTTTGCGGCTAATTAAAACACATAAGCGTGCAGCACAAAAGCATAGTGTAATTGTGTGTGTATATTAAAAAGTAGTAGCAAATTATATATATTAGTATGTGTGTGCACATAGTTTGTAGTAGAAACAAAGGCGAATGCCAATTAGTCACCAAAGTTGGTGATGGCCGGGGTTGGTTTGGTTCCACTTAGAATTGAGTTGTCACAAGTGGCGGGCTTTCAGTTTTCTGATTAGAAATTCAAAGCGCTGCACAAAGACGCACAGTCCCGGACCACTTTGGTATTGTAAACGGCATTTTAATACTACATCCATAAATAATTCATAAGACAAGACGACAATTGGCAGAAATCGACGCCTGCTGCTTCTGCTTACATATTTCCGGTACTTACGAGTGGGTGGGTGGCCACAGATAATAGACGAGTGTAGAAGTAGGAAGAGCTTTTCTTTTTCTGAGAAATTGTTCGGCACAATGATAATAAGTTAGATAGAGCTTTTAATTAAACAGTTAATAATGTGCTAAGCACTTTCATCAACAAGTAAACCACGCACAAAGCACACTTAAAATGAGGAATTACTCGATTCGTTAGGCAGAGTTTTCTCTGTCGTCGCACAAAACAACCGAAACCCACAAACCGTTCAAGTCAAACAACAAACGACGACTGTGGCTGTTGGGCGACTCATGATCAGCGACGAAGCAGAAGCAGAAGCAGCAAAAAAAGCAAAAAGAAACTTCTACTTCAGAGACGCTTACACACAGTGCAAGCAGAGGCAGAGCCAGAAGCAGAAACAGAAGGCGCAGAGACAAAGAGAGAAAGGCCGGAAGCGTCAGCAGCGGCGTTAACAGCTGAAATGCGGGCTCCAGAGACAAGAGAAGCAACAATATTGCATTGAGTGACCATCATCAGCTATCGATAAAAGCGATAGTGATATTGTTGTTGTTCTTCGGCTGTTGCTTCTGTGTGCATGTAATGCGTAAGGAGTCAATAACAAAACTAATGAGCCTTGGCGTCGGCATACATATGTACATACATACATACACATTTATTTATTTATATGTATATGAGTGTGCATATGCATATGGACATTTTATTGCTTTATTTTGCCATTCATGCTTCACACAATGACCCCACATGGCAGGCAGCGGGTTGCAGCAACTTTAAATAAACAATGACATTACAATGGAAAAGAACAGGGAGAGAGCGAGAGAAAAGAATTGTATTTTCTTTTTCTTCGCGCACTGCTCAGCAAAATTCTTGTTGTGTCTGTTAATTGCTTAAATTTAGCCTGATTATTGTATTGCTTATCAATTAATTGAAACGAATTTCGTTTACTGTTATCGAAATATTGCATAGAAATTCGACTGCACATGCCAAAGTGTTGACATGACTTGTCAGTGGCTCACACCCCATCCCCCACTCCCACCCCACTGTCATAAACACACACACAGACACTCGTAACATGTGTGTAAAAGATGTGTCTTGGAGCAATGTGCCGTCACTCCATCATCATCTCCTGAAGCGACGCCATTGCCGTTTTGCTTTTGTATGCAAGTGTATCTGAATGTATAAGTGTATGTGTAAGATTGCCAGAGTTGGGAATTTTAGTTCAATTTGCTAAGAATAAGTTCAATTGTTAATTTTTAAGTCGAGAACTAAATCAGTTATTTTGTTAAGTTGCTTATGGGCAACAAATAGGTCAGTTCAGTTGTTCGTGATCTTTAAAACGATATCAATATGTCATTTTATTATGTTTTTCATTGATAATACCGGTATAAGTTTGTTTTTAAAATATTAAAGTAAAGGGATGATAAATACTTATTAGTTTTGGATAGTGATTTTTGTATTTTAATTTAAAATTTGTTTTAAACTAACTTGAGCATGGCACTTTAGAATAATTTAATAAAATATAAGTTTATTTTTCATTTATACTTATTGTAATTGCATCAAAAAATTTAAATGTTGAAAAGAAAATGTAGTTCATAATTGGCTGAGAAAGTTCATTCGTTCATTTGAACTTATTCTGAACGAATCGAAACAACTCTACTTGCTTGCGGTTTTGCTTTGAATACTCGTATATTTTCATCAAGGCAGCACATTTCGATGCCACTTCCCCCTCCTAAGAAAAATCAATCCTAACCACTTGAAATAGTAATACGCCAAGCAGTTGATATACTATATACACAAATATAAAGGCGTACATATTTGAAGGTATGTATGTTTGTAATTATTTGTTTATTTATAGTTTTCGGTGGCGCGCAATTTAAATTGTTATTAATGCTAATTCAACAAAAAAAAACCGAAGCATTCAGTAGCAACAGAAGCGGCAGCCACTTATATAAAAAAGAAATATGCCACAATCGAAAATAATAAAAGTATTCATAGTCCCAGCAAAAATCAATCCGCAACAATAACAAACAAAAGCCAAAAGATGAGATGAGATGAGCTGAGCGCACGAAACGAGAGACAGGTCGAGCCGACCGGCCGGCTGAATGGTCTGGTCTGGGCTCGGAGATAAGAATGTGACGCTGCCTGATCGGCACAAATTGCGTTGTTTAAAAAAAGCGGGCACTTTTTATTACTGTTGTTATTGTTGTTGCTGCTGCTGTGAAAACTCTACACGCTAGTGAAAATAGAGTACAGTGGGTACTACGATTAAGCGCTTTAAAAATACATTAATGATATAAACAACTTGATTTAGGAATGTTTGTCTATTTTTATCAGCTAGATATTCTAAACACATAACAACACAATATTTATCATTTAATTCAAATTTCTTTGATATTTTTTAACGTTATTCTAGCTTGTTCTTACAATTTCTATATATTATCAATGATTTTCTTATGAGAATAACAACGTTGACGAAGTGTAAAAAATCTTAAATTTAATTCAAAGCGCATTTATAAACAACATGAATCATGAACAGTATTTTAAATTTTAAATGTGTTTTCAAGTATCATTTCTTCTTAATGAATAAAGTGGTATTTATTGTTTTGAAAACATTTCACAGCAATAAACTTATAAAGCTTTTTCCTTTCATTTTTCAATTTAATTTTCAAGTATTTTTTTTATAACATTAAAAGATTAGGAACAAATATTGACACAATATCGCCTAACAATGCGAGTCACCTACACTTTAACCACAAATTGCACTTGGTGGACAGTACGTAACGGTATAGCAGGTTATTACCTTAAAACTTATTTGCGTTTATGGCAACCGCAGTCACAAAACCCCTTCTTGTCAACAACAACCCCTGCAATCGTCTTTCACAAATCGTGAAATTTGAAACGACTTCAATCCCAGCCCCGAACTGAGTTTTATAATGCAGTTCAGAATAGCAATCGCAATCCCAATATAAATAAAATCAAATTCGTTAAACTGTAACACAGACAAACAAATATTCATACATACATTCAAAGAGGATCGTCAGATATACAGTGATAACTCTAAAAATGGAACTAGATAAATATGCATTAATGTGAAGGAAGTCAAATTATTATAATTCATAATTAATGGTGAATGATAATCGCATCTGATTTACAAATATATAGGATAATAAATTGGCTGAGTCAGTGAGTTTACACTGCACTTACAAACACACAAACAACAATTATACTCTCACAGACAGGCACGTAAACAGCGACGCCAGTAAGGGCGGTGGCTGCCTGCCTGCCTTACTGTGTTGCCATTGTAGCTATTAATAAGCTAGAATTGGCAATTTTTAATTGCAAAAGCTGTAGAAATATTGATATATTTTTTTAATTTTTTATATACGGCTGAGATTGCCAGATAACATTAATTTATTGAGTAAAATGAATATATTCTCTACGGATATCTAAAACATTCAAACAATAATAGTATAATTAAAGTATTTGAATACTTGAATGAGGGAGTTAATTACATGCCTAAAGACAGCATTTTCTTCTATATAAAAACTTCAGAATTCTAAAGTATATAATTTTTGATTTATTGCATTTTTCTTGCTACATTTTATTAAAAAATTAGCTACATATATTAGCCCAAGAAACTCTGACAGCACTGTTGCCTGGCAGCCTTGATTACTTACTGGTCGTATAGTTTGACTGACTGCAAAATTGCGACGCAATAATTTTGCAATGAATGTAGGCGGATCGTGGCAACAACAAAGGTTGAAAGCAGCATAAACACGATCCTCAGGAAAGAGAGAGAGAGAGAGAAATCAGTAGAGATAATCAAAGCGGGACACGAAAGTAAAAGTCGCATTTTGTGTGACCAAGGATATTTTTAGCAATCAAGTCCATGAACGTGTTGGCAAGTGTAATCAGACGAGACTGCTCAAACAAAGAACAAACTCAAGACAAGACAACGACAACGACAATGAAAAATAAGTCAAGTCAGGCAACTTGAACTAGGCAGACAGCCACCAACCACACAGCCACAGACAACGCACATGTACGTATGCATACACACACATGCACGCACAAGAAGTGGCAAGGGAAGGAAGGAGCGAGCGAGCGAGTGATAGCACAAAGCGTAAAAAAGGATAAATGAAGCACGCAAGGGAAGAATGTGGAAAAGTAACGTTGAGCGTAAAACAGGCAACAGAGAGTGAGTGAGATAGACAAGGCACAGGAGATAGAAGAGTGAAAGAGAGCGAAACGGATACAAAGCCACCGGCAGCGACGCCGACAGAGGCGACGTAGTGGCAACGCCGACGCAATTGAAGGCGGCACACCCAAAATTGAGACGAAAAAAAAGCAGCAATAACACCAAAAACTTTTTTGGTAGCCGGTAGATGAAGAAAGAAAATGCTGCAATTTCACTATCTTGAAACAAAGAAAAACCGGCAAGCTTTCATAAATGTTTCAGCAATCTACGAAATACCCTCATTTATTTCGCATATCTCTTTATTCTTTCAACGCACCCAGCCCAAATACACACACACCTAACAAGAGAATGGCGTCCTTTTTGAATTCTGTTTGTTTGAGCTGTCTGCTACACTTGTAGCAATAGTACTTAATGCATTATTTAAGCGGTACAGTTATTTGAGCACATTATATTAAAGAAGCATGTTTATGCATATTGGAGTACACATTTTAAAGTCATAATTCACAAAGCCTCGTCCTACACTCGCATTTACACACACTCATGTATAAAGCGTTATACAGAATTTCAAAAGCAGCACTTACACATACACAGAAGCACTCAGACAGCTTGGCTTGGTTTTTCAAATTTCGTGTTTGCAATTTTTCTTTGCGCTTTTCGGTCTCGTTTTGAATTAAATTATAATTGTAAATTGCATTTACCTGGATCGCTACTCGTAATACGCACACGCACTTTATTCTTATATACTGATACTCAAATAATATAAACCGCTTTTCGTTCTTTCTTTCTTTAAACTACTTTCGTTAGTAGAGCTGTGTCGATTCGTTCTGAATAAGTTCAAATGAACTGGTCGTAAAAATGAGCGAACGAACTTGTTCAGTAGTTTATGAACAATATCGTTCATTTTGCTCAGTTCGTCGATGGTTCATCAACGAATTTTCTAACATCTTCAGCCTGTAGTCGCTCAAATATTTTCAAAGAAACTATTGCTGCTATTCATTTAAATTAAATATCCAAAAACTTAAAAATGGATTTTGAAACTGAATAGAAATTTCTTGTTCATCGCTCACTGCCAGACTTTAATAAGAATCTAGTTAAAAAGACAAACAACAGGATAGGTGATAGCGCTAACAACCAAGAGATGACGCCACCACGTATATATATTTTGCAAAGCTGCCAGCAGATGGGGGTGTTTACTAAAAGCTGCCAAAATATTTAAAAAAAAATTTATCAGATGAAAAAACGATGTGTTTTGCTATTTATTTAACCCCCTTTGCATCGAAATGCTTGAAAATAACGTATTAAAATTTTTTAACATTTTGATTTTATATTTAGGGTTCCTTGAGAAGATTTCTACAGTTCAATTCAAGATTCTAATTCTATAAGTAAGGAACAGACGACACCTGGCGGCACAGTTTTAAAAACCATATACAGAACCTTTTAGTATTTTTGGTATTATTCTTGTCTAATTTTCATTTTCCATGTACGGTCTCTTTCATCTATTTGATGTGTATTTGTTTATTTTCGGCGGGAAATAGCAGTCTGAGCATTATAACTTAGCAGTTATAGTTTGTTGTCAGAGATGTCGAATCACAAAAGATATTGTGGCCTTGGTAACCATATGCTACGGCATCCGCATTATACAGTAAAAGACCAAAAAATTGTTCAATTCGCCAAACACATTAACCCAGAATTCCGGAGCACAACAGTCATCTGTGGGGTATGCCTTGATGCACTAAAGAAACTATACCTTCGAAAAATGAAACGTGTAATACAACTTCATAAGGATAAGAAAAAAGCTGCAACCCAAATAGTTTCTTTCTCGGATGTGAGTTCTAGTCAACCAATGTCACAAAGTAGCGTAACAGCAGGACCATCGACATCCGCACAACAATCCCGTGCTGACTTGCAAAGTGGACAACAACTGCCTTCAAGTCAACAGATGTCACAAAGTGTCAGCGCAATATCAGGAAACTTTGCATCCCTAAGTAGCACAACTGAAGACGAGGCTCCCACTACCAGTGCCGCCGCAAAAAGCACAGCCGCACAGCCCACTTCCACAACCTCCGCTGCCAAGAGACATCGCGGGAATGATGATGACGATGATGATGATTTCATGTTAAGCTTGAATGCAGTGAATGGTACTCGATTGCCACACATACAACCGATTCCCAAGCGGCGTCCAACTGTGCATTTGAATCCCACTGTAATGGATATTTACCTGGCGGGCACTACAGGCGGGTGACTACGCCAATCTAAGTATAATAATTGTTCTATTTAATAAGCTTGTTGAAGTCTGAAATAACAAAGCAAATGTTTTGCAAATTTTGTTTGTATTAAATGTAAACAAAAAAAATTGAATTTAAATGAATGTAGCTTTGCTGGAAAATGCAGAATTATCAAAAAATTAACTTACTTATATATTTAGAATTATGAAAGTAATTATGAATTTAATAAGCTTGTTAAAGTGTGAAATAGCAATGCAACGTTTTTGTTTGTATTAAGTGTAACAAAAAAAAACATTTAATTTAACTGAATGTACCTTTGCTTGAAAATCCAGAATGATCAATAAAATAATTTACTTATATATCAAGAATTAAATGAAAGGAACGGTATTATTATTATGAAAATTGACCATAAACAATGATCTAATGTAAGGTTCACATTGCGCCGCAGAGCTTGGCACTGCCTTAAGGGTGCAACTGGGCCTCAAAATCGGGAATTCCATTCAATTCGGAAGCTTATATCTACCCATGATGAAATTACAATATTGTACAAAATTAATGAATTTACATTATTCTACTTTCATCATGGATGCACCCCAATATCAATGCAATAAAATCAGCATCCCTATCGGTCACACAACAAAGTGCAAGGTGTGTGCGCCGCATACATCGATAGTCATGCGTATATCGATTAACAGTTATCGCTGAGAATCGCAACACATTAACAAAAACAACACATTTATAAAGTTAGCTTAAACAGCATTTTTATTAAAAAATGGATTAGATATAAGGTTAAAACCTTAAATTAATGGAGCCAACGTCACTGCACATAGAGCAGACGCTCAATTAGGCTTTATCAATTATTGATTGTCTGGTGACGACATACAATTCCCATACGCTATTTTCCCCGTCTCCATGATAAAGTGTAGTGTGTTTCCATGATAGTGATTGGTGTGTCTTCAGACAGGTAAAGAAGATAGGCAAATTAAATGAAGATAGTGCAATGAAATAACCTTTATTTTTCTTGTAGAACGTCATGGGCTGCATTACGAGCACCAACAAACTGCACGAACTGAGACAGGATAATGTGTTTCGGGTACGTGTCGCCCACTTGCAGCCCAGTGGACCAGAGGCTCCCATCATCCGGAGCGGTTATTTGGAATTGACGCCACGTGAACTGATCTTTCTTACTCCTGGCTATGATCCGATTGTGTGGGCATTGCAGCACCTACGTCGCTATGGACTCAATGGGGATTTGTTCTCCTTTGAGGCGGGAAGACGTTGCATGTCTGGCCCGGGAATCTACACGTTTCGCATTCACAATGCCGAGCAACTATATCCAATGTTTCAACGCTACATAAATGCTGTGAATACAGATGCCTTTGCCCAGGTGGAGCGCGAACGTGAACGCGTTAATTCCACACACTCGGTATCTGTATTAATGGGACGAAGTGATGTCCAGCCACATAGTAACAACTATTTGGAGCCAGCTCCAATGTTGGCACGTGCCGCGTTGCAGGTGCAACAACAGCCAAATGATATTGCTGCTTTAGACGGTGGTGACTCGCCAAACACTTTGCCCAATCTGCAGCTATTTGTGGGCGAGACTCAGGGCATAAGCAATGGCACTGGAGGAAATCTACAGTCTCCGATCACTCCAGGCGCCTATATCAACACCAATACGAATGTTTACTTTGATCAGCCTTTGCATCGTTTGTTGCAGGAGCAGCAAAACAGTCGCAGTTCACCTTCAGAGGTCACGCCCACGTCAACGAATAGCGCCTTTAGCACCATGAGGCGACAACATCAGACGGCCGATATGCCACCTCAAGAGTCAGCTCCGGTGTTGAATGAACCTCTCAGGTTGTATGCCAATGTGGAGACACCTCGTCTCTTGCCTTTCGATATGCCACCCGGTTCAGCGGGTTGCAATGAACGTTGTTATGAGAATATTAATCGTTTGGACTTGCCGCTCTTGCCACGCGATAGCTCGCAACAATCTGTGGCATCCACAAACCAGCAGCAGCAACAACAACAACAGCAGCAGCAACAGCCAGTTACTCCCACCAGTTTGCCAGGTGTTAACTATATAGTCTTGGACTTGGATCAGCCACGTAGTCCGGTGCAGAGTTCACCCAAAACGGTGAACAATGGTTTTGGCAGCGGACTCTCGCTAACAACAGCAACACCTGTGACACCCGAAGGAGTTTCAGCATCGGATGCGATGCCATCATCACAGAATCGTTTATCAAATACTGCAGCATCTGGAGCAGGAGCAGGAGCAGCATCCACAACGACAACAGAGACTGTAACCACTCAAGGTTACTCCACAATCGACTTTATACGCACTTACGCCTTGAATAAATCATCAACAGCACCGAATCACGATGGTGATTTGCCTGTCATCTGTCAGCATCATCAGGATCATCCGCACGAGGATTGTGAGTTGCGCATCACGAGGCATAGCAAATGTGTGAGGAAGGCCTACTCAATCAGCGAGTAAATAAGATAGAAACGGAAAAGTGTGAGTAAAGGACGAAAGAAAGTGGCATGCCAAAGGTGTAAAGAGAGGGAAAGAGGAACGAAAAACAGCTGTATTTTTTGAGACGAATGAAAGATTGGCTCCAACAGCTAGTTAAAAAGTGATCTAGCAGCAGTAAAAGCTTTGAATAATACAAGCAGCGAGTGAGTAAAAGAGCGAGTGAGGAGTAAAAAAGCTAGCACAACGAATTTACCAAAAAGACGGGTTCTAGCGACAGCCCGTTCTATATTTTAATATACAATACTAATTATAAAATTGGATGCGTTCTGGCAAATAATACTTATTTGTCTTTAGTGAAATCACACAAATACTTACACAATGTCACAAAAAACACACAAATGTAACCAGGTTGTTTTAATGTATGTATGTACTTATTGTTCATTATGCACATGCATTATTCATACATATTATGTATAAGTATTTTTTACATACACACGGGGCTGTTTAGTGCTAGTCGTTTAGAAATTTTGTTCAAATTAATTATTATTAGTGAATATAGAACATGAAAGGCTTTTAAAATTGTATAAAACATAGGATATACTCGTTAGTAGTTAAGGCCGCACATATGAAAAGTGTATGTACTTATTTATGTTTGTACTTATATGAATGAGCATAGTTTTCTTATTGTTGCCAAATGCAAAAGTCAAGGCCCCAAATTGACCAAGGCTTTTTCA
Source organism: Drosophila testacea (assembly GCA_035043265.1). Classification (NCBI taxonomy): domain Eukaryota; kingdom Metazoa; phylum Arthropoda; class Insecta; order Diptera; family Drosophilidae; genus Drosophila; species Drosophila testacea. The sequence continues at coordinate 400,253 of JAWNND010000661.1, forward strand.
ATTTGATTTGTTAGCTGCATTAAGATAACCGCCCGCTGTAAACCTTATTTTAATAGATATTGCTTTATTGTTATCCAAATTGTTAAGAATTCAAAAACATTACATACGTAATGATTATAAATTTTGCAGCAGCCAGCATATTATGTAATTGCTTATGTCTATGGATTGCCAAAACAAAAAAAATTTAAGAATATTTGTATTAATATTGTTAGTGTCTAAGACAAAACCATGTGCAATAAAACATTAAAGAAATTTTAAACTACTTGAGCAAAAATGTGTTTTTAAAGCGTAGAATAGTTCCGCCAAGTTTCGAAGTTAACTGACTATTGAAATAACAGACAACGATAACATACAGCTCTTATCGACAATAAAACGATTAATATTTACCCAGTGTGTACACACTGACAGCGCATTTACCGTTTTTAACTCAAATACAAATAAGATTACATACAACAAAGAATGAAAAAGTTACATGGAGAAATTATAAATTAGTTGTCATAATTGAAACTGTTAAGGCTCAAGAACTTGGAATTTCTTGTAATACGAGCACAATTGCAAGTGTAATTGGTTAGAGTGCACAACGAATACGAATACGAAGATCGTTTCGCATTTGCCTTTAATTCACTTCACGCTTGTTATCAGTATCAATTGTGCTGTTGACACTGTATGTCATGGTCGGACGTTTATGCAAATTGTTATTGATCTTGACCTTGCTTCATCAATTGAGCTGTGGTCAGTGTCAACTTGGATCGGAGCTTGTACGTCGTCTGTCGCCTGAAACATCACCAGATGTACAGGAAGAAGCTGTCCGACAGCTTATACAACGTGTCGTGGGCATCAATGCATCCAAATTATTTGATGTGGAGGTCAACAAAGTACTGGAATTAAGGACCTATCAGGTAAAATGCATTCACAGATTTAGCTCTAGTTAGAGGTAAATCGAAATCGTATAATGGGTTTACTTTAGTTGACAAACAAGTCTATTTTGAGATTAACTTGGTCAATCCAAGTGATCAATTGCAAATAAAGCGTTGACTTTGATCGAATTGACACTGAGTCAACAAGTGTAGTTTTACCTCAAACATTGAATCTAAAAGTAGTCCCTATGCCTCTTTATCAACGGAGTTATCAAGATTTAAAGCGCTATAATTAATCCAAGAATATATTCATTGAGGTTTACCAATCGTATTCTTACTATTTTTATACCCTTGTATAAATAAATATGTGTATGTACACATTCTAAGTCTGTTTTAAGTTGTGAAAATATCTTGATAAAGCCTGGTATAGGTTTGCCTGTATGTCGAAGCCTGCCGGATCACTATATCATATATTGTAGCTTAATTAAAACTTTCTAGTTTTTAAAAACCAATCTCAGAGATTGTGCATTTGGTATTGTCTAATACGAGTGCATTCTTATCATAATTAGTTTAAATCAGATTACTATATCATACAGCATTAGTGTGCAAATCTTTCTCGTTGTGTGCGACATCTCAACCAATATCACAGAATGATTAAATCGGACTTCTATATTTGGCTTTTGGCCTAACAGTTTATGCATTTGGTATTGTCTAAAATATTCTAATCATACATAAATAGTTTAAATCGAAAGAATTTGTTATTTCTTGAGCCATCTCAAAAACAAATTTATCACATTCAAATCAAATTTGATTAAAGTCTGACTACTATATCATATAGCTAACGCAGCAGAAATCAGTCCATAACTAATTCATCTTAATTCCTTACAGATCAGCCTGCAGGAGAATGGCAAACTCTTGATTGCTGGCTGGGATGGCGTCTCTGTTTCCAAGGGATTTCATTATTATCTCAAGTATGTGTTAAACAAGGATCTGGAGTGGTTCAAGACGCACATTGAGCTACCTGAAAATCTGCAACTACCGAATGTTACAATACGCTCAACATCAGCCAGTCCGATAATCTATTATCAAAATGTTTGCACTTGGAGTTATAGCTTTGTTTGGTGGAACATTGAGCAATGGCGCCGACACATTGATTGGATGGCAATGATGGGCATAAATCTTTCATTGGCGCCCAATCAGGAAGCCATTTGGCAGGATGTGTACAAAGAACTGGGACTGAGTGATGAGGAAATCGATGCACACTTTGCTGGACCGGCATTCCAGGCCTGGCAACGCATGGGCAACATCCGAGGCTGGGCGGGACCTTTGCCTCCAGAGCATAGACGATTCCAGCAGCTGTTGCAACAACGCATTGTGCAGGCACAACGTGAACTGGGCATGAGTGTGGCTCTTCCAGCATTTGCTGGACATGTCCCAGTGCCAATGCGACGCATTTTTCCCAATGCCAGCTATTCGGTGGCCCAACGCTGGAATCACTTTCCCGATCCCTATTGCTGTACTCTATTTGTAGAGCCAGGTGATCCACTCTTCCAACAAATAGCCACCATGTTTCTGCGTCGCGTAGTGCAAACCTATGGCTCCAATCATATTTACTTCTGTGATCCCTTTAACGAAATGGAACCACGTGTCGCAGAACCTGAATATATGCGTGCAACATCGAAAGCCATATACAATTCCATGCGGCAAGTGGACGAGAATGCAGTGTGGCTGCTGCAAGGCTGGATGTTCCTTGATATGAACTATTGGAAGGATCAGTTAATCGAGGCCTTTCTCACGGCTGTTCCCCGTGGTCACATTCTCGTGCTGGACTTGCAAAGCGAACAGTTTCCGCAATATCAACGAACCTTCTCATATTACGGTCAACCTTTTGTATGGTGCATGTTGAATAATTTCGGTGGCACGTTGGGCATGTTTGGATCTGCCCGATTGATCAACACAGGGATTGGAGCAGCACGCTCCATGATTAACAGCAGTGTGGTGGGCGTGGGAATTACACCAGAGGGAATTAATCAGAATTATGTCTTGTTTTCTCTCACTCTCGAGCGTGGTTGGAGCTCCGATAAACTCCAACTAAGCAACTGGTTTGATCATTTTGCTCTCACACGCTATGGCGTTAATGACACTCGTCTGTTCCAAGCCTGGCAACTGTTGCGTGGCAGCGTTTATGATTTCCATGGCATGCAACGCATGCGTGGCAAATACGTGTTGAACAAAAGACCAGGATTCAATTTGAAGCCTTGGACCTGGTATAATGCATCCAGCGTTATCGAAGCGTGGCAATTGTTACTCTCAGCTAAGGATGTTGTACCTTTAAAGGATGACAGATATGCCATCTATGAGCACGATCTGGTGGACATAACGCGTCAATTCCTACAGCTGAGCATTGATCAAATCTATGTTAATTTAAAGTCCTCATACCGCAAATCGCAATTGACTCGTTTTCAGTATTTGGCTGAGAAATTACAGCAAATGTTGGATGATCTGGAGCGCATCCTGGCAAGTGGTGCACACTTCCTGTTGGGCAATTGGCTAGAGGATGCCAAGCAGTTGGCGCCCACCATTGATCAGCGTCGGATCTATGAATTCAATGCGAGAAATCAACTCACAGCCTGGGGACCCAATGGACAGATTCTTGATTATGCCACAAAACAATGGTCCGGCATGATCCGTGATTATTACAAACCACGTTGGGATATGTTCCTTGATGCTGTAACGCTGGCCATGCAATCCCATAAGCCATTTAATGCCACCAATTTTAAAGAGCGGGTTGCCAATGAAATTGAACTGCCGTTTAGTAATCTAACCAATGTCTATCCCACAAAGCCCGTGGGCAATACTTGGCTCATCTCACAGGACATCTACATCAAGTGGAATTCCTATGCTAAGGATACCGAATTTCTGCACAATAATCGCTTAAAGATTAACTTAATCGAGGGCTCAGGACAGCAAGAGAAGCTGAAGCGAAGGAAAAAAACATTGTAAAATAAATATATAGTATATAAGTTCCTAATTTGTCTGACTTTTAACCCAATTAGCAGAGACCATAATGATTATACTGTATGCCATATTAGGGAAGGGGAAAAAAGTTGAATATTTATGAAAATATATTTAATGTAATCATCAGTTTTGCGTTTTATTTATAAAAATAAAAAGAATTATAAGTTTTTCGTTTTTAAATATAAATATAAAAAATATTCATTACTTTTTAAATAAAATAAAAAAACATTTGTTGTATGTATATTCAGAATATATATATATATATAAATTTTCATTTAAGTTTTCTCTGTTCCATGCTAAAAATGAAAAGCTTGTGAGTTGAAAACTTGCTGAACTAAATGAAATTGGCAAATTAAGGTATAAGTTTCTGCTCGTTTCAATTGTAAATTGTTAATCATTATTTTCGGTCCCTGCTAAACACACGCGTCATATACAATACATATACTATATATAGGAATATAACTTTTGTTTTTTAATTGATTTTTATTTAAATTAATGTACAAACTAATTTAAATGTAAAAATTTAAACATCTTCATCAATCAATCATACGCATACGAATTTCTATGGTTGTTTTTGTTTCAATTTTTTCAATTTTACTTTTTCACTTTTGCATATGTATGTTTGTGTGAGTGTGTGTGTGTGTGGTATGTGTGTGTGTGTGGTTGTGTGTGGTACAGTTCCTTTTTGAACATCGCACATTCCATAAATGTACATAATTTGTTTTGTATTTATATTGAGTTTATGCAAGTGTATACATAGAATTAATTACTCATTAAATTTCTTGATGTGTGGTTGTTTGTTGTTGTTGTTGTTGCGGGCAAACTACATTTAAGTTTACTTTAATGTGTATATTTAGTTTCACTTTTGTTTTAAATCTTATTTCTTTTGCATTTGCTTTGTTTTAAATGTGGAAAGGAAAGTCGTTTGTAGGAAGAGGGCTTCATTCATACAAGATATTTCTACAATTATATACTCATCAGTTTTAAAATTTCAAACAAACATTATTATTATTATTCTTATTAGTTTTTAGTAATTATGTTGTATGTATAAAGTGTTGCATCCTTCCAAAGATGCTTTACAGCTAAGGAGAAGGATGAGAGGATTTTGAGGGGGGGAAAGGTGCGTGGTTTGGTTGTGGTTGTTGTTCGTGTGGTGACGGCAAGTACGCAAAAATATGTTTAATCATATTAAGGTATGCAATTGCGCACCTTAACCGCATCATCATCATTGTTATCATCAGCATCCTACTTAAATCAACATACATATATACGCAACTGTCAGTATGCGGATGTGTGTGTGCTTTTGTTTTTGTTTGTTTTTCTTTATGTTTAGGTGTGTGTGTGTGTGTGTGTGTTGTGTTTGTATATATATATATAACGTTTATACTCATATGCATTCAATCAAACAAACATTTATACTTTTTCTCCAAACGAGAAAAACACTCATACATCATCATCATCATATCAATCATCAATCATAATTCTTAAGCATTCTTAAGCTTCAACTAACATCCATTCTGAATCAGGATACACGGCATATTTTTATTCATCCTGCATGTCCTCTGGCAATTCATGTGGATTCAACATGCCCGGAATATTACGTTGCATTTGACGCTTATTGGATTGCTCCTCGGCTAATGCTGCCTCACGCTCCTCCAGATACAAATCTGAATCATCCTCGCCGGTGGCCTCCTGAAAATCATTTAAATCTCGATTACAATTGATGTCCACAATTTCAAGAATTTCTCAATTTGTACTCACGCGAATCTGTATAAGAAAATCTCTCAAATGCTCCTTAAATGCTTGCACATTCTCATCCAAATTGAAAAGGCCAGTGACAAAGACTTTGATCTGATTATCTGATAAATGATTAAATGCCGATTTTAGCAATGAGGCCACATATTCCTGTATGAATATCATATTGTCCGGTATGGGGCCCAGATCCACAGTAATCTTTCGATTCTCCACCAACGAGAACATATAGGCCAAGATGATAGCATGATTTGGCAGACCTGCCGTATGCGATGTATCAGTTACCACTGAGAAGATTTGCATAAGGATATCCGTAAAATATGTTTGATAGAAACTCTGCGCCGCATTTGGATGTTGTTCAAGATTTTGCAGCATCTGTAATATTTGAATTGATTATAAATTACAACTCATTTGAAATGTTGATTAAAATGATTAACCTCACCTTATATAAGATATTTAGACCCATGTCGGCCACGTTACGCATTGTGTGCTTAAAGGCCCACACGACAGAGTCGAAAACCAATTTGAACTGTGCCGGCGGTATGTTGAGGAACGCCTTGAAACAATGCGCATTAACCGCCTGCAACAGCTCATAGAAACTGAGACGATGCTGTGGGAAATCCTCGAAATTCTTATTGATCATGTCCAGCGTGCATTCAAATACGGCATCAAATATTTTTGGTACTTCATTCGTGATATGCTGACGCAGTTTGTGCACAATCGTTGCCATCGCACTCAGTACTTTTGGTTCACGCGCCGACGGAACCTTACACCGCTAAAAAATCAAGGATAATAATAATACGAATAATAGTTAGAAGTCCAAAAAAAATAGAAGTAAAGATTTAAAACGATATGGATAATCTTGTTCAGATAAATTACTCAGTTCAGAAAAATTACACTTATTTTTATGAACTCCTATTTTGTAATTTATTATAATAATTAGAGCTAATATTTTAGTTTAAAAATCATAGAATAACTCTGGTTGATTTTCTATTAAAACCACGAATTGACTGAATTTTTAAATCGAATTTGATATTGATCTTGTTTGTATCTTAAACCAGTTAATAATTCGATTAGTTTCCTCTTTAAAATAATATTTGTAACACCGAAAATTTCGGGCATTTCAGAAGCTATGGGGGCAATCAGCAGGTAATTCTGATCACCAACCATAATACCAATCACAATTACTGATTGAATTATCCACTGAATGCATCCAATGATACTTTTTAAAAGTACTTCTTTTAAATTTGTGGTACACACCTCATATAAATAGTTGAATGCTTACCTGATAATCCAACAAGATGGCGTCTAATAAGGGCGGTATAAAGTTGTCCATAACTAATTGATTGTCATTGGAGCGCGATACCCATTCAGCTATCAAATTGAGCGTCTCCTTCTTAACCACATGCATTGATTTAATGAGCGGCTGATTGTTCACATTAACGCCATTCACTTCAATCGCTTGTATTATATTCTCGGACGTGATCTTGTACACATTAAGCATATCCAAATAGATGCGACCCAATTGAATGACATAGGCATGTCCCAATGCCTTACAGGCAGCCACATTTGTCTTCAGTATGCTGCCAAGTTGCTTAACCGCTGTCATGTTCTTCAGAAAATCGACATTTTTCGATGCTCTCGATATAATATCATCCCAGACTTGATTGGGCAACAGCATATAACGTTCAATTAGCGCATCCTGTTGCACCTGATCGACCTGTGCTGAGATCATATACCCAACTGCCTCATAGAACGTATGCACCTTTCAAAAGAGACACAAGTAATTTAAAGAAATCTATTGAAGTTTGTAAGGTATGTATTGAACTTACCTGTTGTGGCTGCAGATCACAAATTATGCTGCTCATTGTGCTTAGAATCTCGTCAATAAAGGTGCACGCCTCATTTGGCTGGATTGTGACAAAATAACGACGGCATTTGATCGCAATCTTGATAAACGTGTCACAGGCCATGTCCTGAACGCCATCGTGTGTCTCGTGCATAAATTCAAACAGTTTATTAACCACCGTCTTTAGGAATTTCCAATGAGCGCGCAGAAAACGAGGATATTGCCCAACCACATACATAATATTGGATGCAATAATAGCCTTATTGTCCTTGCCCTTCTTTTGCTCACAGAGGCCAAGCAGATCCTTGATGACAGTAACCAGAAATCGTTTCTCATCCTCCTCACAGAAGGCACCTGCAAAATTTAATAGAAATATGTAACAAATATATAAGTATGATCTATGTGAAAAGAAAGTTATCGGAACTGAATCTTTGTAAATCATTTTTATTGTTTCAAATACAAAATAAGAAAGAAAGAATCATGCCTAAGACCTATACCTTGATAGCCTATATTCCATTTATGACTGATCATTCCTATCACAGCTATATGATTGATATAGTGGTCCGATTATAATGTCTGGATGTATATATACCAAACTAACACTCTGTGAGTTTGGTTGAGAAGCCAAATAAGTTTTTAATACTAAAAGTTGACTTTTAACCGATCGTTCCTATGGCAGCTATATGTTATAATAGTCCGATTTATACCAAATTTGGTCAGGCTGTGTAAAACTGTACCAAACTCAAAATATGTGTGATTGGTTGATATATAATAAGAAACAACAAAACGCTTCTACCGATCCTTCCTGTTGCAGTTATACGATATATGTTAGTAATTTGATCAAGCCGGAAGCTACAAACGTACTGTCTAACCCAAAAAATAATAATTTATGCAAAGGTTCATTAAGATATATAGCTTCAAAACTGATAGACAAATAGGCATAAAAATATATCATTATGGCTTTTTCGACTCAACTTGTCGATCTGATCAATCTTTAAATAATTTAAAACTCACCCGATATCGAGCCAATGGCCCAGCACAGAGTGTTGAGATTTTTCCAGGAGAATTCGGTGCCATTGACTTGGTTAAGCAGTTTGAGGGTCATAATGCGATCAGTGTCCACACAATCCAAGTGAGTGAGGAACACCAAAGTCTCTCTCATGTTTTTATACAAATTAATGGAATTCGTATCCTTCATAAATTCACGAACCACTTCACCATTTTCATTCTCGACAACAAGAACCTCCTCGGGTTTGGCCATGCGTGATATCATGATAAAGCGAACCTTGGACAGGATGGCTGCATAGAAACGTCGTCGAGGATAAACTTGTTGTCGTTTTGATGATTCAAGTGTGGGATGAAAGAATTCGGTATTGTATAGATTCTCCACAAGGCTATTCCAGTATTCCAAACAGATTTTAAACACCTCAACATCCTCAACCTCACTGATCATAACCAAATACATTAGCGCTTGATTAAGATAATCCACATACTTGGCATCCTCGACTAGTTTGCCGTGTTCTTTCAGAAACGTGCAGAGGAACATTGCCAGATTAAGGACAAGCTCTTGTTCCGTATCGGTGCCACATTGGAACACGTTATTCATGTTCATGTTCTGGCCAATTATTTGATCTAGCTGCACCATTGTGTCCTTAAATAGCGTCGCAAAGTTCTCGTTGTAATTGGCTGCCGTTAGGCCGGCAATTTCAGACAGGCACTTTAGGGTGACATTGCGGAACATCGGCACGCTGAGAAACTTAAAGATCAGTGTCTCAATGAGCGTCGTCTCGAATATATAGCCCAATGGTATCCAATTGAGAAATCGTAGCAATGTCTCCAGTGTAACCTGTATCAGTGCCGCATTCATTGAATTATCCAGAACAAACTGGCAAAGCGTAAATATTTGCGAAAACTCCGAGCACATGGTATCCTTGAGATGCTTGGCCTTCGTCTGCGTTATCTGCCCCAGCGAAAAGTCAAAAACTTCTTCGCTTAGGTTCTTTAATATAACCATATTGTTCATGCACAAACTCTCATTTGTCTTCGATGCTCCCACAATATCGCTGATGAATGTCTCCCAATTACGTGGCCATTCACGCTTCAGGATCTGCACCAGGATCATATTTAGCTTGTTCAAATACACTTTGTTTTGCTCCATAATAGCCGGATCCGAGGATGTTTTAATGATCAGACTGACCACATACTTTTTAATGCCCTCGCATTGATTGCGTGGCAGGACCTTCCAGCGTGTCTTGATCACCTCCTCGAGGATTTGGAGTGCATAGAACTTGGTTTGCTGATTCTGTGAATATTCGAGTATGCTGTCAACACGCGTCCATGCCTCTGGATGCTCCTTCAGTGTGGTGAGTATATCCTGCGCCAATCGCAGTTGCTCACCCTGCGATGAGTACAGCGCCTCAACGATCTTATCGAGCAGATTAATGTCCAGCTTCTGGTTAAAATCGAGCAATTTGCTCGCCTCATCGGAGCTTAACATCGCCATCGCTTTGTAATAAAAGCAGCGTTCGCGTCTGCGTCGCTCAGCAGCAGCAGCACCACCAGCAGTCGCTGTGTCCGCGTTAATTTTGATTGATTTTAGCTGCTGCTCCTCCGGCTAAAACGAGGGGGGGTTGAGGGGTTGTGTGCTTAGCGCTGACAGCAGCTGTTCGGATTGACTCTATAGAGAAGAATCGAAAAAGATCAAAATTATATTTATCGGCATAGGCAACCATATTTCGTTAATTTATAGCTAAGTATGTTTTCTTCTTGTAGGCTATTTCTACTACAGCACATTCGCCGCTAATTTCAACATTCGGGCCAAAGTAAATAGCTCTTAACGTGCATTCTAGAGAATCTTTACTTTAATCCTTTATCTCTTCAGCTCTGTAGAAGTAACTGGGAATAGCAAGAACCTTTTCGCATCCTGTATAGCGATTATAATAGTTTGTATTTTATGATTCACTTTGAAGATTTCATGTTAAAACTTCCATGTTTAAATATTTAACTAACTAATTTTGAATGGGATTAGGTTTCTTTTTACCCGTTTTCCCCAAGCCTTGCAACGAATGTTGGACCATTTTTTTAACTTTTTACTATCCCCAAATTTCGATTTTAAATTTAATAAATTAATTGCAATTATCAACTTGGTGTGGTTTTAAATTATATACTGTCTCTACGTTTATTTTCTGACAGTAAAAGTCCAGTTCAGCCTGTACTAATTCTCGTAAGGCCCAAATGGTCATTCGCCAACATTCAAGCCGAATGTGGACCATTAATTCAATACTATTCTGCTAAGGTCCCTGCTAATCCTTAACATTCATCAGGCGCTTCACATTCGCTAGTGGACATCCAAAATCAAATGTGACTGAATGTGGCAAATGTTTGTGGTCATTGGAAATCCGTATTATTTTCTACGCACAAATACAAACGCATATCGCTTCTTGTAGCGCGCGCTTACACTTTTTTTTTGCACATACGCTCACACAGACACACTAGGGATGAGCGATATATTCGTACCTGTTACTCATCCCAAGCATCTCTCGTTCCAATTTGTTTTGATTGCTAAGCAAAACATATAAGCAAACAAACGCCGCTTTCACTAAAATGCATTTATGTCATTTTGTATGTGGCGGGAAAACAATGATTATTTTTAAACGTACCTAACAACATATAAAACTATCTGCTCCGTTGCCGCTATTCACTCTTAATCCAAAAAACGCTCATCTCTAAAACACACACACACACATGCCGCTTACACATGCAAAATACAATCAAAGTAGAGACTGCGAAGGCATTTCACAAGTCTATAATGTGCTCCCGATTTTGGGTTGTTGTACAACACACAGTTGTTGTCAATTATAGTAGACTTTTATGTACATATTTACATATTTTATGTCTTTCACGCACTTACCAAGTTTTAGGAAAGCGTTGCAACCTACGAATCCCAAGAAACAGCGTGTAAAACGAAGAGCGCAAAACGAGTGAAAAACAGACTACAACGTTTTTGTCCAGACAGGAAAAAATTTTTATTGCAATTTGCGTATCGCAAAAGTCCAGTTTATTTCAGATGTACTTAAGAGCATGTACACTGAGCACTTATTTTGCAATTTGGCTAACAACGGTTGACGTTGTGACCAATTTGTGTGTTTTAAACAAACTTTTTCGCAGTACTTTTCTTCTCCTTCTGTGGTGAAAACCAGGGATGGATCACGAGCGTCATGCGCGGTGCCGGAATCGAGCACAATTTATATAAATGAAAGCAATTTACAATGAGCACTTAAAAAGTTATACATGTATCATATATCCAACTGGCGTTTTTTCAAACAAAACACAATTAATTATCTTTAACAAATATGTACCGGCACAATTTACAAAGCAAAGTGTTTCCATACCACACGAATATTCAGCCCTTACCCAAACTAGGCTTGCATTCGCAATTATCGCTTATCATTCCAGTTATCGGTGTACTTTATTATCGAGGTTAGATTTTGGCGCCCGTTGTTTTCGTGTTGTAAGTCAAGTTTATCGATAATGAGTTTTCTGTTAAGCCACTGCTTAATTTAACAGACTCCGCTAGCGCCGCCAGGTGTCATATTGTTTACTTTTGTAACTTTGATTTTATTGAATTTTGTTTTCATGAACAACAATTTGTTTTTACGATTCGATGTCTATTTATTTGCACTGTTTAACAACAAATGGCGGTTTACCCATATTCACACGCAAAAAGGGGAATGCGATAATGTAAGTTTAATTATTTACTTTATTCCGTATAACAGTGTAACAACTTGTTGCTGTCTTCTTAGCTCCCCTTTTCAACAGTGGCCTCTTTAAATGGGTTTCACATGTTTTTTAAATCACTTGGCATTCAATTGCAAACTACACACACTGAGGAATGGACCTACATTTGGCGTGACTTTCACAATGTAATCACATTCATTGTGTGTGGACGTGGCATGGGCGAGTTTCAACTTCAAACTCTGGCAGAACTTGCTTTTGGAGCAATTGCGCTTTTTATAAGTCGCGATGAGCTGGCTCATCCCGCACTTCTGGAACGACTGAAGAAGGATGCTAAAAAGTATGTTCCCATTGTGGACGCAGCTCTGGAAGCATCCAGTGCGGGTACCACACTTCTGGGCTATACGGATTGCCTGCTAGCCACGGAGAATGCGAGTCTCTTGCAGCGATTAAATGAGTTCAGTGGTAACTGTGGCTCCCTCTTCTGTTGCCTTGTTGTAGGACAACGTATTTCAGTAGCCACAGAAGGCTGGTGGGACTTGGAAACGCTGGACAGAGAGCTTTTGCTTTTTCTTTTAAATTCATCTAGCATGTTACAGCTAGATGTTCCCGTCTATTTGCCCAGCAAGAGCCCAAACATTGCATTTCGCTTTGTAACAATACCAGTTTCAGCCAACAGCGTTCTATGTGTTCTCTGTGGCGCCGAGCCTGCCTTTCGAGAGCTTCATCTTAACGCTATGAATGCCTATCGCAATGATGCCAATCTTCTGGCGAATGTCGAACGTTGTGTACCTCGTAGTCTGCCCGAGCAGTTGGACATTGATGCCCATATCTTGGCAATTATTCTTATCAACACTGAGACACGTAAAAGCATTTTCACCCGTAATCTACATCAATCGTCGACAGCTAAACGGATCGTAGTGGGCGACTTGCAGCGTTTGGATATGCTTAAGAAATTCTTCGATCATACCTTGGAAACTATGCACGATTTAAAGTCGAGAAAGAGCGACAACAACGATTTGGATACGTCAAATATTTCTACAATGATAGATCAGTATAGCTGCTCGGATTATCACAAATGTTATGCCCATGCGGATGAGCAAAATAACGTAATATTCTTGCTTTTTGTGGCTGCTGTGCCCACACATGCAATGAGGTGAGTTAATCAGAATTAATGCAGAATAATTAAATAATGAATAACTCTTCCATTAAACAGGTTTCTCGCAAAGCAAGTACATGCTAGTCTATTGCAAGAAAAGGCCGTCTGTTGGTGACCAGAATTTATCTTTCCATTGACCTATTAAGACTGATGATTGCCGTCCATTTAAAATACTTTTCTTATTTATAATGAGAGTATTGTTGCCGAATGTAGCCAGATAAAATGTGTGAACTAGACATATCGCCTTTAGTTTTGTATAAAATTACAATTATGAAGTATTATTGACGAATTTTACCAGCAAATTAGTGCATACCTTTTACAGACATTATTACTATTTTATTATAATAAACTATTAACAACTTTAGCTTAATTTAAATGCTTTTAGATCTTATTAAGTAGGTGTTGGTGCAATTTTAATACATAGATTAACTTGAATTTAAAATTAAAAGACATTTTATTTATTATTCAGTTTATAAAATCTTTTTTGAAAATTATAAGCGATAATATAGATATTGTCTTTCCTATTCATATTCTGACGCATATTCTTAAATTTATGTTATTTAAATTTATTTGGAATTTAAAAAATTTCCGTGCGGAAACTCCACAATCGATTACATGATTACACTTTTTGTAAACAACTTGAAAGAGTTATTTATAGCGTACAGCGATTTCAATGTCAATAAAAATAAATATTGATTATATATTCAAATAGCAATGTTAATTTCAGCATATCCATTATAGTCACGCCTCTGGGCAATGCTCTTACCCCAACCCAAATGCGTCGTATGTATGCCTCGTGTTTGCAAATAGGGCAATGGAAATAGCATTGACAAATTAGTAAAGCCCGATTTTTAACCTATGATTGTAGACAAGATTTTGCTTGACAATATTTCACCCTAAAGATCCTAAATTAGTTTTAGGTTTTCTGAATTATGCAATTTATGTATATATCACAGCACGTTCCCAGTTTAATTATACCAATCCAGACCTAATAAATATAAGTGCATTATTTAAATTTTCAGCACGTTTGTGTCATAAAAACAATAAATATTAACGCCAAATTAAATGTCAATCTTGTTAGTGACAATCAGTGCGCATTCGGGGCGCTTAAAGTACAGATCGCTGTCGGATATTCAAAATTAAACTGAAAATAAATATATATTGCAAAATTTTTGAAAATAGAAACTGTTACAAATCTTTCAAGATGTTGTTTCTCTGTGCTCGAGAAGAATACACAGCCGAAGAGCTATTCAAAATAAAGCAATTGCGTCAACTGCTGGAGAGTAAGAGAAACTCGTTTTCTAACATATCTTCCAGGAAATAAAGTTCTCAATGTCTTTGATAGAATCCGAAGAGTTGCAGGTAGGAACGGATGAGACATTTCTGACAAAGTTCCTGCACTATACACGCTGGGATACATTTAAAGCCTATCAGGCCATACATGCTTACTACGATTTCAAGCTGAAGCATCCAACATGGATGGCTCATCATCCCATAGAGTATTATGCCAAAGTTTTCTATGCTACGAATTGTCGATTTATAATGCCGCAGACAGATAAGAATGGACGTGTTCTGTTGATTTTTAAGACTGTAGATGCGTTTCAACAATTTCCTGATTATCTGCAGCATTTGATTGAAATGGATGATCTCATTTTTGAGTCACTGTTAATGTTGCCACGTGTGCAACAGAACGGCATAACGGTAATTTGTGATTTACAGGGGTAAGCTTTTAATTACATGTAATATGTGAGCTTTATTAAATATTAATTTGTTTTCCTTTATTGACAGCACTACACGTAACTTTCTGCGTCAATTCTCTCCAAGCTTTATGAAGATCGTTAATGAGAAGAACGGTATTTTACCCTTTAGTCAGCGAATTGTGCACATAATTCAACGTGGATTTCTCATGCATGTAACATCATCTCTGTTTCTTCCTTTTATGAATAAAGAGTTCAAGGAAAGGGTAAGTAGAGAAATAAGAGTTTATGTTAGTTTGATCTAATCTTATACACCTTCTGAATAGATTTTCACGCACGATGGTCGACATTTGAATAAACTACGGGACATGGTAGGCTACGATAGTTTGCCCGCGGAATACGGTGGTCCAGCGTCAAATGTGCTGGATACGAATCTGTTGTTGAATCATTTAAACCAAAGTGCAGAGTACCTAGAGAAAATGCAGCACTATAAAAAGTGTCTAGCTTAAACCACTGATAAAAAGATTAAAAGAAAACAAATAAATAAAATAAAAAGTATTTAAATTATGTTATTTTAGTTGCAAATTGTATGATTCGCTTAGTAATAGAAACTACAAAGTCGGCGTTTTTTGGTTTAATTTTAAAAGTAACCGCCGAGTGGCAATACTCACCAGTATTGATCGATATATCGATTTCCGAGTGCTCAATATTGCGTCGATGACGAGCACCCGTATTAACTAAACGATATCTATTTATCGTATCGTTATCAATAACTTTCGATCAATTTATTTTGTTGTGAAATTGCGGCGCACAGCGAAAACATTACATTTGATTTTGTTATTTTTTTCAATGGCTTCAAATAAGGTAAAGAAAAGGAATTAATAAATCTATAAGAGTTTGATGAAAGCCTTGTGTTTGCAGGAGTGTCTGGTTGTCGTGTTGGACGTGCGTAGCTGCGCCTCCGAAGAATTCAAATTGAAGTCTGTGAAATGTGTTGCTGAAATTCTTAAAGACAAGGTAATATTTTAAGTGCCCATATGTAAATATCAACTTCACATTTATCAATTGGTTTTCAGATTGTGACTGACAAGAAGGATTACGTATCATTTGTACTTGTGGGCTGTGAGAAAAGTGATAATGAAGAGGGCTGCAAGAATGTGGTACAACACAAGCACCCGCAGCTCTGCAATTGGGATTTGTTGCTCAGTTTCTTTGAATTTGTTAATGAGACGCCTTCTGATGAGGGAGAATGGCTTGATGGTCTCGTTGTAGCCATGAACAGTCAAGAACAAGCTGCGGTGTAAGTTTAAAAATATCCCTTTATTTTACTAAATTTAATAACGTATCATATTCATATAAAAGGTTTAAGGTCCAAAGGCGGCGTGTTTTGCTATTGTTTGATTTTAACTACATGGAACAGAATTACGAAGAATACGATAAAGTCATCAATAATTTCCTCGCAGCCGACATCGAATTAATCGTGGGGTAAGTTTCTAAGTTAGTGCTTGGCTCTTTTAGTTTAATTAGCTGTTGAGTCTTTAACTAAGTCAGTTATTGTATTAACTTGAATTATTTATTAAATTGCAGCTCTCATAATATTGCCTACATAGACAATGCAAAGACCAACTTACCGCAGGCCATTTTTCAAGCTTCACGAAAGGCCAACAGTTTTGAACTGGAGAACCAAAAAACGCTCTACAACTTGTTACCAACTGCAATGCTACGCTGTGCAACTTTAAGGAAGCATTGGCAACCGTATTTAAGGTGACGAATAGACGCCCCTGGTCATGGAATGCCAAGCTACACATTGGAACTGCGATTACGATTAATCTGCAGGGTATTATAGCCATGAAGAACGAAAGCCATATCAAACTGAAGAAGGTTTGGGGCGAGTCTGAAGAGTTGGTGAATCGCGAAGAGCGTTTCTTCATTAAGGGCACAGAGGTGACACCTTTGCCAGAAGATCTCATTGATGGCTACATGCTAGGTGGAACACCAGTGCCCTATGATGAGACTCTTGTTGAGCTGCCACCACCACATCCCCCAGGTCTACATTTTCTGGGCTTTGTCAAGCGCGACCAAATTCCTGATGCATACTTCTGCGGTGACTCCTTGTATATGTTGGTGCATCAGAAAGGTAATACGACTTCTGGTCAGAAGTTAGATGCCTTGGTGCGAGCACTAATTTTGCAGAAAAGCGTCATACTTTGCTGGAAGATCTTTAGTGCCAAGTTTAACACACCACGTATTGTGGTATTAGTGCCGCAAGAGTCTACAGATAATCGTCCAGCTTGTCTGTACATGATTGAAATGTCGTATCATGCTCAGCATCAGTTCTGGGACTTCCCAGCTCTGCGCACAGAGAAAACTGAATGCAGTTCAGATCAATTGCAAGCTGTTGATAAACTTATTGACAGCATGGATCTGGAGTGTACGCTTAAAGACACTCAGCAGCCCAGACAGCAGAGGCAGAATGATTTACTTCCTTTCGATGGTCTGCCCAGCATTTTCGAGCAAAATGTGATGGACGTGCTGGAGAGAAAGGTTGTCTGTAAATCGACAAATGATGCTGACCTCCACGCAACATTTAAGGACAGAAACTTTGTTGAAATCTTTTGGAGTGTACCCGAACCTATTGAGCAACAATCCAAGCAAGCAGCAGCGGCACTTACAAAGCTCTTTCCACTAGAGCGTAGTCATGCCTGGCAAGAGAAACTCAATGCCATGGAGCTTGAGCAGAATGCTCTGCCGCCCATCAAGCAGGAGCAAGGGGATGGTGAGGAATCCATTGATATTATTGATAGTGTGGGTTTAATGACGCCCGTCCAAGATTACAATCAGTTGCTGAGACAAGTTCGCTCCATTTCAAATACTACCCAAAGAGATGCACAATTCCAATCTCTATCGGCACAGATGCGAGTGGTAATTATAACTTTTCTAGAGCGCAATAAGTTAAATGTGGAGGAGTTAGCCAAAGTGTTGGAAGTCTATCGAAATAGTTGCCTGGAGTTCAACAGCTTTGCAGAGTATGATCAATTTACAGGGCAGGTAAAAGACAAATTGAAAACGAAATCAAAAGAGTTTTGGCAAAAGATTGTGGTGGAGAAACAACTTGGACCTCTTGTTCTGGGAGAGCCAACACTCGAAGATGAGCTCCGTCTAAAAGCGTACTATACTCTGCCCTCCGAAGAAAACAATGATGATGAAATGCAGGAGATTTGAAATGATACTTTCCTTGCTACATTTATACGTATTACACATTTTGTACATTAAGTTTATTTGCATTTGCTTAGCAGAAAGTGATAAAATATGTAATTTCTCAATTAAAACATTTACCTAATATGTATTGTTTTGTATTCCAAAATTTACGAAATAAATTAAAGACTATGCTGTTACACATTATAATTTTATATTTCAATTAAAGTTCTTTGTTAAATGAATTTAATGATATTCAAAATACTTTACAACGCACGCTAAATGTACACGACAAGGGAATAAAAAATTACTTAAATTTCATATGTAATAATTTTCGTTGATGCATAACAAATTATTTAAAAATTATAAAGGAAACAATAAAAAAATACAATTAGCTTAACAAGAAAAAGGATTAAGGAACAATTTTATTAAGTTACATCAATTAAAATACACTTGAAAATTTACGAATTGGTGCGTTAAATAAGCAAGGTTAATAAAACACGTATTTGTGCATTTTTCCATGTTCGAGTGTGTGTGTGTGTGTTTGTGTGTGTGAATGACAAACATTAAATACGTTATAATTTCCTTTAACACATTCTGCGTAACGTCTGAAGCAAACTTTTGGCATGTCCTTTTATTTGTCCAAGAGACAGCAGAAAGTACATGCAATAAATAAACTTTAAAGTTGTCGTATGTCGCAGCCAAAAACGATTTTCCACTTGGCTTTTCCCACTAGTCAATATTCAGTGAGGACATCAGATCCTCCACACTGAAAGGAATAAATAGCATAGAATAAGTGTACAGTAATAATTATAAAATGTAAGAATAATTGGCAGGTATTTTACACTTGAACGCACGTAATATCTAGATCCTGAAAGGCCACGCCCAGCCAGGCAACAACGAGGCAATAATGCTGAAAAAGTTGCAGCAATAGCTCGCCTTCGTCCAGCATCTCCAAACGCTCGATACGTTGTCGCTCTGATGACGAAATGCTATCATATACCTGCACCATATCCCAGGCACGTGCTCCACTCCATCCGCAATCCTTGAAGCGATTCGTTTGAGTCTCTAGTGATAGACAGGACTCCACGCCAGCCAAACTACAGCCACGACTGCGTAGATTATTGAGCATAACATCGCCAAATCGATCGTTCATGTTAACCTGAAAGATTAAGATTTCAATTTAGTTATAATTTAATGCAATATAATTATCGTTTAATTCGAACCTGTTCATAGTTGACAAAAACGGCAGCTTGAAACTTCTGTGCTATCCATTTGAGCAGATTTCTACAGTTTTGTGCCTCAATGTAAACTAGCACGCATTCCGCTAAAAAGATTGTAGGTAGCGTGTAGTCAACTTCGGCTTGTTGTAACTTATTGTCCACCTCATCGAGATTGCGCAAATCAACGCCCATCAGATGATAGCTGGGTCCATGTAAGTCCGTCGGACTCAAACGCACCTCTCCATCCTCATCATGAATTTTGGCCAACAGCGCCTTGTTTCGTTTGATTGTATAGCATTTGCGTGCGGTTACTGTTGGGAAGTCCAGCTCAATAAAGTTCTTCACCTGGTGCGCAGTGTCCCTCAAACGAAAGTATAGTGTATCGAAACCACAGCCCAGGTTGATAATCTGGCAGTTCCCAGCGGTTTTCTGCAATAGTCATGGCCAGTTAGCGTTATAAGTTAAGTGCAAGGCCAAAGTTGGGGCGTGACGCACAAACGCGGCACATGCGCAGCATCAGTCAATGTTGCAACCAATGCAACAGGATTCAGTTTTCAAATTCAATGCCAAAGTTCGGGATGGCACTTGACCTTAATTTGCGGCACGACCAGACATTTGGATGGTGACAGACATGAGACTCATGCTAAGCAACTAGAGATGCGAGCTTTATAATTGGAAAGTCACGATTTTAAATTTTTTGAGCAAACAATAAGACGAAATGATGGGCTTGCTGCAGCAAAAGGGGGCTTTGTAAAATACTAGATTAAAACATGATCTGAATAGGATATAGGATATATACACTCGGGTGTTGCTACAAATACAAATTATATATACTTAATTGGGTCGCATTTCGCATTTGACAATCCTAATAAAAACTTTGTAGTTATTAATTACTAATGGGTCTAAAATGAAAATTTATATTGAAATTAAACTTTATGTTTAATCTAGATAAACTATAACCGACGACTCAAATTCAATTAAGGTATATTTAGGGATAGGGATTTTATATCAATTATTGGTTTTCTTTGTTTATGTTTATAATAATATTTAACGATTCACATGATATTAATCACCAGTTTCGTCACGTGCGTATCTCTAGTAAAAAAGTGCATTTTACATGATGCGCATGTCCCGTTATTAATAGTTTGCTGTTTACTGCAACCTTCAGAAGAGATGCAGCAACTACAACTACAACTAACCTTCAGAAACTTCTCCACACACATTTCAACGCCCTTGACTCGTGCAAAATATCCACGATTTATCTCCGGCGCTTTCCTATCCTGATTGCGTACAAAGTAACCAATGTAATCGTCCTTCCAGTAGCCAAGGCGCACAGCACCTCGCTTGCAATCGCTGGCATCGTCATTGGTGGCTATGACTGCTTCATCACATGGATGAAACTTGTGTGTGGTATTATGTGCAGCTCCTCCGCCCGCCGATGGAGGCTCCATGACGGCTGCTTTAATGTGCCTGTCCAATCTCTGCAAGCTCTTGTTGCGCACTTGTTATACCACTCACTGCACCCGATGAGAACGGCACTCGATGTTTGCAGCACACACGGATTGAACTATTTGTAAACACTTTTGATTATTCTTTTGTACGATTATTTTTGTCTTCCTAGGAGGATTGTTGAAAAAATATTGATGTATCGATAGTTTGATAGATATCTATCGCAATGATATATTTGTGCATGATATTCTTATCTGACAATAATATCGCTATCGATATTTTTGGGCGATATTTTTATTACTTTGAAAATATCAAGGCGAAACAAAAAGTAAAGCTATTTAATAAAATTTGTTCTTTACATATTATGACAAACATCTCGGGAATGTAGTTAAGTAAATGACAAAAAGGGAATGAGTGAAGGGTTCTGATCAACAAAAATGTATAAAATGTAATGCCTTTATTTGTTCTAATTTAGAATTAAATTTTGAATTTACTCTTATTGTTTATTATAAATTAATTTAATGTTATTTAACTTAAGCGCCAAATTCGAAGGAAGCAATAAGTGTTGGTAAATCTGAAAATATACGACTGATTGTAATCGATGTATCGTTTGTTGAGTCTGTCAAGGCGCGAATTTACAATTTAAATATGGGCTCATAACAGCGCACACTATACTTGGACCAATTTAGAAGTAACAATTAGAAATTACTTAATATGTTTACATTTGTGCATATTATCTCGAATGTACTCATTAACATAAGTATAATTGTGTTAGCCACTAAGCACTGTAGTAATTAGCAAAACACGCAAATACATACGAGCTTTTATATGTATGTACATATATGTACTTATTATTAAACGTAAACAACGCGTGCCACAATTGAGTCAAAACTTAACTCCATCATCCAAGTGCTTTAATTGTTTCCCGCATCTTTGACATCGGAAGCGACGGCTGTTATAATTAAAATCGTCAGCTACGCCCAAGACACCGAGTCTTCAACTCAATAAGACGGGGTCAAAATGGGAACTGGCTTTAATTGTTGATTCGTTTTACATTTACTATGTCGGTGAATGAATCACAACCCCAGCTAGAAAAGCTTAGTTTCTTTGTAAACAGCAGAATAAGAAATTATGTAAAGTGCGACTATTTGTTATGCAAAATATCTAATTGAGCCGACAATTTCAACTAACTGAATCATCTGTACTATCACAACGGAGCATCTATAGAAACTTGGAACTATAGACTGATGCCCTTAATTAGGTTAATCACAAAAGACCTTTTGAACCCAGTCAATGGGGTTATAAGCGGCCTAACTTCAGTTCTGCCACAAGTCAAGGGCTTGAACTGTATTTTGTATTGTAATTCAATTATATAAATAAAATTTTACACCTTTTCAAGTTTGCATATCTGAAACATAAGAAATTGCACGTTGCACTGGGAAATAATAAGAAATATAAAAATAAAATAAATAAAAAACTGTGATACCTAACAACACAAGTAAACGAATTTAACAATTCCAATATTTAACAAAAACTTTGATAAACAATTTAAAAAAAAAATTTTATAAGAACAATATACATATTTAAACAAATTTAATTTTAAATAAATAATTTTAGATAAGAGCTGTTTAATTACTATATTTATATAGGTAATACAATTATATTACCTTCGATTTGTCCCTTTTATGGGGGTGAGATCCGACCAGTGCTGTCAATTCAGTTTTTACCCGTCAAATCTAGCTGTTTTTAAAAGCCAACGGCGCGAAAAATTTGTGAATTACGGGAAGCGGGGTTCAGGATTCTGTAGTTTCTTAACCTTTTTTAATTTTTATTTAAACTGCAGCTTTTCGTCTATTTTTCAGAAATTTGTCAGTTTTTATTCTGAATTATTTCGTTTCTTTGAGTTCTCTTTCCGCAAGAAACAGCATTTTGTTCTGGTAAGTAGTTGTCGGCACTGGCTCCGACGCTCTCTTCCCTCTCAATATCACTCTTCCGCTCTCTCATTGTGACATTGCCTCTTGCACCCACACTCGTTCTCTTGCTCGGTGAGTGGCATGTTGGTTAGTTGGGGACGTTGGGAGCCACTTGCCGCTTCAGTTTGGTTGTAACGTTCGTGAGCGTCGGTTGTGCGAGTTGAAAGCTGCGCGCGTCACATACAAAAATTCACTCAGGTGTGTGTGTATGACTCAAAATCAACTGTTGGTAACAAGAGCATAGTTACACTCACGTAAGCCAGTTCAGGTGTGTGTGTGTATGTGTTAACAAAGCCAAAACTAACCTTCAAAAGTATGAGTATAAAATGCATGTGCGTGCATTTGCATTGGTATAATGCGTATTTGTGTGCTGTGTTTGTGTTAGTGTAAGCCATAACTGCTGCCGCTCTGCGGTTTTGACTCTCATTTTGACGTTTTGTTTGACTCTGGCTGGCTCTCTACCTGAGACCTGGCTTAAAACTCAAAAACGGTCATTTCGTTACGTTTACGTTTTTCTTGCTTATTTCGTAAATTGTGAGTGTTACTGTTTGGTTATTTTTTCGGGGCGTTGGCGCGTATTTAAAGAAAGTTAATATATTTCTGTTTCCCACAACGAAATTAATGAATAAGCCAAATTGAGTGATATACTAAAAAGAACTCTTAGATTAGATAGTGCAAAAAGGTCAAAACGATAGAATACACATATACAATAAAAACAAACAAAAATACGCAACAAGTTGTTGTCGTCATCAATTGGAGCATAACTGTAAAACAAGTGAGATTAAAAATCAGCAGCAGCAGCAACAACAATTGGATTGGGCCAACAACGCGACTCAAGCTAACACACACATGAACGTAAATAAATACGTGCTCACGTACACACTAAGACAACGACACCTGCAAACGCTTCACTTTCAACGTTATCGTTGCGTTTTATTGTTTGCTTTGTGATTGCGAAAATACAGAAAAACTTACCAAGTGCCTAAGCAATGAATGTGATTCACCAGCAATAACAACAGCAACAACAACAACAACAAAGAGTAGCCCAATAAATAAATGTAATGTGATATGAAATTTCCCGCAAGTTACCGTTGCCAAACATTCTGCAAAAAGGGTGACAACACTCTACATTTTCTGCAGGCTTTGCATTTCCGACCCTTCTTCATGTTTCTTTTTTTTTTAGCAAGAATAAGCAGAAGTAGGTAGATGTAGAATGAAGCAGGAGAAGAAGACCAAGCATATTTTGAGTGTAACACCCGTAACCTGAGGCGACTGCGTTGGTGGCTGCAGGTTAATGCACTTTATTTGCATGTAGCAACATCACCAACAACAACAACAGCAACTCCAAAAACAACAGCAACTTATGTGTCTGTGTCAGTGTGTGTGTCTGAGTGAGTCCTTGTGCCAGTTTACGTTGACGTTGACGTCGCCGTTACCACTTGCTGCAATAGAGCCGACTTTTTGTAATTGAATGCCAATAGTTTAGCTCAAAGTTGTTGTTGCTGCTGCTTGGGAAATTTCACACGGGCAATTTCAATTGCATTCATAATATGTATCTACAGTTAATCGAGTTATTGTTTTGACAAAACGAAAAATGCAAATATTGGTTTTAGCTTGTCCTAAAAATCTTTTACCTCGTACCTTTTTCTTGGGTAGCAGGAAAAGCAAGTACAACTTCTGTGTTTTTAAAAAGTTCTGGAAACTTTGCCGCAGATTGTGATTAACATTTTAAAGACATTTCTTAACTATTTGTGATTTATTGTATTTATTATTATTATTTTTAACCGATTGTTCCTATGGCACCTATGTATATGTATGATATAGTTATCCGATTTAGCTGTTTCCGACCTGACCGGTACAAACATTTCGCTTTCTGGTAAATTTCGGGAAACGGTTCCAGTTCCGATTCCGGTTTTATTTCCTGGTCAAAACAATTATTTGACAAACTGTATGTATGGAAATATTTATTTGCTACCTTGGGAGCTGTTGTTTTGGTAGGAAGTATTTTAAGCCCTAGCAACCGGGGTGTTTTTAGTATTTCAGGGCATATAAACATACACATATTTTTTACGTTCTTTTAAAAATTTATTCATTAGTCTTAAGTTACGGAAAAGAGCGAAAACAATATTTAAAAGTATTAAATTTCTAATTTTTATTCCTTATAAAAAGAGTGTAAAATGCTTTTAAATTGGATTTAGTCTTTCTTAAAATTGTTTTACTTATTTCTATAACCATACCCATTAAAAACAAATAAATTAAAAGAATGTAACCATTTCTTTTTTAATTGGTAATGCCATCTAGATAATATTTATTGCATTTAAAAATGTAAACTTTCGAAACGATTTTATCTTTCAAAATATTTAAAATAATGCTGTGAAGTTAAATTTCGGCACCTATTTCTTTTTCCTATCACTTTTTAGTACCAATTTAATTTAAAATATATTAAAATTCAATAAATTGTAAATGATTAATTTAATATTGATGAAATTTAAATTTGCATTCGAAATTATTTCTAAATTTATATCATTGGTTCCTTTTACATTCTTTTAAACTCTTTTAAAATTTAATTTAGTTATCCATTGAAGTGCTTTTTCTCATTACTATTTAGTTACGCAATTCAATTTCAATAAATTAAAGCATATGAAAATTGTAAATGTTTAAAATGATCTGGATTATATATTTATTGCCCGCCTTTCTCTTACAACAAATATGTAAATATTCTGCTATTAAAGTTTCTACAACTATAAACTTTGGAATGATGGCATTTGAATCATTAACACCATCTCGACTATTGCGATTATTTACAGCTAGCAAATGTAGTTAATTAATTGCAATGACATGACCTTTTCCTTTCTGCACTCGGTGAACAATTAAGCAATTAACTGCGACTCCGTTGCAGACAATGGTGGTAATCTGAATCACTCAATGGAGCTCCATTGGAGCAACTCCCATCACATGCGCCATGCATTTGACTCCAATTTGAAATTATAGTACTCGCCAAGTCGCATTTGATGCTGTAACTTATTTTTAGCGCATTTTTTCTATATCGTTGTGTGGAAGTGGAAACGGGTTTGTCGGTCTCTTGGTCTCTTGACTTCTATCGTCGACTTAACGCATAAAACAAACAGCATATATACATACATACATGAAGTTAACATAATGGAAAACCAGTTTGGTCACTCTTACTCACCGCTGAGATTTGTTGTTTATTAAACGTGTGTGTCCAAGTAACAACAATAATAAAATGTTTACAAAATTAAAGTTGTTAATAGTTGGGATCCTAAATAAAAAGATGCAAGTAAACAAACCATCTAGATGGGAACCAGAGTAAAGCTGGAATCAAGGCTACTGATTTACTAGTCTATGTGGGCGTTGACAAGCTCCTAACAGAGCTAGCATTGAGAACACCTCGGGTTACAGTTGGACAACTTTAGAATTTCAAGCTGTCTTCAAGCTCACACATCTGATACAGCTAGAAGAATGTTAAGAAGTTCGTTTCTATAACAAGTTATGTAGACCCTTTCCGGCTACCTGAGCTTTAATTCTTGACTTACTAATTGAACATACTTACTATCTCATTCTTTTGAAGCTTTGATATGAGATTCCTTCATTGCATCAACTGAAAACAATTATCTTCTTAACAACAATTAATGCTGGTGGGAAATCTTGCGTTGAAGTAAAAGGTTACTGGGAAAACAAAAACATATGATCTTCTACAAAAGATGTGGAGCAACATTTAAATAAAGCTACGGAAATTAATAATTTAAATCAAACATTTAAATGTACAATACATTTATTAAATTTACCTCGTCAATGTTTATAAGCAAACAGATTTGAGTGTTTTAAAGGGTTAATTTCACATCTTGAATATTTAAAGAATCAGTAACCTAATTTAGAAAATTGTTTCAAATCAGAAAATGAAAGTGAAAAAAACTGATTACTTTTACTATTACTTTGGCTTATTTATATATACATTTGTCTTGAATATCAAAAATTAAAAAGTCAAATAAATAGCCTTAAAGACTGTTTCAAATAAGAAAAATTTTAAGAGCATAATTTTAATAATACTATTAACATTTTCATTTATTTTTTTAATTAGATCAAAATGACACACAAATTTAAATATCGCGACAAATTGAAATGTCTAACTGGCATATTTATGGTATTAATGGTATTCTATACACTGCCCAAACACATTGAAGCACAAACTCGAGATCCTCGATTTTATTCCCGACCGGGTGTCGACTATCAATGGCCAAATCCTGGAGATCCAGATTACAGGTGAGTTGTACAGATTTTCTTCAGCAAAAATATCCCAAAATTAACCTATGATTTTCAGAACTTACACGTTTAACGATCGTCGCTACGGGCATTATCAACCAAATGGTTATGGAGCCAATTATCCCGGCAGAAATCCACCCGGACAATATCCTCAGGGCATGCCCAATGAAGATCGGTTTCGATTTGATCCGGTGAGTGTATTTACTGAATTTCGTGCACCTATTAATCAATTGACGCTGTGTTTAATCAATTATAACGGTTGACACAAAAGTTGACCCCAAAAGACAGAGACAACAGATAGTATGGTCCATAAATGAACAATGAGAGGCCATTGAGAACTGTGAACTGAGAACTGATCTCTTGACTGATCCACACACATCTTCGTAATATCAAAGCAATAATCTTAATTAAGTTTTCATGCGTTCGAAACGTCTGTGAATCCGACGTAATCAATTACACATGTTACCCATCCGCCTCCAACAATAACAAATGACAAACAAGCAAGTAAGCTCTAGTTGAAAGTACTTGACCTAAGATACCCAGCATCTAGGCCCTTAGATAACTTAGTAGGTACACCTCTATACAGACATGGACAAATGCTTTTCTACTGTTGATAGATACAAAAACACATGCCTTTTTAAGCTCCATTGTTGGATGTAATTGTAGATAATTTAATTTTAATTTGTATTTTTGAAAATTCAGAGATAATGAATAATTCAAATAGCTGTCAAAAAGACATTCCACATTAAAATCGGTTAAGTTCTGACAAAGTTATGCTTAAAAATATTAAAAGCATAACAAAATAATTGTTGCTTAAAAGAATACTTTTATTTATTAGTGGAATATCAAAGATAATTTTATTTCTTGAAAAACAACAACAACTCTAATATATTCCTAATTCAATTCACAGAATGATCCCAATGCGAGAACACAGTTTCCTGGTGTCTTGGCCGGCTGGCGTGAAGATTTACAGGGTAAACAACGAAGGGATTCGTTGACACTCGAACGAGATGTGTTTGTAACAACGAACTATGGTCAAGTGCAGGGTTTTAAGGTCTATATGTATGATAATCCCGATCCGAAATCGTTCTATCGACCCTATCACTCTACTGTGGATCGTGTTATGGGAGAGTGTTCGGTATTTTTGGGCATTCCATACGCCTTACCGCCCACATTTGAAGGACGCTTCAAGCCACCGCGTTTGCATCGTGGCTGGCAGCTGTTGCAAGCAGTGGACTTTGGACCAGCTTGCCCCCAACCGGTGCGCTATACAGGTGCAACCAAAGGTGTCATGGACATGGATGAGGATTGCCTTTATCTGAATGTATATTCACCCAAGGTAAACATTATCAATTTTTAACCAGATTATCCTTTAAAAAAAATTATTCATTCAAAAAATGTACTGTAAAATTGTCCTATAATTGAAGATTTCAAGATATTATCACTATAGGGAGAGCCCAAAATCGAATTTAACTACATTTTAGAAATAAGTTACTAGTTCATTTAATTTGGACTAGATAATATTTAAAACCCACTTTCTTAACGTTTATTTCTCTTAAACGTTAAAAAGTTTTTCTTAGTCCTTGGTCACCTTGAATTTGGGTAGAATTTTCTCAAAAAAAGGACACAATTCTAAATAAAATACGATTTTTTTCATAAACATGAGGCAATTTTTCTGATAATTAAGAATTTTTGTATTTCATGGGAGTATTCTTTCTACATTTTCGATATACAAGTACATATATTCGGTAAATTTGCCCTAACTTTAAGATGCAAATTTACCGAATATACGTGTATATCGAAAATGTAGTAAGAATTTTCTCATAAGAATTAGGGAAATTGTTTCTTAGTTATAAGGCGATGCACCCTACATAAATATCTATATCCATCAATCTCTTACAGACTGGCGCTGGCGTTGTGGCTCAAAAGTATCCGGTTATGGTTTATATACACGGTGGCGAGTTTGTTCGTGGCGCCTCCAATCTCTTCCAGGGTCACATGCTGGCCTCGTTTTATGACGTGGTTGTGGTCACACTGAACTATCGACTTGGTGCCTTGGGTTTCCTGTCGACAGCCGATGAGAACTCGCCTGGCAACTATGGCATCTTGGATCAGGCCATGGCTCTCAAATGGGTTCACGATAACATCGAGTTCTTTAATGGAGATCGTGATTCAATTACATTGTTTGGTCCTGGAGCTGGTGCCGCTTCGGCTGGAATCTTAATGGTAGCTCCACAGACACGCAATATTGTGAAGCGTGTGATTGCCCAGTCCGGTTCAGCTTTAGCGGATTGGGCATTTATCCAGGACAAGTATAGAGCGATGAATACAAGCCGTGTGCTGGGTCAAGTGCTTGGCTGTTCCATAGACTCTTCCTGGAAGCTGGTCAACTGTCTGCGCACTGGACGCAGCTTCTACGAGCTGGGCAATGCGGAATTCTCTCCTCAGGTGGGCAGCTTTCCCTGGGGTCCTGTTTTGGATCATAATTTCACACTGCCTGCCGATGATTGGTACGAAGGTTGGCGAGAAAAGGATTGGCGATTCCTAACCCAAACACCCGAGACCCTGATACGTGCTGGAAGATTCAATAAAAACATACAGTATATGACGGGTGTAACCACACAGGAGGCGGCTTTCTTTGTGGCTCAAAATGAATCCTTGGCTCCTTATTACGAAGTAAATGGACGCTTTTTTGAGCAGAAAATAAGGGAGCACGTCTTCCGATATAACTACACCTTAAATCCAAACGGTGTCTACGAGGCCATCAAATACATGTACACATATTGGCCAGATCCCAACAATAATACCATCATCCGAGATCAATATGTTAATTTGCTAAGCGATCTCTATTATCGTGCACCAGTTGATCAAATGGTCAAGTTATTGCTGGAACAAAAGATTCCAGTTTATATGTATGTTCTAAACACCACCGTGGAGGCATTAAATCTTCCCCAATGGCGAAAATATCCACACGATACGGAGCGTTACTTTTTGACTGGGGCTCCCTTCATGGACACTGAATTCTTTCCCAAAAAGGAGCATCTGCAGCGCAACATGTGGACGGATAACGATCGCAACATGAGTCACTTCTTCATGCAGACCTATTCGAACTTTGCTAGATACGGGTAAGTGGAGAGAACGAGATCAAGGATACGAAGATACAGTTACTGAGTTTACTTTACTAATGATCCTTTCTATATCCACAGCAATCCGACGCCGCAACAAGTGCTGGGCATGCACTTCCAGCGCGCATATCAAGGAGAGATTCGTTACCTGAACATTAACACCACCTACAACTCCTCGATCCTGCTCAACTATCGACAGACCGAATGCGCGTTCTGGACGCAATATTTGCCAACAGTTATTGGGGTTCTGGTGCCCACATATCCGCCTACAACCGAGTATTGGTGGGAGCCCAAGGAGCCACTGCAAATAGCCTTCTGGAGCATGTCAGTGGCATGCTTCTTCCTCATCGTGCTCGTCGTCATCTGTTGCATCATGTGGCGCAATGCCAAGCGGTAAGTTAAAAGCAGGGAAATAAGAGTTATGAGTTTGAAAATCGAAACCGAAAAAAATTAATACTATTTTATTTTCGGACTTTATTAATTAAATTTAAAATTTGTTTATTGTCTAAATTGTTGTTTTAGTAAAAATTTAATTTAAAACCTATTGGTATTCTTTTCTCAGACAATCGGATCGGTTCTACGATGAGGATGTCTTTATCAATGGCGAGGGCATGGAACCCGAGCAAGATCCACGTGGTGTAGACAATGCACACATGGTAACCAATCATCATGCACTGCGTTCACGGGATAACATCTACGAGTATAGAGATTCTCCATCAACTAAAACGTTGGCCAGCAAGGTGCACACAGATACTACATCACTGCGCTCGCCTAGCTCACTGGCCATGACCCAAAAGTCTAGCAGTCAGGCCTCCCTGAAGTCGGGTATCTCGTTGAAGGAGACAAATGGCAGTCTGGTCAAATCGGAGCGTGCAACGACCCCACGTTCCCAGGCCAATGGAACGACTGTCAAGGCAGCGCCACCCATTGAGGAGAAGCGTCTGCTACAGCCCATCTCGAGTACGCCTGTACCGCAGCTCCAATCCGAGCCAACGAATCGTTCCAAGCCAGCCAGCGTTGCGAGCAGTAGCAGTCGGAGCACCACGCCCGTGCCCTCGGCACGCACCACAACGACAACAGCCACACTGACAACGCAGCCAGCTGTCCAGAAAGTGGTGCAGCCAACAGTGCAGCAAGTGGTGCAGCCAGCGGTGCAACCACGACGCACACAACTTGTGGAGGGGGTGCCACAAACATCTGTCTAGTAACCGCTCTCTAAGCGCGGGATGTGCTTAGAGAGTGTTTTATCAGAGCCTTTGAATGAACAACAAAACCATGTAACATTGACATTGGAGTAAGTTCTATCTATCTTACATTCACTTCTTTATCTAATAAGTATATTCTGCTTTACCAACAGATTCCACAGTTAATGGAGTATTCCTGCATAAATAGTTGACATTTCAATAGCGCCAGAAGTTTAGTTTTTTAAATTTGTTTAACATTTAGTTTTAGGTTATTTATAATTTGTATTTAAACAGATCTGTAAGATCTCTTGAACCACTCTAAATGTAGCTAACTTAATTAAGCATTTCTATTTTCCTTTATTGTTTTTTTTCACAATATTTGTTAAGTTCGACAACCCAACGAATACGAATCCATAT
Source organism: Drosophila testacea (assembly GCA_035043265.1). Lineage (NCBI taxonomy): Eukaryota > Metazoa > Arthropoda > Insecta > Diptera > Drosophilidae > Drosophila > Drosophila testacea. The sequence continues at coordinate 432,166 of JAWNND010000661.1, forward strand.
CAATGACATTCCATAGAATAGCTGTGACCCTCTTTTGAGGCGATGCCTTTCAATGTACATACATCTTGTATTAACAAAATATACGTATAAGTTATAAATTTAAAATTGTAAATTGATTTAAGCAATGTCCGTAATTCAATTAAGATTCAGCTAATAAAATATTTTTATATTCTAAACAAATATGATTTTAAAAATAAAAAAAACTGAATCAAACTAATCAGAGCACCTATAGAAATTCCCATTATAATCACATAAATTTTATCCGTCTACCTTTTTAATTACTAATTATAAGACAAGTGCCTTTTGTGGATCTAGCGTAGAGTTAAGTAAATGTACTCATATATATATTTAGTTATATATGTATGTAAGTATGTATATTATATGTATGTTTTATGTGTCGCATATATAGAACCAAACGACCATACAGATCAGTGTGAACCGTCCAATAATTTTTATGTTTTCATGTGAAGCGTGTAACTTGTTTATTTTATATGTTTATGTATATATAATATTATATATAGATGATACGATCTATTGTTTACATGTGTGAAAACATAGAAAATACACTAACATTAACATTACCATTTACATTTATATTTAGTTTATGTTTATGTTTATTGTAATATGAATTCAAATACAATTTTTAACGATTATTTCATTTGTAAAATGTCCAACGCGTGTCTTGTGTCCCTTAAATCTTCATCAAATTACATAAAATTAGTAAATAAAGTTTTCTTACTGTGCTTAAAGAGATATACATATATATATATATATATATATATATCTTGACAAAGACTTAAAGGTAAAGCGAGGCGGCAAATACAATGTCGCGCTTTAGGAGTCTTATTCCCTCGGAAAACTTGTTCTCCAAATCCGTATTGCCAATGGTCTTTGACGCCTGACACAACTGACGGAGCAACTCCTCCAGACGCCGCATGCAACGAATGATGGAGCCTTCAAAAATGTCTGTCATTTTGCAGACACTGAGGAAACTGGAACCCTTGCACCAGGCGAGCACGACATCCATTAGGAACGGCTTGAACTTATCCACATAGTTATCCTCATCCAGTTGTAGCTTACACTCCGAAGACACCTTGGCAATGCGCCGAGCCAGACTTTGCAGGGATCGCAACGGGCCGGACAATTCCGTTGCACTCTTTGGCGCCTCGGAAGATTTCTCGTCGCATACAAAGCAGGACAATAGTGCGACTGCCTGCGGTGCGGAAAGCTCATTGAATACACCATTGAAGATCATTTCAGTGATGAGCAATTCATCCGCAGAGCTCAATTCACAGGCGACGCGACCCTTGAACTCAATGACATCCCCGGGCTTGCAATATCCCATGCGTCGGAGCACACGTTTGCGATACTTTAGTTCATCCATTTGTAGTAGACTACGTGCTGCCTTTAATTCCATCTTTAGATCCCGCAATTCGGCTTGTAACGTCAATTTATCCACGTAGCGTTTGTGAACACGTTCCAATTCTGGGGATTTATGTAGCGGATGCTCCTCGAGCAGCGTCTCGAACTGCGTAATTGTTTCCACAATCTTGCGAAACTCCGAGTCCTTGATATTCATGTCGTCAATGGGATGCAGCACAGGTGGACCCAAGGGAAAGCGTTTCTTAGCCTCCTGAATGGTTTTAAGCACAGCACGTCGATTGTCCGCAGTGCGCAGATCATTTGGAAAGTAGACACGTATGGAACTTATTTGAGTGATGAGAGTATTGGCCACGGGTACGACTTCCATGCAGCCACGTCCGTTGGGTGGACACGGTTCGGTGTCGCCCGTTTTGGCCGCTTCCTCGCTGACATGCAGCAGGACATCTACTGTAACACCTGGGTCACTTTTCATTGGATTCTTTCGACTTTGTTCCTGTTTCTTAAAGTTCAATATGATGCCCCAATCGTACTCTTGCTTCCCAGCTGCCACTTTAACTAGTCGACCTGGTTGCAGGAAGGGAATCAGAAATTGTGGTTTGGTAATCCACTCACGGAATTTCTTGCCATTGAACTCAAGCTGATCTCGTATGTGATGATACGATGCAATGTTGTGTTCATCCTTGATACTCAGTTTGTTTAGTTGCTGTGTTTTCTCCTGCACCTTATCATGGAGACCGGGAAGAGCGGCCTGGTTTTGGAACTGATAAAAACTGCGTTCCAGCATATATTCTGGGTTGATTTCCTCCACGCGCAGCAGATTCAACACCATGTTGTAGGTGAGATGGAAAGCAGAGTTCAATGTGTCTGCCTTGCCTTGGACTATCTCTCGACCCACAGCGGGGGAGACCTTCTCATCAATCATCAGTATGACAATACCCTTGTCATCCAGGCCACGACGTCCGGCACGTCCAGCCATTTGGATATACTCGCCGGAGCTGATCCAACGAAAGTCCTTGCCATCAAATTTACGTGGTGCTGTGAAGAGAACTGTACGCGCCGGCATGTTAAGGCCCATGGCAAAGGTTTCAGTGGCAAAGAGAGCCTTAATTAGACCTTCGCCAAACAGAATCTCAATTGTTTCCTTGAGAATGGGCAGTAATCCACCGTGATGTATGCCAATGCCACGTCGCAGCAATGGCAACACATTCTCCACCTGCGGTAGGCGGCGATCCTCCTCGGAGAGTACTTCCATGGCATTGTGAAAGACCTCATCCACCAACTTCTTTTCATCTTGGGTGTTAAAGTCCAGCTTGGCCATTTGCATGGCATAAATCTCGCAATCCTTCTTACTGAACGAGAAGATGATGACGGGTGCAAAATTGCGTTCCATGATCATCTTAACAATCTTGAAAATGTTTGTCTGACCCGAATTGTGTCCTTTGATACCTCCCTTACGACCCTTTTGATCGCCCTTGCCAGCCTCGCCTGAAAATGAACATATTACAATTATTAAATATTAAAACAATAAATACTTATATCTTGTTTTTATTTATATTATTGGAGTTTCAGCTTGCTTTATGCTCACCTGCACTGGCCAAGACCGCCATAGCTGTGCTAAAGTTGTCCTCCTTAAATTGCCCCTTCTCATCGACAATCAAATGGATGCCATCACCGCCTGCTGGAAAGATGTAATGTTGCAAAGGCGTGGGACGATAATCCGTGTAGACAACGTGACAAGGTTGCTTGTGAAGATGGCAAACCCATTCGGCAAACTGACGGGCATTGGGTATGGTGGCAGAGAGGAACACATAGCGCACATTGTCGGGCAGCAGGATCAGTGTCTCCTCCCAAACGACACCACGCTCCTTGTCTCGCATGTAATGAATCTCATCAAAGATTACCCAGCCCACTTCACGCATTACTTCACTGCCTCGATACAGCATGTTACGTAGAATCTCTGTGGTCATAATCAGGCAGGAGGCAGATGGATTGATGGTCACATCACCAGTGACCAGACCCACATCCTGAAACTCATCTGTAAACTCACGGAACTTTTGATTGGACAGCGCCTTGATGGGCGTGGTGTAAATAACACGCTGTTTTGCGTGCAATGATTTGGCAATCGCGTATTCAGCTACGACTGTTTTACCAGCTGAAGTATGAGCCGAGACGAGAACGCTCTGCGAGTTGTCTATGCAGAGTATGGCTTGTTTCTGGAACGGATCCAACACAAATGGATATGACTTTGCCGGCACTCCTGTAAATGGCTGCAGGGGGATATACTCGTGATCTGGATGGGCCGCCACTTCGTGTGTACAGGATTCAGGTGACACCAGCTGGTGGGTGACAATCCGCACACGGAGTGCCTCCAAGGCACAATCATCCAACTCCTCAACTTTTTCATCTTTTTCTTCTTTCACTTCAGCATCAGATTCATTGTGGCCCTCTTCTGTGTCATCAGCACGTGGCCGCTTTGAAGGCTCCGCCTCTTCATCCTCATCCTTTACAGCGGTTTCCTCTGTATTCTTTGCATCCGAATTTACTGCACGTTTGCTGCCTTTGCTTTTGTTATCACTTCCTGATGCGCCTTCATCCACTTTTTGAGCTTTCGGTTTCCTTACAGGAATGGGTATCGGCGGCGCCTGCAGACTTTCTGGCGGCACTTCGTCAAAGCAATCAAATAGCTCGTCAATATCCATGACGTTGGTGTATAAAAGTTTATATTTTTAAGCAGTCACTCTTTTTCTGTAGATCAAAAACGCACGCCACTATTTGTTGTTGAAAGCATGTGGATGATTCTAGTTCTAGGAATAAACAACATGACAGCTGGCGGCGCTAATATTTTGAATATTATCCACAAGCAATTCGGGGATTTAAAATGTACTGAAAATTGGGCAACAAAACCAATACTATTGAAACTTTAAAAAAAATCCGCTTTAATTGATCTATTTTATAATTAAATGTTTTGTTTAAAAAAATCATTTTGTTAATTTGATTAAATTTATTTAACAAAAATTAGGCTACCAGATCCATCTAAAAGTCTACTTTTGAAACCATAGATGGCGATTTATGTTCCTCCGTTATTTTCCGTTAGCTGACAACACAGACAACACCTTTAAGCACAGATTTTAAAAATCTGATTTTGTTTTTTTTCCTCCGATTAGCTTTATTTAATCTTATTTATAGTTCATATGTTTTGGTTAAATTTAATATAAATATTATTGTCCAATTTTATTATTGTCCAATAAAAATATTTTTTAATTCAATTCCACCTTGGGAGTACTCATGTGAAAGCGCCACCAATGTTCATACGATAGATTTCCAGGCACCAAATCGACAGTGAACAAGTTTCGATAGTCGATAGCGCCATCGATAGTTTTGCAGCTCTCAGCGGTAGCGGACGCAGGAAAAATAACAAAAGTGAAAAAAGTAAATTTTTGTGATTTTACAAACGTTAAATGGATACTGATGAAGTAAAGCGCGGTCGTGGACGTGGTCGAGGCTCACGGGCACGTGGTCGTGGTCGCGGTCGTGGCCGAGGACGTGGAAAGAAAATTGATGACACTGGCATCCCAATCGAAACATATGAAAGTGGTATTGGTATTGGAGTTCCTCTCGCCGTGGCATCGAATAACGGAGTACTGGATGACAGTCCAACGAGCATGGAGCGTGGAGAGGATGTTGTAATGCAAGAGATCGACAAGGAGAATGAAATTGAGATGCTAACAGCCGTAGAGGAACAAGCAACACCCATCGAAAACATGACACCTCCACAGACGCTACCGCCGCCTCAGCAGGTAGCGCCGCCGCCAGTGCTGGCTCAAACAAGTAAGTATTTATGATGTCCATTTTGAATTAGCGCTCACTCTGTATCACTTTTGTAGTTGATATGGAAGCAGACATTTCACAGTTGGAAGCGCCAACGTTTACCACATTATCTCGAGGTCCACCAGAGCCAATGTTACGCTTGAAGTGGAACCACAAAGTGAGTCTCATCGGTGAGAAGGTACTCAATCCCATGATTCACTGCTGCGACCAATGCGACAAGCCAATACTCGTATATGGCCGCATGATACCTTGCAAGCACGTATTCTGCCTCAAATGCGCCCGCGCCGAGCCAATCAAGAGTTGTCCACGCTGTAGCGATAAAGTGCTGCGCGTGGAGCAATCTGGCTTGGGTACAGTCTTTATGTGCACACATGGAGGGAGTCGCTATGGCAGTACTGGGTGTCGTCGCACATATTTATCACAGCGCGATCTACAGGCTCACATCAATCACAGGCATGTGGCACAACCGCCTTTGACCGCATCCTCGGGCGTCGAGCCAAAGGTGACGGAGATGAGCGGCCTGGAGTTGCATAAGCAGCGCAAGGCGAGTAGTTGCTATGGCTCCTAACAAAAAGCACCCTGTCTAATGCTTGCCCTTGCAGCTCTCCGAGTCCTCAGCCGCCTCTTCTGCCGTTGCTGCTGTCCTTTTGCAGCAACGGTCTACAGCACGCGGTTCGGTCGGTGGCATTGGGTCTATACCTCCACCAGGTTCCACCGATCGAACCAACAACCACACGCACTCATCCCTTACTCAGGCAAATCTGGCACGCATTAACAACGCAAATGCCCAGGAGTGTCACCAGGGCAAGGCATCGTTACACCAGACCTTGAAGAAAGGCACACACAAGTCGGATACTGTCGCAGATGCCTCGTACTATAGCAGCGTCTTGGCTTCATTTGGCGGTAATCCAGGTACTGCAACAACTGGCACACCTACAGGGTCAAGTGGTACAGCTGGTGGTGGTAATGCGAGTGGTATAGGAGCATCGACGGGAACAGGTAGCAATGCGAATGTAGGTAATTCCGCTCAGTTGACAGGCGGTTATGAGACAGGCAATGCGGCAAGCGGCGCGAGCAGCAACTGGCAGCAAACGCAATATTATAGATAAAAAAAAATGAACAAAAGCTGCAATTTTATGCATGGGTCACTTTATTGATTTTGTACAAATAAAACAAGTTTGTATAGCTAAAAATCGTTATTCAAAATTCAATTGAAAATGCGCGAAACTGCCGATATCGATAAGATCGATATCATTATGATTGACTGAAAAATGGTAACCCTAAATACAACAACTATGTATTTTAATAAACATAACTAATAGCTGATTTCAATTACAAAAATATGTGCGTTTCTATACCTTAACTTACTACTTTTACTTAATGTCTAATGTCAGCGTACTAGTCACGGGCGCACTTTTCAAACTGCAGGTTGTTAATCATCGCTATCGATAACTGATGTCGTAACGATAATTCCTGAAGTCAGCTAGCTCAACTCAATTTGTAAACAATTCTAATTATAATAAAACAACACAACCAACGTTGAACTATTGTACAGCAACATTAGCATAAGTACAATAATGATTAAATTATGAGAATAACCCAGAGTCATCTGAGAATATAAGCCGAAAACCGTATTGAGGGCATGTTCATTGTGGGCAACTCAAACCAAAGTGAAAGTTTTTTATTCAATTAAAAATATGCGTAAGATATTACTCATTAGTGGAAAACGAAAATGTGGCAAGGACTTCATATCAGAAAGGCTGCAAAAACGGTAAGGAACATGTTATTTAAATTGATAGCGGCCTAGGATTTGCCAAAGTTTTACCAACAGGTTGGCGGATCGATCAATTATAGTTCGGATTTCGGAACCCATAAAAAAGGAATGGGCTCATAAACTAGAACTAGATATTAATGCAATGCTTAGTGATGGACCTTACAAGGAGCAATACAGACGTGACATGATTATTTGGAGTGATGAGGTGCGAGGACAGGATTATGGATTCTTTTGTCGTGCAGCCATGAAAGAAGCTCCAATCGAATCCGTGGATTATATCATTGTAAGCGATATACGCCGTAAAAATGACATACGCTGGTTCTACGAAACCTACGGCCATGACATGATTCGAACACTTCGACTGACGTCTCATTTAGAGACCCGTAAAGCAAGAGGTTGGCAATTTACGGCCGGGGTGGATGATGTGCCTTCAGAGTGTGATTTGGATGATAGCACCTTTGACCATGTGCTAGAGAACGATGCTGAAGACGAAAGCGGAGATCAGCTCATAGATCAACTGTTGGCCACGTTAAAGCTTACCTAAAAATGTGTCAAAGTTAAAATAAGACTCGCATTTTGAGTATGTCGCAAAACTGCTTATATTTTTTTAGCAAAGTTTTTCATTAAATATATAGTACTAGGGCTTGCCCCGCTCGCTTCGCCCGCCAACTTCGGCTCGCTACGCTCGCTGAAATCTCGGGGAAAATGTGAAGTGAAAATAGGAAACATTTCTCACAGCTATAGTGCACAGATTCCATACGTCATTTCTAATTAGATAGCGGGAATTGTAAATTCAATTTTTCCCTGTAGATGGACTTAAGAAAATAGTAATAAGTAGTATGTGAGAAACTATAGCCAGACCTTATGTCATTTCTAATTAGATAGCGGGAATTGTAAATTCAATTTTTCCCTGTAGTTGGACTTAAGATAATAGTAATAAGTAGTACTTTATATAATATAGAGAATTTACATTTACGCTGCTCGCTGTTTTAAAGTTTTCGCTGCAATTGGATTATTGCAGCAAGAGCGAGTAACAGTGCCATATACTGAAAATTGATTTTGAAAGCCGCAAACACAAATGAATCGTTACACCCCCCTCCCCCCTCCCCCACCCCTTGTCCATCTTCTTTTGATAGTTTATTAATAGCATTAAAAGCTACTGTTCCTATGGCATTAATAGCATTAAAAGCTACTGTTCCTATGGCAGCTATACGATATAGTGATCCGATCTTGACCAAATTTTCTCAGGATATAGCAGTGAGTAAGAAATACATAATCTGCGAGAGTTTGGTTGAGATATCTCAAAAAATAGCAAAGATCTTCATACAAAGTTTTAAATTTGCATCTGGTTGTTCCTATGGCAGCTATATGATATAGTGGTCCGATCTTGACCAAATTTTCTCAGGATGTAGCAGTGAGTAAGAAATGCATAATCTGTGTGAGTTTAGTTATGATAGCTCAAAAAATAACAAAGATCTTCATACAAAGTTTAAATTTGCATCTGGTTGTTCCTATGGCAGCTATATGATATAGTGGTCCGATCTTGACCAAATTTTCTCAGGATGTAGCAGTGAGTAAGAAATACATAATCTGTGAGTTTGGTTGAGATATCTCAAAAAATAGCAAAGATCTTCATACAAAGTTTAAATTTGCATCTGGTTGTTCCTATGGCAGCTATATGATATAGTGGTCCGATCTGGACCAAATTTTCTCAGGATGTAGCAGTGAGTAAGAAATACATAATCATCTGACCAAATTTTCAGGATGTAGCAGTGAGTAAGAAATACATAATCTGTGAGTTTGGTTGAGATATCTCAAAAAATAGCAAAGATCTTCATACAAAGTTTAAATTTGCATCTGGTTGTTCCTATGGCAGCTATATGATATAGTGATCCGATCTTGACCAAATTTTCTCAGGATGTAGCAGTGAGTAAGAAATACATAATCTGTGAGCTTGGATGAGATTATCTCAAAAAAGAGCAAAGATCTTCACCACAAAGTTTAAATTTGCATCTGGTTGTTCCTATGGCAGCTCATATGATATAGTGGTCCGATTCTGACCAAATTTTCAGGATGTAGCAGTGAGTAAGAAATACATAATCTGTGAGTTTTGGCTGAGATAGCTCCTCAAAAAACAAAAAAAAAATTTCATACTAAGCAATTTTGACCTTTGACCCCCCATTTTAGCCCCTTCCAGTGGGGATATCAAAAAATCCCGTCTTATTGCACGATACTTATGTCTCAGCTATGTTGTGTAAAAATTTCATCTCAATATCTTGAACTGTTTGGCCTACAGCGTGTTGACTAAGTGAGTCAGTGAGTCAGGGACAAAGAGCTTGAACCGTTTGGCCCACAGCGTGTTGACTAAGTGAGTCAGTGAGTCAGGACAAAGAGTTTTATATATATAGATAGAGAATTTACATTTACGCTGCTCGCTGTTTTAAAGTTTTCGCTGCAATTGGATTATTGCAGCAAGAGCGAGTAACAGTGCCATATACTGAAAATTGATTTTGAAAGCCGCAACACAAATGAATCGTTACACCCCCCCCTCCCCCTCCCCCCACCCCTTGTCCATCTTCTTTTGATAGTTTATTAATAGCATTAAAAGCTACCGTTCCTATGGCAGCTATACGATATAGTGATCCGATCTTGACCAAATTTTCTCAGGATATAGCAGTGAGTAAGAAATACATAATCTGTGAGTTTGGTTGAGATATCTCAAAAAATAGCAAAGATCTTCATACAAAAGTTTAAATTTGCATCTGGTTGTTCCTATGGCAGGCTATATGATATAGTGGTCCGATCTTGACCAAATTTCTCAGGATGTAGCAGGAGTAAGAAATGCATAATCTGTGAGTTTAGTTATGATAGCTCAAAAAATAACAAAGATCTTCATACAAAGTTTAAATTTGCATCTGGTTGTTCCTATGGCAGCTATATGATATAGTGGTCCGATCTGGACCAAATTTTCTCAGGATGTAGCAGTGAGTAAGAAATACATAATCTGTGAGTTTGGTTGAGATATCTCAAAAATAGCAAAGATCTTCATACAAAGTTTAAATTTGCATCTGGTTGTTCCTATGGCAGCTATATGATATAGTGGTCCGATCTCTGACCAAATTTTCTCAGGATGTAGCAGTGAGTAAGAAATACATAATCTCGTGAGTTTGGTTGAGATATCTCAAAAAATAGCAAAGATCTTCATACAAAGTTTAAATTTGCATCTGGTTGTTCCTATGGCAGCTATATGATATAGTGGTCCGATCTTGACCAAATTTTCTCAGGACGTAGCAGTGAGTAAGCCTGATGACATAATCTCAGAGTTTGGTTGAGATTATCTCAAAAGAGAGTGACTGCAAAGCAATCTGTGACCATATCCAGAAGCAGGTAGATAGCAGACCTGCATCTGGACTCAAATGTTCCTGAGATGGCAGCTGAGTAAGAAATAGTGGACCAGAGTCTGGCTAGGAGAGCCCAAAATAGCAAAGATCTTCATCAGAAAGCCAATGTAGCAGCTGGTAGTTCCTATGGCAGCTACATGATCTAGTGGTCCGATCTTGACCAAATTTTCTCAGGATGTAGCAGTGAGCAAGAAATACAATCTGTGAGTTTTATTAGGATAGCTCAAAAACAAAAATTCTCATACTAAGCAATTTTGACTCTTTGACCCCCATTTTAGCCCTTCCAGTGGGGGGATATCAAAAAATCCCGTCTTATTGCACGATAATTATGTCTCAGCTATGTTGTGAAAAATTTCATCTCAATATCTTGAACCGTTTGGCCTACAGCGTGTTGACTAAGTGAGTCAGTGAGTCAGGACAAAGAGTTTTATATATATAGATTTTGTATACTTAAATAGATAAAATAAAATGATTAGTGGGCTGTGCATAAAATTAAGGCAATGAATCTACCAGGGACCATAACAAGTTCAGTTTTTCTATTCAAAATTTTAAAATCAATATTATTTGTGAATGTTTCTTATAAATATTAACTAGAACCCCCCCCCCCCCCCCCCCCCCCCCCCCCCCCCCCCCCCCCCCCCCCCCCCCCCCCCCCCCCCCCCCCCCCCCCCTATTTTTGATATTAAAAAAAAAAAAAAAAATAAGATTAAAAAATATAAGAATAAAAATTAACTTTTGTGATACAAGTTTAGTATAAAGTTTATACTTTCCCAGGATACTTAATCCAAATATAAGTATATCTGGGATTTTAAATCGCATTCAAACAATTTTTAAAACAACTCCCTTTTTGTGATCCCTGAATTCTACTAAACACGCTTAGTATGTGATATTTTAGCCCTGGAGATTGTCCTCTGACATGAGTATGCGCAAACTAGTTACGTTAACACGCTCGCTGGGATTGAGCTGATCATCAAAGCACTGCAATGGTAGCTGTGTCTTCCGCAAATCCTTCTCCACAGAACGCGATCGCAAATGGATGCGATTCTTGTTGACACAGCTAAGGGGAGTGCGTTGTGTGCTCTTTGGAGTGCTTTTCGGGGTGCTCTTTGGAGTGCTGGTTTGCCCCTCAGTGGAATCAACATAAATCTGTGCTTTACTGGCACGTGCCGGCTTACGTGGAGCTACACGTCGCTTATTGCCTAGACGCACACGCTCCAAATGTTTGTTTGAGGGCCGTGCCTGCGGTTGTGGTTCATCAAGTGTGATCTCACCGGCAGCACTCACAAACGAAGCCATGCTGCTCTCATTACTAAGATTAAGAGTTAAAGTTTCAAGTATATCCTCCAACATTTGAGTCTCACGTGCCTCGGACTCATCATCATCACAGAATATTATGGGAGTTCTTTCCACACCGATGCTTGGCGAGCGAGGATCATAGTGTATCTGTGGCGGTGTCTTTTGCGACATCATCATGTCGCAAGGCATTGTTTCCTCTTCATCATAAGCTAGCGATACAATCTCTAAAGAACTATTGTTGTGAAGGATTTCTGTAGACACTTCTGGTTGCTCTTCGCTTGGAGTCACAACTTCTTTTTCAGCTGTCGTTGGCACACGAGTTTCCACAAACAGATCAGAGAAAGTATCGTCCATATTTAGAGTGCGATCTATGGCCTCATCAAGCATTAAAGGAGTACGATTCAACTGTGGGGAACGTGGATCATTCAAGGAAAATCCCTTAAGCAGACGCTTTCGCAGCTGCGCAAATGCATTTTCATTTATAGGAGCCTCTGCTTGGATAGTTTGTGCTTCAGGCTGTAAGAACTACAACACCATTTTTACTTGATAAATGCATAACTATTATTATTTGCATACTTACATTCAGTGGAGTGCGACAACCATTTGGGGACCTGGGATCAAGCAACTCCTTATTATTGTCTCGGCAAGGGGTGGACGACATTTCGATCTCTGAATTTTGTCCTGCGGCGCTGGCAATGCGCAATTTGTTTAACGTTGGTGTGTCTGGCAAGTAGCTGCCTTCAATCTTTGTTACTTTTGCACCCATCGCAATGCTTTTGTTTGTAATAAATAAAATAATGCGCTTGTTTGAAATGAAAAATGCGGGAGACGTTTCTAGCGTCGATAAATAAATCGATTTTAAATATGTATCAAATCGTATTTGTTGCTGGCAGTGCTGTTATTTTCACGTCAACGTTTATGTTTCGTAAAACAGACAACATGTGGCGCTAGAGACATCAAAGTGACAAATACAAATATTTTTTTTTTTTGTAGCTCTGCCTTGTTTCTTCAAACGACCCCTAAAAACTCTACGAAATTCAATAAAATTAGAGGATATTTACAAAAACAAATTCTTGCAGTTTCAATTAAATTGATTTTTGGACAATTTTTGATCGAATTTTATTGCGCCATCTTTAGTTTGTCAGCACTGCCAGCTGTCATGTTGTTTATTTTTTGAACTATATTCTTAACGAAGTCTAGCTGTCTAATTTTTGTTTAATTACAACAACACTAATGTTGCTTTTTAAATAAAACCATTTTTTTGTAATTAACAAAATGATTTTTTTTCAAACAAACCAAATTAACTATAAACAGGGATAACTAGAGCGGATTTTTTTGAAATTTTTATTTGTTTTAATACAAAAAATCCATGCAAAGTTTAAATTTATTTCATCTTTTGGCCCACTTTGAGTACATTTTGCAGACCGCTGACTCGTTTCTGGAAAGTACTCAAAATTAGGTATGGAAAAAGTGTTGATTTTTTCCAAATTAAAGTCAACGTTTTTCTCTCTTCTCTTTTTGCTCGTTTGTCTCTCTCTGCTGTCTGTTGCTGTGTGTGTGTGTGCGTTCGTTGCTCGTGTATGTAGGAGAGGTAGTATTCATTGGTTAGTGAGTGATACAACTAACTTAACTCTACACGACGGACGGATGGACTAATAAAAAAAAAAACAAAAAGAATGAAATAGTGTGCCTTTAAATTGTTTTAAACCACGAAAAAATTAAAATAATAAGCAGTATAAGAGAAAAAAAATGTGCGCGTGTGTGCAAAGCATGTAAAAAGTATTTTGAAAGCGGCGGAAGGTTGCTGGCTACTACAAAAACCGAATGTAAGTTTATTGGAATTGTCAATTCCGAATTGGCAAACTGCAAATGAACAGAAATTGCAAAATGCTAAATGAAAATGCTTGGTTTTCGTCAATCAAAAGTGAAGGAAAATTATTTCGGCCATTTTTACGCAGTAGGCAAAATACGCTTCTGTAAAAATGTGTGTTAGTGTGTGCGTGAGTCCCCAGCCAAAGGCGCACCGCAAGCAGCAGTAAATTCGTATTTGTATGTATGTTTTTGTCGGTTTTTTTCATTTGCCGTCTCCTTTACACACACACACACACCGTTGCATTAACCATGTGTCGCTCAATGCGGAGAGTTTGAGGCTGCGTGTAAAAGAAAACTAGTTTGCGGCGTTGCCAAACACACTTGGCTATGCTGCCACATTTTGTATTACATTAATGTAGGTTAGTGCGCAGCAGCAGCGAGCGTTACCTTCATTATTTTGTACCAATTGTTTTTTTTGCATGTTATTGTTTTTTGATTTTTTTAATTATAGCGTACTTAGCGTTCATAGCCGGCAAGCGACAAATGTAAACAATTTGTCCATAAATACAGTTGGCAACGCGTGCGTCTGTTGGCCCGACATATTGTAGACTTTCTCTCTTGCTCCAAATATATACAATTGTATATGTATAACAGATATACAAATGTGTGTGAGTGAGCTGACATGTGTGTGTGTGTGACTGTATTAGCTGAAAACAACGAAATTTCATTCATTGCTCATTTCCGAGTAAAAACTACACACTGTGTGTAGCTTGGCCGCCATCTGCAATTACAATGCAAGTTGCATGCATACACACACATACACGGGTACTTTTATATATAAGTATGTTTGTACAGACATGAGTATGTTTGTATGTTTTTGCGTAAGCAGCTATAGATGATCTGTTATAATTTCATAAATATGTATATACTTATAAGCATTATAAATATGTATGTACATGGGGTCAAACGACAACGGAAACAGAAGAGCCAGTATCAAGACATCGTGTTTGGCTGCAGGGTGTGTCAGGTGCAAAGACGACGTAAAAGTCTCCACGCGACGAGAAGATACTTGGACATTCCAGAATTCCACATAGTATATGTATGTATGTACACATGTAGACGACAGCAAGCGTTTGTTTGATTGCCGTTGCCGTCATTGGCCGCGTTTTTTCACACATTCCACGCGCTGTCACACATACAGACATACAAACACTTGTACGACGACTATTGATTTCAATCAACTTTGTCTGATCTCTCTCACTCTCTCTCTGGGTAAGCCTCTCTCTCTCTTGTGCCCATTTGTCAATTAAGCAGCACGTCCGCTCGTACATACATAAATATGTACATATGTACGCATGTGTTTGTAAATTCAATTTCCTGTTTATAGTAGGTATGCTGCACACACACACACACCCGTTCTGTCAGTCCCCACCGCTAATTCAGCTTCAGCCCCCACGCTCCTCAGTTCTTTTTCTTGGCTTGCCACCACCATCGTTGTAGTCTGTTTTTTTTCCTTCTCACTCCCTAGTTTTTGATCCCTCTTCGGTAGCAGCAGCAGCGGCGGTGCGCTGTGTACAGTACGTGCCACTTCCTTTACATTCAGAAAAATAAAAATCGTTTACTCACACACACACACACATGCAGAAAAAGAGAGAGAGAGGCGGTCGGTCCAAAACAACGACAAACAGACGGACACTCCGTCAGACAGCGAGCGGGGAGCGTTCATTTGGCGTCTGCGCCGTGTTGGTTGATTTTTTTTTCGTGTTGTTCTTGTACAGTTGCAAAGACAAACACATTCGGACGAAAACGAGTTTTCTGCTTTGACCGATGTGGCAACGCTGCTGCCATCCTCCCTGGCTTTGGCTCCCCCTTGGATTGCTTATTAGAAAGAAGAAAAATGCCGCTGCGCGTCATGTTGTTGCTGTCTTTACGTAAGAAGGCCGTCGAACTCTACACGGAGAGCGGCATGCAAATAATGCGAGAGAGAGCGCAAATGTGAGTTAATGCCTATTTGTGTTTGTGTGTGTATGTGTTTATCTAATGATTACCGTTACAATTTGCTTTGAATGTCTAGTCGGACATTGTCTCGCGACCCAGACTAGACGACCCAGCCCCAATCTCAAATTGGCAACATTTTTCTCGCATGACCTTTTATCGTCATCGGTGCTTGATTATTTTATTGTGTGTGTGTCATGTGTCTGTGGCGCTTAATAAGTTCTCAGCATTGTTTATTGATTTTTGTAGTTGGTGTAAATTGATGTTGCCACTGAGTTGATGTTGGTTCAATGTCCTACGCTCACAACAAGTGCAGCAACTGCATTGGCAAAAGCAACAACTTAACTGACAAAAGGGAATTAAAGTTATTTTGTTGAGTATTGAAAACATTGATCATTGAATATGAAAAAGTTATAAAAAATGGAATTTGAAAATTACAAGTCCGTTAAGCATATTTTAAGTATGAATGACCTTTGATTAATATACCATAGATCTAGCAAGATCCGTAAACAGCTAACTTAGAAATCATTGCATCAGGTTGGATTTTGGCATAATATCGTGACGTCAACTGTGGCTATTTTGGAATGGTGTCGTTGGCTCACTTCTAACAACATTCCTAACGTATTCGATGCCGGATACTTGTTGTTACATTATTAAGTCTCTAAAAGGCAAATTTTCTAAATGTAGGCGTTATTTGCAATAAATATCAATTGGGACTATCTGGCAACTTTATCATCCTTGGCGCGCGTTTCATTTTTGGCGCGCATAAAGTGAAGGAGATAAAAGAGACCGAGACCCATTGCAATGCCCCGAGGAATGTTGTTTACGTGCGCGCCTGCGCATCAACCAGATTTCCACGAATTCGCCAAAACAACAAGCTCCAAGCAGCCGCAACAGCACAAGAAGTCGTCGTCCAAGTCTGGGTCTCATCCTGTTCGTCCCGTTTTTCAATGCCTGCCTACCTGCTTTTAACCGCCGCTCTGCGTCACTTCTTGTTTGTGTGCTTTTTGCTCCTATAAGCTGGTCGGACGACGACGGCGGTGGCAATGATTGGTGACGGCATGTCAACCAGTGTTGGTAGAATTATGTTGGGCTAAAGTAGCAAGTTTGACAATGAAAAAATAGTTAAATTAATTATTAAATCTGCTAAAGAAGATGATCATAGTTTTATATAAATAAAGCTTATATCAAGATAATGCTGATTTTAGGTAATTAGTTTACCTTGCGAGCAACAAAGATTCTTCTACGTTCTTTTTTCAGTATAATGTGTAGTAAATATAATCAAAAGAGCAACACTTCTTTCTTTTTATTACGGCACTATGAATTGTAATATTCAAACCAACCTTATTCTAAAATTTCTTAATTTGGTCTTAACGAGCTGGACCTGGCTTATAAACAATTCGTTCAACCAAGGCTGATTGTTTTCCCTGCCAATTTCAGAAGTATGTTGCAATTAACCAAGTAGATTTCTTAAGGTATTTCCATACCCCACATCTACGCAATTGTTTTATATTGCTACTTGATAGCTAAAATGGCAACACTGATGTCAACATGTTGATCCTACTGGCTATGTATAGCGTGCGAAACCTTCTGGCAACACCAAAACAAATACAACAAGCCCCAAGCCGTTTGTTGTTGTTGTTATTTATGTTATTTTTGCAGCATTTTTTTCGTTGCTGTGCGCCGCCAGCACTAATACACAGATAAAGAGCAAATGAAAACGGCGTTGGCGTCTACTTTTGGTTGGTCTCTTATTTAAGCAGTCTGGCCACGCTCTGCTCTTGCTCTTTGCTTTCGCTTGCTACGTTTTGTGCAGTCTCAGTTGTCTTTTACAGTGTTTGCGATGCGGTCGTGTTTTGTGAGCTGCTGCTGTTGATGCTGATGGCAGCGTCGGCGTCATGCCAAGTGATTTTGTTATTTCTATCGTATCATTATTTTTTGGTAATCAATGAAAACTTGAATATGTTTAAATGTATGTACTTTTGGAATACAGTGGATAATAGTGAAACATTAATGTTGGCTTTAAAAAAAAAAGAAAAAAATGGAAGCGCCTGCGTCTGTATTTGCGAGCATCTTTGCTGGAATTATAAATTTGTAGGCCTGTTTTATTGGATAAAACTACGATTCTAATATAAAGCATCTTTAAAATGTGACCATATTTATTTGCCATAATCTCTACTCGTTTTACTATTGCCCGCGCCCCATTCGCTTGGGCAAAATTCTTAGAATTCTTGACAACATTCCCGCGCGCACATACACACACACAGAGACTTAACGACGAGAAGCTAAAAGGAAAAAAAAATTATGTACTCCCTGCGCGACGAAGTGTAGACATAAACACACATACTATCGTATGCACTTGAACTCTCACGCACGCACACACCGATTCTCTCACACATATACACACATTTATGCATGCTATCCAACACACCTCGAATATTGGTTGTTGTCGCCACTAAGTGGAGACAACACTTGCTATCTCTTTTGCGCTTGTACAACAACAAAAAACTAGTATGACTTGTTTTTGCGTTTTGTTTTTACGCAAAAAAAACCGGTAAAATTTTTAAAGCAGCCGCAACAAATGCCGAATGATATTGTGTGTGCTTGGATGCGACTGTGTGGCTTGTGTCTAGTGCGTGCATTGTGGTAGAATTCACTTTAACCATAGTTTTCACACACTCCGCTTTTCTTACAGTTTTCTAAACACGCACATACATACACATAGCCTAGCACACAACGAGCAACGAACTCACTAGTACAGCAGCGACGCCCAAGAATGAAAGAGCACAAGGCAACATGAAAATTACAGCAACAACAAACAACACAGCAGCAGCATAAAAACAGACTGTCAGACAGAGAGAGAAAGCGAAAAAGAGAGCGGTGCAGTAGCAGTTAAACGGCAACGACCCGAGCAGAAGTCTCCGCAGAAGCAGCAGTATTATTAGCGGGTGTTATTGTTGTTGTTGATGTTCTCTTGTACGGTGTCTGCCAATTGTCATGTATGTATGCACATATTTCTTGTTGTTGTTTACGTAGCGTTTGCTGTTTTGTGTTATTGTCTTGCACGTAGAGTAATTCTTATAATTTCTATTCGTTTGATTTTACCACCAACATTTATTACCTTTCGCCAGCGTTGCCACCTGACACAACTACGATCATCGAACTTGTTTTGCTTTTTATTGTCGCCGCTCTCATTAGTGATAGGCCAAAAGCACCGCAAAAAAAGGTGCTCATGATCTTGACCTACGCGCTCCCAAGTTCAAGCGCAATTCATATGGTTATTCAACTTTTACTTTATGCGGCTTCCTTCTACTTCCTCCGGGACAGCCATTTGTAGATTTAATTTGTGTAACGGAAATTCTACTTACCGCCCTGCATGCGATGAGAATAATAACAGCAATGATAGAATTAGAGATGGGTATCGATATTTATAAACAATTTTTATATATCTGGTTTTTTTTTTATCGTTGACTAAACGCAGTCGACACAATACAAAATTTGTAAATAAGTAAAATTGGACAATGGGATTTTAAATTATTTAATTTAAAGGTTTATTAAAATTCCATGTTCAAATCATACTCATTTACTATAAACAGAAATACAATAAAATAAATATCGATACCCATCCCTAAATTTGTGCTCTTTTATTGTATTTGCTTTCGTTTCGCTTTTATTGATGGTTTCTTTTTTTTTATGAACACATGTATTTTTTTTTTCTATTTTGTCGTTATCAGAAAATTGGCGACAAATTGACGGCGCTTGAGTGTCATCGTGTTTTTTTATGCTCATTGAGTGCAATGATCTCCCTAAGTAATGTTTAATATGTCTGTATTATTGTGTGTACATATATTGATTGTTTATTGTTGTTAAATGTCGGTGTCAGCGTACGGTGATCACTATTATCATATTTGTTATTTTTGCTCTTAATATTGTTGTCGTTGCGGTCTCTATGTGTGTGTGTAATTGTAATTGTATTATTATCATCATAAAGCGTACGCCAAAAAGTGCCATTAATTCATTTTGCACAAATTGCAATGGACGCATTTTGAAAGCT
The DNA here is from genome assembly GCA_035043265.1 of Drosophila testacea. Classification (NCBI taxonomy): domain Eukaryota; kingdom Metazoa; phylum Arthropoda; class Insecta; order Diptera; family Drosophilidae; genus Drosophila; species Drosophila testacea. The sequence goes on from JAWNND010000661.1 coordinate 451,709, forward strand.
TCATCCATTCAGATTTGTGTACTATCAGCAGAAACACAGTCATCATCTTCGTCATCATCGCCATTAACATAATTAACACCAACATGTTGTTGTCGCTGCTTTTGTTATTTGTTTTCTTTTTATATATTTATTTATTTGTTATTCAGTGGCCGTGAGAATTGAAAACGTAACAACGAAGTAAGGGAAACATCTCATAAAAAAAAAAACAACTAAGAAAGTACAGAGAGAGAGGGTGAGAGTGAGACGCAGAGTGGGGCAGGGGTAGAGAGGGAGCATCGCGTGTGTTTTTTAACGAACAACAGGGGGGAAGAGATAGAAAGAGAATTGTGTCATTCTTCAAAGTGGTTGTGAAATGTTTGCCTTTTTATGCCTATTCATATCACAGCCAGCTTTGAGGAGCGACGCGATGCTCAAGACAAAAAATTAACTATAATATAAAATATACACCAAATTGTAACTTAAACTTATATGCACGTGTTGTACTCTTGTCGTTGTAATTGTAATCCAACTGTTTCATTACATTCAAATCATTAAACAAAATTAAATCATACACATGTACGTACCTACCAATCTTAAGATCCCTCTTATCTATCTTATTGTACACCTGTTATCAGTCTCCTCTTGCATAAATATTGGCACATTCATGCTGCGCTCACAAAGTGGTTGTGAAATGCATTTTAAAAGCTTTGCACGCATATCACAGCCAGCTTTGATGAGCTTAGCGTAATGTAACTTACATCAAACGATCGAATAATCAACTCTCAGATCAAGCATATCTACCGTGCACCTTCAACACTATAATACTAAAATTACCACCAATAATTACACTCTCATGCTCTTCTCTCTCTCTCTCTCTCTCTCTCTCTCTCTCTCTCTCTCTCTCTTTTATAGAGAGATGCATAATGGGGAAAATGGGAGGGGTAGAGTATATGTTTAAGCTATGTTCGCCACGCCCACAAATATAATTGCCATCAAATATATATATTTTGATGTTGCTTATCTAAGCCTCATCAAGTGGTTGTGATATGGATACCCGACGCATATCACAGCCAGCTTTGATGAGCTAGGATAATCAACGGAAAACAACATGAAAAAGAAAAGCAAATCAAATGAAAAATTAATAAAAATCAAATTGCTGTGAATTGGTGTCGAAAATGTGAATAAATTAAATAATTATCAAAATATCATTTAATTGAAATTCTAAATTAATTCATATCATTTTATATAGCATAAACTTATCATCTAGATTCTAGAGTATATATTTATCTATATTTATTTGATTAAATATTTTAATGAATTTGAGTTTTGAGTACATTTTTTAACAATTGATTGATTTTATACAATTCAAGTTTCTAATGCGTTTGTGTCTTTTTCACAGATACGCCGTTGATTCAACACTACGTTCCACACACATACAGATACAGCTACATCTACAAATACTGTTTTATGTAGATAATACAGATACAGTTTTCTAAAGTTTAAGAACAGAATTCCAAAGATCCTTTGACGACGCCTCGCTGTGCTGAACGATTTATTTAAACTTTGTGATAGTTTTTATGATTTTGTTTATATAATATTGTAGTATTTTAAGAGAAACCAAAAGTTGCAAACCAAATAGAACGTGAAGCTATAAACTGCAAATGCATTCCACAAGCACAACTACAACAATAGCATCGACAATGATAACAACATCAAGAGTATTTGACAAATACAGAATGGCCACTATGCTGTTGCTATTGATGGTAAGCTTTCTTGGCTGTCCGGTTATTATCGAGGCATGCTCCAGCCGTACGGTGCCCAAGCCTCGTCCATCGATCTCATCATCCATGTCTGGTACAGCATTACCGCCTACTCAGGCGCCGCCAACAATGGTGACAACACCTCGAACAACCACAACAACGACAACAACAACGCCCAGGCCAAACATAACATTTCCCACATACAAATGCCCAGATAACTTTGATGCCTGGTATTGTTTGAATGATGCCCATTGCTTTGCCGTCAAGATTGCCGAGCAGCCGGTCTACAGCTGTGAGTGCGCCATTGGATTTATGGGGCAACGATGCGAGTACAAGGAAATTGATGGATCCTATCTGCCCAAGCGACCACGTCCAATGTTGGAGAAGGCCAGCATTGCCAGCGGTGCAATGTGTGCACTCGTCTTTATGCTATTTGTCTGTTTCGCTTTCTACTTACGCTACGAGCAGCGTGCAGGCAAGAAGGCCTACGAGCTGGAACGGGAGCTGCAGGATGAAGACGAGGAGGAAAGCGATCGGGAACTGTGCGATTGCTGCCGTGCTCAATGCTGCGCTGGCGGAGACGAGCCTCTTGTGGATCGCAAGTTACCCTATCATCTGCGGCTGGAGCACGCTCTGATGTCCTTTGCCATTAGGCGCAGCACAAAGCTATAGATTGAAAGTTGATTGAATACAATCTGAAATCGGAATAATTGAATGATGATTACCTTGCCCCCGTTATGCATGTTATGTCGAAAACGCGTATTACGAATTTCTATGTGCTTTAGTCGTAGTTTAGTAGTCTTATTACGGTACTGTCCTATTTACATGTTAAGTGTGTAACTATCGGATTCCAATCCATGCGGTATTTGCCTTGTACGACGCAGCCTGAAACTAAACAGGTTTACTCCAGATTTGATTCCCTAGCCTGGTTCAGTGCTCTCTGTACTCTCTATTATGAATCGAATATGTATTTTTATACCTTATGCTATATTTATTTTACTCTTAACTGATATACGTATCGCCCGAAACACATCCACAACGAACAAAAAGAAAAAACACGCCAAGTATTATTTATCGCACTAGATATGTACGAAAATGTATTAATGAATTTTTTTATAAATACACTTGCACTTGCATACTATTTTATGTAAAAAAAGCATATCCCAAATATGAACTGTTTTGTTTGATTTTCAAAGGGGGGTCATAAAGGTGTTAATATGTTAATAAATAAATGTTGGTTCCCTTTATAAAACTTTCAATTTAAGTAGTGTTTTTTGTTTGTTTTCAATTACGCATCGTTCTGTGCCACGCCCACTTTCATACAAGGCGGTCGCGACAGAAACGCATTTAAAGAATAGTATGTAAACGTTTGTTGCTGTTACAATCGCTGCAGGTCACTTTTATATTCCCCATACAAGAAATGCAATGAATTCAAAATATTTAAAAATCAACCGCCATAAGTTTGAATTTTGTTTTTTCAAAGAGCGGCGCTAGCAAAAAAGATGGCGCCAGCATCGTGAAACTTGACAGCTCTGTTCGATCATATTGCATACTTTTCGGGATTTAGTAAAAATGTGCTGAAATTTTTTTAGGTAATAAAATGATCTTTTATCAATAAACCAAATTAGTTATACATTAGATAGATTCAAACGGATTCTTTTAAAACATGTTAAGTCTGTATAGCCCTTCTGGGGACTCGTTTCCTTCAAAACGTTGTCAAGTTTTCCAACTAAATTGTGGCTTCATCTATTGATTGCTAGCGCCTCATTTTTAGAAGTAAAATTCTACCGTTTGGCGCCCAATTAGATTTCGTGATTTTTGAATGCAGGAAGAAAAAGTCGTGTGAAGAGAAAAAATAATAAGAATAATAATGTTGATGAAGATTATGAAATGATTTCCAGCGAAAGCGATGAATGACGCTGTGCAAGGCAATAAATTACTAATTAAAACAACCTAACTAAGCGCAATAATGTAGATCACAGGTAAGCCATGAAAATTGTTTAGGTCGTAATGGCATTTCCTTCCGGTTTTATTCCCTGAAAATAGGCCATGTAGATCAGATTGCATTACTCAGGAAGTGAGAGATAACAAATTACCAATACAAGATTTAAATGTTCTTTTATTAGCAAACAATGATAATACAATTTGTATACTTATCACTTATCAGTTTATTAAACTTTATAACACTTTAGACATTAGACTTACTTGAATGAAATGTTATCAATGTTCTTAAATTGGAATATCCCAATAAGTTAGCAAAATGATTTAGAATAAATAACTGCTTTTTTGAATACGAAATAATTTTTGAAATAAAATTTCGATTAAGACTCTATTGAGATGACTATTTCTGTTTAGTTCTCGCATTTAAAGCTTTAAAAGAATGTATAACATTTTGCGTCATACTTTAATCTTTAGAAATATTGAATGTTCCTGTCAATTGGGATTCACATATCAGCAGTACGTGTCTCGAAACGCGTTGCAACGCCCCGACGATCTTATCTATAACTCAGTTCTCACTATACGAAATCGATAGTGCTTTTGAGTATAAGCTGAGTTGACAGTAATATGCATTATTTTAAGCGGGGAATTCCAGCTGCTTGCCTAACAAGTTGACATTGTTGCGGCTTTTTTCTGTTGTAAATAGAGGATCACGTGACGGGGCACACAAGCAATGGGAGCATGTAATTATACAGATATATCCATATTTATAATACTGAACTTGGTTTTAAAATTGTCTTGAAATAGACTTTATTTTATTATAGAATGCCTTAAGAGGTCCAATGCTGGTCAGTACAAGCGATAAGAGTGTTACACATTTCATTAAGATTTGAAGATCTGTTTCTGATCGACTCTTAAAGTAACCCGTCTCATATCCATAATACTGAGTTACCAAAGCAATGACAAAGGTGGCAATGCCCAAGAAATTATGAATTGCTTTGTTGAACAAGGGTGTGATCAGTTTCTTAACGCGAGGCGAGCAGAGTGCTGCCAATCCTGAGCTCATGGACAGCAGACAGAGTATAAAGGCGGTTATGCCTGTAGAGTAAAACCGGATTATTTGTCAGAAGTCAGCGCATGCCAATTTTAGCTCGTATTACTCACCCAGTCTACCGTGAGTGGATTTCAGCAAGAATCCCTTCTGTATCATTTTGATGAGTGCCCCAGCAGCACCACAGGTACCGCCCAGTGTCAAAAGCATCCAATGTATTGTGGTTTTAGTATTACGCTTGTAACTGTTGGTAAGAACATTGTTGCCATAATGCGCCATAACACCCTCCGCCATGAAAAATGAGAACTGCAATAAACAAATGTGATATAATCTGATAATTATATTATTTCCTGGAGAGAACTAACCCCAATGGTAACCAGCCAGGCATGGAGTCCAGTTCCCTTAAGGCCCGTTCTCAGCGTAATGTATGACATATAGATGGTTATAAATCCAATGCACATCTGATTCAACACATTCAGGAAATACTCCAATCGATCCCCCGACTTTTGGGAGTCACTATGTAACGCATTGTGAGACATCCTCGTGTAGCGTTGAGGAGTTGGAGATTCGTTAATTAATACAAAAGAAGGCAAACGCTGTGTACGCGAGGTACTTGGACTTGGTCTCTCTGTCGTCGTCGTGCTTCCGTAATCAACGACAACCTGATTGCTAGTGACCGCCGATTGATGCTCAGACATTGTGCCTCGAAAATTGCTTTTAGTTAGTACAACGCTCTTATCTGCGTACAGCAATAATGTTATTTTTGTGTTAAATGTATTAGTTACAACAAATACATTTTGAGAATTTCTGCGACTGATAGTTGCGTCTATGAACTACAAATTGGCGCATACCTTTTTTTTACGATTATATTGCAGGCATATCTTAAAAGCCTGTGCCGAATGACACGGGATTTTTCTTTATTGTTTAAGCGCGACCGAAATTCCCATTGACTGGCCTGGTTGTCGTAAATTGTTCAACTAATCGAGCACATTTTCGAGTGATTAAAACCAATATATAGAAGTATATATCTGTCAGTATGTACATGTCCACAAACCGCAAATAAGAACATTAGCTCAGCTTTTATTTTTATGACATTCAATATCAATTTCCTCTGGGGAAGCTGTTCAAATACGTACCAACCGCGATAATCTACATACTTACAAACATATACTATATGTTATAGCATTTGAATTCACAACCGCAAACCAGACTGCCGCAGTACCGATAACAGTTTCAAGTTGCAATTGTTGTAATGAAAATAATCGTCGCATCAGCGATCAGCTGATTGTTAATCGATGTACGTCTTGCAATAACCAGCACTGTAATTAGAACGATAAATTAAACAGTAGCTTACAGATGCATTTGTTGAACGATAACAATTATCGCAACATCGGTTTAGTACTGAGTGGCTTGCACTAATCAACACTGTAATTATAACGATAAATTAAATAGTGCTTTTCATTTAAATAACATTGTACTTCCTTTATTTAATTTTCTAATCTAAACATATATAATTCATATACTAATAGTAACTAAAATCACAGACTAGTTTCTAAAGCTAACGAACTTTTGATACAATGACTTAAACGGTGCAATGCAAGTTAATACCATTGCGATCATCGTCACAACTTGCATAAATATAACAAAGTCCTGTCCTTGACCCTTGAATATTCTTGTTTGTGTGTAGCCATAAAACTGAGCCAACATGGCCGTCACAAATGTGCCTAGGCTTAGAATTACGTGGAAAGTTTTATTGGCCAACGGGGACACAACTTTCGACAAACTGCGAGCCAGTGCAGCAATAATTCCACTTATAAGCGAGATTAGGCACAGTATAAAGGCAGCGAAGCCCAATCTGGAATGTATGGTCACTGAAATTGCCCAGTCGTCGCGTATTAGTTGGACAAGGCAACCGGCTACGCCCATACCGCCACCAAGTATTTGAAGCACCACATGGATAACGGTTTTGTGTTTTCGCGTATAGCGTAGTGTTAGCCAGTTGCCATTGTAAAAGCACATCATGGACTCGGCCATAAGAAAAACAAAGCCAAAGGACACCAGCCAGACATGCAGGCGAATCCCTGCGAGACCCGTACGAAGACAGCTCCAACATATCCAAAATGTAACAAATCCAATGCACAATTGATTCAGCACATTTAAACCCGCTTCGATGTGTTGCAGGACACTCGTCGAATTAACTTTTTCTGCTCCCATTGTAATGTGTTCCCTTGAATTGTCCACTGTCTGTGGTTAATTTCTAAACGTGTTATATTTTAAATATCCTTTTCGACATTAACACTTTTGATATTTGAGTTACCCGAATGTCAACTGCACTCACGCATGAGGAACAGACAACTAATTGGAGGAGACCTCTTTTTATTGACTATAATTACTAATGTATGTACATATTATGTACAGTGGCTCACGACTAAGTTCAGCCACTTCCAGAAAAAAATTTAATCAGCAATAACAATTAAATTAAAAGAGATATCAGAATAACATAAGCGAAACTTGTTAGCACAATGTTCCAACTTATTAAATGCAGCACCAGTGTTTATTTTTTCTTTTTTTAAAGTATTTTAAAAAATTGTATTTGATAAGTTAAAACATTATTTAATGTAACTCTTATATATTTTTGTGTTGAAGCTGGTTAAAGTCTTTTTAGGTGCTAGTTGAAATACGCTGTGAGCCACTGTATACACAAATTTGAATGTATATTTGATTTGTTATCAGTTGAACTACCAATTATAATGCATATAAGCTGAAGGATTAAAATATATAATTGAGCACCATCACGTTCACATTTAACATTCTGTCCATTCCAGTTATCGCAAACGTTTTGCTACGTTTTGAGATAATCTAACCTTAGAATCTTGCATCATTATTGACTGCAGATTCCAAACTTGATATACTAACTTAATATACATCTTAAGATCTGTATGTGCTTCGGCGCACGTTAACCATTTTTTCTTAGAGACAAATGCACACACATGGAGTGCATGCCAATATGTATATTAGTATTTTCAAGTTTTTACGAGTGAAATTATTTTTGGAAATCAGCGATGTCATCGAAATTAATTAGGCACTTATACGTGTAGCACTTATTTGTTTGAATTAAACCTTATCATATTATAAAATCGCACGTACTATGATAATTTATATACTGGCCTTTTGCTAAGGCATTTTTCATATTACGTCCGCATGCATAAGAATACTTAACTATTCTTAGAAATGAGTGTACCAATTTAATACGTATTCATATATTGTATTTACTACTTAACACTTCAAAAGGCTGTTCTGGTCAATGAAACATTTCGGGAATTTGTTCTTCTTACGATATGAGCTTACAGCTCTAAAAATTATAAAAATGTGGGCTAAATATAGAAAATGCTTAAGACTTCATAAAAAGTCCAAAAAGTGTGCAAATTGTATGAATAATTGCATATAAGTGTTCATTCTATATCAGTTTTAAATTAGCTATATCAGTGCAATAAATACCAAATTTTGTATTCGCATGTTCGGCGACTTTGACACATTGAAATCGGTACTGCTTGTTAATTACCATAAAGTGACCACGATGTGATCACGCTAAAATACCTTTGTCGTACTATTGATTGTTTGAACTAAATTGTTCTTTCATTCAGTAATCTACATATTAAGAATCTTACCTCTTGTATGTTTTAATCTGAATATTTAGACCCTGTACTTTAAAAAAGTACAAAAGGGTATCTCTTTTTTTGAACGCCTACATTTCATAGACTTTAAGAGTTAGATACAACAAACTTGGTATGAAGGTTCTTCTATATCTATATATCCGATCAAGTTCGCGAATATAATAGTAAAATTTCAATTTTTGAATTACAAGAGTACTTTTAAAGCTAACGGTTTGATTTTGGTATACATGATACAGGCCATATTCCGAACCTGTTCTAAAGATTTTATCTCGATCATTAAACGACATTAAACGGACAGTGTGCATTTTCTTGACTTTTCGTATAGATAAACACCTAGATCTCAGAGACTATTGGAGCTAGAGACCTGATATGTAGGTTTCTTTAGGTCTTACCCAGATCAAGCTGGTTTAGAATTTTGAAACGCTCCCTACCGCCCCGTAATTTAAAAATTTTTATTTTTATAAAACATTTAAAAGTCGAATTAATTAGAAAAGGAGTTTATATGCTGGCGTCTTCAGTTTGACCTCATGTACTATAAATTGTAGTTCGAATCTGTCCTGAAAATTTCTTTTCGGATCGCATAATAAACTCGAAAGTTACTCAAATAACAATTTTCCACAGCGTCGGGCAAAAGGAAGTTGTAGGGACGCCAGAGTTACAACGTACAAAGTTTGCGGTGTGTTTGGTTTTCATCACTTTAGGCCTTACACATCTATTTGTTTTTTACCCAATTGCTCTTTACCATAAGTACAGGGTCTGTACCTTTATAAATCTTATGTTGAACCAATTTAAAATTTAAGTTTAGATTTTGAAGCTTTAAATTAACGATTAATTGTAATTTAAAATGTATATTTTTGACTTTTATATAACTGATGTACAAATGAAGCTCCAGTAGTGTCATTTCCCACCCGTGGGGTTGGAGTTGTAGAACGTACATTTTTAATGTAGAAAATCATAATAGAGAAATATCTATTTCATCGAAAAATGGACTGCTTTTAAAAATGTATATCTACGCCAAAGAAACTATCCAACCAGTAGTACATTATAATCACAACAGTATATTTTTATTAATATCCTTTTTAACGTTATCATTATCATAATATCCCATATAAGACATATTTATTCTATATATTAAAAGATGGCTCTTAACACTTGGCGGTGCAGTCATCGCCTTCACAGATGTCGCAGAGCTTTGATTCGATTTGATAATAATCGGTTGCCTTCTTAGTCGTATCGTAGTAGTCATAGAGTACAATTGGAGCGGGCTTCTGATTGGCAACTGCGTGGGTCTTGAAGGCCTCGATGGGTAGACACTTCATTTCACCCTTGGGCAGGCTCTCAAAGTAGATGACGATCACAGAATCCTCGTTTTTAGTTTCAACCAGCTAAGTATAGATAAAGATTAGCAAAGAGAGTAAAGATAAGTGTGTTTCTTTTTGTCTTACCCTGACACGCTCTATATCTTGAATATCCTTGAAGCTATCCTCATCGGCGGTGTATCCGGAGGGCAGTGAAACCTCCAATATGGCCATATTCGATGCCTTAGCTTTGCCTTCTTCCACATACTCAACGCAAACGCTCAACTCCAGCTTGGAAGGCGGTGATTCGGGCTTGATAATGGTTTGCACCTTGAAGCTGGGCTTTGGATCCTTTTCAACAATATTGTATTGGTAGCTGATCTGTACCAAGGCAGCGCCTGTGCCCTTGGCTTCGTAGGTCAAAGACTTGGTGCCTTGAGGGAACTCCACGGTTTGGAGCAACAGATCGTTGTCATCGTTAACGGTAAGTTTTTCTGTCTTCTCACGCTGACCCTGGTTTGACACGCTCAAATCCCACTTGGCGGACTCATAGCCCGACTTCTTGGCGAACTGAATGAGGGCCTGCAGACCGGCTACCGTATCCTGGGTAGAAGAGAATCCTCCAAAGCTATTACGCTGTGCCACAAGCCAGCGAATTGAGTTGAGTACCGATTCGGGAGCTTCATCCTCCAGCAGAGTGAGCAAAGCATAGGAGGTGATTTCAATATCATGACTCCAGATCCAGCACCACCAGCGACCGCATTTACCACCGCGGAACTTGTCCACATCGTCAGTCCACCAAGTGCGATCATCCTCGCTCTTGGCTAGTGCCTTAATTGAAGCTACATGTTTGTCTGCATCTGCAGACTTGGCCTTCTTCAGGGCATAGGTGGCAATGGCTCTGGGCAAGAGCTCCTCCGATTCCTTCTCATTAGAATGGGCACTCAAGAAGGAAACAGCCTTATCGATGACTTCCTGCTTGGGTTTCTCCTGCTCCAGCAGGGCGAGCAATGCATTTGCGGTAAGTGTAAGTCCGGAACGGGTTGATCCATAAAAGAATTCTCCTGACTCAGTGAAGCTGCCATTTTCCGCCTGTCTGCTAAGCAAGAACTCATAGCCCTGCTCCACTTGTTTCTCATCCACCTTAATGATATCCTTGATCTGGCTGAAGGTGCGAAGAACATAAGCAGTCAGCCAGGTGGAGCCATTGCGTTCGGGATCCTCCTCACGCCATTTTCCTGGACCAAAGGAACTGTAGCTGCCATCGTCATGTCGATAGTGGAACATGTGTTGATAACCCTGCTCTAGATTACGCTTAATGCGTGTTTCCAGCTCTGGTGTAAGCTTCTTGATGCTCTTCAGATAATCGTATACTAGATAGTTGGGCACCAGCTTTGACATTGTCTGTTCACCACATCCGCTAGGCAGATGCAACAATTGCTCCAGATTCTTAATAACCGGGCCGAGAAGATCGCCAACTAAACCGAATTCCACATGCTGCGAGTCCGGCACAATATCCTCGGGCAGTTCCAGCTCAAAGCTATCCTTGTGCTCACCCACATCCTTAAGATTGACAAAGAACGCACGATTTCTGTACTGAGTCACACCCTCGGGCACGACCTTGAGTGTCTTGTGGACCGCATCTCCCGCAACTGGCGAAATTGCCGTAAACTTGAGCAGGATGCTGCCAATGATCTTGGGACGCAACAGGAAGGAGACACCAGCTGCCGCATTGGCTCCAACACGTACCATCTGACTGCGTTTCTGGTCTCCAATTACTTCATTGGACACATCCACAAATTCATACTCATTGTCCTCGTTGTTAAGTGTAACCTCCACATCCAATTGTTTCGGCAGATAGTTGAAGACCAGGGCGGGCACACTGATGATCTCGCCACGTTTCACGGAGTAGGGCAGACGAATGGACACAAAGAAGGGCAGGAAAGTCTTGATATTCAGCTGATCGTCGGTCACGCCCAAACCCTTCTCGGGATGCAGTGAGAAGGCGGTAAGCACCCAGCTTGTGATGGTATCCGGAATGGTTCTGACCCATTTGAAAATCTCCGTCTTGGTTTCCTCAATGTCCTCAAAGAGCCAAGTCTCTACAAAGTTCTTGCGTACAGCGGGAGCTGAGGGTGCTCCAGCACCAGCTCCAGCAAAACCAACAGCGTCCATACAACTCCTGCACTTGCGAAGGCTGGGCTCGTGGTGCTCACTGGTTGACTATGTAGGACTCCTGATTTTCGGTTTACCGCACCTGAAAAGGCCTCTGCAATTTATAGAAATAAAGATAATGTTCAAATATCTTACTTAATTTCTTCTTACGTGGATAATATACGGGTGCCGTGCGGTTATAGAAGAAGTTGGCATTCGTCATGGTCACAACACCACTGCGTTCACCAGGGTAATAGGAGTAACCACCCTGCCAGGGAGTATTTGTCTCATAGCGGCCCAGACGCCAGCCGAACGAATCCTTGTTTAGATCATTGTTGTTTCCTAACAATAAGACGCTCTTATCCACAGCCATGAGACCCACAAATGACTTGGGAGCGGTCTTAATTTCCAGTTCAACCTCTGCGCCAGGCTTCACCTCCTCGGGAGCTGTAACTTGGATCTGGTTTTGAAGTTCGACGTCCACATGGAAAGTGTCCTCGGCATAGCGGAACTCGCCAGTTTCATCCACATAATAAATATAAATGCGTCCATAGGGAGATGTAAAGAACGATGGCTTCAATGTAATATTATGGACCTTCTGTGGTTCACTTAGCACCACTCGCTCCGTGTGAAGGACATTGCCACGTCCAATGATGTTGTAGACAAAGTAGTTTAGGGGGCGGCTGGAGTTAATGGTTACTTGATACTCCTCTCCAATTTTGAGGCTATAAAATGATACATTTTTGAAATTTGTATAATGATAATCTAAAGCTTGTTTATACTTACGTCCACTTGTCCTTGGGTCGCTGTACATCAGCCTTAAACCATTCCTTTTCCTTCTCTTCCTCTGGAGGATTCTCAATTTTCTTAGGTTCCCTGTAGGGGTATGTCGTATACAGTTCCCGCTCCTCGTCAGCATATTCAAGTTCAATTTTGTAGTAGCGCGTTATGTTTTCGATGTCCGGTAAATCGGGAAGGACGATTTTGAATACAGCCAAGCTCGATTCGTTCAAATGAGCCTCGAAGACAAGAGGTTCCTGCTTGATTTTAGGCAATTCTGATTCATCACCATACAAGGAATGACGTAGACCCGGGGTAAACTTGGCCTAAATATGGAATTAACATTAAATTAAAATATTCAATAGGTTATTTTCAATCAATGTCCTACCTTAACTACGCCCTTGGTGTCCTTCAGAAGCGTGCCATCGACGAGCGTGATCTTAAAGATGATCTCATGATCCTTGTCTGGGACAAAGGAATAACAGCTGCTGTAATCAGTACAGGTCATCTCGTAGCGATAGGGATAAATCTGAGTACCGCCAGTTTCATTGAGCTGAACGCCCGTGAATGCCTCCTCTACGGTGGCCAAAATCTGAGCATACGCTGCAGATGTTTTATATGGCAAATAGCTTTCGAACTCCTTAACATTCAAATCAAACTTTGCCTTGCCATTGACCATGTCAGCGGTGCTGATGATAGAATGTCCTGGTTTATCCGTGCGCACGGTCTTTCCATCCACGGTGTCCCAGGTGCTCGACTCAGATGTAAACAAGTTGAGGACAACTTTGCCATTAACCGGTTTGCCGTAGGTGTAGCTGGTAGATTGAATATTAGATTAGGATTTATTATAGATAGCTTACAATTTTAAATTACAGTAATTATTTTAGCTAACATCCAAGAGCTAAAAATTCTTCTAAATCTATACTAATCAAATAAATTTTTTTTAAATCTTTTCGTTCCATAGTTAGGTACTTACTTGGCTCTCACCACAACCTGCATATCGCCATCCTTGACCGACACCTGCTGAGTGGCATCCATTGAGACGGAGTACTTGGGCAGGACATACTTCTCTACTTCGAAGTAGGCACGCTCATCGAAATAGCCTGCACCAGTCTGGGTTATAAGCGTCCATGAGCCCAAGGTGGCGAACTCTGAGAGCACGAATTTGCCTGTATAGACTCCACTGCGGGTCTGGAAGTGCTTTACTTCCTTGATGCGATTCCTCTTGGAATCTTCAAACCAGACGACGACATCATCATCAGGCTTACCTGGTCTCAAGTTCTCATCCAAGAAAAGTAAACGATAGTTGACTGTATCGCCGGGCTTATATTTGCCCTTGTCGGTTTGTATTTTCACATAGGGCTTGAAATCAGACCAGGTAAGCGCTGTTGAGTTCTTGAACTCCAATCCTGACACTCCCTCAGCGGTCAGGTTATATTCACCCGACTCTAGAGGGGGCAACTTGAAGGAGATTTGCTTAAACTCATCAGCTTTTTGGAGCTCCACAGTTTGAGTCTCATTGTGGGAGGGTCCGGTAATGCCAATTTTCAGTGTGACCGGCTCCTTGGTATGATGCACAGCAACGGCCACATTGTAATCACGATGTGAGTGTATAGTTCCTGGTCCAACGATGGTGTATTGACTGTTGAGGCAAGTTAATTAAATTAATACTTAATCATAATCAGCATAGGTTTAAATTGAATTCATAATGTCGAAATTCTGGGTCACTCATTAGCTTTAGTTTTTATTTGTTTTTTATGTTTGTTTTCATTTGTATTTTTCAATGTTATGGGTCTTTGGGTCTCTCAGTTTAAAGCCAGCAGAGATGGGTACAGTTCAATCTAAAAACTGATGGTTTTTATTTTGATTGCTTCGCTTTATCAATTTGTTTCTACTGTAGATTCGGCTGTTTCTATGAACAAATAATTGTTTTGCTTTTGTTTTTATTTTATATTCTACACACAGTTATTAGGAAGATGTGATAGTGCATGCAACACATCTTTTCGACCTTATAAACGTTCAACCTTCGCCTTAGATCTCAGACTTTAAATATAGTATTTAGAAATTTAGAACTTGGAAATTTAGTTGTATTGACATTTCTGGATCCTTGACGGTCCATTTTGCATTCAGAAACTTTATTGATCAAATCATAAAAGAAGAAAATGCTCAAAAGGTTGATAACATGCATATATTATTATTATAATTCCGACTATGATCAGCATACATAGTATTTTATAGTCAAGCTCTGCTTCTTTTTTTTTACTTTTATTAGGATTCGTTTAAAATATGAATTTAATTTGCACACGTTTAACGGTAAATATTTTTTTAAGAACCTGATCTGGGGAAACCGGCTCAGTCAAGTTATGTAAGAAGGCATTGCAAATGGGCCGTGAATTTTCGGCTCATTTGAAGCGAGGCTTAAGTCATTTAACGAGACAACTAAGTTGATTTCCGACTAAAAACTGGGGACTAATTAAATTTCAATTTTTCCTGTTTTATAATCGGTAATAATTTTTAATCTAATGTACTTGAATATATCTCGTTTTAATTAAAGCATCATAACTCATTATCAGCTTGATCTTGAATATACATAGCCTATTGAAACCGGCAATGAACACGTACATGTATATGAAGATGAGATTGAATAGATATTTTAACTTGTTTTAGTAATTTTATAGGATGATAATTAACAGTACAAGTACTTTTTAAGCAAATAAAAACCAAACCTTTGAATATTTCTAGGCGGGTTTATTAGTGTGTTTGGGAGATATATTTCCAGTTTTCTTCAGAACAATATAAAAAGCAACCGCTAATTGGCAGTTATGGATTACTCATAAGGTGTTAAGCATTAAGCAAACTACAATATTTGTATGTGCTATATGTACATGTATGTGGACACGTTTTTGCTTTTACTACCCCATTTTTGTACGTATGTGTATGCCTGTCATTATTTAAGCAGTAATTTCTGTTTGCTATCCTTGACTCTTTGAAATATAGTATTGAATATAATATCCAATAGGGTGTGTCATATAAATTAGTTTGAAAACTATGAAATTGTACAGTCGAAAAAGTAGTAAAAAGCAAATTCCAAAATTAATAAACTACTTTTTAATTTTAATTGTAAATATAAAAAATAATTTATCTTATTCTGTACTCTGTATAGGTATTCTGTTCCAAAATAATAATTTAACTTGATTCAATTAACAAATTTTACTATCAACTTGATTAAATTTTTGAACCTCTGCTGTACTTTAAATAATTCTATTGTTGGTAAGCATTGACCCACCCTAATGTACTTATAAGTAATATATTAAACAATCATAATAACTAAAAACCTTATTTAGCACAATGAACTTTTGCATCAATTACCCTCATCAAATTGTATATTCATTTAATAAAAAAATCATTTGATAAAAATCACATTAGTTTACCTTGAAAATTATGAAAACAAAATAGTACGTGATGCGTAAATGTAAATCCCATAAACTAGTTATGAATATACATATATTGGAGAATCGGATGAGATTCGCACTTACCCTTCGCCCTTGACTGGATCCGCCATTTGTAGGAGCCCGAGAGCCGTTAAAGCGATGACAGCAAAAGCGCCTACGCGACGCATTTCGTTATTGTGGTTGTTTTAATAGAGAGGAAAAAGGCGATAATAAAAACTTGTAAATAGATTGGTTACAATTTTTAAATGATTTAGAAAAGGTTGCGATGAGACAACCGACCGGGCTCAGAGCTGAGCTGTGACTGGTTGGGCTGCTCAAATACGGGATTTGTTATATGTACTCGTATTGTGGCGTAGCATCAAAAATCTGAGCTCAGCCGAGGCTGAAGCTGAAGCTGAGCAGCGACGCCAACGTTGGCAGAGACGGTAGCCACAAAAAAAAAAAATAACAATAATACAAAATAAAAACACACACTGATAATTATAATTAACAAAAATTTTGTATGGATGTCTGCTTTGAAAAATGTTTAAGAATCAATAATTTGTTTAATGTCTAATAAAATAATAGAGACAAAATATTCAACTTGCCGGCAATCTCGAAACGACAGTCAATAAATATATATTAAACAAGTTTTTAAATAAATTACCAGCCCTGTACCTTGTTGTTTAAGTACTATACATAGCTACGAAATTGTTTATATATTGCGTACTACGATAAGAAAATAATCTCTAAGCATTCTATATATTTATGTACATATATGATTCTAATTTTCTTTAGAAAATTATACAACAAATTTTATGATATAGGTCATGAACTTCTTTATTCATTTACAGCTTGATGATATCATCAATGAACGAAAATTATGTCTTTAATTAATGAAAATGTATAAATATAATCCATTATAAGTTGTTTTGGATTCGGTTGATAATGGAAATGGGAAATTTACTGCTGGCAGGCACAGTAAATGATTTCATACAAATGGAAATATTTCACAAGTATTGGTAAGACAAAGAACCTGAAAAATGTTTTAGCTGTGACATCTAAATACATGGACAAACACATATAATACGTATCTGATATTATTTTGTTTTAAAGGGCGTTCTGATCTAGATAAGTGTTAATTTTATAGTGCTTGTACTATATGAGTCAAAAGTAATAAAGTCATGACATGCCATAAACCGAATTAGTATTATTAATTTAATATCTCGCTTGTGCAGTGGACAAATGCTTAATTATATTAATCTTGAATTCGATGTGGATTTGATTTAATTTCTGAATAGTTATTAGCACTTTAATTGTCATATGTTTAACGTACATTTAAGAGTTTAGTTTTTTAGTTATTCACAAAAAAGTCCACCTTATACTATATTAGCTTCGTGTTTAAATATTCGTCGCATACTAACTATAATTAACTTGTTGACGTACCTTTTTGGGACTGGGAAATACCCTAATCAATTTTCCAGGAATAACAAAGTATTTGCTGTCTGTCAGTTTACTGCAATTTGCTGTTGTGATGTATTTTACAGTTTTCAATCTCAATCTGATAGATAAAAAGCTTATTTTCTTGTTGTTTTCTTCTTGATGTACTGCACAAACAAATAGATGTAGACGTTCTGATCGGAAACCAACAACAGAACAGCTAAAAACCGGCAGACGACGTGAAAGACAGCTGGTAACTAAATTATTTTCTCAGTTTCTCTCTGTTTATTGCTGCTCTCAGTCGTTTGTTATGTTTTGGTATTTTATCTCAAATGACGTCACCGTTTGGAGAGTTTTATGTGCGTGTGTGGTTCCAAATGTATTTCACTTTGTAGCGAAAACATTAGCTTTGTGTTGAATATTATGGTAAATGTAAATCCCCTTTTTAACTGGTGACATTTCTTTAGTGTCGTCTGGTAATCAAAAAAGATATTATAAAAAGGTTTTCGCATTCCTTTTGTAATAATAGTAAACAATATTAATGAATGTGCAGTTCTCTGATTAGAGTTTTAAAAACATCGGTGCATTATCAAAAATCGATATTATTATATTTCCCATTTCGACTTTACTACAATAACGGTTACGACATTAGGTACATTTGTACCAAACTACTAATTGTAAAAAGCTTACCCGCTAGTTAAAAAAATTGAAAGAAGTATTATAGTAAGTAAATTAATATACGTATATTTAAAAAAGGTTTCCACATAAGTGCTATTCAATTTATAGGTATACAAATAAAATGGGACACATGCGAAACTAGTTTCGACAACGGTACATTTTTCTTGTACATTTTGGTACAAACTAAATTCGTTAAGTGATCGAATAATGAATCGATCATTGCATGCATATGTGCGCCTTTAAAAAAATATCCCAAGTGGGTATTTTAATTTTGTAGATGGTATTCTACATTTTCCACACAATTCATATTTAGTTAAATGTAAAATAAATCCAACAGATCTTTATCATTCATATTTGTTAATCTCTTATAAATAATACACTAATATGGTCGAAAGAGCATTAACTAGTCGCAGTAGCGCCTATCAATCGTCGTTTGCGCTGCTTTATTTATATTCTTATATTTGCTCTTTTATCAGTCACTTGCTTTTAGCTAGAGTTTCGTAACACTTGAATGTTATGATTCACTACAACGATTTTCGAGTGGACCGCAATAATCGTGCTCAGTCAGCTGTCAGCTATGTATGTACATTGTACATTGTACAATACATACAACAAAATAAAAAGTCCCGTGGCAAGTATTTTGCAAACAATTAAAAAAACCGGTTTGAATTTGCCGAAAATAACATGATATTAATTAAGAATGTGTGTACACACTTACAATCTGAGCAATGCCAATCGACAACAGTCAGCACCTGTGGCTGGAAGTGTGGCTGCTGCCGCCTTTTACGCACCAAGGTGAAGCACGTGAAAGAGCGCTGAGTCACGCTCCATTTGCTTTCTAAGTTTGCTTTCGGGTTTTTTATATTTTTTTGCACAGAGAGTTCTCGGAGAGATCCAGTTAAGTTGAGAGCTCAGCTGTTTACTGCCAGGGCTATGGCATTTCAAACGCTGCCAGGCACTCGAAGCGCGCGGTTCTTTAAAGTTTTACAACGCCAAAAGCTTATCTGCACAACGTGCGCGTCTCACGTAGTAGATAAACGAATTCTCCATAAAATAACAGCAATAAGATGATGGCAAGCAACGAGTTACAAGGCTGCAGTTCCTCGGAATTCAGTGATGTTTGCGAAAACTCCAATCTGCTGGAATACGCCAGGTTAGAATTGGAGGATCGTGGAGATAATGTCAGTCGGACAATCTCTGCAGTGGACATTTCCTCGGCAGGATTTTACTTTGGCTTCTGTGCCTTTCTATCGCATATTCTCCTTGCGGGCATCACAGCTGTTGTTGTCCGGAAATGTATCTCCTTGAAGATGGAACATACTGCTGGACATGCCTTCTACTGCACTGTGGCTGTAAGTAAAAGCTTTCTTCTAGAAACTGAAGCTAGAATTTCCTAAATATAGTTTTTAAATAAATGATTGCACTAGTCACAATGTTTAAATATATTTACAAGTGATTCACTTTAACAATTCTACTATGTATTAATATGTATAATTAATACACTTTCACGTTCGATACATTCTTGTAACTATAATTCATTAAGTTTGTAATATTTAAGAGCCTAGAGCTACAAGAACTTTATAATGTTATTGCAATAGTAACAATGTATAGATATAATTCATTCATATTAACATTGCTGTCCTCATATGTATTTATGTCTATTGTTAAGCTTTAATTTATTGATTTTATTTATTAATCTATTTTTCTCTCTAACTCAACAGTTCGTATTTTGCTTGGGTGAGGCGCTTCTCGTGCGGCACAGCAGCGTCTTGGAGGCGTATCTGGGCCTGTTCAACTTGGATCTGTTGCATAGTGCCTTTGGTTCGCTGGCCTTTGGAGTCGGTGTTATCGGTGTGGGCATCAAAACGTGGCAAAAGCTTGAACGTAAGCGCGAGGATCCAAACGCAAGCGTCAGACACTTTCGTAGTAATCATGGGTTCTCGGGTAAGTACATGTGAACTCATAACAAATCCAATGCAGCCTATTTACATATCTCTCTCTGCCTACTTCCCCTAGGAATAATTGGCTGTGTTCTATTGCTTTGTACCGTGCTCAGCGGCCTTCCACTCTATTTCATCACAAGTAAAGCTCTCAAACTAGTTCATCGCTTTTGTGCTCTCAGTAGCTTTTTATCTCTGATGATCTCGCAAATGTATAGCTACAATACGGGATTTGCCCGACGTCAATGGAAGGCTCACCACGTTCGGTTATTCAAGTTGTTTACGTTTATCGCAACTGTTACCACAATTAACTACGAATTTCGAAGATTTTCTAGGGATATTGTAACGTTAATATGGAGTCAGTTTAGCGATTAATTAAGATGGAAACTTGAACTCACTCTCATATCCATATTCAAGTTGATTTTCATTTGTTTAAACATACATTTATGATTTTATTTGTTGATTAATTCTCAATACATTGGATAATATAAGTATACATATTTATATAGTTTTGATTATTTGCGACATACATGAGCACAAATACATATAGATCGTTAATCCACAAATCACCACAAAACAGATTAGACAATTATGTCCTCTTACACACTAATATAATATTTTAGATATTGAAGTGAATCAAGTGATAGATATAAGAAAGCAAGCATCAATTGCGACCACTTTGCGATGTGTGCATTATGTCCAAAGCAGCGGGAATGTTACCCTCCACCGACTCCAACAACTGTGTCAACCAAGCGCCCTCATTACTAAATCCCATGGCCATCATGGCGTGTACAGCAGCATTGATACGTTCATCTGTGGATAATAGGATATTATAGATTAAAAATCAGTCTTATTCCTGATGGACATCTAAACTCACCAGTGTGGTAAATGGGCACACTACGTTTCTCTTCTGGCTTACGAGGACTTTCAGTAGTCGTCGAGGTCGATGTCGAAGTCGAGGTGCTGTTAGTGGCCACCGGATTGGTTGATGTCGATGTGGTCACTGTGTCCACTTGGGCTGTTTGGGTATGTGCCGTAGTCTGCTCCCGTTGTTGCTCCTCGTTCACGTGTTGACGCAGCATCTCACCTAACTGGACAAAGTCACGTGCTGGTGACACTGAAGCATCTGTTGTGGTAGATGAAGAAGTGGTAGTCGATGATGATGATGAAGTGATACTGGTGTTGTTCAAATTGATCAATGCATCCGTGCTGGATACATTGGAAATTGGTGCAGCACTGTTGTCAATCATCTGCCAGTCCTGATCCAAGCTGTCCGATCTGTGGCGTTCCTCAGACTCTGTATTTTTAGTCGGATTTGGAACAGCCTGAGGGGGTGTGGTAGCAGCCACAGGAACAGGAGCAGCTGGAGCTTCTACAGATGTTGAATTCGAGCCAAGAGACTCGGCCAAGGATGCTTTACGTGACGATTCCTTGCTTTCTTTTGGATTCTGCTGGGTTTCTGGGACTGTTTCTGGTTTCTTTGGAGCTGTAGAGCCATTGGACATCATTGAGGTATCTGCACAGCCAAAGGCAGCAGCCTCATTTGGATCAATCATCTTAGCAAACATTTCGCTAAAGTTGTTTAAGATCTCAATGCCAGCACGCATATATTGGGGATTAACCATCTGTGCCAAGTTCTCCAGGCTAATTACTGGAGTTGTCGGTGTGCTGTTGGCAGCAGAAGCTTCCTCAGACTTTGCTTGTTCTTTGGTGCGTGGTGCAGCCACAGGTTCCTCTACATTGGCCGTGATGATCGGCTCCTCCACAACGGGAGTCTCTGAATTTCGTTCAGGTTTCTTGGCAGCTACAGTTGGCTCTTCGGTTGAAGGCTGCTTTTCATGAGCTTCAGCAGCTGGAGTTGCTGCTGAAGTGGTTGTTGTAGTTGTAGCTGTAGCAGAAGTGGTTGTTGTCTCGGCCTGTGGAATATTAAACATCGCATCTACAAATTGAGACACAAATCCGGGACCACGACGAGCATGTCGTCGATCGCGACGGCTCTCCTTATGGGACTCTGAAGTTGGAGTAGCCTGAGCTGAAGCAGCTGCGGCTTCTGCAAAAGGACATTGGCCCTTGAATCGACGGCTTGAACGGCGATGATGATGAGAACTGGTGCCTGGACCACTAAGCCAAGCATCAACAACGCTCGGTCCATTGTTAGTTGGCATACGGACCATTAGATGATCCGGATGCTTGTGTGCAGACTCGCATGTCTGACACAGATCAAAGTTGGGACACTGTATACATTTGTAACGGAATCCAATCATTGGCACCGTTCCACATGAATCACACTCAACATTGTCATGAATGATGAAATTGCTGGGATCGTCTACAGTGGGTGCATTAGTAGTGTCCTGCTTGACATCATCCTTCTCATCGACAGCAGATGCAATTTGCATGTGCATGTTTTTCTCGCACTTGGCCAAGAAAATCTCATAGTCATTCTGATTGACTATTTCGATTTCATCAGAATCAGCATCTGAAAAAATTTATATTTAAAACAATGACACGTGTTCTTTTGTTACTTAATAATATTCTTGTAGAGGTTGTGAAATTGACTTGAGCTATCAAATATACAAAAGAATAATATTACCAAATAAAACCACAGTTAGTCAAGTAATAGTTCGGACAAGAAAAATTAAATAAAAAATATGCACTTAAATAACCACACTTTCATTCTTTTCTTTTTAAATAGGATCAGTACATCTAATTTTAAAATTGTGAAAGTTTGTATTTTTTGAAAAAGTAAGTATTTGTATTCAATATGCAAACTCATGCTTCACAGACTGTATTTTTTATTTTTTTAAACGGTATATTTTATACATATGTATATTTTGTAAAAAAAATACATACATGAATTATTTCATTTTGTCAACACAATTATTTTACTAACTGTGTCTGTTTTTTGACAACCATTGAAACCTGTTGAATACCAGCTTTGTTTTGATTATGCAGCAATATGGAGAATGTAATGTGTTAGAAAGAGATAACCATATGACGAAATGCAGTAAAGAATACTTCGGTTGATGTTTGGTTTCATGTTTAAAAAGTCATTAAGTTAAAACTTAATAAATGTACATATAGACAATTTACTTTATCTGTATGCCAATGGTCGGCTGTATGTGTAAACTTGTAGGTAAATATGAATCATTTAATTTTGGCCAAATGCCTGCCATTTATTTTCGCTATCAAATCTTCTACTGATAGTGATACGCATAACAGTGATTCACACCGTGGAGTTGGAAGGTATAAAGCAATTATAAAATTATAGTATATTGAAAAAAGTACAAATTAACAGCTGTGTACTCAGTATATGATTTATTGTATACACGCATAAATTGTGTGTATGTATCTAGTGCACTAAGAACTTCGCACTGCGCTTATTTTGCACACATGGAAAGATTGTGCAAGTGTACTTGCACACAGACACTATTTGGTTGCACACATATGCATTTATTTACACATACAAATAGACATTTTGCTGCACTCAATTGATTTCACAAGTTCTTGTTGCATTATTACATCGGTCCTTTCACTTACCAATCCAATATGTCCTGATCTCGACCTGGGGTAGATGACGCTCCTGGAAAAGGAACATCTCAATTTCACGACGCAATATAACCAAAGTGTTGGATGGCATTCTTAAATATGCGTTCAGTTTCTTCGTTGCACCAGCTGGTGCTCCATGGTAAGTTATTTTTAACAATCGATCAGACATTTTGAAATATTAACCTTTATTATTTTGGTTAACAATTAATGAAATGAGAAATATTTTTTGTAGCTATATTTGTTACACAAATTTTCTGTTTGTTTTTGTCTGAACTGAACTGCGTCGCACTTGTTCTTCGTTTGTGTTGACAGCCACAAATGGTTGCAGCTTCGGCTTTTATACCAGTTTGCCCGTCGGTAAAGAGGTGACACGAAGGTTCTTGAATATTCTCTCTGCGCGCAAATATTGCAAATCACGCTCCGGCTAACTCTATTTCTGAATTAAATGCACGCACACACACATTTTTGTTAAAAAATGAAATGTAATGCCAAAGCTGGGTCTCAAGTAGCTCATTGCCAGACTTCAAAAAATCTAGTTCCAAAAGTAAACAATAGACAAATGGCAGCGCTAACAAACAAGACATGGCGCCACTACTGTTTTAAAATCTGGCAGCATCTGATTGAAATTTGTCCATGTTTTTGAATGTATTTCGGAAAAATTCTTTCACTCGAAAGTGCGACACAAATCCGATTGAGCTGAGATTTTGCATGGATTTTTTGTAGAATTTTCTCTTTTTTTCCCAGATTTTTTACATCTTGTTTAAAGGAAATAAATCGCCAATGAGGCTATGAATGAAACATGTACTAGAAGAAGCCGCTTGAATTAAATTAATTTATAAGTTATTTAATTTGATCTAATTTTTTAATAATAATAAGAAACTGGAAACAGAAAAGTCGACGCACTATCGATAGCAAAAAAATTAGCTTTCGCAAGCTGCCAAAAGATGGCGTATTAGTGCAGCAGTGCTGTGTAAACATATTATGTCAGCCCTGGATAGCACGAAACTGATATTCAAAATAAACAAAATTTCTAAGCTTATTTATTTTGAATTCTACATAATGTAATTAGAACTGCATTTTTTCTGGAGTACGATTAGGGTTGTGGGCGTCGAAACATTTGCAAAAGCTGCAACATGTGCGCTTTCGTGCTATAAAGATAAAGTATATAAATAATAAAAATATATTTATAAAGGTTATAAATGGTTTATTAAATGGTCTTTTTAAACATACCGAGGTGAACTTGGCACTTCATCATAGGCATGCTGTCGGCTTTCGATATCCTTTTTCGGCGCTGGTATATTTACTACTTGTGCTGTGGTCGTATCCGCTACATTATTTTCAGATTCTGCAGGAACAATTTTCTTTGGCAGAGCATTTGCTGGGAGAAAAGACAAATTTTAATTTAATGGACGTTTTGTGAATCAACTTAACTCACTTAGATATTCATCGGCTAGTAGATCCAACCAAGAGGAATCATCGGTAGCAGGTAGACCAATTACAAATCCATCCAGTCGCAATTTTAAATTCTCTTCGCCTTTTTGCCGTTGGTCATAGTGCACCTCCTCAACCTGATAACCATAGTCACCATAATCATTGTACAACAATTCCAATAAATCAGTGGCGCTGCTGCGCATTTTTGCTGGCTTGGAAAGAGCCAAGGCAACAAGTTGCAACAAGACCAAGACAAACAGGCGATGGGTGAATTTACACATTTTTTTGGGCTGATTTTGCTTTTTTGCGTAGACAGGACCGTTGTCTTCCGACAGCGGACGAGGAATGATCCACAGTTCTGGGTTTAAATACTAGAAGAGCCTTAGCCTGTTGCTGAAAAAATAAGAAAAACAAGATAGAAAGGTATTTTTACGCACGCCGATAATTTGTTACCCTTATTCTAATGGCAGTTGTGTAATAAAGTGGTCAGTGGAAATTTTCAAAATGGTGGAAGATTTTACCTCTAAGATATCTTATTTTACTTCGTTAAGATATCTCAAAAAACAAAGTTTTTCATACCTTAAAATAGCATTAAAATAGTCTAAAATATTTAATATAGTTACAAAATTTATATAAGAGTCCCGATGATCAAAACATTTATTGATAGCGAAATGAAAAAGCGTACTTAAAACAATTTGTACTAGTTGTTCAAGATTGGAATAAGAAACCACTAAACTTTTGATTCTGATAACAAATATTTAAAATGGCTCAGATGTAAGGCTTTGCACTTTTCTGGATAAAATTATAGTACCCTCTGCAAGGGTATAAAAACAAAAAACCCGATTCCAGTCCAGTTCAATGGCCAAAAGACTTCCGCATTGTGATGGGAATGTGAGAACCTTCGCTCTGACCGCGACTTGAACAAATCAATGCACATCTATATACATACATCAACTATGAGCAGTTCTAACGCTTCCTTGATAATCATGAAAATCATAGGAATTCAGAAAGTACTCACATTCATTCATTTCCATTATTTTCATTCAAACTTTCCGCGTCTCTGAGTGTTTAATTATTTGTGCAAACTAATTTAACCCAATAACCTAAATTCAGTTAAAAGCCGAGAAAAAACGTAAGTCATTGTCGAAACGTTCTAATTGTTGTTATAACCATCATATACAATATATTTACTTGGGTTTGTTTATTGTAAATGTTAACGGGTTCGGTTAATACCTACGTTGTATGTGTGTGCTTAGGTTTTATGATAGTTGATGGCCAGGTTCAATGACCAATACCAGCAATCACTTTACTCTAGCCAATTCCCACAGGAAGATCACCAGCTAGAAACTGCATTTAAGATGCGATGCTTTTCTTTATGTTTTTGCTCGTTTTTGTGTGTAATGAAAACTGGTTTGGAATTGAGAAACACAGTCAAGTGTGTTGCAAATTATGGCACTGGCCTTAGTCTATGCAATTGCCATTCATACCCGTTACTCGTAGAGCTTAAGGGTATATTGATGGGCAGACACCATTATATATATTCTTGATCAGCAATAACACTCGAGCTGTTGGCCTTTCAACCAATGTTAGCACAAGAAACTATAAGCCCAGATATAGTTTCGCAGGTCAATAAAAAGTAATAGAATTATAAATGTAATAGAAAAGCCTCCAAGAAACGTATTATTTGAACTGTTGTCAGAAATATTATATAATTTTAACGAAAACGAGCATTACTTTTTATCATTTTCAATAGTTTGTACTTAATTGCAATAAGTTTGGATAAAAATAATAAATACTATTTATGATAGCTAGATACAAATATTTAAATTCAAGGCAAGATCTAAATGCGTAAACATACATATTTAAAATGATTACTGGGTATCTTTTAGTTGTTCTTAATTGTTTTATTATAATTGCTGGCCCCTTGATGTCAGTTAATGTTTGTTCGGTTTTAACTTGGTTTATCCTTCAGTACATCATAACAGTTACATTATGTTTTTTGATAACGAAACTTCCGCCATTTTTTTTGTTCCATTGAAAACATGGCCACTTGGCGCTTAATTTGAATGAGAATTAGAATTTAAATGTGAATTTCAAGTGTTTATTGATTGTGTAAACTTAATTCTAATACTTTGCAAATGTTAGCAGTTATCATTTATCATTTAGCATAATGTTTAACTTATATTTAATAACGCTTTCATTTAGCAGGCAGTCTCAAAGGTCAAAGGGTCTCAAAGGTCAGTAGCCTTCGACCTGGCGACATGCACCGTAGCTATCACGACGCTGTCCAGGCGCACATCTTGCCAATCCATCCCGGAGCAGTGTCTTCGAATCGGCAAGTGAATCGCTTAGGAGCTCAAAGCTTAGGACATCGGCATCGACCAAATGCTTTGGTTGAATGGGCGTCGGTTCATCGTCCAGCTGCCAGAGACGTGGCTGTGCCTCGTTTACAATGTAGGCGGGCACATCGATGGGCGGATACAAGGCATTGGTGTTAGCATGGGCAACATCGGACCGATAAATTGGTACGCTGATGGCACGTCCATTGAAACTGGTGGTTGTTTCAGGGGAGAGGCGATTGGTGTCCAGGAAGTTGTCACCGCCCAACGAGCGTGAATTACGATAATAATGGGATCCCATTTGGTTGTAACCTTCTAAAAGATTGTTGCCTCCAGTGTTGCTGTTGCTGCTACTTGCCACAACTGGTGGCAATGCCTGAATAAGCTCTGGTTCCGCCTCCAGATGATAAGGTTTAATCAGCTGAGGCATTGGCACCAATTGTGGTGGCAACACATCCACCTGCTGGCGATGTAAACGTGGTTGCTGCTGCTGATCCTCGCTGACAGCTGAGATATCCACATGGTAAGGAGTGCGTCCCTCAATAAAGTCCGAAAGGGGCAACTGTTGCTGATGTTGCTGATGTTGTTGCTGCTGCTGTTGTTGCAATTGTTGTCGCTGGTAATAGGATTTTAGAGCATGCTTCCGTTTAGTTTGGCCGCTTTTGGTGGCGCCCCGCAACGAGGATTTGGTCAACAGATCCAATAGACTGAGACCCTCCTGTGGTCCTGGCGGAATCAGCACAATCATAAAGTTCTCCAGATCTGCACGTATATTATACTGTCCTTCCTGACGCTGATCATAGGTGATAAGACGTCGACGTAGTCCATCCTCAATCTCCAAAGAGGGTTGCAATGGCGGTTGTAATGAACCGGGATGTGTTTCAATCAAAGCTGCCTCCTCTGCTTGTGCGGGTGCCACAGCCGGAAAATGCTCCTCCTTGATACCCACTGGAGTTTGATTTTGATTTGGACTCTGGCTAATAGTTGAAGGCTTCTCTGTTGTAGCATCAGGTGGCGATGTTAACGCTGTTGTGCTAAGCAGCAGCAGCGTGAAAGTCTGCAGCAGCATCTTTGAAATCTTCTCCAAGATTTGACAATGTATTTTTTTCTTTTTATCAACAACCGCTTGATCTGTTCTTCGTTCTTAACGCTCGCGCTTCTGCCTCGCAACTGATTTCAAGCCCGAGACGTTAGCTTTAACGTTGACGTTGACGTCAACGTCGGCGCATGCGCAACTTTCATATTCTGCAGCAGCAGCTTTTTTTGCCGCTGCTTCCCTCTCCAGTTGCTTTCTTCTGCATCGCGAACATTGATTCTCATTCTGGTTTCTTGATGTCGCCATTGTTGTTCTTGGTTTTGCTTTTATTTATTCATTTTTCATTGTTTCGTTTTTTCTGTCGTGCCCATTTCGTTTGCGTGACTTGCGTACGACGCATTGACGTCGACGTCGGCTTCAACATCGTTTTTGCTTCTCTGTTTGTTATTGATATTTGTGGGGGAGGGGGTCCGTTAGGCGCGTAGTTGAGGGGGTGGGGCAGGCCGGGTTCTCACAACCCGCACAGTGGGACGTGAATTAGATTTTCACACCAATTAGGCAATGAGGAAGCGTTTTGATGTCCAGCTACTAATCGGCCATGCACGTACTCAGATTGATAGACGGACATTTTGACGGCTGTGCAAACCTGGTATTATCAGTCGTGGGGACTTCATTAGGTGCTATACATCCATACATAAGAATAAATAATAAGTGTGTGTGTGCGTTAATAATAAATAGAATCGTTGAATGCCATAACAAATCGATTAGAAGGTGAAGTAAGCCCAAACACTTGAAATCAACAAGTTTCACTAGAATATACTTTATTGATTTGATAAAAATTAATGATTATGAATTTTAATCATTAAGGAAAGCTTTTTATGGGTTCTTTTATGATTGGAGGGTATTTTCTAGTCGTTGACCCGTAGAGAACTAAAATATACTATGTATTTCATAGAACAAAGCAGTAGAAAATATGTTTGATAAGTCTAATTTATTGACTTAATATAATCAATGAAAATTTTATTCATATAGAAGAACTTTAATTGGAGTATTTTAGGGTTATCTATTAATTGAACCTGTACTTAATTGCATTGCTATTATGTCTAGAAATCCGTAATTATAAATATTTTGTTTTTAGGGTGTCTTCTATTCGTTGCTTCATGATTTGACAGAAATTAACGATAGTAAATAGAAGTTATGTATTATAAGGTATCTCCTAGTCGTTAATACGTTGATAACCTCATGCTTACCTACCATTTAGATCTAAATGTTTTTCTCACATGACCGCTTTTAAAAATAAAATATATTAAAATTGCTACTAAATGCTTACTGTCCGAATCCGATCTGTAATTGAGATAAACAACGAATCATCAGAGGGTTTGGCAAGAGTCCCCTGCTTTTTAATAAACACTTAGCTCCAAATGTAAATTGCGTTCTCTAAAATATATAATTTATTTTATTCCTTTTAAGTTGTTGTCATGTCTTTTACAGAGTTTCACAAGGATGGGGAAGCGACATTTACATTTACAATTACAATTGAATATCATAAAAGCGTGCCAAACTATATATAGATTATAGATGTATGTCATTGCGTTGCAATTAAAACATAATAACATAGTATGCATTTAAATAATAAGAGGTCTTAGCGGTTATTATATGTATAATTAAAAGTGTCACGAATTAATATCTTCAGCTTTGTCTGGTTTTCAAACTAAGTAAAACAATTGAAGAATAATACAAAATGAATTAAGTTCATTAAAATTTTAAAATATGCTATTATGTCTAGACAATTGAAAGCTAAATACATAAAACACTAACATTTAAATACACTTAGAGTAATTAAATCGATTATAGGGTACAGGAAGCAAGCGTCGTCTTGGTATTGAATCCAAGTCTTAAAATTATGATGACGAACGTAGTTTGACAATTGTGTGTGATGTTGCTATTGGATAATTATCAATGGGGTGATAGCTTATAATGTTATTTACCATAGACGACAGCAGATTCGACTAATTTCGATTGAATACTATGGGTTAACGTGGGTTCTTCATTTCTAAAAGGGAGGAATAGTCTTTTGGGAAGTGTGTATTGTAATGTTACATAAAAAACCTTGTCGACTAACTCGAGGTTATTTGTCCATTGTCACCTGAGCATTTTGTTCAAAAAGGCGCAAACTAGAACAAAATGTATCTATGATTATATGTAATCTCATATCTCACAACGTTGTTTGATCGACAAAAACAGCCTCCAAAGATGAACACCACACGCCGAAGAGCTCAACTGAGAAAAACAAATAGTAAACTGCACAGCAACCGAATTGCTTAATCCTTTTTGAGTGACGTTTTCAGCTCATCCGGTTGATCCTGCAGTTTCTTCTGATTTCCCATGTTCTGCACTCTTTTGTGCACCGTGAAGCAAACGCGATTAAAGTGTTCACACATCTGATTCACCACACTGGCCCCGTAATGCCAATGCGTCAATGTGGTTACAATGAGCAGCACGTAGAGAAGAAAACGTTCCAATATGGGCATCCACAAGCTGAGCAGGACGGTGACCACATACAAGGGCGTCTGCCAGTGCCAGGCTTCGCAACGACTGCTGGACATTTGGGAGACGATCAGGCGGCACTGCAAGACATAGAATAAAAATAAAAGACACGATTTGTTATTTCTACCTCTTCATTAGTTTATATTAGTTTTTAATCTTTGCTCATTCAAAGCCCTACTCCAAATTCCGTTTTAACTTAAAACATTAAAAATTTGTTTAATTTGACGTTTTTGTACTTTGTTTATTTTAAGACCTATTTTAAAATGTTTTCCGTCTCAAAACTTTTGTATATCTCGAGGATTCTGCAAATATGTATTTTAAAACATGGTTGAAGGAATTGTATAAAAATAAAAAGTTGAATTATTTTCTTTTTAGTTTATCTATATTTTTAATATCCTTGTTCATATTTTGATATCCCGGAACGGAATTAAAGTAGGCTTTAAACAACTATGTTATAATTTTCAAATAAAACTGATCAAAAAAATCCTAATATGGAAACTCAGGTCATACTCTTGCAATTCTACTTCTCCCTAAAATATTAGCTTGGCCTTCCTAATGTTATTTTTGATTGCCCATCCAGTTGGAAGCCAGAATAAGTTTGATTAATGGATCACCCTCGCGTGGAAAGACGAATATGCCGCGATCCTTTTTCAAATAACGATAAGCCCGATGTTGATACCAGCCATAAATCTGATTCGTCGTCATGGGCTGGGCTGTAGCATGTTTTGGCTCATACTGCTTGACTTTCTCCCCAGTTGTTTGGCTAACATTGTCCGCCTCTGATGTTTTCTGTACATCCTTTTCAAACTTATTGCGCTTACGTTGAGTCTGTTCATCTGTGCAATTGAAATAAGGCCAATCGTGGCGAGCATAGAACTTCAGAGTCAAGGGAGACTCAGCCTCTGTGACAGTTATTGGAGTCAGTTGAGATGTAGTCTGTTCATCATCCAACATAGTGTCGCTATTGCCCTCCACCCGACGTTTTATATCTGCGGCACAGCGACGACCGCCACAGCAAAACGGTGGCATCTTCTAGGGATTTTTATTTATTTTTTGGTTTACTTTTGAATTCTCAAACGATGGGAATAAATGTGGCAGTAAATTTCAGTAAATGAAACTTCTTAAACCGGATAACTATACTACACGGTTGCCATAGGAACAATTGCTAGAAATGTGAGTAGATTCTAAATGAATTGGATTACATACTTTTCAGATTGTAAGGGTATTTAATATTCGATACCCAAAGCCATCGTTATCTTTATGGTTTGCTTTTGTATTATTCAACCTTTTCTTAATACTCCTTATCTAATTTCCCGTTAATAGTAACTGATTTAGGTTTTGAAACTTTTAAATGAGTAAAAGAAACGCTACCCCCATATCTAAAATGAGTCAGGGTGCTGATAAGAATTGGAATAGTATGACGTTCGATCGTTAATGACACACAAACTGCAATTGAACGTCGCGTGATATAAAGTCCCTACTAAAATAAACACGACAAGCCAATCAATCAAAATCAAGCTTAGATTCGATGACAATATTTAGAAATTGAGAAGCAATATGATTGTTCTACCTCAATACTAATTCAAGTGATTAGCTGATTATGAAACTTACGCTGACATTGGAGAAGATTGTGCCGCTTAGCATGAACATGGCACGCGGATCCCTTTCCATTATGTCATTGGGCGATAAGACGGGCCAGATCATCAAAAGTACAAAATAAGTAATAAAGGGCCACATGGGTCGCAGTGCCTCCATTGGTGGCAATAATCGTCCAGTGCGATTCTTATATGAGCTATAAATATAAATATAATTATTTACATGATACAGTTCGGGAAATATGATTGCTCACTTACTTGTAAACATTCATAATTACTAAAGGTAGATTGGCCATGGCGCTGACATGTAGAACCGCCTCCATAACATTGCCCAGAGGCAGGGTACCAAAGTATCCCAGTTTGAGTTCATATTTCCAGCTCTCGAATCCCATCCACCAGGTTACCATGTACATAGCTGTGCTGCCCCACATGCTGAGATCATAGCCCCACGGCAAGTACAATATACCTGTATTGTATTTCTCCCAATGCGACACAAAGAAGTTGAAGTACACAGTCATGCAGACATAGTACATCCGCATTGGACGCACTGAGTAGACCTTGCTCCGTCCAAATATGCTGTAGAGGCATGTGGGTATCAGCATAGCTGTATACGAGTCCAATCCATGATCGAACAGCTCGCCTAGTGGACCGGAGAGACCAATGCGACGTGCCTGCTTGCCATCAATCCCGTCCAGAGTGTATGCCACAAATATGTTGATGGCACAGCTGATCCAAACCCATCTCGGAATTGGCGTAGTGTGTTCCTCTCCCGAACTGGCCTCGAAATTCCAATCATAGTAGGAGAGTAGCAATAGGTTCATTACACTGAACAGAAAGCCGAGGAATGTCATCAGATTGGGTGCAAACCAACGGGGGAAGAACTAAAACATGCAAATTGCATTTATTATTGTAATTATTGATTTTGTTGCCATGAGAATGCCAATGACTCACCTTGACCAGCCAGTTCCAGAACGGATGCATTACATACTGACTTAGAGGTGAGGTGTCTATGGAGCTGTACTGTACCCATAAATAAGAAGATTGTCTATTATATATTTATGGACACCCCACCCCATGCAATCAATCATTTACCTTATAATTGTCAAAACCATCTATTTGCACCCTCGTCAGGTATTTGTAATTCAACATTTCCCTTATGCGCTGCATTTTCCTCCTAAAGACGTAACGCACGTGCTCCTTCGTTAGGTTATTATACTAACAAATACTTATACTACCCTTATATGTACATAAGTATGTAATCTCCGAGATTCCTATCGGTTCAGTTGCCGTTGTAGTTGTTATTGTAGGTGGCAGCTGCTTTTACGTTAATTGCCAATTTTCAGTACATTATTAACTGAATTTGTGTAGGAGAAACAACTACTTTTGCAGACGAGCACTCTAGCTTGAATTGAATGGCAATTTTAAAAGTGCGCACAGCTCGTTTCTATTTTTAATGCAAATAATACTTTGCCGGCTGTTTTTTCACGCTTCACACTCACACACACACTCACACATATGCACACACGCTCGCCCTTAAATACTCAGCTGGCTTGGGGGTTGTTTTGCAAAACACGCTGACGTGTTGCCCTAATTAAATACTGTAGTTATATAAACTAATTATAATACTCTAATTAATTTCACAAGAACCCGTTACGTGGTTTATTGAGAAAAATACTTGTGTTTGAAACCTAATTAATTTTGTGATGTAAAGTTGCCACCTAATGCAATAGTTGCCAGCTCGACAATTCCGATAAGTATTAGTGTTGTAAAACAATTTTATCGAATATGTCGACTACTTGGCGGCTGTTTAAATTCAAATTTTTGTCACACTATTATTTTGGATGGGCTTTATTATTGTAGGACGTTTCGAAATTCGTGTTATGTATAGTTAACAAATCACATTTCGTACAAAACATATATACTAGTAAAACTTTTAACAAAATCTAATGAATAAATAATGTTGTCGCTTAACAAAATGTGTCTAAAAGAAATGTGTGTAACGAAAATTGATTTAAATTACGCTATATAGCCTCACGATTATAATGTTGCTGTAATAATTTGACTTTTAGCTGTCTTCTACAGGGGCTTGATTAGTTTGATTTCTTTAAATTCCTTTTACGTATATTGCCTGGACAGCCGCCGGCATTCAAAAGATGCAACTTCCATCCTCCATCTAAAGGCAGATTCACATCATCATGGCACAGAGGGCAGCGAGCAGCTCCCGTTTTGAGTTCTGATAAAATAATATATATAGTTGATTAGTCTTTTACAGCTAATGATTGAATAAATATCTCATACCCCGACAAAAGTCCTCCATTTGATGCAGCTCATAGAGCTGCTTGTGCACAGACTCTGTACATCGGGTGCAGACCACATAACTATCCTTGGCATCACACTCAGCTATGGATCAATAAAGAGTAGGGAATTATTGTATGAACAGGTCAGATAACTTTTTAAACTTACTCGTCAAGTGATAGTTGAGTGCAGCGACCTCCAGCACTTGACTACATTGTGGGCATTTGGTGAGAAAGGGACAAGTCTTCCAATAATGACGATCCAACTGACTCGCATCGTTGCTTGTGCAGCACCAGCCACAGAATGGACAGCTTCTACAATGGGTAAAGTAAGAAAGTGCATATTGATAGGTTTCGTATTTGATATTATTCCCTACTATATACTTACATTTTGGGCGTTGTCTCCTCGGTGGATTCGGAGTTAGAGACGGAGCCTTTGCGAGAGTTAGAGGCTGACAGCATGGAGCGCTTCAGTTGCTCATTGTACTGTTGCTTTCCATTGCAGCTAACGTAGCCATTGTCGGTGCCAACTACATGCCCATTCTTGCTCTTCAGCAGGCGTGAAGCATCTGTGCTTGTTGTCGGTTGCAGGAAATCGGTTTCATTACTGGAATTGAATTTGTTGGCCTCCAGCAACTCTTGCTTTCGTTCCAAGTCCAGTTTATCAAACTCTGTGAAGAGCTGACGGTAAAGGAGATTGCGACGAGTGATGTCATCATCTGGAGGCAATTGCTTGCGCACAAGACGTGGATTCACCTTGTAGACAAGTAAAAGAATTCGTTCAGCAACTTTGCGTACCGGCTCAGCCGGATGATGTATGCCGGAACAGCCGCAGTCGGAAAGAGCACGACATGTTAATCCACTATGCTTATCAGTACTTATACCCTGTGTGTGCACCAGCTGTTCCAGCATCTGTAGCCGGCTCATGGCAAGACGTTGGTGAGTTCCTGAACCTACACTACGAGAAAGTGCTGGAGCGACTAGATGTTGCTCAGCTACTTGCGGGCAGGCGGCAATGCTGAGTATAGTGTGCTGGGCCAGCGTATGCAGACGTGCCGAGGGATCACCCGATTTGGCCAGCAACTCAGGCAACAATCGATCCACACAACGTGCCACCTCGCTGGGTGATACACGTCCAGGCACGTATTCAAGGAACAGCACGCGAACTGTTTCGGTGGCCTGATTAAACACCGAGTAGACGGCATCACGAACAGCACGATGGAGTAACAAAGCTGCACTACGTGCCACCTTGTTTGGACTTGCCGCATGCTCATTGACTTCCGGATCAACTACATCCTGCTCCTTGAGAAAATTGCGCAGGCGCGTGAGGCCATCCTCACGATCCTGAAACTGCCTCGAATAGAACTGCTCAACCTGTAATGTAATATAAATATTTAATGCAGTTCTTTATGTAAACAAATACGCAGACAATGTTCCACAAATGTCAAAGTACCTAAAAATAATGATCGGTGTTCCTGAAACCAAGTAATAATTGTTCTTAAACGTTCATTATTTGAAAAATACTTAAAATTGTCGAATCTATTTGTTGTATGAATTTAAAATAAATATACAGCAGCCGATCTTAGCGAATTAATGATATTTCAGAAACACTGACATTTTTCTGGAGATTTGTGGAACACCCCTGATAAGGACTTACCAGATCACTGCCAAAGACGAGTATAGGCAACGCTGCCTGTCGGCGCTCGCGATCATTTAACCGCGAGCGACTGCGATTTGGATCCGCTTCGAGCAGTGCATTGCCCTGACACTCCCTTAAAAATTCATTAGTATTTGAGCTAAACAGTTTTTGTAACGGAACGACAACGTTTACGGGAAATAGAGACAGTAAATAAACGAAAGAAAAAAGCATCAAAGACATCGACAACGGTTACTGTTAGTGTTTTATTTAAATGACGACTCTAAAACTATCACTATTGACTTTATCATGTTATTGGTTTATCGTGTGCGCTGTGGAACTTCATGCTGCATCATGCAAAATTATCATTACAACAACAACATCTATAAGATGGGGAACAAATATTCAAACTTACTGCCTTAGTGTGGGAATAGCACGTTCCTCGTAGTCCTCATAGGAGTTGCGAGGAGCGCTTTTATTGCGTCTTCTCAGAGATCCCTGTCTGCTGGACATCGGAGAACTGTGTCGTGACGCCATAGGCAATCGTGGCGATTGTGGCAGTTCGTCATGGGATTTGGCATGCAGATGCAGTGCAGCAGCCGATGCAACAATTGCTCCCACATTGTCACTGGTGTTGGTGGCATCATTGACAGATTTCTCATCCTGCATGTTGGTTGCTTTTGGACTGATTGTCGCCTCTGCCAAAGCATGTGCCACATCCTGTAGACTAGGTGCGGGAGGCAGACTAGGTTTTCCACCCGCATAGACCTCACAGCTCTGATCGTTCTGGCTAAGCACACCCTCGCTTTCAAGGAGCTGATGTACATTAAGTTGCTTTAACACACACGCCCGATACATTTCAATCTGCTCCTTGCGCAACTTGGCTGCACTGAAGTCTTCCTGTTGCACTGCCTGACGCTTGGCCAGTGCATACCGTCCAAGACGTTCTCCTGCCGTTCGTAATGCCGTCATGCACAGCTTCAGCTTGCGGGCATATTCAAATCTCTCCGAGCTGACCGCCTGCACCTTACGCTGCTCCAACTCACGTATGTGCTGGACAATTGACTCTTCCACGTACATGGAAAACAAGAGATCATCACAAAGAGAGGCCAGTGCCAATTCTCCCGTTGCAGTGTCTATGGGCGGAGACTCGCTTGATAGATGCTCCTCATTGTTGATGGCAGCTGACTCCAGATCCTCGCCAAGCACATTTACAGCCATTAACGCTATCTGGCCGCTCTTGTTGTACTCATTACAATGTGCACCAATTAGCCGTAACTTCAGATGCGTTCCTCGTCTGGGAGTGACTGTAACACTCTGTAGCTCCCGGGATTTGTAGTTGGTGTTTGCATTGTCCTGAAGGGCCACAAAGCCAAGGAAATCAAAGTACTGGGAGGATGGAGTGCTGGGCAGAGACTTTGGCGAGTAATGCAGCCAAAGCTCGACTTTTTCCGCTAAAAAGAGTTTTAGATTAGTAAACATGCAACAGTTAATATAATATCCGAGCCCATGAAGAAATTACTAACAAGGTGACGAGAATAGAACTTAATTTCTCTCATTGTGGAGTTAATAACACGTCACCTTGTTAATGATTTCACTATGCCCCAACTCACGTATCAGATACTGGTGGGCCAAAAGTTGTATGCGGTAGATTTTTGCCGGCTGATGAAATCGCAAAATGATATCGTGGGTGGCTAGACCACTGCCTCCCACGGCGCTGCGCCAACCATGCACTGTGGGTCCATGTGTATTCAGCTCGCTTGCCGGAAAACCGGTGTCCTCATCTGCAAAACAATAGTGCAACAAGTAGTTAGCATCAACAGTGTTGATAAACAACGAAAGTCAAATGAAACGGAAAAACAAAGCAAAGCAAACAAAAATAAACAGAGAGGCATTAGATTACGCATACAGATATACATATTATCGAATGTATGTGCGTGTATCGATTACGTGGCTGTGCTAGTCGCTCTTGCTGCCGGCGACGCTTCCATCGCATAAATTCTCTTTTTATAAGCGAAGTCGGCCAGTTTTTGTTTAGTCGGACAATTAACCTGTGACAGAGCACATTGACGAACTAGATTGTTATAAAATAATTATTTTAAAAGATACTTTTCAAAGATGACTGATGTGAAAAATTCATCTTCTCGTGCATCCTCCTGGTTGCAGATACAAAGCATATTGAATAGTGTTAATCATATGCTGATCTTTCTAGTGGCTGCGTTCTTCTTCGTACTGGCGAGAAGTTTAGATTTTCAGGATACGGCTATGCACATGTTTATGACGGGAATCGGTGTAAGAATATACAAATATCATTAATAAATTTAACATTAAATAATAAAGCTGTTAAAACAGTCGAATCATTGATTATCTTATCGCAGTGTCAAGTACATTGAATATTGATAAACTTCACTTAATGCTAGTTTTGTCACCTTTAAACCCTGCAAAGGGTGTTAAATATACATAATCATATACATATGTGTCTGTCATAGAAACAATCATTAGAAAATCAACCTTTGGTATGAAAAACTTTTTTTTAAGATATCAAAGCCAATCTATTGAATACTTGTAAAAAACTTCCAATTTTTTTCAGTTTCATGTTCTAATCGCCCAGGCGCTGATGTCACACTACAAGGTGAACCCGATAACACGTTGGATTTCCCACAAAAACAAATCTCGTTACCATGGACTTATGCAGTTAGTTGGAGGCTCAATGGTGTTATTGGGCTCTTTGGGAAAGTTCAACAGCAAGGATGTGCACTTTGAAACCTGGCATGGTACATTTGGTACGTGTACATATAAATTTAATGGTTGACTGAATATCATAACACTAATTGTGATTGACTTGCAGGTGTGGCTGCCGCTTTTGGCTGTGCTGCCAGTGTGGTTGGTGGACTGGCAAACTTTTTCCAACCCAAGTTTGTGTTGAAGAAGTTTCCACCCTCTGAACTGAAATTCCGTCACAATTTATTTGGCCTGCTTACGTTTACGATTGGCATGACAGCTATTTTCCTAGGATACTATTCTAAATTCTTCACGAAATATGTAGACAATCAATTCATACCAGTTATGATGCTCACCACTGTAGTGGTCTATATCCTGACCATGATTGGACCTCTGGGTTCTCTAATAAGCAAACTTAAGTACAGAAGGCAAAAGCAACAGCAGGAGTAACATTTTTTGTCACACTGCTTATTTTTAATGGTTGGTGCAATGAAGCAAGGTATGATGGGAACATTCTTAGTTAGTAGTAAAAAATATAAAAAGTGCGCACAAACTTTTAAAAAGCGTCGAAAACCCATTCAAGCCGTCTACTGAATGCGCTTGGAAGCTTGCCAAAAAAATATTTGACTGCATCTTAAATTGGATTTACGATGCAGTCAATATGTCAATATTATAATGATATATGACAATAGAGCTATTATAGCTCTGATATTATTATGAAGAAATGCATTATGCCAGGTAAAAAAGGAATTCCTTTTAGTTCAATTTATAGACATGTAAGTAATAATATATTGTAAATAATAATAATTTTAAAAAGTGTGTTATATGTGCTATGTTGGAGATGTGGTAACATAATAAATACATTGTTTGTTTTGCATTTAAAACTAAGATACTTATGCATGTCTCTTTAATAAGCTGTCACAATAGGCGTATGCGTGTTTTATCGATTTCTCAAGTGCAGTCAAAAAGCACACGATGCTCAACATTCGTTTGGCCAGGGACAACGGAAACTAAAACAAATAAAATCATAATGTAATAAACAAAAGACAATAAAAAAGAGCGGTTGTACTAAGTACAATAAATTAAATGCAAGACACTATAGAAGTTTTACTCCTTGAGCTGTTTACCTGTGGCAAATACCACATTAAATGGGATTTTCTTGGCCATTACAACCACAATTAACTACACAATTACGCGCACACACATTTATTAACTAAGTTCAATAATATATTTCTCGTTACCGTTGGCAACCTCAAATGTTTAATACAAAAACAGAATAAAATTCAAAGAACGACCCCATGCAGTCTGTGGGGGCTGAATGCGTTTGCTCGACTGATAGAAATTTATGGTAAGTGAGGGGAAGAACGTTGGCCGGCAGCTGCGTTAACAGCGGCTGTTGCCACAAAATACGGTTACCGTTACTACGTTTACACGGATTGCGTTGCGTAAAATTATTTCATCAAATGGTGTCAAAAGTGCGCAAGTTTTACTTTAGTGACTGCAATTTATTAACATAACTGTATATAACTTTTTGCCAATTGATAATTATCAGTAAATTTATCTAAGAAATCAAATCCAATTTATTTAAATTGACTGTTACATCTATCGATAGAGGCGCGCTGTGTTCCTTATCGATATACTGTAATTGGGCCCTGTTAAACCGATAAACTCTCACATGCTCACGAAGCAACAAAAACAAAAGAAAACATCGACGAGGAAGAAGAGCCCAAAACAAAAACAATATTTACGGTGCGGTTGAACTCAAATTAGAATGAGCAAAGAGTCTGTGCTGATAATAGTTTAGTATAATTAAATAAATAAACAGGTGGTTAGCCAATTCTTTGGTGAAAATGGATACAGTGGAATTAAAAACAGAGCTGCCGGCGGATGAAGAACAAGCTCTGGTTAAAATTGAGCCGGAAGCTGAAGCTCAACCTGTTGAAATAAAAACCGAGCTGGAGGATGAGTTGCAGTCTGGTGATGGGACTGAACCGGAAGCTAGAGGCGAGCATAATCAATGCTCCGACTCAGAGAACGTTTTGGAA
The DNA here is from genome assembly GCA_035043265.1 of Drosophila testacea. Taxonomy (NCBI): domain Eukaryota; kingdom Metazoa; phylum Arthropoda; class Insecta; order Diptera; family Drosophilidae; genus Drosophila; species Drosophila testacea. The sequence goes on from JAWNND010000661.1 coordinate 493,022, forward strand.
ACTGTGATCAAGTCAGAAATTGACATTGAAGCTACAAAGTTGGAAGAGCCCAGGGAATCCAGGGAAAAGTTTGAACAGGCATGTGAATATGAAGAGGCTTCCAGCTCAGAGAATACTGTACAAATTGTTTACGAGTTGAAGCTTGATGCTGAACCCACTATTATTAAAGAACCTAGAAAGTTGTATGATATTGACCGACTACGGGAATTTGGTGATGTGCCCTTTATAATTAAACGAATGGAGCCCCAGGACTTTTTAATTAGTTATAAGAAAGCTGTGCGCACCGTGGAAACAATCTTGGAGCAACTTCGTCGTAACAAGGTGCCAAATGGCATCGGGATTGCTTTACGTATAGCTAATCATACACCATCGTCGTGCATTTTGATTCTAGCGTGAGTAGAATAACAAAATAAATGATTGACAGCTCTTTAATTAATTGTTATTCCGGTTTAGCATACTTAATCACAAATGCCACTTCTATAGTAATGACAAGATGATCTTGTCGAAGGCTTTGCATTGGCAAATGTGTCGAGCTGGCATTGATTATCTTATTGTTAATGGTTATATGCCCGTGGGTGCTGTGTTCTTTGAGTGTCTCGACACTTTTCTAGTCTACAATGAAGAGTACAAGCTCTTCAAGCTGATGCACACCACCAAAGATCCGTCAATCGAGGCTAAAGCTCCCTTGCCCTCCAACATGTGCTACACAATTACAACGACGGGTACAACTGGAACTCCCAAACTGATACATGTACCTTACGAGTGCATTGCACCCAACATTGTGGCTCTCAGGTGAGGCTCTATTTATAAGAAAATCATACTAAAATAAGATTAGGTTTTTATGAGTATTATCTCAGTCTAAGCAACAAGTCATTGGGGTCAGTTTGTAAAACAAGATAAGATTTTATTACTAGTAAATACACAAAGTCTGTTTATCTCTTATGTTGCTATAGGTTCTGAGGATAGATTCTGAGGGTAATATAAATAAGTGACAGAAAGATAGCTCACAGTCAGGCTTTTCTTTAGGGCTAATATTTTTATTTTATATATTTCATCATAAAAGACTTGTAATGCGTTATGTACGAAACATTTCTACGTTACGATGGTATCTTAACTATGTCAAAGAAAGGTGTGATTTACACAGTTTACTAAACTTTCTTTATTAGTTTTATCTTTGGCTAATTAGTAATTATTTTAATTTAAGACAATTACTAACATTTAAAATTAAAAATTCAGTCTTTCTTTTTTGCTAGTCAAAAGCTGAATATATCGATGGCTGACATAATTTATTTGGGCACTCCCTGCACCTTTGATCCGTCTATTGTGGAGTTTTTTCTGGCACTACAAAATGGCGCTGCCGTGCTTATTAGCCACTATACGATGCGAGAATCACCTAGACGGGTTCTAAGTGCACTCTTCCCCACCAACGTTACAACGTCCGGCATCACCGTATTGCAAATGACACCATCTCTATTTCGGCAATTTGGGGCCAGCGCCATAAGGGAACGAATATTAAACAGGTCAAGCACATTAAGGTAAACTCCAATTGTTACAAAGATATTTTTAATTGAATGATATTAATATATTCCAATATTTCAGAGTGCTACTTTTGGGCGGCGAACCGTTTCCTTCCAACGCAGAGCTAGCCACATGGATGGAGCCAGAGGTGCTGCTCCAGATACAAATCTGCAACATCTACGGCATCACAGAGGTCTCCTGTTGGAGCATGATACATGTCCTAAAGTCGCTACATTTACGTGTGCCTTTGGGAACGCCTATTGATGATCAGACTGTGCTGGCTCTTCACTATCAGGACAAACAGAAGATCGGCTGTGGAGAACTCATGCTAGGAAGTGTTACACGTCGCTGTTACATTCCACAAATCGATGATGTAAAAAAAAGAGTTCTTCTAACACTTGTTACCGTGCCACTGGAGACATAGTAAGGCGTTTGGATGATGGTTCTATAGTTTATGAAGAGCGTGCCAACGATGTAGTTAAGCGTTCGGGGAATCGCATCAGTTTAGGTTTGCTACATATTTAATTATTAAAATGTATTGTACTCAACTAACTCTTTTACAGGTCTCATCACTCGCAAGATTGAGAAATGTTTGCACAGCAGTGAGCTGGCAACATGCTTGTGGCAAGAGGAGTTGCAGAAGCTCATCTGTTGCATTCGTTGCTTTGAGCCCAAGACAAAGGTGCAGCAAAGAGCACAGACCTTTGACATACTGTCGAAACTGTCGGATGCCGAGCATCCAGACAGATTTGTTTATCTACAACATTTTCCCTGCGATGCACACGGCAAACTGGACAAACAACTTTTGCTCAAGGAGTCCACTCTGTTAGCACAACCCGCTCAAGATATATTGAAGAGTTTTCTGCACGATCGACTCGAGTGTGTGGATAATGACAGAACGGCGAAGAAACAGCGTTTAGAGATTGATTCAACAAGTAATCCCTGCGGCTTTGATCTCAGCTTTCGTCAGGCTGGTGGCACTTCTTTTCATGCCATAACACTATGCCGTGAAATTGGCCTCCAGATGTGCATTGATGATGAGCAGCGACATCTATTTGAGCTGCTGATAGACGAAAATGTGCCACTGCGTGTTGTGCTAAGCTTTCTGGATAACGCCAAGTTAGTTGCTCACAATATCAAACTTAAACCCATAGAGCCACCCCTGGAAGCAACAGTTACTGAAGCTCCCAGCTGCAGCAGAGCAAGTGGACTGGTCATTACACGCTTGGAACAGCCGGCTATTCACTTTCAATTTCATTGGAAGGTTAACTTTAATAAATGCGTCGATTCTCCTGTAGCACAGTACCAAGGTCAATTTGTTGCCGTGGGTTCCCATTCAAAGCTTTTGCGAACTCTTGATGCCCTAACGGGCCAAGAAAAAGGTACGTTAAGATTGCCCGATCGCATTGAGTGCAAGGTTACATTCCTCAGCGAAAGCTTGGCCATGGTGGGTTGCTACGATGGTTGTCTCTATGGCTTTAATCCGATGACTGGCAAAATGGTTTGGAAAGTAGATATTGGAGGTATGATCAAGGCACAACCCTTTGTATCATCGGATGGAGCACGAATTGTAATCTGTAGTTATGCAGAGGATTATAATGTTATTTGTTTGTCCACGGAACGACAGGAGGTGCTGTGGTGTATGCGCATTGGCGGAAAAGCCATCTTTGCCAGTCCCATAGAGTTGCCCAAACAACAGGCAATTATTATATGCACATTGGATGGAGGATACACACGTGTCTCACTCTTTGATGGTTCGGTGCAGTGGGCAAAGAAGTGTAAGAACCCTTTCTTTGCCACTCCTGTGCTGCTCGATGGCAACACTTTCGCCTGTGCAGAGGTGAATGGACATGTGCATGCCTGCAATATAAACAGCGGAAAGATCGTAAGACCCTGAAAACTATATTTGATAAATCCCAAAGCTCAATCTCTGCTCCTTTTCAGCTGGACTCTTACCCAGCAGAGGGCAACATCTTTTCCTCACTGGTTGTGAAATCGCCACCAACGCATATGGGGCATACTTTTGTGATTTTTGGATGCATTGATAATCATGTTTACTGCCTTCGATGCAAGACATCTTATGGGAAAAATGCGTCCTTTGAGCTGCACTGGAAGGTGGATGTGGGTGCCTCAGTTTATGCTACACCTGCAATCTTAACAATAGAGCCCAATGGTTTTATGGTATTTTGTTGTGGCACCGATGGAAAAGTTGTGCTGGCAAATATGGTCAATGGACAGAAATTATGGTCGGATAAACTGCCTGGAGAACTATTTTCCTCGCCGTGTTATATTGAGAGCCTAAGACGCGTTTATCTAGGCTGTCGTGATAATTATTTGTACTGCTTGGGCATTTAAAATAAGCAATTGCACAAAGAGATTAAAGAGTTAACTAGCAAATTATCTAAATTATTGATTCTTTAATCAGGGATTGTAATCACAATAATTCGACGATGCCAAGATCTGTTCATGTGTGCGATGGAATCGATCAAGAGCAGAATCACAACGAGTTTCATGCTGCAATCGTCGGCATTCACTGCAGCAGGATGTCCAGGATTCAGATTCCAGAAGAGCATCTGCCAAAGTATATGGTTGTACTTCGAAAGTTTTTGTTTTAACAGGTTTCTTTTTCTGAATTTGTGGACTAAAGTCAAGTGATTTCTCCTCGTTTAGATGCTCCATCGCTTGACGAACGCGATGCGTAAGACGAGGAGCTTCGTATAATGAGATGATGGGTCTCATCCCCCGTCGAGTCTTTCGCTCCAGTAAAATTTTCTGGTTCCGTTCCATTATCCTTTGTTCGTCAAGCTTCTTTTCCCTTTGGCGACGCATATTCACCAATTTACGCTCCGTTGGTGTCTTCTCTTGCTCGTCAAAGTACTTGGTCCACTTGGCACGCTCTTGTTCAAGGAAATCCTCGTCATATACAGAACTGGTAAATTTTAATAAAACTGTTGATCTTCTGTCAATAGCAATTTGAGGACTCTTATATATGCTTGTGGTTTTGGACATATTTCGACGACGTTTTTCACGATCAATCAAATTCTTAATTTCCTCAACGTTGCGATGGATAATTTGCAGTAGATTTTCACGCTGGCTATCACGATTTAGCATCATCATCAGAACATTATAATGCTCCGGATCGGTCTCATACTGCTTGAAAATTGAAAGCTCAGATGGACTCTCGGGTACCTCTTGATGCATAATCAGACTGTATAACTTGCGAGTATTGAACACCTTTTGATTTTCCCGAAGTTTTTCCAACTGATTGGTATAGAACATTTTGTGCATGACGATAATTCTACTCTCAGGCAAGTTTTGTGTCAAAAGTGATCTCATAGAACTCGACATACCCAGAGTTGGTCTTCTAGAATATCTTTTTGGAGCAATGTAAGCAAACTTCGGAGTGTTCTTTTGTAGTAAAATCTGCATTTTTGTCAAATAAAAATTGGTGAGGTTGTCTTTCATGTCTTCAAACTTTGTATACCTCGGACTATACAATATTTGGTTGTACATTTCACACAATTCAAGCCAAATATTGCCTAATCCGACGTCAATACTTCTGACACCAGTCAAATATGCACCACATTTTGATGATGCCCTCGAACTACTTTTCTGAGAGATTAAGGTATCAATAATATAGGAAGCTGTATCTTTCATTGAATCCGATTGAAGCCTTGGTACTGCAAGAGATGCCCTGGGCGTCAAAGAGTCCTTTAATTTTTCTCTTACATGTCGTAAATGCCCGAAATGGCCATGTCCCACATGACTTCCATGTGCCACATGACCTCCATGTCTAGCGACTATCATTCGAAATTTGTGGATACCTTTTAAAAAGTCGTTGCTATTGTCAGACCGCCTACTGGGCATTCTGAAAATAGTTTTTCTTCCTTCGTGTTCCTTACTGGCCCATTTTATAAGAGTTCTTCTTCCTATACCACCCTCCAATCTACTGCAATTATTGCTACTACTTTTATTTTTGCTCCTCTGGCTCTTTTCACTACCTTTCTGCAAAACAACATATATATTATTAAATACTAATATTACATTCCAATCTTACGTTTGTGGTTTTAGGATCACTTTTTCTTTCACTTATGCCATCCGGTTCAGAGATACTTTCCTCTGGAATCTTAATTTCTTGTTGGTTTTCTGCTACGGTATTCGAAAAACCATTTTCCTTTAATTTCAAGAGTAAATTGTTGTCTTTTTCCGTTAATAATTCGAGCATTTGAATAGCGAGTTGTAATATTCCAATATTTTCAACTAACATGACTTGCAATGTTTGTTTGGCCGCATCCTTTTTTTCCGTTCCAAGAAAAGTTCCTTGATCTTCTACAAAATTTCTGATTGCGTACCCAAGACTGACAATGTATTTGTCTAGATTTGTATCATCAATCTGGCTACCTGCTGTGATATCAATGATCGTACTATATATACTGGATAGATCATCTTCAGAATCTTGCATCATTTTTAAGCAATCGTCCAACAAATCCTTGCACTGTATCAGGGACGTCAACGCTCGATTGTCTTTCGAATTTTATGATTTGAGTTGCGCATTTATCAAAAGTGGCCATATTGTATCTAACAAAGTAATCCGGATATTTCGAAACTTCTGCAAATGTATGGATGTCCGATCCTTGTTAATAAGCAAATGTTCTTTCAAAACTTCATGAATGAGCTCCGGGTTTGACATTGCGTTGGATTAAATATTTTTGAATTTGAATTTTAAACAATAAATTTGGGTTTGTATAAATGGCGTGCATGACATTTGAATCAAATCCATAAGGAAGACCTATATTTATGAAAAGTGCATGATATTTATAAATATTAAGATTAACTTTTAATAAGAGTTATAATAATGAATCTTAGAGAATTTATTTTCTGGGCATGCGTATTTACAAAATATTAGATTTACATGTATTTATTATTTTTTTGAAGCAGCTTTAGAGCTTGCCTTCAGAACCTCTGCAGCCTTGGCCTTGTTCTGACGCATTTGCTCCAAATCTCGCTCCCTTTGCGGTATAACTTCCTTAGTATTCGGTATGCGTGCACATTTTGCAGGCTTTGAGGTAGAGTTGTATGTGACAGTTTTTTCTGGAGAAGCTGCAGTTGTTGTTTCTGCAGATTTTCGTTTGGCGCGTCTAGGCCGCACTGGATTAGGATTTGAACTAGAACTATGATCATCTCCTGCACCATCCCCTGTTTCAGTTGCAATTGCTGACTTGTTGCGTGCTCGACGTGGTGCTCGTTTCGGTTTCTCTGGCGTTTCAACATCAATCTTGCCAGACATCTTATCAATAGCCGTCTGAACACGTTTGCTGACCAGTGGTTGTTGTACTCGAAGTGCGCTCTTGGCCGAAAAATAGTTGCGAATGGAGCCTTGAATCTTCTTCTCGTTGATTTTCTTCATGACCGGCATGAGAATGTCATCCGTTTTCGATGTGGTCCAACCAAAAGATTTACGCGCGAATTCACGTATAGATTCCACATCGGGAGAACCCCAGCTAAAAGCATCGCGATTATCATCCACTTTGGGAGTTAAATAAGCCTCGACAACGGACGTGCTTGGAAAGCCCTCGTGTAGTTCAATATTTTTGAGTTTCTTGCGCAGTGACAAGCGTGCTGAGCTGCCTATTGGCAAATTGGAGTTCTTATGTGCCTGCCACCAGTCCCGAAACTTGACCAAGGTAGAGAGCACAGACTGCATAGATCCTGCGGCTGAGGTAGTCGTTTCTAGCTGGTTAGAAGTCGAAAATGAGGCGAGTATTTCAAGAGCAGTTACAGCGCCAATGCCGTGTATACCTAGAAAAGACAAAAATGTAACTTAAAAAGTTTAATTTCTTTTAAAATACATTTACCTGTGGTATAATCACTGCCCACTAGACAGGCCAGCTGAATGAGTTTGCCGCGATTGCAATTGAATGTTTGCTCAATTTGCTCAGCTCGGAATTCCAAAACATGCTTATTTTGTGCAAAGAAATTCTTATAGACAGTTCGACCACCAAATAGCCAGATATCGCTATCGTCCGTTATGGTGCCATTAGTGAGTTCGACGGCATTGAGAAAGGCGCATTGTGCCTCCGCCTCCATGGGTGCCACAATGTAAGGAATGCCAAAGAGACGCAACAACTCCTGGCAATCGTTGCTCATGCGTTGACTAATTGACATGCCCATGCGATCCTGTCGATTGCGTTCGACTTCCAAATCCCGGCGTTCTTGGGCCAAATTGCTGGCCATCGTTTGCAGTTCCTCATCTGTCTTTTGTGACTTCAAGGCATCCGCTGCGTCTTTTATGAGATCCTGTGAATGTATATAATAATTTATTTATAATAATTTATAACATATTATGTATTTACACATTTGAACTAAATAAATATAACTAACGGAATATGCAACAGTAACATGAATTACGCCTAAGTATATATTTGATTCGTAATAACATTAAATAGCTTCTATTATTTATATTAAATAAATCATTTTTAATTCCTATCGTATTTTGAACATTTCCTTAACTGAAAAAGAATATTTATTAAAAATTTGTATGTTAAAGTTTTGAAATAATTAACATTTTAGTATAAATAATTAATTTAGATTTTATAATACAATCTCAATAGAATAACTTGCCTCTGGATTTACTGGAACTACTTTTTCCTGCTCCTGCTCCTTCTCCTCAAAAAGCGACTTGGCTGCTTTGCTAGACTTTTTGTTGGGTGAGATGCCTTCATCACTGAGTTCATCACCAGCCCGTTTTCGTCCTGATTTTGGTGTGCGTTTTACAAAAAATGGCTTTGCCACCTTCGGAGTCGTGGGTGGTGTAACTTGTGCTTCTGATGGTTTATCAGGAGTGCGTTTTATCTTATAATTAGTTTCAAAATAATCAGTTATTGCTTTGCTTTTACTGGGCGTTTTGTTTGGTGATATTTGACGTATTTCATTCTCATTTTCACTGTCACAAAGCTCAATCACATCTTTGGATACTGTTGGTGCATTGGTTTTAATAGCTTCATCATCAGAGGATAATTCTATGACAGTGCTATTGCTTAATTTAATTGAGTCCAATTTTATGTTTTTCACTTCATCCGTTTGTCGTTTTAGCTCATCAAGTATGGAGTCTAAAGCAACGAGCGGCTTTTCTTCTTCATTGGAGATATTCAATTTGATATTCTTAACTTCTTCTGTTTGCTTCTTAAGATCATCCAGTATAGAATCGAGAGCGACAGTTGGCTTTATATTTGTTGTTGTTACTTCTGACTCGGTTTCGCTTTCTTTTACTTCACAGAAATCATTATCATCATCATCAGAGTCTGCTTGCTTTTCGCTATCTGTTATTAAAATAGCTTCCTCTGCTTTCTTTTCTTCAATATTACTTTCCTTTGACGTTTGTTTTTCCTTACAACCTTTTTCTTCAACAACTTTTGTTTCCTTATTTTTCTGACTGTCCTTTAACTTGTCTTCTATTTCAAAAATATCCGCGAAAAGATCATCATCTACATTCAATTCATCTTTAATATCTACGCGAATTTCCAAACTATTTTTGCTTGGCATTGTTTTGGGATCAACAACCTCCTCCAGATCGGAATCAGTATCGCTGTCTATAGCTTCAATCTGTTTCGTTTTGGCAATATCTTCAGCAAAGGTTTTCTTGCTTTCCTCAATTGCCAATGAGAGTTGTTTGGCTTCCTCAATTGAAGTATTTGCCAGATCCTCTTCTGCCGTCTTTTCATTCACAATCGTGTTGTGTAAAAAGTTGTCCAAACTTTGGGTATCATTTAGTTGCGTTGCTTCCATTATATTTCCCACCTCCTCATCGTTCATGCCTCCGTATTCAATCATATATGTACGTGCTGGACCCTTGGCTGCATGACGCAAATTCTTGCTTTGTTCGCGATTTAGCCGCAAGTCTTGATCTGAGTCATAATCATAATCCTTTTCGTCATAGACCTTGCCGGATTCCTCCAATGATAATGCCAACGCCATCTCTAAATCGTTATCATATTCTGCACCCAGTTTCTTTTGTTGCTCATCGCTAAGATCTGGTGCTTTTACAGATTTTGCTGAGGTGCTGGGCTTCTCTTCATCAACTTTTTCCTCACCGTCTTCTTCTTTAATAGTTTCGATTTTAATCTTCATTGCCTTCTGGCTATCTTCCAGGGCTTTCTTTTTAAGGTCACGCACTAACAAGAATCGGGTATGCTCATCTGAGCTAATTTGGCGTGTACTTTCTTCAATGGCGGTGGGCGTGACAATACCTTCTTCACTGAAAAACTCCGAGAGCTCAGCATAGGTGAGGGTATGACCGCCCATCTCTTGTACAGCTTCCTCCAAACTTTCTTGAACGGCACGACGCTTGAGCAAACGTTTCATTTGAAATGAGCAGAAATCATCGCTACGTGCTGGGAGTTCATGGAGGCGGCCCCAAGAGGATTGTTTTCGTGTCTCCTTGATGTCTGTAAGTATTTCGTGACGCACATCCGCTGGCAGGTTCTTAAAGTGCTGACTTCGTACATCGATAGCCTGCAAGCTGGCATTATATGTATGTCGTGCTGTCGTCTCATCAAAGGAACTGTCCGACGTAGCACTTGTACTTGCATAGTCCTGATCCTCTAGCTCGCTGTCTGCTTCATTGAGTTGAGATGATGAAGCTGGCAGCTCTGGCAATTTAAAAAGATCGTCCTCATCATTCTTGCCTGTCTTTGCTGCTGCTCCTCGTTTTGACGGGGATTTTAATAGAAGTTCCGCATTTGTCCCAAGGGCCTGTTGAACCACCTTCTCCTTGGCCAGGGATTGCAGTAAAAGAGCCTGAATACGATCAGCCTCGTTGCTTAGCTTGCTACGTTGTTGCTGACGCCGAGCCTTAACAAATAAGAAAGAGAACAACTTAATAATCTCATTGTAGAAACAGCCAAACAAGAGATACTCACTATTGTATCTCGCTTTAGTTGAGGAACGCATCCATCGAATATAAAAACGGGACGCACACGATAATAAAGCAATTTGCAAAGGCGATGAAAGAGACCCATAAGGTGTGCATTGCTCAGTGCAGATCCTTTGCTGTCCTGAAAACCCTTTACCACCTGATGCAACCATATAGAGATATCTGAAGGTACAATTTCATTAACAATTTGATTTCACAACTCACAGCAACCAATTTGATTTCTTACCAACTGCCAACACTTTACCCTCCAAGGTTTCCACCGGCACTGGTTTTCCACATGGCTCTATGAGTTTCCACAGACCAGTTACACCCATTTCGCTTACAAATAATCAAGTAAATCATAAAACACCGTATTTGTTTTATAAAACAACATGCAAAATTATAAAATGAGCTGTGGGAGAAGCCGAGCTGCTTAAAATGCCGGTGCTGTGTTGGAAAACACATTCAGAAATGGTTTAGTGTTAATAACAGAAAGAAGCGCAAAATGTTTATTTGCTAATTTGGTAATAGATATAATGAATTATTTCCACGATAAGAACATGTAAAATGTCAATTAAGAAGTAAGCCACTCAGTATAAATGTACAAAAGTAAATTAACTTTTCTTTATATTTGAATCATTCTTAATTTTATTTATGAAACTAATACTAACTATATATAGACAGAATGCTAAATATACGTTAAACAGCCAGTGCAAGTCATAGCTCCGTAACTAGCGCATTTACTATTGCCGTAGTCGGCAGATAGACAAACACTTTATTCATTAGCGTCTCCGTTTTCAGCGGCAGCTGCAACTGAGCTGGAACTTGCTGCGGCATCTCCGGCACTAGCATCCTTCTTGTTATTGGCTTTGCTTTCCTTTTTATCCTTCACCATTTTTCGATAAACTTCCAAGTCTTCAGTTAGTGACGGAACAAAGCTTTCAAAGTCCAGCTCGTTTAGCGTCTGTAATATATCCTTTGCCGTAATGGTCTTGTGGTTATGTTTATGCGCCAATGCTGTCGAGGAGGATGTCACAAAGATTGCAAAGACTGAAGCTGCTTTGGCGATTGCGGCACGGGCTTCTTTGCTTACATTAGAGCCATCTGGTATGGCTTCCTTTATCAAGCGGGCAATCACAGCGTTGGGTAAATTTAAGTCCTCAATGCGTTCAACCATATTGTTGTTTATTTATTTTTAATTAATTTGTATTAATTAGAGTGTAAATCTTCAGCGTTAATGCTGTGTGGATCTTTCTTTCCCGCGTTAAAATACAGATGGTTCGGTCAGTGTTGAACAATGCAAGGCGCGTGGTCTTTAGAGATGAGCGACATTACCATTTGTTGCATTGTTATTATCGTGATAAATATCGATATACCAAGAAATCGATATGATATCAACAATTTGGGCAAAGCATAAACATTTTCCGCGTTTATTTATCAAGTATTTCCCACGCTTGATAAACTCACTTCCAACAACGGCATAAATGTGCAGAAGGCAGTTTAAGAGTGTCTCTCAGCCGTTTTATATTGAACCCAGGTGATACAAGCCCTGCGGCTGTGCCACCTCACAACAGCGCGCACACGCACATGGAGAATTCGACGGCGACGCCGTCGAAGACAACGACAACGCCAAAGAAACGAAAGCATAGCGAATACCACGATCCGGATTACGGGTTTGGTTACGATAACCCCAATTCCGATGACAAAAAAGAGAAACGCTTAAAGCTAGAGCAAGAGCCCAAACCGGAGGAAGATGAAGTGCATGCTCAACAGGATGTGATAATCAACACACCACGAATTCCTCTTAACAGCGTGGCGCAGCTGAAACGCATACAGGAAATTGTTCGCGCCGAATTCCAAAAGGAATTGACCCTAAAGGAGCAACAGCTGAGCGAGATTGATAATCGATTGCTCCAGGCACGTCAGCTCTTGGATAAATTACGCTACCATGTGGTCAGCGAGTACTACAAAAAGCAGCAGGTGCCGTTGACAGCTGTAGATGTCGCTAGAATACGATCCCGAGACACATTGTTTGGCGAAGTTGCTGAACATGATGGTGTGCAGCTGCCATTGCATCCAGCTATCAAGAAGATCGTTGGGAAACGGCCTGCTCCTATTCAATTACACCTGCCCGAGCGTACAGCGGCAACACTGGCAAAACAAACAATACGACTGCGTAATCCGGCACATAGGCGAGCAGAGCGTCGACGCCAGCAGAAAATACGGGAGCAGGGCATTGTTACGGATCATACACAGGACAAGGAAAAGCAGACAGTTGATCCTAACTGTGATGATCAGCCTTGTACCAGTAAACAGGCTTACAAACGGCAGCAGGAATTGGAGACCGCATCTGTGCCAGTCTTGAATGCGTCACGTTTGAATAATAAAAACAAATTCCACTTTGTGGTCGGCAATACATCCAAGTACATAGGAGGAGCTGATTCGGATAGTCGGGGCAGTCAAGGCTTGGCTTACAAATGGCTGGTCTATGTACAGGGCAAGAATCTATCACAACCGCTGGAAAGCTTCCTCAAAAGGGTAAGTGGAGAGAGCATTATTATAGCCTGTGTATTTACCAATGTTTGGTTTTAGGTCCGCTTTCAACTGCATCATTCGTATCGACCCAACGACATTGTGGACGTACATTCTCCGCCATTTCAGCTGACACGTCGTGGCTGGGGAGAGTTCCCCATGCGAATTCTGCTCTACTTTCAGGACCATCTGCAGCAAAAGCCCGTTCAACTAATGCACAACATTGTGCTAGACAAAACGATGTGTGGATTGCACACCATGGGTGGTGAAACAACTGTCGAGATTTGGCTGCGTACCGAAGCGAATGTTACGCCTGAAATACCAGCGATGCCGCCCGTGACAATCAAGCGAGAGCCTCACACGACGACACCTGCTCCCTTTCCTTTACCCACGGATAGCTCTAAGCCACGTACTATATCTATAACGCAAAACAAGGAGGAGCTAGATGATAATCTCTTTGCCTGCATCAACAAGATCGAGATGAGTGACGACATTGAGCAAATTGAGCCCACAGTGCTTGTCTCGGAGCCTTTAAAGCTAAGCAGCCCTAAAAAAATTGCACCTGCACCAGTGACGCCCAACAAAACGCCACGGCACCTCAATTCCATGGATTCAGTGCCAGATATGCGTCCACAGTCTTCCGCCTCTCATCTGTCATTCAATGGGAACAGCAGTAGGAAGCAACAGCAACTGCAAAATGGACACGCTAAGGGACAGGTTAAGAATGTGGTGTTTCAGAAGGCTGGTAAACTCTACATCATTGATCCACTGCAATCAAGGTTAAAACAGGCCGCCAAGCAGCAGTCGCTATTGAAGCCACAACTAAGTCTGCTCAAGCAGCCAAAGCAACAGTTGTCCAAACGTTGGCATATACTGCAGTGCATCCAAAATGATCATGGTTATGCCAACATGAGTAGTCACGAGGCGATATCAGTGCCAGTGATGCCACAAAGTCAACGCTTGCGTTTGGAGCAGCTCTTTAATGGAACTCACTTTCAAAGTATGCGGAGTGCTGTTGAGTTTCTGCTGCGTCGCTTGCCATTGACAGGTGCCTTGAGTTCCGAGTTTGTCTTTGGTGGCCAGACACTATCAGCATTCCAGACCCAACCCGCTTTGCGTCAACGCTTCTTTGAATATATGCGAGGTCGCGTTTTGTCACGTTGCATGCGGCAACATCAACGCCTGCAGCAACTGCATTCAAGCGGAAAAGAGCACTTCTGGAGTGTACGAGAAATTGTGGCCTTTGCTCGTCTCCACGGATTCACACCACCTTTAAAAATGCTTTGTGTAACTCGGGAGAAAGCAACATCAGCGCTAACTCCTTTGTCGGAGCGCGTTCAACAGCAGCTGAAGGATGAACCGCAGTCACAATTCCAAGCGTATTGCAGTCTCACGCCAAGAACCCGTCTAGACAGTTGGCTAACGGATCAGGCGAAACGTTTGCAATGCCGTGAGCAACAGGTGGAGGATCAACAGCTAGTCGATGTGCTTGGCTTGGATCCTCCCAAGCCACAAACTCGACAGCCTCTCAGCGTAAGAAATAATTCAAATAACCATCAGATGCTATATTTACCGCCACCTGAGGAACTGGAAACAGCTTCACAGCTGGTGCGTGACATGTGCAAGGATGTGGGCATTGTCCTGGAGACGGAACAGAGCGTGCCGGGTGTCTCTCAATCCTTAGCCCTCACTCTATTAGCCCATGTACTACGAATGTTTGTAGAGAGGTTGGTGCGGCGATCTGTGGCAAGCAAGCTGCAACAACAACAGCAACCACATGCGATAGAGTCGCTGCCACCAGCGGCAGCTAACTTGGAGCTGGCCTTGCTACCATACGATATTGGACGCGTCATCGCCAAGAGCGGAGAGCTTGATTTTCTTGGCAATTGTAATCTCGGCGTGGCTCACATGGATAACCAGTCCTAGTCATTGCCACAAGTCGCAATCGCCATAGATGCCATGTGTATTGATGTTACTCGTTTACCTTACGACTAGTTCCAAATTCTCTGGGATATTAGCTGTTGATTAATAAGCTACTTCTAGGTATACTTATAGTATATAACTATGTTGTATATATTTAATAATTCAAATATATTTTTTATATGACACGTTTTCAATTAAGATAAAAATATTTATATAAATAGAAACCTGATTCTCTTTTTAATGGGTAGTCAAAGATTGTCTGTACACCAGAAAAATGGTAGAAATTCTTGACATCAATCTTGGGAGATCGCCTTCGATTAAGTCCCATTGTTGGAATAAAACAAAGCTCGTAAATAATTATTTTTTTAAAGTAAATATACATTTATTTCATTAAATGATTCTTTTGCTTTTCAACAATGTAAATATTCAGCTAACGTTGTTGTTTTCTTTTTGTATTTTTTTTTAACGTACACTATGTTATTGCATTTTTGTTGTTGTTTTTTATAATTGTTGTTATATTGTTCTCTGTTGAAACGATCTACATACAGTTAAGGTAAATAGTTTAGAACATTAAATGGATAGAGATATAGTTTTAATCGTTTGTCATTTGATTAAATTAAAAAATAAGTAGAAAATTCAATAAGTTTTTGACAACAAACTCAAGAGAAACGTATGTGTGTTTGTTTAATAATACTTGAATTAATGCATCTAAATTATATATGTATGTAAATTGATGTTTTTGCTTATATATAGATATATTTCTCATGAGTGTAGAATCACAGCCTTTTCACGAACATCGAACGTTGAAGTTCTGTTCTGTTTGAATTGTCCAGTATTAAAAATTATGTTGTTTTGTTTTGTTGTTATTATAATTGCTTGAATAATCCATATAGATTGCACGCAAACATATAGTTTCAAATATAGTGTGGTTTTAATCAGTTTGTTTTCTTTAATAATAATTGCGTCGCTTGTGTTAAGACTACTCTAGTTGATTAGGTGGTTGGCTATATGCACTAAATATGCGTAGGCAAGTACATACACATATTGATTTACATGTACATATATTAACTTCCTACTTATATACAAATAAATATTCATAAATTATGACAGACATACAGTATTTCTAAATGTATATATAGCTTTTGCAATTGTTTTTCATTGATGCGTTTTAATATTAAGGCAAAGATTGTAACTAAAATATGTTAATTCATTAATTGGGTAATCAATAATCAATGTTTTTAACAAATATCATTACAACTAATACACATGTAATCAATCTAAATTTCTACTAAATATTTCTAAGCCTTTAGAATTGAATTTCAGAAACTAGAGAGTTGCAGTTGGTTAACTAAATTAAATTAAACTAAATTATATATTAATCGGTGTCGAAAGGCCACATTTTGAAACTGAAAGCACATGTGTAGTAAGTATGTATGTATAGGGTTGCGATTTGTGTCGTTTCAGTGAGTGTTGCGATTGATAACGTTGCAACTTGACGCTGGATCAGGTAATGGTTGTTATAATCTGATTCTTAGACCCATAATCGGCGATTCTGCAAAAAATTATCTCATTTTAGATTGCAAAGTAGTGAAAAAGTTTATAAATAAAAGGACACAAAATCATAAAAAATTAAAATCTTCATGCATGTCGAAAAGAATAATTCATAATGATTAAATCGTGCAAAAAGAATTTTCAATGCTTTCTATTTATTTTGTGCCTTTTACCTATATATAGATGAGGCTGACGTCGAGCGTGACCATGTAACTAACAAACCCTCACCTCTGCTGCGCTCACGTTTGCTTTGTAGAATGACTTTGGTGCTATCGTCGGGACACATGGAGGTGCGCACTGTGGTCAACAGCAATCTACAAAGAATAATGCATTAGAAGGAATCAAAGTAATTCAATTATGTCGACAACTTACCGAGGCAGCACTGCAACCACTGTGGAAAGCAATATGACCAGCCAGTGCACGGCAGAGGCAAAACATCTAAAGATAACCCAATAGGTGGAGGGCAGTCCGAAGCAATTGACGCACATGGAGTTGTACACAATAGAGAAGAGATAGAACGAGCCAAGACTGAGCACTATGGAAATTACATGCAGCACCGTCTAAAAGCACAGAAATATAAAATTATTACAGAGTCTTTCGTTTTAAAAATATATATTCAGCTTACCCAGGATCGGATTTCGATTCCACAGTGCACTAAATTGGCAAAAAGACAACTTGCTGTGATGGTTGTGCCAAATTCCCAGATGCCCACATCGCTTTCCGCATATGCACAAAGAGCCACAAAGAATATGACAAGGGATTGATAGAGGGCATCCAATAATATCAGCCAAAAGTCATGTGGCCTATAGACAAGACCCAATCGACCCTAAAAATACATTTAAATTAATTTCAGGACTTGAATGAAATTTGTTCTGATTATTATTTACATTTTTGTATAGATATGGATTCTTTAAAAGCAAATCCTCCGGTACTCGATTATCGTAGACACCAATTGCCAGGGGCGGCAGCGAGGTGAAGAGTAAATTATAGAGCATTAAATACATTTGGTCCATCATCACAGAGCCGGAAAAGCCACAATACAATTGATACCAGAATATCAGGAAAACAAAGGCCTGCAGAATAATATAAATTAATTGATGAAAAATGGATTAATAAACTTAGTTAATCCACTTTTGCTTACCGCATTCTTATAGAAAAAGTAGAGTATCATGCGAGCAAGGCGATCGTAGCACCAATAGCCATGTGAGAGTAGCAACCTTTCCAGATAACGAAAACGGGATAGTGTAAAATCCGCAGCCATGACAGCTTGCATGCCTTCCTGCCCAGAGATGCCCACGCCCACGTCTGCCATCTGTATCATAGAGACATCGTTGGCACCATCGCCAATGGCCAGTGTGCGCAGATTGAGCTCCTCCTTGACCACTTTGACCAGATAGGCCTTTTGTAGAGGCGTCGAGCGACAGCAGAGCACCGAGGCACAGGCTTTGGCCAGCTTAAGAAAAGGCAGAATCAATCTCGACCTGTAAATGTAAACATTTAAAATCATATTTAATACTGTACGTATTTCATGAACTGCAACAATTATAACTAACTGTAAAGCAACAAAAATGTGTCGTTTTTTGTTTCAAAATAAATAAATTAAAGTTAAAGAAAAATAGTAAATTTTAAATATGTATTTAAAGAATCATAGATTAAGAAGTAGTTTCCATTTTCTTTTGAAATTTTAATGATAAAAATGGAAGTTGACTAATTATAATTATTTTATTTCATTAGTTTACATAAAAAATAAGAGTTTAAACAAATTTCTATGATACAAATTTAAAAGATAAATGTATTGTTTTTAGGAAACTTAATCCAGAAATGTTCATAAAAATCTAGACAACTTTTTGGGTTTATTTTTTATACTCTTTAACTCTTATTTGTGATAGCTGGTAAATATAAAATAAACTTACTTGGGGTCTAGAATGAAGGTCAACGTCTTGCCATCCACGACTAAAGCCCGTGGCTTGTTGCGCGATGTTAAGCTATATCCCGTGGAGGTTGTCGCCTTTGCATTCCTCAAATCCGTCAAAAAGAAATTAATAGCCGTCTCAGCAGCATCACGAGATCGAGCAGTTAGCCTGTTAATATATAAACATAGTTTCAAACAAATAGTTTGGAGATCGCTAAATGATAACTCACTTGATCAGCTCCATTTGCTGAGTGAAAAGCTTTGCCGAGTAGGCAATATTGATGGCCGTCTCGGGTTTGTCACCCGTCAGCACCCAGACGGATATGCCCGCTGCAAGTAGCGAAGCTATCGTCTCAGGCACACCATCCTGCAGGCGATCCTCAATGCCAGTGGCACCCAGCAGCGTCAGATTGCTTTCCAGCTTTGCGAACGAATCACGCAGCCGTCGTTCACGATTCTCTAGGGACATTTCAATATCCTGATGACGCGCCCACCAATCGGTATAATCGGCAGCATTCAAAGTGCGCTTGGCCATCACGAGAATCCGTAAACCTTCCCTCGCATAGCGATCCAGCTGCTGTTGCGTCTGTTCGCGCAGTAAATCTGAAAAGGGCGGTAAAAAAGATAAGTTTCAAGCAGGGATCGCCAAGGAGAGATATAATCTTTAAAATTTCGAATACTTTGGTCTCTGTTTTGAAGATTATAAAAACTAATCTGACAATCCTCTCTTCTTTTTACTTACTTTCAGGACTATTGTGCGCACACGGAGCCAGAACGGGCATGATGGAACTATCTGCACCCTTTGTATAAAGCACAATCTCTTGTGTGCCCGTTTGACGAACCACAATGGACATGCACTTGCGACTGGAGTCAAAGGGCAGTACCTTGAGTATCTCATACTCGACGGTAGCTCCTGCCGTGGGCATGCTCACCAGGATATGGTTAGGACTGCGATTGAGTAAACAACAATCGTAGCTATAGGCGGCATTCACAAGCGCCAATTCATCCGGACTCTCGGCCTCATAAAGAGGACGTCCATCGGCGGTTCTGTAAATGGTTTGCGTCTTTGTTTCGCTGCAAGAAATGTCGATATAATGAATTATAAAGTCGGAAATAATAATCTCAGTTATCACTAACCTCATCTTGAGACGTTTGCCTTGTGTCTTGGCATTCAGAAAGGTTGCTATGCTGGTTATCTTGGAGTTGATCACAGCCTTAGCACGTCCAGTTGGTGAAATGCTGTTAGAGATTGCCTTATTCTTCATTGGCGGCGATGGTGATTCCGAATGAGGCGTGGACTCTGGTGAACTGCTGATCGGTGACAGAGTTGGCTGATGACTCTGTGCGGGCATCGCAAACAGCAGATTTGGCGGTGGCGATGGTGTCACAGATCGCGACTCGGCCAGCCGTGTATATCGATCCGCTGGCATAGCCATTGCAGCAGGTGGTGGTCCACCATTTAGTATAGTTGTGGTTGTCGTCGTCGTAGTTGTCGCGGTCAGCATTTTTCCCCCCCGAGATCTCACGTGTGTCACAGTGGCAGGAGAGGAATTGATGGTCGGATTGCTACCACTTTGATGCATCTCAATGACTCCGCTGGCATTCATGAGATCACGATGAGGAGCCGCACTCACAATCACCGTGTTGCAGATGGCCATCACGACCAGAAACTCCTGAATACGTTGGGCATTTGGAGTGAGAAAAGCTCCTCCACTTAATTTCATCATGTCATCGATTAGAGCTTCGTTGGGCAGCAATGGTGGAGCTGGTGCTCCTGGCTTGGTATACAGTTTCTCCAGCTCGGATGGCGGATGGTTGTAGTCGTCACCGTTAACCACACACCGACGAAAGATCATCTTGTTTTCGGTCAGTGTACCCGTCTTATCCGAGAATATATGTTGTATCTGGCCGAGTTCCTCGGTTATGTTCATGGCACGACATTCCGTCTGTTTATTCGTGTCCGCGTCATACAAATCAATGTTGTTGTGTATGTGGAACACTTGCAGTATCTTGCATAGCTCAATTGTCACATACAGTGAGAGAGGTATCATCACCTGCAATATGATGATGTACGTCCAAAAGGTCAGCATACCCTCGTAGGCAGCGTCAACGGCAAACGGCAAATAGGGTACGGGAAAGTTAACAAAGGAGCGCAGCCACATTGTGCAGCCAATGGCGCCAACAACGCAAAGGATCAACAATATTATCACACACCTGCAAATTGAGTATACCCAATAAGTACAATTAGTAAGTGGTATATGTAAGTTTAAGCTGGGGAAATAAACTCAGCTTGGGGCAAGAGAAAACAATATATCCTAGTTATACAATCTCATAATAAACATGGTATAAACATAGTGCACACCTGCAAACTAAGTATACTCAACTAATACAATTAATAAAGGGGTATGTTCAAGTTTAAGCTGGGGAAATAAACTCAACAAACAATATATCCTAGTTACATAATCTCATATTAAACAGGGTATTAAAATAAAAAATTTAACAAAATTCTTGTAGTATTTGAAGATCTGATGATAATTTTAGGTATAATTCTTTACGATTATTTATTTACGTTGTTAACATTTAATTTACTACCAATCTAAACACTCTATAATCAAATCTTTTGAATTACCTGCCGTTATATTTAGATCTTATCTTGTTGGTCTCTAAAGACTCGACAGATTTTAATGGCTATTGGGTTTGAAACCCGCATCATCAGACAACTTATTTTTGGAGTCGCAAAAATCGACTGTCATAAAATGTATTTAAAATTTCAACACAATTGTAAGTTATTTATATAATTTATACAATATCTCATCTCATTAAAGTGTACATTTTTCCACTTTACCCCATTGATATATAAATTTAATATCATTCAATAAACTTAACATTTCTCAACAAATATTTTAACATTAGCAAAAGACTTATGTTGGTTTCTGACTTGCAGGAATATTTTTTGAATACCTATCTAAGCTGACTGTGCATTTAACCTATTTATTCTTTCTTCATTTTATTGAATTGTTGACAGAATTCATTGAACTTAATGTTTTGGTATACACAAGTGAGAACTTTTCTATTTTGATTTTGGAATTCTTTAACAAGGTTCTTTGGTATATATATGTACACTTACCATATCACATCAATATTCATTTGCTGTTCCACCTGGGAGCGCTTGTACCTTGGACCACTATTATTTAACATGGACTTAGTTTCATGTCCGGCATAGACAACAATGCCTTCAATGTAGTCCGTATTCTAAAAAATTTCGCACATATTTAGTTTTGTAAACAAAAGTGGATAATCTTATGGTAGTATTTTGAAATTACCTTCAGTCTGCTTTCTCTTAACAAAAGGCACTCGGTCGATATGGGCACACGCTCTCCCGTTGGATGTATTAAGGCCCCATGGAATCTATATAGCTTTGTTGTTGGGGCATCCGCCTCCACACAGCTCATAAATTTGCTGGGTACAAATATATTTTGCATTTCCGTAAAGCCACGTACAACCTGTACAAATTATATTAAAAATACCATTAATTGTATGCAGAAAAAAAAACCCATATCTCTCACGTAGACCCGGCAATAGGGTAGAGATAACCTAATGCCAACACCTCTCCTCACATACCTCACGGCGTTTCAGATTTGTTTCGCCATCCAAGTCGCAGGTGTCAATGTAGCAAACCCCATGGGGGTCACTCGTGCGAAGCAGCAGAATGTCGGCGGGCACTGTCTCATTATTCGACAGATGGACTATATCTCCGACACGCAAATCTTGCCATTTTATACGTTTATAACGCTCCGTTTCTCTGCAAAATATCAAAGAAAATAGATCATTAGTTTACGTGTATGTAATGCGATCATAAATATTGTACTTAAGGTGAATATTGTACTTAAAAGATAAATATTGTACTTAGGAGATATATATTATACTTAAGAAAGTCCAGTTTTAAGTTATATATAAAAATATGAAGTTCTAAATGTATTTAAACTTTTAGAATTGAAAGTTATAGAGTTGTTCGAATCTTTTAACATCAGTGTTCTAAAATTATGGCAACATTCTTCTCTATATTGTTTTATATATATATATTTTTTTAGTAAATTATAAGTTTTACTACTTTCAAATTAAATGGATCATTCAGATAATTTGAAAAATAAAATCCCTAAATTATTTATAGTAGTTTATCTAAATAGAACAACGGTCATATGAACTATTGAAAGCAATAATTCAAATAATGACTTATATTTAAATAACTAAGTTCTTAAAATTTGTACTAACCAAAAGCGTTTGATCATTTTATTTACTAGTTTTGTATACATAAAAGGAAATTGAGTTCAAAATTCATCAGAGTAACTCAATATATTAAATCGCTTCTTTGAAAAGAAACAATACAAAAATTGGAATAATTTTTATTTTCGAAACAAATGATATATGAAATGGTTGTCATTTTATATGCAAGTCATTCGGATCATTCAAATGTCTCATATTAGTAGAAACATGTTTTTATTCCTTCCTAAGTAGAATGATTCGAATCATTTCCTTTACTTTTTGTAATAGATTCGAGATGTCAAACAATATGAAAATGACCTGCGTTTTATGAGTTTAATTTATTTGAATTAGTTAACCGAACATTATACGAATCACAATATTAGAGGTAGTTCGAAATTAGATGGCTGTCATGCACAACATTAATGATTGTCCAATTCAGCTGTCAATTACTAGTATTGTCACATGAGGCCATGCAACACAATTTGCATGCGAGCAAATGGACAACAAACGGGAACAGGAATGGGGTTAGGATAATGTCCACAAAATTGATAGACAGCCAAGTAAACAGAGTCAAGGTCAACCCCATTAGAGATAGTGATGTGAAGTGCTTGGTAAAGTAACAAGAAAATTGCAGAATAATAGCCAAGGTAAGGCTTCCATTCACTGTGCCACATCGTCCATCTCCCAGCTACCTCTCCTGGTCAGCGGATCAGCGCCGGCTTTAACGACCTTGAATCATGCTGAAAGCTTACAAAATGTCGGTCCCTGCCTAGGCAGGATTCCGGCTCGTAATGAAATGATGGCGTCATGCGGTTGTCATGCAGCTACTTAGATATTTATGAAAGAAGCGTCAGTGGGCCAGGTCGAAATTCGCTTTAACTGAAGTTCACTTTGCAAATTGGTACGGCTAAGCAGGAAAGGCTACAAAAAAAAAACAAAATGAGAACTCAACTGAAAGATACTTTGTACTTGGCCAACTTTAAGAGATGTTCGTTTTTTCTGTTGCTTACAACAACAACTTGCATGACTTCAAAGTTTCCTATGTGATTATTATGGAATTTTTAGAATACAAAGATGAGAACCAAATATTGCAACATAGACTGTGAATTATTTTGAACACAAGTTGAAAATTGCTTACTTTGACAGAAATGCTATCTCTTCGTTTCTTTTCAAACTTCTGCTTTTCATAATCTTGAATCAGCTTAATCAGCAACTTGAGTAACTTAGATCTTTCTTGTTGGATTCCTAAGAAGTTTTCTGAAGCAAGAGACTATTTGACTGTGAGTTTCTCTGTACACTGCTCTACAAATTGACACTTTACTTGTCCAATTCTAATACATACTTCTTTTCTTCACAACTTCTTATTTTACAATATGAAATATTTGCACCAATTTCTGTACCAAAGTTGGTTAGGAAATTAAGTTTATGTACGCATATACCCTATTTCCCTCAGACCTTTTAATGTTTACGGGATATACAAATGTAATTTAGTACATGTTTCGCGTGTCCGGGGTAGACCGATCTGATCCTGACCTGACTGACATCCTGCTGCCAGTGCTGCTGTCAGTGTTATTTAGTTGGAATTGTTCGTGTTCGTCATGTCCTTGCATTGCTTGAATTTCAGATTGCTTTTATAACATGACATCCCCCTGTCCGCCTGCTTACAATCCCAGTGCTTTCAATAAATGTCAGAGCGATGGGAGAATGACAAGCCGGATATGCGTGGACTTTCATTGTCGGCCAGTGAAAGTCTTTGCCATCATTTTAATTGGGTCATTAGCGAGATTGCATATTCTAACACAATTTATGGCATACTCCCACACACACACACACACACACGAGTTGTGGCTATCTGTACTTAATTAGTATATATGTAAGTATGTGTAGTTCTAGTTAATGCACTTTTCTAATTGCATTACATTGAAGTACACAAAGTTTTTCTAGTTTTTTCCTCTTTAATAATTGTGACTATTATTTTGTTGAATCTGAGTATTGCTTTCAATTAACTAAATTATTGCCTCCATTATCTTGGATGTGCAAGCAGCTCGATAAGATATCAAATTAAGACTGTACTTTCTTAAGAAGCGTATTCCTGTTTGTGACGGCACCTTCCCACAATAAAGATAACCATATTTATTATTATTTCATTATTTATTGCTTATCAATCAATTTATTGAAGAACAGCAGTTTGCCAAACTCTGAATGAATGACGGCAGATCTGTTGACTTTACACAAAGAAAGTAACTAAGCATGATCTATTTGTCTTAAGAATTTCAAGATGTTCTCTACTTTATATCAATTATATTCTTACATAGTATACTTATCAAGTCTACAAACTGTTTGGTTCGGGTTCTCTGGATTACCTGAACCAAACACAATATCTTAACAACTAGCATATTAAATGTATATTTATAGATTATTTAAGTAATCGATTATCATCTTTTATCTATATTTTAATCTTAATCAATCTAAAGGTGATTTCATTGCTTCCAGTTCAGATTCTTCGGCAATGACTCAAACTGAAACTGAGACTTAAATTAACACACCTCGCATGAGTCTTTCACTTTCACTTGGGATTTGGGTCAAGCCCTCATGTGGCTAGCCCAGATATATATATATGTATGTATGTACATATAAAGCATATGGATTCATAAACCTTGAAATTCAAAGGTGGACAAAAGGAGGTTTATTGTAATCAAGGTGACAACTTGGGGCAGCCATTTGAAGGTGTCTAGTCGTTTAACAAAACTGCCACTCATGTAAAATATTGGCAAAAGGACAAAACTTTATCAAAGTTCTTGGTTTCTTGCATGTCATATAATTGGCCCAAAGGCGACATCTATTTACCAACATTGAACCCCGCCAAAGTTATTGAACGTTGAATCTTTGATGAGGGGTGGGAAGTGAATCAATTTAGTGGGCGATTGAGCGAAATGCAAAATTAATGCGATGATAATGGCCCGTTGATTGCTAAATTATTTGCCAAACAAAAACACCAAGTCAACGGAAAACGAAACTCACGCAAAACCACCATTTTGAACTTGATTTTTTTTTGTTCGTTTCCCCCCCATAAAATTGAAATTAGTTGGATGAGGGCACAACTGCCTGAGGGTTTCCACGAAAAACGCACAATGTTACAGGAGTATTTAATTATTCAACAACTGCGGAAGATGAATAATGTAGATTGTTTACATGGCAGCCGTCTACGACTTGGCTTTTTTAAAGGCTACAGAAATAAGGCTAAAAAAAGGTTTTACCAAAATGAAATTTCCACCAATTAAATGTGCTAACTGCATCAATCACTTTTGTTAACATTGACCCGCCTTCTTTTCGACGGCTTTTCAAGGTTTTTACCCAAATTAAAGAAATAATTACAGGGATTTTCTATGAATTTTATTTAGGGATGGATTTGTGGCTGTAATAACTTTGAATTGTGACAACGCTTTGACAATTGTTGGCATTACTTAAACTTTAATTTGGCAGCTTTAATTTTGTGGAAACACTCTTTAGTTAACTTCATGTAATGTTATTTCATTGTGAATTTTCTTACATCTTTAAATGCAAATGTGGAAAACCCTTTTGGGTATGAAAATGAAAATATTAAAAACCAGATGGAAGAGTCATGAAAATCTTATTTTTGTACTTCTTTGCAAATCAAATGACAATGAATATTTAAGAAGAACGATTTGTATATTAAATATGATCAAAAAAGCAAAAGTCCGATTTGAAATTGGGTTCGGGGTTAGCAAATCTTAAAAGTTCGGTACATATTTATCCCGGTTCGGCTAACCTAAAATTTCGAACCGAATTGAATGCGTTATTGACTTGGAATTCAACTTATTTAAATTAATAATTTCAAACATTTCCTTGCAATATCTTCCTCGGTACACGTAGCTGGAAAATCCATAAGTCCAAGAAAAACCAGTAAAAATGTTCCTCATGGGCATTAAAATTATTTACTTTGCTACATCGTTATAAAAAACGATAGAACGATTTCTGATGCAGATTAAAATCTTAAATAATTTCACACATAACCAAGCTACATATTTCTCTAGCTGCCATAAGTTGAGGTTTCTCGAAATCAGAAAAAGTGCTTTATGGCACGCAGTTGCACTTTATTTGTCGAGCTGGACTTTCTCCGCCTTGAATCTCCCTCTCGGGATGTGGGAATAACATGTACATGGAAATATATGTTAGTTAAAGTAGGTCATGTGGGCTGGATATTGTTATTGTTATGAGTTCTAAGAACGTCAGGACATCAGAACGTTTACTTAAGGTTCATTTAACATGGCCAGAAGTAAGCACATGCGCATGGCTCACAGCACAAGTCAATAAAATGCCCATAGCTAAGGTAAGTACAGACCATAAACACAGTTTCAGCTAACATCCCCAGAGGGCCAAGTAAATATTAGCCCTATATTGACTGGCCATACACTTATGTTGTGTACTTTAGTTCTAGGCCAAAATTCCTAGAGGGCCAGACAGTTGATAAACACTTTCTTAGGGGATTGGAGGTATTTAATAGGGAAACAAGGGACCATATCGACCTGACACGTAGATGTAATGAGCTGATAGCGAAGGGAAAAACCAAAACTAGTCAAGATGGCTGATTGTTGGGAAGAACACAGAACAGCAGGGGTTTTATTGAGTTTATAGTAAATTAGCACATATTTAATGGTCATGCACAGTCAGCAGAGCATTAATTGGTCTGATCCATTCTCCTATATTTGGCTGAGTAATTAGAGCAATGTCAGTAGGTTCAAAATCATTGACCTTATTAGGTTTAAATTGAGAATTGAATAGAAGAAAATTGGAAAGTTCAGAAAGATAAATATTAGATAAGAAAAACACATAAGTAGTGAAGTAAGAGAATAAAGTTGTGAACAGAAACTTTAATCATTACTATATAAAACTTCTATAAAGTGAAAATGTCTTTATGTCTTTACATGAAAGTTTTATCCCTTGAAAATGTATAATGCGGTTTTTATTTAGTTTGTTGCTAAAGGTTTTGTTTCCCATGTTGAACTCAAAAACTAGAAGAAGAATTAAGTAATTGTTCATCTTTAATTTGGGTTTCATTCATAATAATATCATTTCTTTTTTTCGATTGTTTAAGACGCTAAATGAAATAGATAAAATATTATAGAATACAAATTAAAAAATAATAGTTTCTTAATACACTCAGTAAATAAATTTCAATCTATTTTAGATTCAGTTAAGTTAAAATTAATTGCACCCACAATAAAAAAGGAAGATAACACATTTCCTGGTAGAATGATTAAATGTGAAATTACGAAAACACGCAATTGACTTTTGTAATCAACTTTTTAAAGTTTACTCTCACTCACACACACACCTACACACAATAATCGAATCGACAAGTCGATGTAAAATATATTCGATTGCGGTACTTCATTAACTTGGCCAAAAGCAGTCGCGCATGAATCAATCATGTAAACGCCATTAGAGCACATGGCTCACTCCCCAACAAATAATATTGGG
The DNA here is from genome assembly GCA_035043265.1 of Drosophila testacea. Classification (NCBI taxonomy): domain Eukaryota; kingdom Metazoa; phylum Arthropoda; class Insecta; order Diptera; family Drosophilidae; genus Drosophila; species Drosophila testacea. The sequence continues at coordinate 521,134 of JAWNND010000661.1, forward strand.
TGGATGGGAGTTACGGTTTTGCTTTGCTGAAGCCGTTAGACCCAATGCCTCATTCCCAACCTAAATCAAACCACCCTCAACAATTCGAACGCGTTGGAAAAAGACAATTTTGCCATATAATTATCTGGTTGCACGCAACATTGTGGCAACAACAATGACAAAAGGAGGAGGAGTTGGAGTAGGAAGAGACTTGGCCAGACGGCATTCACATACGATATGGAGACAATTGTTGGCTGGGCCTTACAATTCGCTCGATTGAGCGTCTAAATTAATAATTAATAACGCAGTCTCTCAATGGTCAGTGCTTGATTTGTTATTGTTGTTATTGCTGTTTGGTGGAATGTTGCCACAACCTATACGCAATTACCACAATAGCAACAAAAAACAATAATAACAAAGTAAGTAAGGTCAATTATTGGGAAAGGCCAACATTTGTTTTATTGTCAATGCCCAGTGACTGACTTCTGATTATGGGTCTCTAGAGCTATGTGTCGAAGGAGAGAAACAAAGAGAGAGAGAGAGTGAGAAAGAGATAGACCCGTGACAGAACCCCGTACATGTGCATTTAACTTTTGTAGAGCACACCTGGCAAGTGTAAGAATTCCCCAACTGTAATCTCTATATGGGTATGCATATCTGAGTATCTGTAAAAGGAACTTCACGTGGCTTTGTATTGTATCTTGATTGTATCTAACAAAGTTGACATCAATTTGCACTTTTCAAAACTAGAAATCATACGTCAAATATGTAAGAGAGAACAAGCTGGTTTGTTTTAAATTAACAGGTACCCTAAAATCTATTTACAAAGTACAGCCTATTTAGCTTTTCCTTTTAATGTGGCATACCTGTGTAACTTCTTTTTTATCCAACAGATATTTTGTGTAATATTAAGAAATGTGTGCAAATATCAAAGATTGTTCAACCATAAATAACCGACTTGTCATAATCATCATCTATAATCTTAAATAACAGTGTAGAGAATATTTTAAAAATATTTGTTAGAGTTCAAATGAGTGCATTTATTTTTCCGTACAGTACCTGACTCTTATTCCTTTTGATTGTTATAAAATGCTTAATTCCTTTTTTTATTTTTTAAACCTACAAATACAGATAACCATTCAATGGTATAAAAAATAGTTATAAAACTTTAATAATTGAAGTATAATTTTATAACCATATCATCTCTCGAATACCAGGCCATAAGATTGTTAGTTATAATACTTTAAATCATATCTAGTAATAATTGAAGTATAATTTTATAGCCATATCATCTCTCGAATACCAGGCCATAAGATTGTTACTGCAGTTCAATTTCTTTTAATCAGAGGTCAAATAAGTAATTTCATTTATTTGCATATGAACTTTTCAAATAAGTACACATAATAAACACATGTGTGTGTGTGTATGCACAACACTGTGAACCTCTAATGTAAATAGGGACAGAGTAGGTGTGGACTGAGTGGAGAGTTAACAAATGACACTCATTGTTCAAGTAAGTTCAATCACAGGCTGAAACTAACAATTAGTGTCATTCAAACGCCGAACAACATGGGAAATTCTGAGAAATGTTTAAAGAGAGGAGAAGAGTGCAGACTCTGGAAAAAACATTAGAGAATAATCAGTAGAGATCGGGTAAGATGTTATATCTAACAGAACATACAAAGCTGGAAAAAAGATATAACTGACTAAGAGCACAAAGGAAAGGATAGAAAAGAGTTTTCATTACATTGAGATAAGTTCGCTAGATTGTAGTTAAGATATGGAATCTTATATTAGAAGAAACTGCATATGGCTCTTATATATTTTAAGATGGTTATTAAAACTACTGCATTTTAAATTCTATTCCATATCAACTATAACTCAAAATGTAGAGCAGACTTTTAAAGTTACAAACTTAAAGTGGGTTACAGAAAATGTGAGATATAAAAGTTGATAGTTCTTTTAATAACTTGAGATGATAAACCACTTGAGTTATGAACCCGAGATGTATAAACTTGAGTGACATTTGTCGGCCACTTGTCAATAATACACGTAGTCTAAGTAAATTGTAGATGATCACGAATGTAAGTATTCAATGGAATGTGAATCTCGGAATAAAGTATACGTATACTTAATCTTTTGTTGCATGACGAAAGAATAAAAAAACTTGGCCAAAGAGTGTTAATGGACGCGGGTTTGTTAACATGGCCATTAGACAGTCGGCTTGGGGTCTGTGTACACGTAAATGAAACTACAATAAAAAGCTGCCGGCTGAGTTCTGACCAGATATCAGCAGATAGCCCAAGAACATCAACTCCAGCTGACATCACAGCGCCAAGCTTTTATTTTTGTTTTTGTTGGTTTTTTTAAAGCGTCGTCAAAAGCTGAACTGAAGCTGGCCGCTGGCGATTCTTACTAGACAACATCTGGGGGCAGCAGCCAGAAAAGTTGATTGCCAACCGGTTTGCTTAACGTCAGCAGCTTCAGCTTTAATGGGAAACCATAAAGAATGATCGAATGAGAGATACTCTGTTTCAGTCTGTAGAATAGAATAATGGTTTGTAAAAATCAAGGCTGCAAACCTTCCAGATTTTGAAGAAGGTTCGAATCTTAAAGCAAGACATGGTTTCGGTTCGGAAAACTTTTTCAAAATGGTTTAAAAATGTGTTACAGTTTAATAGATCAAAGAGATTTCATTTTCTCTGTCCTTTTCCATTTGTTCTTAATATTTTATGGTTATCAAATTCCTATAATTAAATATGTTTTTAGTTCTTAAGAGATGCATACTTAATATAAATATTTAAATGTTTCTTAATACACTTTATTCAGTTTTTCTATTACGATTTTTACTTTAAACTTTTAATATTAAAACAAGTTCTAATATATGCACCTGTAAAATATCAATAATAAGTCTAAAATGGATATGATTAATATCAATATACTACATTTAATACCTTAAGGTTATATCTTATGCAAAAGAATGAAAAACCAATGTTAACAACTTTATTCCACACCATCGCTCATTTAGAGGGTATTGTAAACTTGTTTCTTTACTGCCACATTGCCATATTGAAACATTTTCAATGTCATGTATGTATTTGCTGGCTTTCATGTGAACTGGTAATGCCCAGCCAAAACAGACGGGCCTTTCATCAAGTAACGACGACAGCTATATCTAGTTATTAACCCAAATGCGGAGATCAAGACTGAAATGGTTGTGTGCCTGTTGGGGGTAAAAGCTATTCCCAGTAGAGCATTACAATCAGATAGTTTAACCAAATTTTCATATTTATGTGACAATGATGGCTATCATCAGTATATCCATTGTGTATTAAGTATATTCAACAAAGGTCGAATCTAATAGTCAGTTTTATAGCTGTATCACATGCTTTTCAAGGTTAACATTTTGGGTTTTAGATGGTGTAGCTTTTTGTATATTTTCTTCGTTTTTGTGGTTCTTTCTTAGACGTTCCGTGTTTCACACAAAAAGTGTTGTTAGACAATATTCTATTCCCACAGCCTTGATTACGTTTCATATTCCTTTGCTATTTAAGTACTTTAGGAGCTGCAAATTAAAACGCCCTTCTAGACAGCTGTGAAGCCCAAGTCTAGAATATTAATGAGACTTTGGTGAAAGTGCACACTTGGCAGCGACACGTCTGGGACAGGCGACAGCTGATAGAGACTCAACATTTAAATGTCACTTGAATGAGTTGTCTACCACATATTCTATTATTTACAAAAATTAACCGACTTTCGACTTCGGGTGTAAGAAATAAATCGTATTGCAAAACTTTGTTCTGAGAACTCGGCATGTGTTTTAAGTTAATAAATCCAACAGGTTTTTAAATAGAACAATGCGATTCGATTCGATACAAACATTAAATGTGTTACAATTGAAAATGTTAAGACTGCACTTCAAAGTCAATTATTTGGAATATTCAATTTGAGTTCAATATTTCTGAGAACATCTACCATATAGTTTATAAATCTTCCCATTGTGCATTTAATAGCATGCATTTCAAAAGAAATCTGTTAAAATAATAAACAATTAATTTCGATTATGCTCAGAGTTGTATCGATTGTGAAATTGCGCAATCCAATGATTGGGACAATATCATTGATAGGACTACGTATTGATGAAATTAAGCGGCATTTAAGACCATATGCCAACAATCTCGATGGGTGCGCAAATTTAAATTGAACTGTTACGAGGCGAATGTTTATTATTTATTGCAAATTTTCACAGCTCACAAGAGCGAGTCATGAATTGTTGGCATATCGGCAATCAGCTCCAGAACAATTACATACCATACCATTCCATGTCATGCAGTTGTGAAGCTCGTGGCAAATATATTATCAATAATATAAAAAAAGAGGGAGACAAAAGAATCAAGTTTTTGCAAAATACGTGCATTCATTTATAACTTACTTACGAATATTTATACTCGTGTTTTTTTCAATCAAGTACATATTTAGAAACAATTCTGATTAGCTTGTCTATAGACTTGTGTATAGATCAAAATTTCAGCACGAATTCAATTTGATTGAAGGGGAAAAACGCACGAATGCCATATGAAAAGTAAATAATTGGGAAAACTTGAATTAAATCAACTACATTGGGAGCCATTTAAACTCCTTTTCAGGTATTAGTTGATGGACAACTTGACAACCACTTACTTAAGCTACTACCGAAGAACAGGGATTGATTGGAAACTAAATAGAAATTTATGGAATCAATTGAGAGAACAACTTTTTACTATCATTAAAGAGAAGAGTTTAATTCTCTGTCTTAAACTGGTCAGTTGTAGTTCTCTCCAACGTTCTTATCGACAGTTATGGTTCTCTCATTGTCAATCTCTAAAGGTTCAATGTGCTATAAAAATATTCTAAGAATTGTGTCGCTTTTCTTTGGCTTCCTGCTGCATGACTTTTGCAATGTTTGAGTTCATCGTTTATTTTGCTTACTCATTTAGTACACACTTTTCATTGTTTGTGATATAAAAAATTAAGGAAAAGAAAATAAATCAACTTCACAGACATTTCACAATAATTTGCAAATCTAAAATGTTCAATTAGCGCAATTTATTTGATTTAACTTGGATATTTCGTCTGTCAATTAGGATCGTTTATTGCTTTTGGAGGTGTGTTCCAGAGATTATAGAGTATATCTACATAAGTTATCGTACGGGATATTATTTCATAATTTTGTCACGTAATATAGAACGCTTGTATAGAACGATTTTGAATGAAAGTATGGATATATAGTCTGAATTTCAATGAGTTTAGTTCAGTTTATGACAACCTTAGCTCATATCTTTATAATAATAAAATTATATATTCTGTTAATGAATAACTCGACGAAACTCAAGTTTACATTCTCAGTTTAAATTTAGTGAGTTTTAGCGACCTTTTTAATCCCTTTAATTTGATAATAAACATTCCCAGTTTCTCAAAATTTAGCATGATGTAATTTATTAATTTAAATGTGAATAACCCCATTATGTTGTTGCTTAAGATCAGATTATTTTACTGAACGTGTACGGATCTTGTTGGTCATACATAAATGTTATTGGGATCGATTTAATCTGTCAAATACTGTGTCAACAGTAGCAGCAACATTGTGCAAATATATTCACAATCACACTCACACTCACATTCACACTCAGACACACTCACGCACACTTAAAGAGGCGCCAATGATTCATACTCATACACACACTCGTGTTTAAAGCGTTGCACATGGTCATGTATTCATCATGAAATTTGTAAAAGCGTGAGATGGTCAGGGCCGACACTGGACGTTGGCTCAAAAGCCCTCAGGTGGGCGTGTGTGTTCATTTTAAATGGGCCTGTTGCTTCTTGCCAACACTCGAAAGTCGAGAGTCATTCAGGGCCCATTTCTCCAGGTAGCCTCAGTATGAGTATATGTATGTATGTGCCTTATTTGCATTCAACGCGTTAACTTACGGGATTGCAGCAACAGTCGAGTCACGGAAACACCATAAAGAACAACGGTATCAGTGGGCGGATTGGCACAGTGCAATGAATATCATTTGCTTTTAAGATAGTATACAATTTACATTAAGTATAGTCTTTATAAACTGCAGGTTTAGTAAAAAAAGGGGCGTAATAGAGTCGTACTAAGAAAGTTCTTAATTAAAATATAAATTACTGTGCACTTAAATTTAACCATAACAATTAATAGCTTCTGTTTTTTAAATGTTTCAATTAGGAACAGTTATTAGGTGCACTTTGTTTTGTAATACATATTAGTTTATGCAATACAAAAGTCAATAATATAAAATTAATTTATACTTTGCTTTCTTTTACAGAACTTTGCACAACATTAAAATAATTGTTCATATATTCTAAACGTTCTTTAATAAATATTCTCTTCAATTTATAATATTTGTTCTCACCTAATGTTTTCTATAAACGGATGTGTAATTTTCGTCACATTTCCATCAACCAATTTACCACTGTGCATGACGCGCTTACAACTACGAAAATCACTAAAGCTTATGACAAAATGTGTGCAAAGAGCATAAAACAAAATGACAAAATGCAAATATAATTGGCAACAACAATGGCTAAGTTCATTGGTCAACAAACTAGACAACAACCGCAAAAGCAAAAGCAACAACAACAACAATAACAATACAATAGGAACAACAGTTGGTTGCTTGCAACAAAAACTGGAAGCCAACTCAAGTACAAATCAATGCTGATAACTGAGGGAAACATTGGAAAAACAAAAGAGATACAGTGAAAGGGGAATTGGAAGAGGTAGAGACAGTGGGATGGGAACAACAAGAGATACGCGTGCAATGCAACTAATAGTAAGTAAGTAAATTGTCACTTGGTTGGAAAGTTGACGCGTGCAGGCAAATAAATAAACGGAACTCTTGAGTTGAGGCAGGCAATAACACACACACACACACACACACAACAAAAACCACAAACTGTAGACCGCCGACGAAGCTCAAATGTGGGACAATAAGCCCGCAGACAAGGTAAGAAGTAGCTTAAGAGTTGGGCAATAGGGGGAACAAAGAGTGACAGAGGGATATAGAGAGAGAGAAAAAGAAGAGAGACGCCAGCTACATTCGAATTGACTTTGAGGGGAAAGTTTGGCGAGTTTGTTTGCTTATTATATACCCTCTAACCATAAACTAGTGGCGAAAGGGTGTAATCAAGTTCTGCTGGAACTATAAACCTTATAGACAATAGAACATATTAAAAAGTAGAGTCGACTTAGAAGTGACAAGAGTCAAAGAAAGCAGGTTTATTAAAGGGTATATGGAAGAAACTAAACAGACTATACTAAGGTATAACGATGATTCTAGGGGAAAGTTTAGCGAGTTTGTGTGCTTGTTATACCCTCTAACCATAAACTTGTGGCGAAAGGGTGTAATCAAGTTCTGCTGGAACTAAACCTAAATAAACCTAAACCTTATAGACAATAGAACAATTTAAAAAGTAGAGTCGACTCAAAGAAAGCAGGTTTATTAAAGGGTATATGCAAGAAAATAAAACTGACTATCCTAAGGTATAACTATAATTCTACACTTTTGCTAATTTTTATTATCTTGTCTCTACATTTATATATACATTTAAAGGCATATTTTAATTGTATCAATAACACAAAATATAGTCAAGTTTCTAAGGTCATTTACAGGGTATATGTCGGTCGAGTTGTCTGGAATACAGAATGCCTACTTGTTGTTTGCTCTTGCTGTTATTTTGGTTGGATTTTCGTCTGCTTATCGATTTCTAGATTGCGCTTAAAAATAATCTGTGCGAACAAATCGTAGACAAAGAATTTGCAGCAACAATCGAAACTTGGCCGAAAACAAAAAATACTTTTGGCCAGGGTAAGTGTGCGGAAATTGACCACCATTTGTCTGGGTCCCGTATAACTGGTAACGTTTTTCTATTTTTTTTCTTCTTCAACTAATTTGGTACAACTTTTACGAATTGCTTTGTTTTAGATTTGGCAAGGGAAAGTTTCTGCAGTAAACCCAAATAAAGAAAAACTAACAAGATATAGAAATTCTTTTTCAGATATTAAATTATATACCTAATGGATGATCCCATAAAATGTGTAAAGTGTTACAAGTAGATCAAATTTACTGCTTGTTTAAAGGGTACACAAGGTCGAGCACTCTCGCCTCGTTACCAATTGGAAATACTTTGTACTTAATTTGTTTTATGGATTTGGCATGTGATTTCAAGTTTGCACTTTAGCTTTTAAACTAACTGAAAATGAATTGCAGTTTTATTATTATTGAAAATATAATTTAATAGCTCAACATGTGAGCTTAGTATTAGTAGAACCTGGATGTTATTAGTATAAGAAAAACTAATTTGTTTCGTGTCTTGGTAACTTTTCTAGAAAATATAAAACTTGAATGTCCAATGGAGAATTGGTTAGAATGCTTAAAATTTGGACAATATCTATAAGAATATTCGTAATTTTAATTAACTTTCTTTATACACTGCGTTTCACTTGAATAGCACACTTTTATATGCAATTTCAAATCTTGAAATCTTTTAACCAAAAAGAAAACTCGCTGATGTTTAAGTTTCTATTTATAGTGTAATCAATTTTAAATATAAGAAAAGTAACAAAACTTAAATTAAATTAACAATTAATAAATGTTAACCAAAAAACTTAAAAACTTAAAAAATTCCACAACAATTTTGTTTCACATGAATAGCACATTTTTTTTTTTTAAGTATATTTAACGAACTTAAATATTAGGAAATGTGTTTTTCTTCAATATTGAGTATTAATATATATATATTTGTTAATTTAATAATGGGTTGAGCCCCCCTTATTCAATATAACCTCGTAGATCCTGTTGGGCAGCGAATCATATAGACTTTTAATGTAATCTAGGGATATTGTAGCCCAGGCCCTTTGAATGGCGTCAATTAGTTCTTCTTTTGTTGAAAATTGTTTGCCAGACTCATAAACCTTTCTGGCCAGCCATCCCCAAACATTTTCAATTATATTCAGATCCGGCGAGTATGGTGGCCAGTTCAGAGTTTCAACATTTTTATCTTTTAAAAAAGATTTTACAACACGTGCAGTATGTATTGGGGCATTGTCGTGCTGGAATGTCCAAGGCAAATGATTGAAAAAATTTTCCAATGGTGGAAAAGCTTTTTCAAGGACGTTTAGATACGCTTTTGCATTCATGTTTGAGGATAAGAATTGGAGTTCACAAGTCCCATAGTAAGATATGGCTCCCCAAACCATAACTCCGCCTACTCGACTATGTAAACGCTCCAATTGATGCGTCTCTTTCCTCAGATCATGAAAATAATAATTGTAGCCATCTGGCCCCTCCAAATTGAACTTTTTTCATCAGAAAAAACTACGCGCGTCCACTCGTTACACCATGACATATTGACGCGGCAAAAGGTCAACCGTGCTTCCTTTCGTTTGGGGTTAAGCGGTGGTTTTTTTTTAAGTTTCAAACGTTTAAGATGTTTAGCTTTCGAAATAACTCGCCAAACAGTAGTTTTGCTCGCGTCAACACCTGCTTTTGCCCTTATCTTGCTCACAGAGTCATGAGAATTTGAGGCTTCCCGCAGAATCGCACGCTTATCTGTGTCGCTAAGAACACTACTTTTGCGACCTTCCATATTTTTTCCATAGTTTTGTTTGTTCTTGATAAAATTGTATACGACTTTTCTGCTTCTTCCAATTTTTTCGCTATATTTGCTACAGAAAGGTCACAATCAATATAGCTTTGTATTTGGATCTGTTCTTTGTGACTTAGTGACGTTCCACGACCCATAATTGCACAAAATGATTAAACTATGTTTAAAATTCACAAATTAATCAAAAAACGTTTATTATTCAATCTCCTTGGCTGCTGAAATGACACTAAATCTAAAATGTGCTATTCAAGTGAAACAAAAAAGGTGCCAATTATCGAAGCAAGTTGAAAAGAAAATTACGGTAAATTTAAACGGTACATTTCCAGACTTCCAATTTTTGTTGGAAGAGAGTAGATAAGGAGACGAATAAGAAACAGCAACAATCATTGCATTAGATCAAGCAATTGCTGAGAGATTAACAATTAATTATAAATTTTTATTTTTTATTCAAGTGAAACGGAGTGTATATCTGTCTTCGTATCTATAGGAATTGAAATAGATAATTAGAACTTGGCTCATCTCTATAATAGAGTACATAATGTTGACCAATTCTTTATATAAAGCATTTATTATATATGAAATCACAATAAAATTGTTTACTTTTAAACTTATTCTCTTTATATATAAAAATCTATATTTATTTGAGTATAGAATGCATAAACTTAGCCAAAACGTTTCAAAATGTGCATAACTTTAATGAATTCTCTACTGAGACCTATTCTTTCACAGAACAAATCAAAATAAATTGAATTTACAAGATTTCTATCTCAGCAAAAGTAAATTGTTTGTTCCCTCAAGTAGAGAGCCTTTACTCTCTTGGCATTACCTCATTATTTCTAACAAAATCCACATAAATTTTACTGAGTTACACTTTTGTTGGTGTACTTAATCTTTAACCAGACATTAAAGAAATGAAATAGAAAATGTATTTATAAGAATATCGACTAAAATTATAGATTTAATATGCTAAAATCTTTACTCAACTCTCATGAAAGTTGTTTAATAAATTTTTAATTTAAACTCACCCGTCATAGACACGGCAGGTTGTATTATTAATGCGTTTATCGGACGCACGTCGTCGGCGATCCTCGAATAAATCCTTAACTGCCGTGACGCCCAGGACAAAGAGAACCGGAATCATGGCCACCTCTTTGCCAAAGGCATTGATGGCCGGCACCCAATTAAGGAGAACGATGAAAATGAAATACAAATTGGCCACACGATGGAACTGTTCCAGCAGATTCTTCGGTATGAACGAGAGCAGGGTATACTTTGTTGTGCGTATTTTGTTGCCCACAAACTGGCCATTGGGATGCTCCCGTTTGGGAGTCTTTGGTGGCACCGTGTGATTGGGAACCACCATGCGATAGCTCCGCTCCTCGAACTTGTCGTTGTTATTGTAATTGCAGAGGCTAAAACGTTTCCACCATGGTGGAACCTCTGTGCGTCGCAGTGTATAGATCGATTCGGAGCGGGATGCTTGACGAGAATGTCCACGTCCTCCAGTTGCCGAACTTGGTGCCGAAGGACCAAATTCACGTTCTCTCACCGGCTCATCCTTGTGTCCCGGCGGCAGAATAAAATCCGTTTTCGAGCCAACACGACTATGACCACGTCCAGCAGATGTACCGCTGCCTGGCGGAGAGTCCGTAATCTGACCTTGGGAGAAGGCACGCTGATGACCCTTCATGGCCGACTTAATGGGTCGTCCGCCGGCACCGACAGCGACAATAGCACCACCGCCATGGCTGACGGATCGAGCATGACCACCACGTGACTGTCCAGCGGGATTGAGAGTGGTGTTGCCATGGTTGGAGATGATTGCAACACCGGGTATGCCAGGTCCGCCGGTCATGCTACCTGTTGCCACATTGCCCACCTGATGTGTGCCCGGAAAAACATAGGTGCGCTCCGGTTCGCCATTGGACGCCAAAGTCGGCAATGTCGTTGGCATTGTGCTGTGGTGCTGTAACTGGGCGAGATTGTCCCCAGCCAGATTTGGTGGTGCGGAGCGTTGTTGTTGAACAACTAGAAACTTTCGCCGCAAGTCTTCGGAGTTTGCTGAAGGCATCTTCACAGGCCAACACCATGAGGTTACGTTTGAATATGTGTGCGTTTCGATTGGAGGAGTTCTTTGATTCTCAATCAAGTGGGAACGGCTCAATTAGCACCTTACGCCCATACCGTTCCCGTCGTCCACGTTAAGGCATCCGTTACGACAGCCATGACCACCTGCAAGGAAAGAAAGAAATGTAGATAGAGAGTTAGATTTGATGGAAGTTTTCAAAACAAATAAGAAAGAAATATTTTGAAACTGAGCCCTTGATATAAACCTTCCTTCGAGTCCGACGTTTAAATAAGTTTAATTTAGTTATACCCGATATCCAATTGAAATATCATATATACAGTGGCTCACATGTTATTTCAACCAGCATATAGGAAAACACCAATCAACTATAACGTCTAAAAACATAAAGAAATCACATTAAAAATGTATAAAGTTAAAACAACAAAACACCTGCACTTAAATAAATTAGGTTTCTATTTTAGTTTTGATGTAATGGAAGTTTTTGATTGAAGTTTTTTTCTGCTGGTTTAAATGCTATATTAATTGTATCCATGAGTTTTAAGCTCTAACGGCATAAAAACTACAAACTACACTTCGCATTCAGTTGAGCGACTAAAAAACTTAAAACAGCCACAACTACTTTCAAATCACAGATCTTGATGCGATTAAATGATAGTATGAAATGGGAACATTTACCAAAGCGTTGTATCTATAAAACCTGACATTTTTATAAAGTTTTTCAAGATTCGCGTGGCGAAAGCCTACCTGATACATTCAATATACCCTTGTGTTCCACAAGCAACGAATATAATTACACTGAAAGGTTTGACGAACCCGCCAGACATCCGACCTACACACACCCTACTCTTTGGTTACTCTTCAAAACTGCTGCTGCGTGCTCCAAAGTGTGACCTTGATTTCAAGCTTCCGATAAGCTGAAAGCTGCCACAAAGCGTAAAATATCACGAAAACGACAATAAAAATACACAAACAAAAAAAAAAAAAACTGTGAATGGCCTGCAAGGTCAAAGAGTAACGCGAGGTCACGCAGACTGGGGAGAGACGAGTGGAGAGTGTACACTACTCTACAAGATTGTTTCGGGTTTTTAAAGCAACATTGATCGATGACCAAAGACAAAGTTCATGGTCTGTAAACTAAACATAATATTACCTATATTCTTGAGATTTCTTAAGACAGTCAATTAAATTATAGATGAATAACATTTGAATATTCTAAATTTATTCATTTACAGCAATCATAAAATGAAAATTCTCGAAAAGAGTGAATATTTCAGAAATAACTTATTTCTTGAAATATCTAAGTGAATATCAAGATAGTTTGCTAAACGAACACTACTTTCAATCTGAATTTACTATTTCTCAGTATTTCAAAACACTTTAAACTTATATAATCTGAATTAATTATAAACGGAATACAGTTTTAAAAATCTACAGTCTAGATAGGTTATCTCAGAACCAGTTTGTATACGTATGGATGTAATTTCCAAATAATACAAACTATTCAATATAGATCTTTTTGCAAAAAGCTTTAACTTATCTTTTTTCTTGGAAACTTCAAGTCACTTTAAATCGGATTCAAACTGAATGCCATTTGAAATTCAAATTGAATACTCTAGATTGATTTATTTATAGCCAGCTTGTATGCATATTTATAAACTGGACATTATTCAACCATCTTAACTTCTCTGAATTTATTATATTACATCATTTTACAGCAATGTCAATGCATTGCATTTCAATATTCCTCAGAGATATCTAAAGTTCAACAGTCCCCAGCGACCATGAAGATTAATCTGAATAAGTCGACGCCTCATATCATAAATCAATCAAGACATCGGCTAGAGTTCATTTAAATCTAAACAAACGGAAGGCAGATCGTGAAAATGAATATCACATTTGATTTGTATTTGAATTTTAATATCAGCTTCTCAATAAAAAGTTTAAAAATCATTTATTTAAAGCATTCTTAAAAATGTTTTTTGAATTAAAGAAAAATTCTTGGTACTTTAAAGTGCGTAGAAAACCCTCTTATTGTTAGCATTCAATTATTCAATTGTTCAACAAACAAATTTAAATAAAGTAAATATAATATTTGACGAAGCTCGATACTTAAAACTTGGTACCCCATATATAAATAAATGTTGTGTAAGTATATAGAAATATTATTACATAAAATATTGAGTGTATTATACATTTCAACTAAAGTTCAAACAAAAGCATGCGCAAAATACTTATGTTTATATTTCAATCAACTGTAAATTGCACACACTTTCAAAAATTGAGGAAATACAAATGCAAATATAAAAATACGAAGAAAAACCATTTTCTAGATTTGCGCTGAGTTTTGGCAATTTTGTAGAAAAAGTCAAGAGAAAAAAAGAAGCATGTTTTGACTTCAATAAACATTAATAAATGGGAGCGCTTGGTTGTTTTTTTTTTAAATTTAATTTAATTAAGTGATGAACTAATTTCGGTAGTAATTTGTCGTATATATGTAAATACATGTATATTGTATGTATGTTTATAGAAACATATGCATGTGTTTGTGGTACAAAAACAAAAATGGACCGCATGTCGACACAAAAATCTAAATTTGAATTTGGCACATGCCTGTTTTTCTTGACTTTTGATGTGTTTAATACACTCTCTCTCAGTGGGTATTTTGACTTTGTAAAGAAGTGCGTAACACAGTGAAAAATTTCCTTAAATATAAGTTTGATGAATTCAAAGGAATTTGTGAATCTTCAGAAACTATTTTCAGTTGAACTTCTCTTAAACAGAGTACAAAATGAAATTTAAGAAGGAGAAACTTTATTGTCATTAATTTGTAGAAAATAATGCAACTCCAATATTACCCTAAGTAAAGAACTGTCTTATTTTGGTAATGTTTCTTATATTTTCAATAACATCTAGGCAATATACTCAAACTACGTCTCCCACGCTGATCTATTAATACGAAAATAGGCTTCTGGAGCTAGGATAAGATGACTACAACATATGTTATCTATTTGGATCTATCTCAATTATCATACAATGTCCTTGCTTTAATTAAACAACTGCAAATTATCGTATTACACAAAGTCACTTAAATAAATAACGAACAAATACGCAAAACATAGTATCAACTTTAAACTTATCATTTACAAAGTTTACCGAAATCTTTTGCAACAAAAGCTTCAAAGATATTAGAGGTCAACCAAAATGTGAATGACACGGCACAACTGTAAACTGAACTTAAAACATATTCTTTTCATTGTTGTCGTGCCAAAAAACCATAAAATAACGTATACAAAAAGCCAAAAAGAAACCGAACAATATACGACAAGACAAGCCTTAAAAAAATGTTGAGCAACCAACAAAAGTGCACACAATAGAGCAAAAACTATTTTGAAAACTAAAGGAACGTAAAGACGTGAGTTCATTCAGAGATCAATACCCTGTAACTCAAGTGACAATAGGAATAGACTGTGTTTTTGGTGTTCATAGTATAAATATTATTATTAAAGCTTAACAAATTTTATTAGATATTAATACCGTGTAATCTCAATGTAATTGAAGTTAAAAAAAAATCTTTAGTATTTGAAATATCAAAGCTAATCAAAAATTAAAAGAGCAATACCCTGTAACACAGTATGTATTTTTGACCCCATAACTATTGATAAAATTACTTTAAGTAATTACGTTTAAGAATTGAACTGGATATCTTTAAGTAAATACACTCTGTACAGTGTGCACACTTAAAGGTAGCTAGAAAAGTCAATGTTTCCTTACAGTATCTTAATGTATCTTTCAATTGTCATCTGTAGTTACTCTTCCCATTTTATTTTTTTAAGAAATTTCAACTTGAAAACTGGTTGATAAGTTCTTTATGGTTCACTTCACGCAGCCGCACATTAATTAATTAGTGCAAACCACTTAAATCAGTTCAAATCAGTTTAAACATGTATGTATGTGGTTTAACT
Source organism: Drosophila testacea (assembly GCA_035043265.1). Taxonomy (NCBI): domain Eukaryota; kingdom Metazoa; phylum Arthropoda; class Insecta; order Diptera; family Drosophilidae; genus Drosophila; species Drosophila testacea. The sequence goes on from JAWNND010000661.1 coordinate 536,839, forward strand.
TCAAAGTGTTGGGGTGCGTTTAGAGTCTGTGGGTTTGGTTTGGTTTGGCTTCTCTCGTGGATTGCGGTGGTTCTTGTTCCGATACAAAATGGAATTTATTTATAGCTGTCCGAGCAGACCAGAGAGTAAGCGTATAAAACGCACATGCGAAATAAACTTAAAAGATAAACAATGCCAAGCCTCAGGAAAATACCAAATTGGTTATCAATACGAGGCACAGTGGCACGAGAGGGGTAGGAGGGGACAGCGGGCAGGGTACAGGGGAATGGGCGGAAAGGCATAAAAATAAATGTGCGCTGTTGTAAAGTTCATTGTATTTTCAATAAAAACAAATATTGTGGTCTGTGTGCCGCATGCATCTTATAGATACATATGTATATCTAGATACATTTATAGTGGCCATCAACATCTGGCAAATACTATATAGTAAGTGCGGCGTTTATAGCAATTTCCAGCATTTTGTGTGTGTAGAAACAGGTGAAAATTGCGCGGTTTTGTTTTCGTAATACATTCAAAAATTAAGTTTTGAACCTATAATATTATTAAACATATGTATATAGTACTTATTGTATATCTAACATGTATTATATTATTTCTGTACGCTTCAGTTCAATCATCGATTAACCTTGCATTGAAAATACATTTATGGGCATATAGTAATTATAAAATAATTTATAAGCATTTGAGCTAAAATGTCTAACGCAATAATACAACTATTACGTTTAAACCATATAGTTGTGACTGCTCGACTAGAAGATACTTTATGAAGATACTAGTTACTAAATTTAGGTTCATAAGTTATTAATAAAGTTTTATTTTTTGTTAAATTCTCTTAACATTTTGAATACTTTGATATTTATTATTTTAAATTTCATATTTATTCTAAAGCTTGATAAAATTGCCTGAGATTTTACTTTTCAAGTTTTTATACCTGTTAAAGCTACACAAAGTTTACAGGGTATACTGACACAAATGTAAATTTTGACAGAATAATTACAGTAATGAGCTAAAATGTTAAAGATTTAAAGAGATTACATTTTGACTTAGAAACAATAGCACAAATTTAACAAAAAATAAATCAACCGGAATTTCCAAAATTCCCAAGGCTGAACTATAGCATTTGTTTTTCAATTAACTAACATATTTGTTATATATTGTTAAAAGTACATTATGTCTCTGGACAAATCCCCAGCTTCATAACAGCTCATTTTCATGATAATGTGTATAGATATTTTAGCAAATGGCGCAATTAAAATTGATAAGTATACCCAGAAGGGTCATTAATACAATATTATTGCCATATGTTAGGGGATGGGAAATAAACAAAAGTTTATGCTCTATCTATTCTACTGTCATCAAGTTTTGTTGTGCAATGTGTAACGTTTTGACGATATCCGAGTTTGAAATTGAGTATTACAGAAAAATCATTCAAAATACAACACATTTTTCATAAATAATATAACTTTGGGAAAACTAAACCGGTTTCCGATCACTATTTGACCTCAACATTAATTCTTGAAACAATATCATATTACTTTCCAATGACGTAACTCATATGATATTCCGAATTTATTACTATTTATTGTTGAAAAATACTTTTGATGATGCTCTTAAAACATAAAGATCAATTGTTGTTTCAGCTGTGGTTATGGCGTAGTCTTGATCAGGTATGAAAAGTATAACAATGTTTACAATGTTCACAATTAAAACGCATATTTTCAATTCCGCAATTTCAATAAAATTTGTTTATAAATTTATAATTTTAGAAAAGAATTCTTCAATATATTATTTGGCAGATAAACCATTTGAAGTGATATTTAAAATAAATTCATCAGAGGTTCTTCACACAGGAAATTTACTACTTGAGTTAGGATAAGATTGGTGGTTCTTTTTTACTGCCTGTGTGTTTGCCAAGTACTGAAAGTGAATGCTATTCGATAGCTGTGATCCTATTTATCAGTATATACATATATATAAATAAACGTATATATGTACATATGTGTAAGTAAAAAATTGAAGCACTTGAGCTCTGCCAGCTGTTGCCATTTAACGGTCAAGAGATTAATTTCTCACATCAACAATTGTTGTTTTTCTTTGCCTTTTTTTGACGACAATTGCTAATGAGTCAGATAAGAATACTTGAATATATATACGAATGTATTCGTACAGTTACTTTTGCAGTAAAACCCTTTGTAAATATATTACTCACATAAAAAGATTCGTTTTTTTTTTTTTTTTTTAAGTTAGGAAAAGTTTAAATATAGTAAATATATACACTCTGGAGGAATTTCTATAGCAAAGTCGAATTCCATAATAAATAAAACTTTTGCCTTAAAATAAATTTAATAATTGCTTTCAATAATCGTGGGATTGTAAAAATCGTTTGTTACATTTTTGCTATTTTTCTCCGTTAGAACCAAGCAATTTGTCAGCTTTGATTGTTTGAACTTAAAAATCTATACGTACACCTGGAGAACCATTAATCTCCGAATCACATTGAAACAATGGATATCAAACAACGAGGTGTTGCATGTGACACCACATGGGAAAAATTCCATGGGCGCGTGAGAATCGCCAATGAGACAAACTGCGAAATATGTAAAAAAAAAAAACCGAAAATGAAAACAACAGCATCGATGACAACAAAAAGTTGCACGACTAATTAGTAACTGTTGACAGGAGGCGGGGTACGAGGCGTGGCAAGTGCAAAGGCGATGTTCATTCAATTTAGTTTGTGGAGAAGTTTATTGGGCTGTCATACTGAGTGAGCAGCAGTTTATGGGGGCGCCTAGACTGGGAGATACCTGGTCTAGATGAGTCTGACAGTAAGAACCCAACAACAATTGTGACACAATAAATTAACATATAAATTAATTCAATTAGTCCTATTTGTTCAAGCATGAACATAAGGCAGTCATTAACTATGTCCCGAAACCACACCGAAAGTGTGAAGGGACTATGAAATTTGATCTAAGCAAATGTATAAATAAAATGTAACACAAAAATGCACTTGTAACCCTAAAATGCACTTGTAACCCAAAAATGACTTGTAACCTAAGTATGCACTTGAAACCTAAAAAAGGGTCACTAATGTAAATTATAGGAACGTGGAAAAGGTAAATAGACATGTATGCAGCAGATGTCAGGCGTCCTTCCAATGACTGGAAGCGACTTAGAAATTAAGATTTTCATGTTAGTTACGTAAGACTAGGATTTTAAGAATAAAGAACAGGTCAGATTTTGTACTCAAGCAGCTTGGTGTGTCCAATTCATTTGGAGAACAACAGAATGCTCGAAGGACCAAATGAATTGGACACAACCAAGCTGCTTGAGTACAAAACGTGTTCTTATTCTTAAAATCTAGTCTCTAGCTCATGAAAAATCTTACATTTCAAGTCGCGTAACTATCTTTCAGCCGTTCCTATATATTTATAGGTTTCAAGTATTTGGTTACAAGTACATTTGTTAGTGCATTTAGAATGCGCATTTTTTATCTTAGATCAAATTTCATGCCTTCACACGTGGTTTACAAGGATGCCATGTTCATGCTTGAACACTATTTCTCTTCTTTTCTCTCGCTCTGATTCACTTCGATGCGATTTATCTATCATTTATTCAAATGTTAAATTGAAGGCATATTTTATTCTTAAGATTAAAACGAGGTCAATCTGTCAGTTACAGATGTCAATTAAAATGTAGATAGTGAAAATCAGGTTACAGATACATTATATTGCAAGATACATATTTACTTTCGATACGAATATAGGTCCTAAAGATAGCAAGATATTTATTCTAAATGTTTTCATTGAGTAGGAATTAAACAAATAATATTTAAAATTTAATATTTAATACGAGGGTCGATCTCTTAGTTACAGATGTCAATTAAAATGTAGATGGTGAAAATCAGTTTACAGATACATTATTTTGTAAGATACATATTTACTTTCGATACGAATATAGGTCGCAAAGATAGAAAGATATTTACTCTAAATATTTTCATTGAGTAAGAATTAAACAAATAATATTTATCTTATTTAAACAAAGTTTACTATTGAACAACGATCAACATTTTTTTTTATATTTCATTGAGATATTTTCAAGTACTTTTTCTCTTGTTTGCATGTTTTGGAACCAATGTGCTGTTGCTATAAAAGGGGAGGGTGGGGTAGTCATAAAGCATTGCCCATTCTTTCACTTTTACTACCCAGTGCATGGCAATAGAAAATTATATTGGACGTTAAAGTCATTAAAGTTGATGGAAAGGCAAGATAGATGAGAAGGGAAAAAGATACAATGAAGACTAGAAGACAGAAGACTAGAAGAAACTGCAAAAATGATAGGAAGAAAAACTAAGAAATACGTTGATGTTGTTGTTTTTGTTGTTGTTGCAGTGCAGTTAAAAGCATAAGAAACGATTAAAATGTGGCAATTAATCATGTTAAACAAAAACAGAACCGGACACCGAAACGACATGAAATTTTGCAAAAAACAAAATAAAAGCCATAAACGGATGTGCATATTTTGCAAAAGATATTCAAGTTTTCAATTTTTGGCAATGTCTATTTATCAACAAAGTGGGCGAAACCGGAACGTATATTCCTAAACAAAAGAACAATAATTTAAGTCGATAAATTAACTGTCTTCGTGTTGAAAATACGTCATCAGATGAGAAGAGAAATGAATAAAAACGTGGTCAGTCTTGAAAGTAGTTCAAGTGTGGGTAGAATGAAGAATTGCCAAACTATTTTGAATGCAAATGTTGTTGGTTTTAGATACTTATAAAGCTAAGAAACATTGTAGATACTTATACTATATATCGAATACAAATTTTGTTGGATTTAGATACTTTATTTAGCGAAGAAACACTGTAGATACATATACTATATATCGAATACAAATAATGTTGGATTTAGATACTTTATATAGCGAAGAAACACTTTAGATACTTATACTATATATCGAATACAAATGATGTTGGATTTAGATACTTTATAGAGCGAAGAAACATTGTAGATACATAAACTGACTGACGGATGGGGAGACTGTTGCCCTATAAATGACGTCAGATATTTGATTGACTCGTAAAATAAAAGAAATTCTAAGAAAATTCGAGTTTTAAGTATAAAACAGTGAATTGGCAATTTATCTTATAGATGTCATTATATTTCTGTTTAGCGATAGGTTATCAGCGTTTGTATAGCCAAAAAAATGAGCTAGGAAAATATATGAATAATAAAAGTATTTTATAAAATATATAGATCTCAATTTCTTTCCAACTTGGGGATATTGATTTAACTTTTCAGATAAATCAGTCATAGATTAAACTTACGCACATTTTGCACCCAAATCGATAAGACTTTTGTCAATTATTTTTGGACATCGACTTTCTTCAACTTGGAGATCATTTTAGTGTTTATCAGAAATGTGAAACTAAATTTAATTAAGGAAAATAAAAGTTAATTACTCCAACATGTGTCATAATCTACAAAGCATTGAACATTTTTGTGAAGAGTTATCGCGATGTTATTTGATAAGGGACTTCATTAGCGTAGGGCAGTTCTCTCAGGAATTGAGTTAACTATATACGTTAATGTTGTGCCTCAATCGATTCGGGCGTCAAAATGACTAAAAGTGCAAACGGACTTAACACAACGCTGTCATGGAACACTCAGATAGAGCGGAACTACGTATTGATAAGAAAATTCGCTTGAAATACCAGCCACGTTTACTCAGTACTCAGTACTATATATGGGGCTTATCGAGACCTAAACGAAATACATATTCACATATGCATGTGTAGAGATATATCTTCTTTTATGACACGACAGAAAAGTGAAGTGAAATGCCACGTTATTCGGTAGTTCGTAATGGGATAAGGTGATAAGCCTCGGTCGTAAATCGCGTCAAAATATATGTATACACAGACTGCTATTGTTATTATTGTACTATATTGTATTTGATGGTGGTACGCAAATGCCGTCATTAAAATAGACAAATACTGGAAATAATTACAGTAGTAAAACTAAACCAACTAAATGGAACGAAGGGGGTGGGGTAGAGGGCAAATAAGTCTCAGAGATCTATATATGTAGACAAGTTAAGGCGACTGACGCTTCCGTTTGTTGCAGAATTGGAGTCAATTGGCTGCGCCACGTTAACGGTTACTGGGGCCACACGAACAAGAAAACAGAGCAAAACTGAGACTGAGACTGAACTGGAGATAGATAGATGGATAGAGACGGCGACCGGGACTCAAACTGGGAACTGAGATCGTCTAATAGATTGCATAGACAAAAAAAAAACGACGACAAACGCGAAAACAGTTAACAGTCTCTCATAGTGCAGATGTTCACTTGAAGAAAATTCTGCAAATAACTTGAGCTATACTTATTTATTTCGTTTCCTAGTGCTACAAGCTAACACTTATTAAGGCACTAGTCACTGCTGCGACATAGAGGCAAAAATAACATTAGGATTTTACATTTGGTTGTTTTTTTGAAAGAAAAAACATAGTAATAAATTGACATACATACATGATTTTATTATTAGTATTAAGATAAAGTTATCATTTTAACTGAGAACTTGCGTTACAATATTGATTGATAATCTTGTAACAGAATGATAAGATAATGTATGATAATGGCTAATAAAAACACGATTGATCTTAAATCAAATTTTTTCCTGTTGATTTCTATCAAAATCTTACATAAGTGTCATTTATTAAGTGGCATTAAATCTTTATGAATCCAAAGATAACAGTTCTTTCTTGTTTTTGTCGATTAATACATCAGTTTTTTCGCTGAGTGTTGTCACGGATGCAATTAGCAGAGAGTAACGTCCGTCAACCAACGATGAACTAAATTGAGAAGAGCATATACAAAGATAGAGATAGAAGACGTTGCACCGTGTGTCAAAGAAGAATAGGTGTAAAATGTGGTCGACCCTCAGGTATATTTCTTATTAAATAACTATTTTGAAATCTAAAGTTTCAGTTTTACGACAAAGATAATGGTAAACAAACAACTGGGATCGAATTGTATTGTGTTTATAGCCAAGACGTCATTTCTTTTTTTTGCTACTTTATGACGTTCAGGTATGACCTATAAATTCCTGTAAACACGTCATTGAGTTTCATCAGCTGCTGTTTATTTACATAAATATTCGCATGGTTTTGCCCACTGTGTGATGTGGCAACATTTTCTGAATCTTAACCAGAAACCTCAAAAAGCACAGCTATAAACAAATACAAATATTGCTGAAGATAATGCTTAACTAGAAGATACCCTGTCGATCAAGATCACAAAGTGCAGTGTTGTTATGTTTTATCGATAAAAGCAAAGAGTAAATAAAACAGAACTGGATTTTTATTAGCATCTATGTGTTTGTTTATCGAATGCCGGTACAAGAGCAATGTAAGTAAGAAAGAGTAGGGAAGAGGCTATGCTGCAAACTATGTTTGCCTGTATGCGTGAGTGAGAGAGCTGCGACGATAGTCAGGTAAAAGACTCGCTCGTTAGGGGAGTAGGAGAGACTGCTTGAAGTGACTGAGTAACTGGTTCTTAGCAACTAACTCGTTTTTTTGTTCGTCTGATTCTGAGTTTGTTCAGCTTACAGACATTGCAATACAAACAACAATAAAAAGAGTCAATTTTGCAGCAAAACTTGTTTTTGAAACTTACCCAAAATGAAAAAGCAATGTTCTTTATGCGAATGTTGATATGGTAATTTTTTATTTAGCACTTCTTTTTTTTTTCTTTATTTTCTGCTCAACCACAATTTCGTATGATACATACAAATATACTATATTGCTATTTTTATAGAAAAAGAAAAGAGATATTGAGCATAGCAACAAGAATTCATAACCGAGGTCAACAACAACAACAACAGCACGAACACGATTGAAAACAAGAGAGCATATTAAAATTGCAATTTTGATGTTGGCGAGATGACGATTCCTTGAAATTGGCGTTCAATTTCATTTCAAATAATTTTCAATTAATAAATTTAATTATGGTTTGCCTTCCTAATACTTTCGCACCACAAAATAACACGCAACACAAACACAACAACTACGAACGAACCGTTCACTTTTTCCCCGTCCCGTTCCCGCTTTCGTCTCACCAGACCATACATATGTACGTATTTCTTTAAGTGGCATGGAACTCTTTAAATTTGCCGTCGCTGTTGTTGTCGTTAAGAATTTTGATACAATTTTGGCCTAAATTGCATTTTCACTTTTTCACACACACAAAACACACGCTCACTCTTATGTTTTCGTACACACACCAACGCTATGTATTATTTTTCAATTTTCTTGTTATTATGAATTAAAGCATAAAAGCATTTACATTGCAACTTGTTCTTTCATTTGCAGCGCAACTATTGCAAATTATTATCAATTTCTTCAGCAACACAGGAAACAACAAACGACGACACAAAAGTAATAATAACCAAATAATAACAACAATCGCGTCCGTCTCGTTCAATGTTTTTTTTTTGACTGAGCAAAAATTCGTTTAACTATCGATGTACATCTGTGTTGGCAATGTATCGATATGCGCGATGTTACAAATACCGATACATTGAGCCTATTTCGACTGCACAGGATTTTTGAAAATAGAAATTACATTTTCTTTGTCTTTAAGTTTTAACAGAAAATTAAATAAAACAAGAGGGAAAAAACAAAGCTTCTGTAATACTTAGTTTGTACACGTAATTACAGCTAGCCCTGTTACATTTGTAAAACAGTTTAAAATTAATAACCATATTTTTTAAAATTTCTGTGTTTAATGTTTCGTTAGTAGACAGAAGTATTTGATCTTGGTTTTTTTGCCTTCGAGTCCGCTTAGTCTGCCAATTTAAGCAGCGCGTCAAAAAGAAAATTTAAATTTGAACTGGTTAGGTATATCGATATATGCATATTTTCTTGGCGATAATACTGATATCGAATTTTTTGGCGAATAAGAGAATACGCTTAGAACTAAGCCATAGGTGGCGAATATGTCGATCCGCTAGCTGACCATAGATGACGCCACATTACTGCGCTTTAACAGCTGGTATGTAGGCAGCATTTTTTACAACAACGACTCCACTCTGTTAAGTGAGGAGCATTGGGCTATTATATTTAATTTGAAGAGGAACACAATTTATTTAAAAAGCAGACTTAATATTTTTTTCAAATTTAAATTTTTTTTTGTAAAATAGAATATTAAAAAATCATATTTTGGCTATTAATATTTATAAAACATCTCAAAGCTAGAAAGCAGCGAGTGGTTATTTCTGTTGATTTAACAGCTGTTTTGCGCAGTGAGACCATATAAAAATATAACCGAAATCCATAAAGAGAAGGAAAAATGTTGGGATTTTCAAGCGAGTAGAGAAAATTGTATTGAACGAAAATTGTAAAAACGTCGTCGACGTCCGCTAAGTGAAAATCTTTTTTAATTTAAAAAGTTGCTGGTGCATTGTAAAAAAACGCAAACATGAATGAGGAATACGACGCGATAGTTTTGGGCACCGGCCTGAAGGAGTGCATATTGAGCGGCATGCTTTCCGTTTCCGGCAAGAAAGTCCTGCATATTGATCGCAACAAATACTATGGCGGCGAGTCGGCTTCCATTACACCGTTAGAGGAGCTCTTCCAACGTTATGGGCTGGAGGCGCCTGGCGAGAAATTTGGGCGTGGTCGTGACTGGAATGTTGACTTGATTCCGAAGTTTCTAATGGCCAATGGGCAGTTAGTGAAACTGTTGATACACACGGGCGTTACCCGTTATCTGGAATTCAAGTCAATTGAGGGCAGTTACGTTTACAAGGGTGGAAAAATTGCCAAAGTGCCGGTGGATCAAAAGGAGGCGCTGGCATCTGATCTCATGGGTAAGAGTTGTCTTCGTAATAAGAAAATCCTATATTTAGTACAAATCCATCAACTGTAAAAAAAGGTATTTGCGAAAATTGTATGTACATACATAATTCGCTCTTATCTGCGCCCCCTCTTGCGTTTTCGTTTTCTCCATATTTCTTTGTCTCGGCTTACATTCGCCGAATGGCACTCGCTGGTGTTGTTTTTGCTTTTGACTGTGACACGTATTTGTTAGTGGCCCTGCTGTGTGTGTGTTTGTGTGTTCAGAGCATTTAAAGCCGCAATATTTCCTGCCTGCTGCTGCCCCCTTTTTACGTATTTCGTCTATGCTTTTTGATGCTGTACTCCTAACATCGTCATACATTGCGAATGAGCGTGTACAGATGCAAGAGAAAGATTAATAAACGCATTATTTGTGTGCTTCTTTAAGCACACTTATTCATATTTAATACCAATTAGAACTTTTAGTGTTGCCAGCTGTTTCCATACGACACATACATATGGCAACCCTGCGGTCACAATTTAAGTAATTAACCGTTGTTGTGCTGATTCATGTTTCAACACCTGCGAATTGTAGTTGTTGCTTTGCTTTGTTTTGGCCGAGATTGTTTAAACAATTGGCACTGGGCTATTACAAAACGCAATTTGCCAATCTCGATGCATTTTTAATTGTTTTTATTTGTTTTCGTTTCGCATTTTGGCCAGCTGTGAATTTCTCTTCCATTCGCTGTTGCCAATTTTGTGAGTTGGCCATAATAAAAAGCGGGCACGCAAGGCGCATTGAACCCTTTCACCATGAGCCGTTATGTACAGCACACATATGACTGTCATGACGTCATTCAACTGCTGGTGGTGGTTTACCCATAAATTAACTAGAAATTAGGGGATAAATGTAAAGTCCACTTCACCACTTGTTATTATGTACATATACATATGTATCCTGTTACAATATATAATTCAATTGTATTTTTTACTTTGTCCACCAGGCATGTTTGAGAAGCGTCGCTTCCGCAATTTCTTGATCTACGTGCAGGACTTTAGAGAGGATGACCCAAAGACATGGAAGGACTTTGATCCAACCAAAGCCAACATGCAGGGACTCTATGATAAGTTTGGCCTGGACAAGAATACCCAGGATTTCACTGGCCATGCGCTGGCGCTGTTCCGTGATGATGAGTATCTGAACGAGCCGGCTGTAAACACCATTCGACGCATCAAATTGTATTCGGATTCGTTGGCGAGATATGGCAAGTCGCCATATCTATATCCCATGTACGGTCTAGGAGAGCTACCCCAGGGCTTTGCCCGTCTATCGGCCATCTATGGTGGCACCTACATGTTGGATAAGCCGATTGATGAGATTGTGCTCGGTGAGGGCGGCAAGGTGGTCGGTGTGCGTTCTGGCGATGAAATCGCCAAATGCAAGCAGGTTTACTGCGATCCCAGCTATGTGCCCGATAAGGTTAGCTATCATTAATGGAATATTAGTATCTTCTTTATAATAAACGTTCTTTATTCTTTTATTTATAGGTGCGCAAGCGTGGCAAGGTCATACGTTGCATTTGCATCTTGGATCATCCGGTGGCAAGCACCAAGGATGGACTCTCCACTCAAATCATCATTCCACAAAAGCAAGTCGGTCGCAAATCGGACATTTATGTATCGCTGGTCAGTTCCACCCATCAGGTGGCTGCCAAGGGCTGGTTTGTGGGCATGGTCTCGACTACAGTGGAGACTGAGAACCCTGAAGCGGAGATCAAGCCTGGCCTAGATTTGCTCGAGCCGATCGCACAAAAGTTTGTCACCATTTCGGATTATTTGGAGCCAATCGATGCTGGTCTCGAGTCTCAAATTTTCATTTCGGAATCGTATGATGCCACCACGCATTTTGAGACTACATGCCTGGATGTTTTGAACATCTTTAAGCGTGGAACTGGCGAGACTTTCGACTTCTCTAAGATTAAGCATGAGCTCGGCGATGAGGATCAGTAAATAGAAACGATTCAATTCTTTGGTGGATGGGTGCACGCTTGTGGCAGGCTTGGGTCAGGACAATAGAGATTGCAGCTTAACAACAACAACAACAACATCAACTACAACAACATTATTTCAACATCGTTGTGCGGCCGTTGCCAAAAAAACCAAAAGCGATTTAAATATCCAATAAAGTTTAAAATAAAACAAAAACAAAAAAAACAACCAACTACAAAATGTATTACAACAACCACAAACATGAAACAAGATTTTTCCATCAAAAGGCGCATGATATTTGTATGTGCAATGAAATTTTAGACATGTATTAAAAGAAAATAATTACAACAAACATTGCTTGCTTGTCGCAATATTGGGATATGCCTAAAGGATATATATTCATAAAATATATAAAAAATAATATACAACATATGGCAGTAAAGTACATAATCAAATCCATTGTATTGGCCAAAACTGATTGTTGTGAACGAAATTTAAAAGAAATCCATATAAACTTTGATGTATAATCCTCCAAACACACAATCCTCCTCCATGACAACCCCCTCAATTCTCATTACCCTCACAATCACTTTATTATCCCCAAATAAAACCGATATCGAGTTGTCAAACGCCTGCTTCATACACAAATATATATATATATACAATGCTCCCCACAATTTACTATGCTCGATGTGCTTGCAATTCAGTTGTATACAATAAATATGTATAACACCATATATATGTATATGCTATATATTGTGTATATTGCTATCAATAGTTGCTTGGTTCTTCTGTTTTGTGATCGTCAAACATTTGTGCATAAAACACACAAAGACACGTATATAATAAATATGATAAAACAAAAAAACCTAAAAAAGATATGGAAAATCCATGATATCTACACGCATTATGCAAATAATATTTTGTAATTCATAATTAAGCTGAACGAAATGAAAAACAAATCAAACCAAGTCAGCGAAAAATGTAAACAAATGAAAATTGATGAAGAAAAACAACCAATTATTTGTGCATCCACATATATACATACATACATACATATGTATGATATGAGTAAAGATCAACAAAAACTATGGTATTCCGCATTTTCAGAATTTACATTTTTAATAAAAATTCAAAACAAAAGAATGAAAATAAAAACGAGATGTATACTGAATTTGGATTAAAAATCATTTTACACGGGGAGTTTCAGAAAATTTACTTTAGATGTTTAAACCTGCAGTTCTTTTCAGAGATAAAAACTAAAAATTTTAGATTCTAGAAGTTGAACAGAACATTCTGAGAAAGCTAATTTCAACGGCTCTAGGAGAGGGGATGAATGAATTGCTTTAATGAATATTGATTTATGAGCTTTGAGGGCACTCAATAAATTTTTTATATAACTACGATTTCACAGCATCAAGTCTCTCTTTATACTTCTTATAACGTAGAAGAGAATAGAATTTCCGATGTACTCTAATGTAAGACTATAAAGATGCCTGCCTTGTAGAAGGTTTTTCTTTCTCGTAATTCTAGAAAAAACTCTGCCACAAATACAAATTCCATAGCAAGTGTTTGGCATTTGATGGCATATGGAAAAATGTATAGAAAGCATGTAATATGTTATAATAATATGCATGTGAACGACACGTCTTACCCTCAATTCTATGTAGGTTCTTTTCACCCAACGAGGGAGATTAAAGGGAGGTCTATGTGGGCCACGCTCCATCCTGCTGGATTTCTGTTTTAGTGCTGTCGTTGACAGTTTTCCTGAGAACTGTCCGACAAAATGCCGACTGCATTTTTTCAATTTCCTTTCAACAAGGCGTAGAGTGAAGAAGGACGATGAATGAGGGGAGGCACTGTTAGCCTACGTCAAATCGTGCGGATTTTGGAGACGTTAAAAAGCTTAAGGTTGGGCATCAATCGAATTTAAATTCAGCATGCAACATTTGTATTTTCTTGAAACAACTATTATTAAAAAAGAGAAAAAACGAGAGCTAAATATAAAAAACAATATACAGCTTAATAAAATAATACATATGTATATATACTTTTCAGATCCACATTAAACTCCTTCTGCACCTGCTGTGTCTTTTTAAAGAAATTTGGAAAAAGAAATTATTTTCATGTTTCATACTCTGTATACGATTTTATTATTATTTTTTTTTGTAGTTATATCAATTTTAGCTGTTTCTTAATGTTCTCCTGCTGCAATATGCTATTCCTTAATTGCTGTTAGCAACTAGCTCCTGAAGTTTTTCTGGAATTATTGTGAAAGACCTTTTACTAAAAGGTGCTCTAGTTCTTACTCTTTGAGTATAATTATTATATTCATTGCTTAAATACTCAATATATTATTTTTATTCTTCTCTTAATATCCTCCAAGTGGGAATCAAGGAGCAGGCAACAGACATCATAAGAAAATATTTATGGAAGAAAGAAGTATTGCAAAAGAATATGTTACAAGTAAATAAAAATAGTAGCCATTTATGAAAATGGTGTTTTGTTGGATAGTGATCTTTCTATTGATTAAAAATTCACCTATATTAATAATTGAGCCTTTTATCCTATAGAATGTATTAATATTTATCCTTAGTTATTGTAAGTTATCGAAGTACGTTGGTTGCAAGATTCCAGACACTTCGTAGCCACAGTTCACATTCCTTGGCTATTTTGGGTTTGGGTTAATGATGCTGCGCTGGATGATTGCATACAGAGCTCAGAACACGTCCCACCAAATAGCCAAGACTTTTTTACCACACTCTATTTTTGGAATTTTTTGTTATTGCTGTTGTTGTTGGTGAAATTTGTAACCGGGCAAATTGAAGTCAAAACTTTGGCGGCCAATGCAAAGAGCAGCATGCAAGTCACATACAGCAGCAGAGAGGGGAGTGAAAATTCGACTTGCTCATCCTCCTCATTGTCGCTGCTGGGCATGACTAAGCTACTTGTAAGGATAGACATGTTGCTGTGTCCTTGTTATTCTTGTTGCTGCTGTTGTTGTGGCTGTTGGTCAGCTAATGCTAACGAGCGTGCAACCGAGTGACGTGTGGCGCAGTGGGCTCTCCTAATAACAGACACAATCACAAAAAAAAGGACTAATAGACAAGGCTACAGTCGAGAGAACTCGACTGTTAGTGATTCTGTACTTAACTGTAAAAGATACACTCACAAGTCTTAGGTGCTGGGCAATTGGCTACTTATATCCGCGTATATCCTTACACTAAAAGTTTTATTCTGACTAAATAATATAAATATTCCATCTTAATTTGAGAATTTGAAACTTGAATTTAAGAACCATGACAACAAAACCACACAAACATACACACCACAAGCCATGTTCTCTTGTCCGAACTTTAGTATAATTTTATATTACTTATTTAATTTAATTAACGGACCTTCAAGTTTGATTAGTGTTTAGAGCACGTTTAATATGTATAGCACATACATGTTAAAGGAAAAGTGAAAGTAGCTTTGATTCAACGTTACTTAATTCTATATTCTATTGCTTCTTACATGTTTTGTCTTACTTAGTTGTTTGTGTATATAAATTTTAAATTTTATTAGTTGTAAAAGTGTTTTTTTTTTCCTTTTAAAAATGACTGATTTTGTATACATTTAATGTATGCGTGAAAGAGTAAATTTAGCGTATTGTTTTAGTTTTATTTATATTGTTAGCGTTGAATTAGCAAGTATCAGGTCTCCAGCTTTTTTTCTCTGTTTATTTGTTTTAATTTTTCGTTTTGGGGGAGCGTGTCCTGTCTGAGGTTTAGTCTGTGTAGAGCTTATGGTCGGCCGTTGATGCTGAACAAGAATAGTTACAATTTATACTCTATGGGATTGTGTCTTGCCAATCTTAATACACCCTTTGCACGTTATAAGTACCAGGGTCTAAAAAATATAAAGCAATGACGTCTTTGGGGTCAGTTCATGGCGACAATGATTCGTACCAAGATTTGGTTTCAGATCTGAACACGAATCGTAGTCACTTCGGCTTTTGGCTTATGCGGCGTATGAGCAATTTGGCCTGATAAGCACGGTGGCGATGCCTTGACATATGTTGACAAATTGAATATGTTAGCCAGGCATTCTTAAGGCGTAATGCCATTAATTATATGTAATTATATAGTACAAGGCATAACGCATACGACACGTTGTCAACAAAATCCCTTTACTTTGTGTGCCGTGTGTGTGGTGGTGGCACTTGAAGCTGTTGCAGCTGCAAACTAACGTCAAGTTGTCTCTTTGTTTGTGTTGTTGTTGCTGTTGTAGTTGTAGTTGTTGTTGTTGAAATTGTTGCTGTTGCAGCTGTTGCTTTTGCTGCTTTTCAATTACTTGCACTTCTGCGTCGACGTCCTTGTTGTAGCTGCTGCTGCTTCTCCTGCTCATCTTCTCCATTCTTCTCTACTGTTGCTCCTACTTTTGCTCTTCTTTCTCCTCGTCATCTTGTTGTTGTTATTTTGTTGTTGTTTACATTTTCTTTTACCCCAAGAGCTTGTCAACAACTTCATTATCGCAAGCTGCACTGTGCAACATCATCAAGCAGCCCCCTCCCCTTGCTACCGCCTACCAGACCACGCCCCTTGTACCCACTAGACAAGCAAATTTAAATCAATTAAGTAATCTTATTGCCGTTGCTGCTGCTCCTTTTGCCGTTGTCTGCTTTTAGGCGCCCACACACACATAAGCATACACTCTTTTTGTGTCAAGCATTATAACTGTGGCAATGTCTTGGCATGTGTGTGGGTGTGAATAGATGTGAGTGTGTGTGTGTGTGTGTGTGTGGCGACGCCTGGCAAACTTTTGCAACGTTGCATATTTTGTGCAGATTAATTAAATTGGTGGCATGAAGCTGGCTTGCAAACGAAGGCAGCAAACTTGTGAGGCCTCTTGTTAAGTATTTTTGGTCTATAAAGTTCATTATTAAATGTTTTTTTTCTTAATATTTAATGGATAAACTGGCATCACTTGCCAAACTAAATAAACGATGCAATTTTAACTGTTTATATCACAACAAAAGACAATTAATTGATTGTTTTCATTTGAAAACTTGAACAAATATTTGTTTGTTGGCTTAGCAAACTTATCTTTTTGTTATTTATTAGTTCAAAGAAGGTGATTGGGACTCAGAGTTGGAACATTTCACTTTGTTTTACTTTGATAAAAACAATTTTATAAACAACTTTAATAAGTTCTTAAAACAATGATGCTATACTTAACTTTAGCTCTAATAATAATATAATAATGCAATCTCTTCTCTTTATCTATAGAAATACAAAGTTTGACTAAAAATAAACAGCCAAATTAGTTAAGTAAATTATTAAAAAAAGGAAATAATATTATAAATTATACATATTTTTCAATTCACATTTTTAGTTACATTATTTACAAACAGGTAAACATAATATTTCACATATCATAAATATAAATTATTTATATACTTATTTTAAAATCGTCATTTATTCTATCGAAATCAATTGTTCACTCTAAAATATTATTTATTTATTTTCAATTCACTGTTTGAAATCACTGGTTTTTTAGGCTTTTACAGTGCTGCAACATGCTGTTACAGTTTTACATGCAGCTAACAGCAAAAGAGAAATGACTGTAATACTTACTTTCCCTGCATTCGCTAACAGCACTCTCGGCTGTTAGATATCAAGAGCAGGCAAAAGTGGCAACAGTTAACAGTACCAGAGTCCCAGTGTGTAATGTTAGCTAACTGTGAGTTGGAAAATTAACCCCTACTGTGAATAAGCACAACAGAATTTCGCTCTTTGGGTGTTAAAATGCTGTTAAAATTTATACTAGGTCTTACTTAAGGCCAGCAATGTTAAAGTAAAATGCAAAAATAGAAAAATGGAGAAATAGAACATCTGTCTGCAGATTAACAGTTTCTGTCTGCAGTCGAAAAACTTAGTAAATTTAATTTTAACATTATAGATTTTGTGTTGTTTAATTGCATTTTTTTTAAATTTATTTTGGTTTACTTTATTAACCTCAACTAAAAGTAGTCGAACAAAAAATTAATAGGAACTCAAAAGAACAACATTGTAAAGTAGAAAATTTAAACAAGCAACTAAAATTATGAATAATTTAAATACTTATCAATAATTGTAAATGAAGAAATATACAATATTTTATTTAAGGAATGCAACAAAACAAAGTGACCATCAAGCATGCATAATTAAATACTAATTAACTATAGTATGCACACATTTGTTATTTATTTAGTATGGTATTTGCATACGACAGAGCGTTTTAATTACTGACCAGGGTCGTCGTCGTCACTAAATAGTATAATTATGACCCACAAAGTCCTTGCAGCCCTGGAGCTCTCTCTACATGCAATTATTATTATTGTGTGAAATGCAATGCAAACAGGCGCCAATTGTCTCGCCTTTGGCGTTTGTTAGCAATTAAATATTTGCACTTCATGTCACATTTTACACCATTCAAGTGCCAGCTAAAGGTTTGCTTTTGGCCACATTAAGAACAACAACAGCGGCCAACTTAAAGTGTTAACACTAAAAACAAAAGACTTTCTATGGCGCTCACAAAATGTTTGAGTTGTGTTTTATTTAAATGAGGCCAACTGCTTAAAATGGTTAACTTTAGTCTTCAATTGGCGAATGCTCATAAAATTTAATGATTAAAGTATTCTTTACTGATTATAAAAGACATTTTTATCTGTTCTCGATAATATAAAAAAGGGTCTGAAATAATATTTTTTTATTAAAAGTGATAAAAGAATGAGAAATGCAAAAATAAAAGAAAGTATCGTTTGTTTTAACTAAGTAACAATATTAACCAAATATTTAAGACATCACATCTAAAATTAAGATCTTAAGAAGAATTATTATAATTTGTAAAATGAATGTAAGCTCATATGTTTATAGAATTTAAGCTTAAGATTATAGAATATTTATTATGAATATTCTAGATTGCAGGATCATCATTGTATCCGTGTATTATTAAGTATCTTATTCTTAACTTTAGCTCGCAGCAGCAATACTTTTTACCGATCTGATCTTCTGGCTAAATTGAGTTTTTTGTAACTTTACTTAATTGTAAATTGAAATGATTTTTACTAATTTTATTCTGAAATCTGAAATAAACAAATCGAAATTCGTTATTGTCCATCTGTTGACATCAGCAACTAGAGATAAGTTGTTCGAGTCTCTCTTTAAGCCTTATTTTAGTTTGTTGCTCCCAATTTTGGCACGCTGACTTGCATTTTGAGTTTTAGCACCCAATAAATTCAAAAGGTTCACCTAGTTTTCAGTAGAACATTCTCACTTCCGCTGTCGTTGCAGTTTATACACAGGCCATAATATGCTACAATTTCCATTGGTCGATGTCGGTGGCAACTGTTGCTTGCCAGACTTGCTCTGAATTATGGTCACAGACTCTGCGACACTCTGTAAATTACAAGAGCCCAGACTTAATTGCTGTTGGTCCTTGTTCAGTCGATGCCACTGCCCTGATAAAACATACTACGAGTATACGTATAAGAAAAATGGCTAAAAGACGCCGTTGCTTATGGTCTTAAAGTTAGCAGTGCAAATTTGTCATTGAAGCTTGAAATATTGGTACGAAAATCGCATCGCTTGGCAAAGCAGACAAACAAAATGTAGGGATATCAGTTGCCCCTATTCCCTCTCGCCTTTCAGAATTCTCATCGCTCAGTTCACAGCTTGCAGCTGTGTTTACCTTGAAATTTTGGTTTTCAATAATATTTGTCTTTGAATTTGTTTGTGTGCGCTGCTTGTCTACATGTCTTTTGCAAAAATATCAAATGCATAACTCTGGTTACACCCACACACACACACATGCAACTTAGTGCCACGCCCCTTGTCTGCCCTCGACGCCCTTCCCGTGCATCTGTAGCAAAAGATGGCCAAAGTTGAACGGTGTTAGCGTTATCTCTGCCACGACAGCCATATTTACCTGCCAGCCAAAAAATACTCATATGATAGCTACTTGAGTTCAGTGTACAAATTTTTGCATATTCTTTCTTCTTTGATTCTTCTTATATCTGCATTCAGGTGCAGCCAGGTGTGAAAATTGTATACAATTGCAGCCGAATTTCGAGTTCACTACCCACTTTAATGTATTAAAGAAAGTATTTTATTCCGTTATCAATCCATAACCAAAATTATTATTCGCTTGCAAATTTAATCAGTATTAACAAGATTACAAGTCATAAATATTTTTAAAATTATGGTTAAAATGACACCTTACAAGTTCAGGTTGTTTTTAGCATCACATATTAATATAGAAAGATACAAATATGATTGATAACGATAGCGATTGATGTTTGTTTTATTTTTGTCTAATTTACATGTTCCAATTTATAGTTTGGAGCGGCAATTTCGGTTCTTAAAAATTATATTTAGTATTTCAGTTGTGATATATTTTCTTTATATTAATGCATTTTTATTTACAGCGATGTTTTCCTGCTTTCTTTAATGTATTTGAAAAGACTTTTAAATCACCCAGTTTTCCTGGTTAGGAAAGTATCCAGTTCATATTTCAAAAATTTTATTTCTGATCAAATATTTTAAGCTGAATTTATTTTTAATAAAAAGAAAATTATCATTAAATAAATATTTTGCTAACTAACATATTATGTCAATTTTAACTTATTTGTAATATACATTTTTATTGTATATATACATTTTTTATTATAAACTGTTATGCAAAAACTATGCAAAAAACTAAACTAAACTTAACCTATATTAATAAATTAGTCTCACAAATAAAGTGTTTAGCTAAAATAATCCAAACCTAAAACTAATCTATATGTTATAATCCCAAAAACATTACAATCATTCTGTGTTGAAAGTCTCACAATAAAGATTTATTTAAGTATTTAAAACACAGGTAAGTTTCTATGATTATAATATTTTCGAGGGTGATTTTAAAGGGTGCTATACAATTGGAGGGTATCCTCTAGTTGCTCAGCTGTTTTATCAAGCAATTATTCACAGTATTCTCCTGCGATCTTTAATCAACTTGCCTGCAATTAGCGCCTACATTTTCATCCTGCCTCTTGTCAGTCTCCATTAGATGCGCCTGGTTTAAGCCTCTCTGCCAAATGTCACATTAGCCGCCTTTACCATTCACAGTTTCTGTTCTGGCCACATTTGGGCTGCGACAGTGTGTGTGTGTGTGTGTGTGGGTGTGAGTGTGTGTGCGTATGTTGCAGCTATTTTTATACGATTTGCTATTTTTTCCGGATTTTTGTTTGCCATTGTTACCCTTCGTCTGGTCCCCACACTCATTCACAATTTCCTCCTCCTCTCTGATTCAATCTCTTCTTCTCCTGCTGTTGTTGCTCTTCCTCCCACCCCTTACCCTTTACCTTTTTTTTTCTGTTCGCATAAAACTGACGCCAAATTTCTTTGGCGTCAACCAATGCACAGCACACACAGATACAATCACACAAACACACACACACACAGACTCAAGTTGACTCCCACACAGATAGAACTATGCTCATCCTCTTTGTTATTGTTGTTGGTTGTATGTCATGGCTGTGACTTTTTTCATAGTTCGATTTTCTCGTTTTTGTGTGCAAAAAATATCAAAAAATAATAAATGCGTTCCTAGGTTTATGTATCTGTGTGTGTGTGTTTGGTGTGTGTGTGTGTGTATGCAGCTTGTCAGTTTCGCATAGAACTGCCCCACCTACACCTGAAGTTGCATGCAACAAAAGTTTTGCCTTCGTGCATATTGGTAATTTATTAGCATAAAATGCCAGCAACGCGTAAATAATGCACACAAATTTGTTGCTTTCTTTTAATGTATCTACAAGATATATACATATATGTATTTGTATCTGTAAATGTATCTGTGTAGCTGCGAACTTTAGTTACAATTTTTATTAGTGCTACGCTCTTTGGCACCTCAGCATAAAATTCATTTCCGTTACATTTGAACGTCGCTCAAGTGTCAGAGTACATGGCAAGTGTTTTTTGCACGTCGCCACAACGACTCGACATTCCCTATTCGCATCCGTCTATCCGCTACAAAATACCCTTACCCCCATACCATTCTCATTCCATTCCCAGCACACATATCGATAAAAGGCAGCCACGGACTTTATGCTCTCCATTTCCACAGTGGAAGCTCAATATTTCCGTTAAATGTGCGACATGTTGTTCGACCGACGATTTCCTTCTCCACATTCGCATCTGACACATAAAGAGGCAACGAACCGATGAATGACGATTGACTTTCGTAAAACCCCAATTGCCTTATTTAACTTATGCTTAAAGTTACCATTAGTTGTGTTCTTAATGTATCTAATGATTTCATATAATAATTTACACTTATAATGATATTCCTTACTATTCTATCTCCAATTTTCTATTATTCAATGTTAATGATTCTATAAGCGTTCAGATATAAATATTTTAACTTTTGGTACTCCGCATTTTTTATCGAGGGAAATATTAATACTACACTGAAAAAATCAGAGCTCTCCAGGAAAAAATCAATACAGACGGTGTCAAAAGTTAAGGAATCTCAGATTTTTTTTACAATGACTACGAAAAACTTGACTTATCACTCTTTTATCTTTACCATTTAAATGTCAGTATATATTTTGAAAGTCGGGGCCCTTTCAATAACTTTATAATATTAATATTTATTTTAACGTCATTATATTCACGTTCAAGGCCATCGCATCGCAGTTTTCGTATGACTTTCGACTCAAGAATTAATCGTATTGGGTACTAATATTAAAATGAACGTCAACCTCAATCGTTGTTTGAACTTTTAAAACTAGTTTATACGATTTAAAGGGCCAATGAATTTGAAAAAAACCAACATTCAGATTTTGATTATTTCACAATTAATTTGTATATTGATTTGATAAAAGTTGTTAATCAATCAGTGAGATTTTCAGGTTCAGGCTCAGGCTCAGGTTCTTGATCATCTTGACGCACTTTCCGTAGTTTTCCATCGGAGTTTCCACTTAAGATTATCGTAAAAATCAGTGCTAGCATCGCTTGACTCTATCAATTGAGCTGCAAATGTAGTTGATGTTAGTTACTCCAAATAAAGATACACTTTTGAAATTATTACTACTATTTTTTAAATCTAGAAATTAAGCTGAAGATGATGTGCAAAAATCAAAAGATTTTATCAATATTGAATATGCAAGCTGTGTTTTTTATAGAATTGTTTTGCGGAATATAATGTCAAAGCTATTGCTAAAAGATAGATAAAGTAATTACGTTTCTTGAATATGCAACTAATTAATCATTGATGATCTCTTAGAGGTGTTTTCAGAGCTTAGCACATTTCGTTATTTCTAAATTATTTTTTTTGCTATACATTAGGGAAAGTGGTATACTAGAATATTAACTTCTCATATAACTAGTTCACTTACTTAGATGCTGTCATATCTCATAAACTCCGATTTTTAAGTTAACGGTGCAGAAATATTTTTTATAAATATGTTAATCTTTATGAACATTTTATATTTATTCTTGTTACTCTTCATATGAGATTGAAAAGAAATCTTCTTTTCTGAAAGATGGATTGAAAGTATTAAATGCATTTTTATCGAAATGCATTTTTAATTTGTATTTCTTTTTCAGGTTTCTAGTTTTGTAGTTTCTGCTGCTAACTTAAGTTTATCTCATTTAAAATGTATAATTTCCTTTGCAGACTGCTTCTATTCGTCTTTAATAAATGAAATAAAACAAAATTAAAACCAAAAGTTTGAATCTCTTCTAGGCTTAAGTTGACCTCATTTTACTGTCCATCTCATAAGCTGCTTTATATTATGCACTTATTTCAAATTCTCAAATCGTATTTATTAAAACTTACAGCATAATTGTTGAATAAGTTTCTCCATGCACACATATGTAAATATTAATGGTAATGAAAAGAATTTGTAGCTGTTCTATAGGTTAATATGAATACTTTGGCTAAAAGCATTTTCCACAATTGCAAAACTGAAAAGAATTAAATGCTGCACAATTAACGGGATTTTGAGTCATTCAAAATGCCAAGATATATGATGAGCCAAAGACTGCAAGACAATGACGGTTAAAATCAAGTGATATAAACATTTATTTAGACAGACTTGGCTAATACATATGACAGATGCAGTGGCCCAAAAACAAATTGAGCCTGTTTTTTGTAATCGAACAAATGACAAAGTGGCGTGTAGAGAGAGAGAGGAGAGAGGGACAGTTAATGTAGCCTCGATTCATTGGAATTTAGCTAAATGAGGGGTATCTATGTATGGTTAGGCTATGACTGGGCCAATAAATAATTAGCCAGTTGTGGTGGTACACTCAACATAGCCCATTTGCATGCACTAAAAAGCAGAGCACATACAAAAAGCATTGCCTACTTAATGGCGCTCGAAGCGGTATGGCGTTAAATGCTTGCCACAAG
This sequence comes from Drosophila testacea, assembly GCA_035043265.1. NCBI lineage: Eukaryota > Metazoa > Arthropoda > Insecta > Diptera > Drosophilidae > Drosophila > Drosophila testacea. The sequence continues at coordinate 561,092 of JAWNND010000661.1, forward strand.
TAGGGAAGAGAGAGTAGAGGGGAATTGCAATTGAAATTGTTTTAATTGAAATGGAAAACGCGTAAATTTAAGTGCTGTGCGTATGTGTGTTTGTTTTTCTATTTGCATTCAATTTCACTCTGCAACAAAACCCAAATTGCAATGGACACTAAAACGGGACAACAGCAAAGGGAAAGGATAAGGGGCGCGGGGTAAAGGGTGTACAATTGTAGAGAGGGGGAAGTTTTCACAACGAGGCAAAGTGTTTATTAACTTTGGCTGTTTGATCCACTTTGCATGCCAGGTCCTTGCTATTGTTGTTCCGTTGTCTGTTCAAGGATGTTTGCCAGCTGCCATGTGGCAGCTTCAGCATCAACATGAGCAACAGTGGCATAAAAAGAGCTGCAGTAAATGAATGCATGAGCCAACAGAAAGAGAGAGAAAGAGACAGAGAGAGAGAGAGAAGGGGAGTCAACAGAGCCAGCAGTGAACGGATAATTCAAATGTAATTTACAAAAGGACTCGTTTGATTTGTTACTTGTGCTCTGTGCAACTGCCCCTTCTGAGCTGCAATCCTAAAAGGGGGCCAAGCCTGTAAATTAGTTGCAACTGTGGCAAGTGAAAAGTCCGGCACTCAAAAGCGTAAAACCCAAAAACAAACACAAGCAAAAAACAACATTAGACTCTACAGCTGAACGAGAAAAAAGAAAATAAAAGTACAGAAAGAATCCTTTGTACAGTTGCTGTTTATTCTATTTAATTATCAACTAATTAGATGCGGACAGCGATTTTAGCTGAAATCAGCTAATTAAGCACATAAATTATAATAATTTTATATACACAGCCCATTGACCTAAGAATACAACAAATATGCTCGACTTGCGACCCAAAAACTAAACCTTTTTGTCCCTATGACACGTACAACAAATTAACCTAATTAATGACATTTGTTTGGTTTTTTTCTTGTTTGTTGCAAGCAATCAAACTGAAATCAAAGATAAGTTTTTAGACACAGACACGTATTCTCTAATTGTGAATGTGGCTAAATGACACTGAGATGGCCAGTAACAATTGGCCAAATACTCAATAAACAGTTTATAACAAAATTTTTTTATCCTACACATAATTCTAATGAAATGCGATTTTATAGAAATGTGTGTCTTTCTCATTTTGATTCGCTTTAATTTGCAAAATATTACTGAATTATTTATCTTTAGTTTCTAAGAAATAAAAATGCAGAACAGATCAGCTACGTATTTAGTTCACAAAACTTCTAGGAAAAATTGATTAATAAGATTCTATACCAAGAAAAATAAGTTCTTTACTCTCGAATTACATAAACCTCTTTTTTGAGCTATTTTCAGATAATGTTCAAAAAGGGATTTATTTTAAATTTTAGCGTACTTTAAAGTTAAATGCAGTTGGTTAAAGGCTGAACGATGATTTGGTTATCTTTAATTTATAGCTATTTAGTTTAAAAATAAGTTAAAACAAACTTAAAATGATTGTCATGACATTACCATAATTGATACATTTAATTACAATGTGTAATTCAGAAAATCATTATGCTTAAAATATAAATTATAATTTTCCTGTAAGTATATATGTTAGTGTCTAGCTTCTGTGAAAAAGTATTACATGTATTTCAATAAATTCTTTATTTAAGTGCCTGGTACTAGAATATTTTATGCACAAGAATTGTAAACGTGACGAGAGAGAAAGAGAAATGGAAAGAGACGAGAGAACGCTGGAGACGAGATAAATGAGGGCGCGGGCACACACACACAAATGAGACAACACCTGTCCACATGATACATAAAGGTAACAAGCATTATCCTAGACCACGATGAAGACCAGAACAAGAAGAAGATGAAGGAACAGGAGCAGAAGACTTAGCTAAGGATTGGGCAAGGGGTTGCGTTTGCCAAGCTCAAGTATTAGATGCTTGGCAAGAACTTTGGCTTCTCACCGACTGACTGACTGACTGACTGACTGACTTTACCGAATGACTGACATTTGAATTACGAGATGCTTGTAAGTCACAGAAGTGGCAGAAGGATGAGGCAAAAGGAGGCAACTCTCAACACAAACTCAACAAAATGACACGACTTGAATTGGCTGCCAAGCGTGAACGCATACAAGTTGGAGTTGGTCGAGTAAGAACTTGGCCAAGAAATAGCAAAAAAAAATTGTATATATATATTACTAACAGAGTGTGACGAGGACGGGGACGGGGTAACTGAAGTTGAAGTTCTTCTTTTAACAGTAGTTTTGCCTATTTACTTGGCCGAAACTAAGTGAAGCAAGTCGCTTGCAGTTGAACTCTGCACGAAGTCTCCAATCAAATTGCAACAAACAAGGCATAATTTATGTGCCACATTGAAGCATCCAAAAAGCAAGCTTTAAGTTGCAACAGATTGAATTGAAAATCAAAAGACCATAGCGTACAGTTGTAACTAACAAAGAACCAACAAAAAAAAGGACCACACAAAAACAATGCATCAACCATTTCAGAGACTCCTCAACTTGCCCGACAACTTGGCGACATGCCGTGTCCCAAACGATAACTGAGAAAGAGAGGGGACAAATCGGAGAAAGAGAGAGAGACAGAGAGAGAGAGGGAGAGAGAAGGAAAGGGAGACTTTGCCAGCATGACTGGTAATTGCAGATTTATGACCCGAAACATGTGGACAACTCTAGTCCAAAAATAAAATTTCAAAAAAGGATAAAACAAAGCAAACTTGACCTTTTTTTTGGTGGTGCTCGCAAAAGTTTTCGGCGGGAACATTTCTGTGCGTTTCTGCATAATAAATTTTGAAAAGTGGATTAAAATGACACGAAAATATTTATATTCTTATAGCTGTGATTTTCTCAAATAAACATACACACACACACACACACGGCCATAGCGACACTTTTGCTTTTTGGCCGTGAGAGCTAACAATTTTTATAACATATTTTTAGGCGTGCTGCAACCAAATGGAATGTGGTCCGAATATGCAAAAGAATGACAAATACGGCTAAAAGCGAAATATGTGTACAACAAACGTGGCCTTTAGTCCCGTTGCTGTCTCTCCTCTTTTCTCCCCTGTTCTGCTCTTGCCCTTTGGCTTCCCCTTGACGATTTTGCTCTGATTTCGATTCTCTTTTAACTGTCTGACATTTTGACATTTGTCGCTGTCAGACATAACAATCGAAAAAATGTAAAAATGGTAATAACAACACACACAGGCAAACACACACACACACACATACACATATGTATGTGTATACAAATAGCAAATAAAATTAGACCCAAATTGCCATTGAAGGCTGCCATGCAAATTGCGATAAATTCAAATAAATCGACTAACAAGCCAAACCAAATTAATAGCTTCCCCATCTTTCCAAATATGTGTATAAATATTTTTTTATGTGTGAATACATAATAATCTATACTTTGTATGTATGTACATATTTTTCCTTTTTTGTGAACAAAAGTTATGGAATTTATAAAATTGTTGCTTCATACCAATTAGAAAATTGCCATCAGTTTACTATGCAAAAAGTAAAAAGTTAGATACAAAAATATTAACAGAAAAAATGAAATATGATATTATATGCATATAATACAAATTTAATTTTATAATTTATATTAATTAAAATTCGACATTATAATTTTGATGAGACTTGAATAACTTGTAATTTAATCTTCCACAGGAATTGAAATTTACAGACAAATAAACTTTTATTTAATAACGAAAATTCTGTGGATATTTAAGACTTCCTATTAGATTTAAAATAAAAAAGATTTATTTAATTTAAACGAACTCGACATGTGGGCAGGTTTGACAGCTTTGCTTTAAATCTAGTTGGACATAATCTTTAATTAGTATATACAAATACCTACATATTATATAGTTTTTAAGATAACTTAATGTTATTATAGTATGGATGGACATATTTACATATTGTGTAAGTGTGAATTAATAAAACAATATACTTATTGGAAATATCAGTATACTGTTCGCTTGCTTTTCTCAATTGATTTTTACAGTGAAAACTCAGTTTAATGAGCATTTGTGCATAGATATATGGTTTGTTATACATACATTGGCTCACAGCTTAATTTATACAGAGGTTTGGCACATTTTTAATATCGAATAGCCGCTAAACTAATAGGGATACCAAACAAATTTAAATGCAGTTTTTTTAGCAGTCTTTCTACATTTACTATGACTCTTTATTGTTATTCTCTTGCTGTAAATAGCACTATAAATTGAAGAAAACTCGCCTTTATTCGGGGTTACTTCCAGATTACTTCCAGGTTACTTCCAGATCTGTTTTAGTGAAGATAATTAATTGTTCTTAAGCATATTTTACATCATTTAATTAATAATTAAATTTCTTACCAGCCAGCTTATTTTTATCTTTGTGCGATGAGATTTACTATATATTATTTTGGTCTACAAATCAGTGATTAATTTTATTTATTTATTTCTTCCAAGAACTTGACAAATTGACTTTTCAAGTGATATTTCTACAAAAATAATAAATTTAAAGCCAAATATTAAATATAATCAGATGCTAACATATTTTACTTAAAATATTGTAAGACTCTTTCATCAAAATAATCATTTTTGTTTTTTTAATAGAACATTTTGTTTATGTCACATCTTATTGCACATTGCACATTGAGTGATTATTAATGTTCGAATGTTATTAATTTTATTAATGTCGCAATTTCTTTTTCTACACTTTTGAATACTTCATTATCTAATATTATTTTAACTTTAGCAGTAAATTTCAAAATAAAGTCCTCGTACAAATATTGATGAGCAGAAAATGTAGAAACACTGCAGAATATTTTCTAAATGGTTGCTTTAAGTCTTTATACTGTGGAATCCATCTTTTAACGCTTTGTTCAACACAATTGAGTGATAGATAAGATAAATTATAGATAAGAGAGTCTTAATGACCAGAAAATAAAAGCCAATTCAAAACTATCGGCTCCAAAAGTGAATTGTATAATAACACCTTAAGATTTGATATAAAGATCATAATCTCATCCTAAACCTATCTTTTACTTCAGTGAACTGTTTCGATTTAAACTGACCACTAATTGTATTATATTTATTACGAAATAATTCCCGTTGACCCAAGTGCTGAGCTCTATGCGAAACTATTTGCAGTTGCAGGCTTATGAATTTGTAGGCCCCACAATACCAACTATAAGCTTTTGTGCTTATAAATTTTATGAGATGCACAGAGTATCAGATGGAGAGATGGGGGTCACTGGGGTCATATGACTACAAGGGTCATGAAATGTTGGCTAAGTGAAGCTCAAACGGGTTGAACGGCAATTGCAAATGCAATTACGTGCCGTCCAGTTACCAGGTAGCATTACCTGGCCAACAACATGTTGATCAGAGTTGCATGCCTCTCTCTATCTGTGGCAGTACGTGTGGCATAAATTCAACTAGAACATTGCACGTTGAATGCAAAGCAAGACACTCGTATTATTTTTATCTATGGCTCCGCGGGGTACTGCACTGCACTTTGCGTTGTAAAGTTTTTAATTAAGAATTGCAGCTGCAGGCAGCGCTAATAAGTTGAGTCCTATGATAATTGCCAGCGGTGTACGGTCCTTCAATTTCGATCGATTTATGTTCACAATGAAAAATACGTATACAAATACAAATCAAAATCAAAATCAATCTGCATGTTCAAAAAAACCAAAACAGTCGAAAAAAATATATGCACATAACTTGTCCTTGCCTTGGCTAGGAGGATTACGAAAAGGACGTCTCCGTTTGGGGACACACTGTTCTTGTCGTTTCTCTTGGACGGCTGAAAAAAGTTCGTCCATAGGAGAAGTCCTTGCAACTCATACCCTTTGCATGACTTAAGAAAAAGGTATGATATGAAATAGACAATTTATGGATACAGCTATGAATTTGATTACATTCAACTACGTTAGTTCTTTAATTCATATTTTGGTCTACTTCGAAAGTTGAATATTATTCTTAGATTATATAAATTAAGCGATTTACAGAGCAGCTTGTCGATTATTTAAAGGACTGGACTCAATTTGGTAGATTGAAGGAAAAATCATAGATACCATTATGTTAATCTTAATTTTTAATTTTGTTTTTAAATTTATGTCTATTCGAAAATCTTAACAAAATTCCTTTAATAATCTCTTAAGCTATGGAGGTTTTTGAAAGAGTCTTGCGATCTGTCAACCACTATTACAGGGTAACTCCTAGCTTGGAACACTCAACTAGTAAATATCTTACTTGCCTTTTGCTGGCTGCCTGCATGCGAAAGGAAATTGAAAAACTAATTTTCAACAACAAAAATCAAAGCAGGCGCTGCTCAAAAAATGGTTTGCATAAAATTTCCATAATACAATTTCGATAATTTCACAAGTCACAAAGAAAAACTGCTAAATAAAAAAAAGAAGAAGTGCAGTTTCCCCTTGCAGCTGACACCGAAACTTGGCATAAAAATCCAGTCAAACACCCTGTCTCTATATCTATCTATGTATATCTGTTTGTAACTCTGTGTCTGTCCTGGCACCATGACGACCCATCAAATTCGGTTAACGTACACTCGACGACAAGTTGACACTTTCTTAGCAGCAACATCACATGCCTCGGTTTCAATGTGGCTCTACCACAAAACAACGTGTGTGTGATTCGACAACAGCTCGAAACATTGCAACAACTACAAAAGTTAAAAAAGGAGACACCACTGATTAAGCGTAGTTCACTGAGAGGATACCCTGTACTCAGGTTAAGGAATGTTCAATTAGTTAGGTAGAAATCAAGTATTTAGGTTCGCATTTTAAACTTCTGACTTCAGAATTTGCAGTCCTTAAGATCCTCTTAAAATATATTAACAGATATGACAATACACTTAACATATAGTATACTCTTTATCTTTCCAATGACGTTTTCTACATGTTTTTCACCTGATGTGAGTTTGCAAAAGGCTAAAAAGTTAAACCTTTTTTCTAAGTAAAGGTCATGTAGCCTTAAAATTAAAAAATTAATTTGAAAAAAAGGTTAGTCAAATTTTCCAAAATAACAGGAAACATATTTAGATATTTTGTTTAAAAATATTGCCTTCAGCCTGTTTGACTTGGCATAGCCGCTTAGAAAGATTTCTACGAGTATAGGGTGTAGCCAGAATTCGGTTCGCCGAGGTTGGTATTTTTGTCAGGACTCGCGACACAGCTGAAGTCATCAATCATTGGATAGTATGTTAGGTGAAATGTCCCTGACAAGCCATAACCCAAATGGTTGTTGTACTTTTTTCATATGCTTCAGGAGTAAAGTTTCAGAGATGTTGTGCGTCCCAAGGTCGGTATGAGTTCAACATTATTACCAATTATCGTAAGATTAATACACTGATAGATGACTGTCAGAGGGGAGAATGATTTATACTTATCAGTTTCAAAACATATAAGCATTTGTAATACAAGAAAAGTTTTAGTTCTAGTTTTTCAGTATTAGAAAATAAGTTTCCAATGAGGTCAATGAGTTTAAAGATTGTTTAAACTAAGAAATCTGTCTATAATGCATGAATATTTGTAGTAATATCAATGAATACATATGTATGTATAAGACAATGAAATTAAAGAATATTCAAACTATTGTAGTCTCTATTATGCAGTCATCTTTTCTTTAGCTTGGCTTGTCAATCAGAGCAAGAGCTCGCCCTGTACAAAAAGTCCAACATCAACAGTGTCCTGAAGTGTTTATCCAAGAAATGGGGAACTGCAACCATAGAAGACAAACTTTAACTTATCCATGCACGTTCAGATTGCACTGTCAGCAATTTTTCCTTAAACTTTTTTGCCACATGCCAACTTTACAGTGCGCTTTGTTTTCCTTCCCCATCAAATGACAAATGATGTCAACCCTATGTGACAGGATGCGGCATCATTCGGGCGTGATACGAGTATGTGTGTATGTCGTCTATAAAACTTTCCCCTCACCTCTCATACACATATTTGCAGGCTTCTCTAAAACTTTCGACAATGCAATCATTGATTATCATAATTGAAAGCCGTTAAGTAAATGGACAAAAGTCAAAGATTAACTGCTGACAAACAGTTGACTTTTTTATCTGACAGTTTAGGTTATCTTACCAATTTCAATCCAATAAAAGTATTTCCTTATCCAGTGCAAGCCGGGTAAATGCATCTCTACTCGTTTTCGGTTGAAAATTGCAATTGCCCAAAAAGTTGTCCATATTTCAGTTGATAACGTAATGCAAAATTTGCAAGCACTGTTGACCAATTAACAAATACAAACATATTAAACTTTAATTACAAGTATTCAGCTGTAATAGAAACATACTTACTCATGTCTGCAACACAGGTAATTCAAATAACAGGAATATCCTTTGTGGTGATCCCAATTGCATCCAAAAGCAAATCGAGTCTGACATGACGGCGCATCTTTAATGCAATTTGCTACTGAAATGGCTCAAATCCTATCCACAACTACAAATATGACTGTCTGTTTGTGTGAATGTACCATGTTCATCGCTGTTAATGTTGAAATTAACATTCCAGAAGTCAAATTCATTTTGCAATTATTGTAAAATGAGCAATTGATAAAATGTACACAGCATTGAACACAACATTTCTAACATTGTCTAACCGATAAGTGTGATTATTTTCCAACACTACGTTTTGTGAACACTGCTTACTAATTCAATCGTTACCAAGCACTTGTTTCTTAAAAAATAAAGATAATTAACAATCAGCTGTCACAAATAAGGCATCTTTGGTTACAAATGGATAAAAAAAAATATAAGCTGGAATTCATACACTGTCAATACATCCGATGATTGCATTTAAAATATAAAAATATTTTATTAATTAAATTTTTTATTTTTAATCTTCAAAAACCAAGCGACTCTCATAAAATTGTATTATCATTTGTGGAATTTTTTTATTGGCCACTGTCGCTGGCACCATCTCAGGCTCATCCACACCTTGGAACTTAATAAGAAGTATCAAGCCACGATAACCTTTAGCGACAGCCAATACTTTCTCTGCTTGCAAGCCACGATCAAAGCCGTTAGCCCAGTTTTCCATCTTAAGAACAATATGGATTATTAGCATCAAAAACTAAAGCAATCGTTCTTCAAACGTCATACAAACCTTTACCTTTACCTTACGGAGGCGATTTTTCTTAGCGCCGGAGGATGAATCCATCATCTAAAATTTATAGAGCTCAATAAATAAACGCGCTTGGGTATGTATTAATATACATAAATTTATACACACACATATGTATGTAGGTATAAATAAAGTACTCACCAAATTTCAAAGCTCTTCAAAGCCAACTTTGCGAACAGAACAATTACGAACTAGTGATGTGAAATTGAGGCGCTATCGATAGTTTTCTTAAAACGCAACCATCGAAGGCAGTTTTAACCATCGATAGTTTTCATACTAGGGAAAGCCGAAAGGGTATGTTTTGAAGTGTGAATTAATAGCTTATATTTATCAACATTAGGCAATATTTACTGATTGAAATTTTTGTACATACATAATTAAGAACAGGCAAGTTTGTGGTTATTTTTAGTATATATAAATATTATCAGTTTTAAAATGTAAAGTCTTATTCTGAATTTACACTACAAATTTTATAGTGCGTTTACACACGAGGATGCGTTTGCTCCAATGTGGAAATGAGACGACGCGCGTCACTTGCCATACAAAATCATAGGCAATTTGTTGGTGAGGGGGGAGAGAAAATTCTGCGTCGCCAGAGCAGACTAGATATTTGCAGGCAAAAACAGCTGATTGAGAAAAAGCCTCGAAGAAAATTTGAAAAAATAATTGAATTGACTAATTTCCATAATAATATTTGTTTTTAATATAGCAGTTACTGAAATGAAGTTCTGCAGTGGCTCTAAACCTTTGAATTTGTTTTTTCTAATATTAACGAGTTTAGGGTACACTCTTCTATGTGCAACGTAATTGCCAATTTACAACGAACTATTTAATAACCTCTATAACATGAAAAATAAAGAAAGATGTGTATTTTGCCCTCAGACTTGGATTAAACATCACTGGATGTTTAATGTTGGCACTGGCAGCAAAAGTACCCATGCAATCAGCTGACTATGGATGCGGCAAACGCAATTGAAACACTTTTCGGATTTTTTGCGTGAGCGCTCACTCAGCCGAATAGTCCCAACTAGTGGCAATTCACTATAAGTTTAAGAAATTTGGTAGTACTATCAATATTCGACAACACTTAAAGGAGCGTTTACCACAAATAAAGACTTTCAAATAATTCAGAAAAGTATTTAAAAAGAATTAAAAGAAAATGCCACAAAATGATATAGATAGGTAAATCCGAGTACCTTGTCGAACAGTGTAATCAGAGCCGTCACTTGTACAAATTTATAGGGATTTGCCGTCAACATTCAACATTCAGTCCGAATGAGTTGATTAAATGTAAATACTCGAGGTTTACATATTCAATTTTTTTTTTCTTATTTTCGAAATTCTCAATAATCAATTTATAGATAAAACAATGGTTAAAAAGACATTCCGTATGAAAAGAGATTCCGATTTGCCAAAGGTATTCAAATTTGAAGTCTGCATGTAAATGCAAATTTCAGATTTGCTGTAGTTTATGAGGATGGTAACATTTGACCATAAAGCTTTTATTTCCGATCAGATGACGGCATCAAACGCTGCAGGCTTCTAGCTTTAACATTGTCTAACCGATAAGTGTGATTATTTTCCAACACTACGTTTTGTGAACACTGCTTACTAATTCAATCGTTACCAAGCACTTGTTTCTTAAAAAATAAAGATAATTAACAATCAGCTGTCACAAATAAGGCATCTTTGGTTACAAATGGATAAAAAAAAATATAAGCTGGAATTCATACACTGTCAATACATCCGATGATTGCATTTAAAATATAAAAATATTTTATTAATTAAATTTTTTATTTTTAATCTTCAAAAACCAAGCGACTCTCATAAAATTTTATTATCATTTGTGGAATTTTTTTATTGGCCACTGTCGCTGGCACCATCTCAGGCTCATCCACACCTTGGAACTTAATAAGAAGTATCAAGCCACAATAACCTTTAGCGACAGCCAATACTTTCTCTGCTTGCAAGCCACGATCAAAGCCGTTAGCCCAGTTTTCCATCTTAAGAACAATATGGATTATTAGCATCAAAAACTAAAGCAATCGTTCTTCAAACGTCATACAAACCTTTACCTTACGGAGGCGACTTTTCTTAGCGCCGGAGGATGAATCCATCATCTAAAATTTATAGAGCTCAATAAATAAACGCGCTTGGGTATGTATTAATATACATAAATTTATCACACACACATATGTATGTAGGTATAAATAAAGTACTCACCAAATTTCAAAGCTCTTCAAAGCCAACTTTGCAAACAGAACAATTACGAACTAGTGATGTGAAATTGAGGCGCTATCGATAGTTTTCTTAAGACGCAACCATCGAAGGCAGTTTTAACCATCGATAGTTTTCATACTAGGGAAAGCCGAAAGGGTATGTTTTGAAGTGTGAATTAATAGCTTATATTTATCAACATTAGGCAATATTTACTGATTGAAATTTTTGTACATACATAATTAAGAACAGGCAAGTTTGTGGTTATTTTTAGTATATATAAATATTATCAGTTTTAAAATGTAAAGTCTTATTCTGAATTTACACTACAAATTTTATAGTGCGTTTACACATGAGGATGCGTTTGCTCCAATGTGGAAATGAGGCGACGCGCGTCACTTGCCATACAAAATCATAGGCAATTTGTTGGTGAGCGGGGGAGGGAAAATTCTGCGTCGCCAGAGCACACAGGGACAGCGATAGTCTCACCATATTGATAAAGTTTCGGCATTTATCGAGATATTTGCAGGCAAAATTTGTAACAGCTGATTGAGAAAAAGCCTCGAGAGAAAATTTGAAAAAATAATTGAATTGACTAATTTCCATAATAATATTTGTTTTTAATATAGCCGTTATTGAAATGAAGTTCTGCAGTGGCTCTAAACCTTTTGAATATGTTTTTTCTAATATTAACGAGTTTAGGGTACACTTTTCTATGTGCAACGTAATTGCCAATTTACAATGAACTATTTAATATCCTCTATAACATGAAAAATATAGAAAGATGTGTATTTTGTCCTCAGACTTGGATTAAACATCACTGGATGTTTAATGTTGGCACTGGCAGCAAAAGTACCCATGCAATCAGCTGACTATGGATGCGGCAAACGCAATTGAAACACTTTTCGGATTTTTTGCGTGAGCGCTCACTCAGCCGAATAGTCCCAACTAGTGACAATTCACTATAAGTTTAAGAACTATGGTAGTACTATCAATGATTCGACAACACTAAAACGAACGTTTACCACAAATAAAGACTTTCAAATAATTCAGAAAAGTATTTAAAAAGAATTAAAAGAAAATGCCACAAAATGATATAGATAGGTAAATCAGAGTACCTTGTCGAACAGTGTAATCAGAGCCGTCACTTGTACAAATTTATAGGGATTTGCCGCCAACATTCAACATTCAGTCCAAATGAGTTGATTAAAAGTAAATACTCGAGGTTTACATATTCAATTTTATTTTCTTCATATTTTCGAAATTCTCAATAATCAATTTATAGATAAAACAATGGTTAAAAACACATTCCGTATGAAAAGAGATTCCGATTTGCCAAAGGTATTCAAATTTGAAGTCTGCATGTAAATGCAAATTTCAGATTTGCTGTAGTTTATGAGGATGGTAACATTTGACCATAAAGCTTTTATTTCCGATCAGATGACGGCATCAAACGCTGCAGGCTTCTAGCTTTAAGGAGTCTAAGCTGTCCAATAACAAGGACACCCGCCAAGAATTTCATTATCAAGTAAGGCCAAAGGCTATAATGATGGAGCGTACACACCTTAAACTTTCAGTTCTGCGGTGTTGGCTAATGAGTCTGCTGGTAAGCTGATACACAGTGTTGCCCTTTTAGCTATTAGGTATGTATGTTTGGCTATTTTGTAATTTCAATACCCTTCAAAATGTTGAGGAAATGCTATAAATTGCTATATTAAATTAAACGAAGAGGTTTAATGAATTTAAAGTTTAAACTTTAAATTAGTATTTCTATCATATTCATAAATTTGAGTACGTATGCATATTAATTTGAAAAAATATCTTTTGCTACGATAGTGCACTAAAAGTGTTAAATTTAGAATACTAACTAAATTATTTATAAGCTCAACGAATAAATCATTTTTCATATATTTAACCTATTTTTTGATATTTAAGCTCGTAAGATTCTGTCAACACTGTTAATATAAAAGAGAGAGAGAGAGAAGAGTAAGGTGCGAGGGAACTGTTGTCATTATGATGGTTCCACCGAAATGTCAATTGGCGCATGCCTTTTGGCCAAGTAATTATGTTTGATGACTTGGTGGTCGCCTGTGCTCTGCAGCAGTTAAAGCGAACTAGCCAGAAGGAGATTTGGAGACGTGGAGCAGAGGAAAATAGAGTAAAGGATATGGAGGCGCCATGAGAGATGTAACAAAGATAATAAATGCAACACAACTCTCCAGCTTCAAATTTACCTGTCGCCCCAGAAAGGCTACAAACACAGTACATATATTATAATTATCCGCTTTAATTTATATAATTTATAATTTAATTGATTTGTTTAAAAAGAAATGATTTTGTTATTTTATTTAATTTCTTGTTTTTTAAAAACTGCTAGCAATTTTCTTATTGTAAATAACGCCATCTACCGCATGGTTGCAAAACAAATCTGTCAAGCAGTTTAAACATTCGATGTTTATGGAATATTTTATAGCAAAATATCGCGCAATGCATTCGGCAAACAGTTTAAGATTGCGATGTTCTACGTAATAGAAAAATGTCGCAAGCAGTTCATAAATGCGATGTTCCATATTGTGTCTAGCAAGCAGTTTATAACTGCCTCGTTTTACTTTTATGGCAGATTGTATCTAAAAGGAGCATTTTGCTAAATGTAGCACATTTGAACATGACAACATAGAAATATAGAATTTTTATACTTGAACCTGAAACATAGAAAAGAGCAGTGCACACTTTGCTGGGCAGGAAAAATACTCACTTTTGACATTTTTGTTTAATTTAGCAAACTTAAAGCCATGAAATCTATAAATGAAATGCATATCCAATTTCAGATGAAAATAAGGGCGTACTAAATCGCGGATATGGGTTAAATTGTTAAATTGTACAATTTTCGGAGATTAGCGAACGTAATTAGCCAAAACATTTCAAATTCTTATAAATTGATCTCAGAGCCTGCTTAGAACTGCAGTTGCTATCCGTGCTTAAGCCGATAACGAGAAACAATGAAGACTACGCTACTTTTCCTGGTCCTGGCATTATTTTGCATATGCCACATCACTTATGCCTACGATGCAGGTAAGATCCTTTAATTACAATTATTAAAAATTTTTAAATTCACGAGTTCTGTGTATTTTCAGAATCTTGTGATGCAAATCCCACTTTAACTGGTTATGGCGTAGCTCTTACTCCTAAAGTCCATTTTATCAAAACAACTCGCCAATGCGTTACCTTTTTATGGGGTGGTCAAGGCTACACACAAAATTTCTTCATCAATAAGGAGATGTGCGAGAAGGCCTGCCTTTCTTAATCTATTACTTAATATATTGTACATTTGTAAATGTATTATGTATTTCGAATATATCTATAAATAAATGCCCATTTGGGTTTTTAGCAATCAGACATATTCGATTATTTAGACCCTGTACTTAAAAAAAGTACAAGAGGGTCTAAACAATTTTTTTTTTATTATATAATAAGATAAAATATTTTAAAGAAACATTTTAAAGTTACTAAGAATAACAATATACATAGGATCCAATTTATTACAATAGGCAAAACGATCGCATATTGCAAACTCTTGCAGAGGGTGTTATATTTAATTTGGTCAGTTTTTATTAAAATATACTTCCAATGGAATCAATCTTCGTATTAATATAAGTACAACTTGAAGTACCGCAAAATTAAAATTAGACTTTTTATGTAAGGTTTACCTGTTTATTTTTTTTCTTTTAACTTAAAGCACATTGACAAACGTCGAGTTTGCAACCGGTGGAAATGCCCATATCCAATTCTTCATGAAAATAATGGCATTCTAAATTTAATTTCAATATCAAAATACCGATGGTAATTTACCAAAACATTTCAAATTCATATAAATTGATCTTAGAGCCTGCTTAGAATTACAGTTGCGCAAGACTACGCTACTTTTCCTGGTCCTGGCATTATTTTGCATATGCCACTTCACTAATGCCTACGATGCAGGTAAGATCCTTTAGTTACAATTGTAAGAAGTTTTTAAATTCACGAGTTCTTTGTACTTTCAGTGTCTAGCGACGCAAATCCCACTTTAAGAGGTCTGGGCAGAGCCTTCACTATCAAATTTCACTTTATCAAAACAACTCGTACATGCAATAGATTTTCGCCATTAAGTCAGCGTGCGAGAAGGCGTGCTTGTAGTGAATATATTGTATGTATATAATGTATTTCGAATTCCGAGCATATCTATAAATTTACCTATAGCCCCAATAGGGTTACACAGACAGTACATGTATTAAAAAAATCCTCTTGAATTTATCTAATTTATTATTTCATTGATTTCTTTAAAAATAAATGATTTTGTTATTTTATTAAATGATTCTAAATAACGCCATCTACCGCATGGTTGCGCAACAAATCCGTTAAGCATTTTAAACATTCGATGTTTATGGAATATCGCGCAATGCATTCTGCAAGAAGTTTAGAATTCCGATGTTCTGCGTTATAGAAAAATATCGCAAGCAGTACATAAATGGGATGTTTCATATTGTGTTTAGCAAGCAGTTTATCACTGCCTCGTTTTACTTTTTATGGCGGATTGTAGCTAAAAAGCGCATTTTGCGTAGTGTATACTACATTTGAACATGAAAACATAGAAATATCGAATTTTTAGATTTGTACCTGAAACATAACAAAAAGCAGTGCACACTTTGATGGGCTTAAAGCCATGAAATCTATAAATAAAATGCATATCCAATTCCAGATGAAAATAATTGCGTACTAAATCGCGGATATGGGTTAAATTGTTAAATTGTATATTTTCGTAGATTAGCGAACGTAATTAACCAAAACACTTCAAATTCTTATAAATTGATCTCAGAGCCTGCTTAGAACTGCAGTTGCTATCCGTGCTTAAACCGATAACGAGAAACAATGAAGACTACACTACTTTTGCTGGTATTGGCATTATTTTGCATATGCCATATAACTAATGCCTACGATCATGGTAAGATCCTTTATTTACAATTATCGAAGTTAATAAATTCACGAATTCCTTGTATTTTCAGAGCGTTGTGACGCAGAACCCACTTTAAAAGGTTCAGGCACAGAATCCGTTCTCAGATTCGCCTTTATCAAGACAACTCGTACATGCAATGCCTTTTATTGGGGTGGTGAAGGCTGCACAGCGAACATGTTCGAGACTCAGACAGCTTGCCACAAGGCCTGCTTCCTTTGAATATGTTGTATACTTATAAATGTATTTCGTTTTCCGAATATATGTATAAATAAATGCTAATTTCATTTCTTAGAAATCAAACATATTTGATCAATACTTTTTACTGCCCTATGTATTGAAATATAATTTAAATACAAAATTGTATTAGATTAAAAATAATCATATAATATCAAAGACCGATAAATTCGCTAATGTGTTTAAAATTGTAGCTTTACGAATGCTATTAGTCCATAACATCTACAAATAAGATGAATCTGACTTCTTCCGAATAAGGTCAACCGAACCCGAAAAACTTAATTGATATTTATACCCTTGCAGATGGTATTATAATTTTGCCACGAAATGTGTAACGCATTGAAATAAGCCTCACAGACCCCATAAAGTACATATATTCTTGATCAGGGCTAGGAGCTGAGTCGATATAGCCATGTCCGTCTGTCCGTCTGACCGTCTGTCCGTGTGTCCGTCTCTCAGTTTTGAAGCTATCTTGATGAAACTTGGTACAGGTGCTGCACGCAGCACATATGTCGGATCCGGCCGGATCTGATCACTATATCATATAGCTGCCATAGGTACGATCAGTTCGAAAACAACATTTAGTATGAAAAACTTGTTTCTTTCTCAAGATATCTCAATCAAATATACACATTGTGTGTTTGATTAAGTTTTAAACAGGCTGACCAAATTTGGTGTAAATCGGACTACTATATCATATAGCTGCCATAGGTACGATCGGTTCGAAATCAACATTTAACAAATTTTGTAAAAAATCTGTTATCTAAAAATAACAATATACATATTTTACAAAACCGCACCTTGCATACCCATACAAATAAACTTCCAAATGTAAAAAATGTAATTCGACGATTGTTTCACCAAATTTCTTTCTTGGTGCAAGTTGATAACCACATCCATGGTAACATCATATCGAAGGAATCTATCTTCGCATTTAAATTAGTACAACATGAAGTACCTCAAAATGAAAATTATACTTTTTATGTAAGGGTTTACCTGTGTTTTTGTTTTTTTTTTTGTTTCAGCTTAAAATACATAGACGAATGTCGAGTTTGCAAACCGTGGAAATGCCCATATCCAATTCTTGATGAAAATAAAGGCATTCTAAATTGAATTTCTTATTGTATCATATTACCGTTGGTAATTTACCAAAACGTATTAGATTCTGATAAATTGATCTCAGAAGCTGTTTGCTATCCGTGTAGAAACCGATTACGAGAGAAATATGGAAGCTAAGCTACCTTTGCTGATTTTGGCATTATTCTATATGAGCCACGTTACTAAGGCTTACGATACTGGTAAGACCCTGGAAATAATAATAATAATAAATTAATAAATTCTTCGTTTGTTCAGAGTCTTGTGATGCAGTTCCCACCGACACAGGCTTTGGCAGTGCGAATACTATAAAGTTCCATTTTATCAAGTCAACTCGTCAATGTGTTAGCTTTGTATGGGGAGGTCTAGGCTACACATTAAATTTTTTTGCCACTGAGGAAATGTGCAGGGAATTCTGTTTGAGTTAAATAAATATGAATGTATATACATATGTTGAAATGTGTTACATATTCCGAAACAGACAAATGTTAATTTGTGTTTTTGACCAATCCTAAAAATACTCAATAATGGTTCAGAGCAGTTACAAGTGGTGTTAAGAACAGAAAGAAAATATAAAACAATAGAAAGTAAATACACTATATCTCTGTTTAATTATACGATTAACCAAACTTCTGTATGGAAAAGTTTATAGCAAATATATATAACTCTAGGAATAAAACTTCATAATAATGAGCTCGCTTTTAAAATATCTTCCTTTCTGGGGTTGACCTTAATAAGAACAACCTTGACAAACTTTTTTCTATCAACGGACTGGACTTTACTGATGTTTAAATAAAATATGGGTTGAACTAATTTCATACTTATATTTAAACTTAAGCGAATTCCATAACCCGTAATTCCATTTGAACTTTAACGAATTTTTCGAAAGGCGATTAAATTAGCTAAGCAATAACAATTATAGTAAAATGGAAAAAGCCGAATTCGGAAATTAAAAAGTACTAAACTTTCGAAATAATAAAAATATTAAATGCACATGTATACTCATAGTTACTTTAATTTTGTAAAGGAAGATTAAAGTTTTTGCGGCGTTGCCAGAAAGTTGACATATGTAATTGCAGGCTGCCAGACAGGTACAATTACATATGATGGTTGCCTAGGAAACTTTGGAGTTGTAAACAAATCGGTTTTTTTTCATGTTGCAATGTCATGCGTTTGCCGAAATTTATAATCAATTTGCAAAATAAACTACACAAAATGTTTGAGAAAAGCAACGAAAACAGCTTGAGTGCAATGGGAAGCATTCAAGAGATTGCCGGACGTCTGGCAGAGGAACAACAACGATTGCGGCAATCGGAGGCCACAACTTACCCCAAGGAGCGCACATTGTTTGTGTTGGGAAGCAAGTGTGTGGTAAGTTAATGATAAATAATAAATTATATTAACAATTTTATATTATATATTTTGGTCTAGGGAAAGTCTATGGCCATCAACAAGTTCTTTGATCGTGATGAACAGACAACGCGTCCAACTTTGGCCTTGGAATACAGTTATGGACGCCGCATGGGCAGCGGCAGGACATCTCATGTGTTGAACATATGGGAACTGGGATCCTTGGACAATGCTGAACAGTTGCTTGAAGTTCCAATGCGTACACACGGACTCCAACAGTTATCCGCCTTTATAATGGTCGATTTATCGCAACCAGAAAGAGTTTGGGCGGATTTGGAATGCGCATATAGAGGATTACGAGATACGGCCCAGCGTTTATTGCAGCTGGCAACTCCGCAACTTCGGGAGGATCTGGAACGCCGAGCCTTGGAGCGTGTGAAGCATGTTAATCAGGATTTGAGCACACTGGAACTGCTGCCCTTTCCTGTTGTCATTGTGGGCGGCAAATACGATATCTTTATGGACTTTGAGCCGGCTCTAAAAAAACACATCTGTCGCTGCCTGCGATCCATGGCTCATCTTGTCGGAGGAGCTGTGTTATTTTATTCACAGAAGCTACCCAAGCTGGCAAAGGTGCTGCGGGATACCATTAGCCATCTAGGCTTTGGAAGTCCCACAAATCCGTTTCGAGCCCATGTTACCGACTACAATGAAGCGCTTTCCATTTGGTTTGGCACGGACAGCTGGTCACAGATTGGTATTGGCGAAGCTGGTTTCCTGAGTGTGGAACGCATTGGGGCAACTTTGAGTGTGGAAGTGCCACA
Organism: Drosophila testacea; assembly: GCA_035043265.1. Taxonomy (NCBI): domain Eukaryota; kingdom Metazoa; phylum Arthropoda; class Insecta; order Diptera; family Drosophilidae; genus Drosophila; species Drosophila testacea. Next base: position 580,959 of record JAWNND010000661.1, read on the forward strand.
ACTACAGCTGGAGAAACAAAAACAGCAAGTGCCGCTTGATCCGGCTAAAGATGCTGGTTTTCGGGAATCCCTGATTGATGAGATGCGTTCTCAAAAGGATGACGAGCTTGCTGGAATTATGCGGGATGTTCTGTTGCGTGGCAAATTCGAAAGTGTTCAGGGATAAAAATGTCATTCCATCAACAATTATATATAAACAAAGTATACTTGAATTTATGTACATATATGTCAATACGTATTTAGCAACACAAAATAAATTATCGTTCAGCATTTGCGCTGGCATTCAAATTGTACTGTAATTTTGTTAAATAGCTGCAAAATGGAACCACCCTCCGCCCCGGCCCGAGTCGTTAAAGTTTTGGGGCGTATCGGTGCTCGCGGTCTTCTTACTGAGGTTCGTGTGGAGTTGTTAAAATTTCCACGCATGCAAATGTTACGTGCTGTCAAAGGTAAGTCACAATTGTATTAAAAATTAATCAGTCTATTTACAATTTAAATTTTTGTCAAAGGTCCGGTACGTTTGGGTGACATTATTAGAATTCCTGACGCTATAGAGGATGCCTGGCGTTCATATTAAATATTCAAGATAAAATTGTCAAATTATTTTGTTTAACAGATTGCAAAATGCAGCAAATTCACAAAATTCAAATTAATTAAAAATTAGCGCATCGATAACGTAATTGTAAGTACATATGGCATCATTGTCTCAAATAATTGCATTGTTCAGCGACATTTACCACATTTACAGAATATATAGTGAGTATTGAATGTTAAAAGTAACACATCGTTTTGTTGAACAGATTTCAAAATGTAGCAAATTAACCAAATTCCCATCAAGTATAAATTAATAGATAATGAATTCATAGATAATATTCATTAATTTGTAAAACAATTTACAGCATGCCATAAAATTAAAAAAATTCAAATGAATTATAAATTGGCGCCTCGGTGTCACACAGAGTTGTATTCACATCACGCATTGTACCGTTGCACATACTGAAAAAGCGGCTGGCAAAAAGCTTCGTGAAAGCGACGCTCAGCTGAGCGCGCGCTCGTTAGAAATTTGCCGCCATATCTCTCTCTCTCTCTCTTAAAGCTCTCGCTTAGTCTTTTTCTGCGCCGCTGCTGCATGCTGATTTTTTAAATAAATACCATTCTTTAATTAAACAACATACAATCTCAATAAACCAAATTAATTATAAATTAGACAAAATAAAGGTTATAAATCAATTCCATTAAACAAATTTAAGCTCAACAAAATTCTGTCAAATATTCATGCCAAAAAGACTGGCCTACTTCCAAATTTCTGTACTTAAAAAAATAAAGGTCCAAGCTTTGCCGCCCGTTTTAAACGGTGGCGTTTTCTTTTTTCTCTTGACGAAACATAAATCGCCACCTATGTTTTACTTTTAAAAGTAGATTCTCATTTTCAATTTACCGTTTTTTATTGCATTGCAAATTAAAGCCCCAAGAAAGAGAGCAGCTCTGGTGAATACGTCACCTCATAAGTAAATTCACCTTGCGTTGGCGTCGTCGTCGTCGACGTTTCATTTGCTGTTTCTGTTCTCAGTTTAGTTAGTTGTTGGTGCGCGCTCGCGTATCGCAGTTGTTGCCGTTGTCGTTTGTCGTTGGCGACCGACGCCAACTTTAGTGTGTTCGTGCTTGTGTGTGCAAGTGTATGTGTGCTCGTGGTGCTGTGCTTGTTGTACATTTTGGCAAAACTAAAACTCCGCCAAAGTGATATTTAACCAAAATTAATTAATTTCAAAGTGCGAAAGCAGCCACAAAACGGAGTTATCAAAACGACTGCTTACTTTTTAATCTCATCGCCTACGTTTTTTTGCTCTCAACTTCGTTTCGGCTCGTGAAGTTTTTCGTTTTGCGTTGTGTAATCGCCCCAAGTGAATTGAAGTTAGAGTTGTTGCTACATCTGTATTTGTATTGTACAATTGTTACATACACACCAATTTACAGAAAATACAACTGTCTGTATATATTTAACAATTATTTAAAGCTTTTATGAGACTGAACTTCAACTCCAAAAAAGCCTCTCCATAATATATGTCTGCATAAATCAACATAAAGTCAACTCAAGCTTGAAAACAGCCGCAACGAAGCTACAAAAAAGCCAAAACAGGTGAGTAGCCAATTATTTTTAGTCAACCCTCACTACTTAATAACACGAATACATATTTACAAATGTATGTATGTACGCAAAACGCTCTGCTCCAATTTGGCGTGCTCCCTTTTCTGACACATTTTGGTAGCACACGACAACAACAAGGAACAGCCAAAAAAAAACAAAGAACGCTGTATTATTGATTTTATTTTGCAGTGAGTTGCGTTGGCGCTTTAATTTCTGTTGATTTCGTCTAAATACATACAATTATAAGTACATACATAAATAAGTATGTATGTATGTATGTATGTAAAGTTTGAGCAACAACAATAACAACAACTCCACTATGACTCCCGTTTTGCTTTTACCTTTGACAGGCGTTTTTCTGCATTTGCTTTCTGTCACATTGCCAAGGCAACGGCCTCTGTACTGGTATGAGTGTGTATGTGTGTGTGTGTGTATGTGTGTACCATATGGCCGAGATTGTCGCTCGTTTACTTTGTAACCTTGCATCATCCCCTGCATATTTTCTGCTTTTCGCAGGGATTTCCTTGTCGTTGCTGACCTTTGACACTGCGACTGTGCTTGGATACTTGATATTCTAATAATTCACAGAGCTTACTGCGAGCGTAATAATGATAAATGCGCATCGAGAATATTTAAAGGCATTCTTATAGTTATCGAAATTCAAAAGAAAAGTTATCAGACATGTTCGATAAAACTCAAGCCACCCAAAAGCAACTAACCTCAAAGCAATTTTTGGTGTTTCTTAAAACAAGCAACTAGTGCTTTTAAATGTCAAGAAAATTGTTGAGACACTTAATAAAACTTTAAATTTATTGGATTTAAAAACCAATAAATATTAAAAAGATGTGGAATACATTTTAAATTGGTTCATCAATTTTTTAAAATACAGCAATAATAAATAATTTTGTAGAAAATAGATAAACAGCAGCAGATTTTCTTATATTGAAAAACTGTTTGACAAATTAAAATCTGTGACTTTCTAGGAACACCAAAATTTAGGACACTTGTTTTCAATAGCATTTGACGGCAGAAGATCTAGAGCTTTGTGGAACACCCCTGTATATTCCTTTTTTGAAATAAGCTCCTACATACATACATATTAGAATTTTATTTTGACAAACGTTTTTAATTGTTAATTAAAGAACAGATTTAAATTCCTCTGTGAATTAAACTCATATTAAACTTTCATTTTAATAATCGTTTTTAATATTAATTAATGACAGATTTAAAACGTATTTAAATTTAGTTATGGAAATTAAATATTTAAGTTATATTCCTCTGTGAATTAAGCTCATTTTAATCGTTTTATTTTAGTAATCGTTTTTAATTATTAATTAATGTAAAGATTTAACACTTGCACTAAAAATAGTAGAGTTTAATAAAATAGTTTCACAAATCATTTCAGTTCCTTAGATTTGACACTGCGTCTATACTTGGATACTTAATATAACTTTTTACAGAGTTTACATAAAAACTTATACATACATATGTGTATGTAAATGAAATAATCATAACTAATATTTTTTAAAATTGCAAGCTAGATTGCCTCTATAAAACCCAGAGGCTTTACACTACTTCACTAATTATAGAGGGGGATACACCCAACTGTCTATTATAAATCTCACAATTTATCAATTTTTCATTCTTTATAACTTTACTTTGGATTTCATTTAAAAATACCTACAGATGTTCTGATGAATTCCATGTGCTTTGTGTGCTAAAATATTTGTAACTAAAGCGCATTATGTACGTTATAATTAATTAAATAATTTTAATATCATATCACTATTGCGTGATTCGACATTTGCGGTTGGTAACGCAAACGCTTTGATTACATGGGTGAGAAATTAAACAACTTTGCGGTTGGAGCTTAAAACCAGCTCTCAGATACAATGACCTTAGTGTCGATAAATAATAAATAATGTATGGGATACGATTTACACACAAATGTTAATTAAACCGCTAAGCGTATCGACAACGAACTGTATCAAAAAAGAAGGAAAAAAACAATGAAAAATCTGCTAATTAAGGCGCCCCAAAACTTAAGAGCAATAAATAAAATGACAGATGGAGATCGCAACCAAATTTGGATCATGCTAAAAGCCATACAGTCCAATCAAGATGAAATCATTCATTTCATAAATTGAGTAGAAAAACACTTGAAAAATCACAATAAAACAAATAATAAAAAAGAATGTTCCTAACTGTGCGAAAGATAAAATACTCTTGACTTGACTAAAAGTCTTATAAGTAACATATTTTCCTGAGTGTTATAGTAAAATTAATGGATAAATTTAGTAACAGTCTAAGATATTATTTTAGCAAGCATTATCATTGTGATCAAGAATATGTATGTATATACTTTTGTGAAGTTGCCTTCCTCCACGGGCTTCAAGGCAAATGTCTTCTTCATTCATCCAATTGCGCTATAAATAGGCTAAGGGGGAGTGATATGGTGGTAAGGGGCTGTCTGGTCGGGTGGTTCGGTTCTGGGATCAGCTTAAACGTTTTGCATGCCAACAACAATAAATTAAATGTCAAATAGAATTAAAAGATGGCAAATTGGTGCGGGCAACTGTCGTTATATGTGTATGTATATTACTTGTAGTCATGTCTAATTATGTGGATGGAGTGTGTGTGTGAAAGAGAGTGTGTGTTTTTGTAGATGGCATCAGCAACAGGGTGCGAATAATTGTCAACTCAACGATTTGCATAAAAGTTGCACCATATTTCCCAGCTGTCCCAGAGCAAACCGAGAACAGTAAAGAGAGAATCTGTAGGTTAAATAACATAACTTAACAAACTCAATGTGAAACTATTTCTTTTTCTACTTTATCCATCATAACTAACAAAGTTTGCTATTTTTCCATAGGGCAGTTGTAGTTTTTAATGTGTTGTCAGCGTCATATGAACCATCGATTAACTAGGATTCCATTTCCAATGCCATTTATCATGATTTCTCGAAAAAAACGTTAAATGTTTTGATAAGAATAAAGCACTTAATAATCGAGGCTATATATTGTAAAGCTCACGCATTTGGTTTGGCCTTTGATTTATTATCGCAAAAACATAAATCAAATTGTGTTTCCAAGCATGCACTTTACTCAAAAGCCTAGTCAAATTTGAGTATTTATCGATATTTTCATAAGTGTTTCTCTATATGGAATGTATGTGTATATAGATATATATAAATACACCCAAAGATCTGTTGGTGGAAATTAGTGACAAGTAGGAAAACAGATGAGAATGATCTACAGATTAGAGATTTTGATCGAATGCAGATAAAGTTAAAGATACTTATAATAGCCATCTGTATATACAGATATTGGTATTGATAAAAAGAAAGATATACATTAAGATAAAGATGCAGACATAAATATAAATATTTCATTTAGCTTTGAATTGTTTATGATAATTAGAATACAAAAGACTAGAAATGGTTGTGATTGAAATATTTTTCATTAAAATAACTTGTATTCAACTGGGATTCACACTCTTCTTTTGGTATAGTTTTTTAATGCAAGTAAATTCCAAAGGTTCGTGTACTGAGAAGTTTTACTTAAGTATAACTTAAAGGCAAAGTCAACGTTGTTAGTTATCTTAATTAGGTGCACTTCAAGCATGACCAAATTAACCCTAGTCATTGCTTTCAGCCTTTTGGGCTTAAACTGCACTGAAAATCACAGTCTACCGAAGTTTTTCAGGCTGCGTTTACGATGTCGGGTAGCACATTGAACTTCTACCAAGTAAAAAGGCTGTTGGGACGTTCACTGAAGCATCAAACAACAACAACACCAACAGCAGTGACTTTGGTGACTTAAAGTTGCATTGCATTCTGAGTTTTGCGTGTGTGTATCTTTGAGATACACTACATTCACTTACTGCCGCCGTGCTCTATGGTCATAAATGAGCAGCCAAGCACGACATCATTCACAACGGCATCCGCAAACCTTCCCAGGTTATATAGCTTCGTTCTAAACACTCCCAGATCCCCACACACCCCAAATAGAATATATTGTGGGGATTCTGTCAATGCGGATGCGACGTTGACACTCGTAAAGTGTGCACAACTTTAAGTAGCGCATAAAGAATTGCCTTTAATTTGACTGTACTCCGTCCGTTGAGGGTGTTGTCTGTCCGATAATTAACCATTAACAATTACCATTAACAGTGGCAATTTGATTTATCAAGCAGTTGCATAATTTTTTAATGAATCGCAAAGATGCCGCCTAAGGTGTGTTTCTACTTTTATGGCCATGGTGGAGACAAAGATGCCGTGCTTTGTTCTTAATATATGCATGAATAAGTTTGTAGATAAAGTATCTGCAAAGACCCGCTTGTTCTAATCCAGTTAAATGGTAGCTGCGAATTTTTATTTAAATTTATATTAATTTCTATACATTTTATTTGGAGATATACATAATTCAGTTAGTTATCAGAAACATTTTATAGGTCTTAAATAAGTGAATCTAATTGGTTAATTAAACTAACGGACATTTTTAATGTTTTCAAGCGAGCTTCTTATCGTCTTTCTGATTTTATTTACCGGACGATAAATTCAGACAACTTCAAGCCAACTGAAAATTTATTCTGGATAAATAACTATAATAATTATTTTTCGGCTGTGTCAATAGCAGTTTTCTATATAATTAGTACTTAATACTTTCTTTTAAGCAGCACTCTAAAAATCTACAATATGAATATTTTAGCAACCTTTATAAAAATAAATGGATTTTTGAATTAGCTTGTTAATAAGCTTGCTTAACTTTGTTATTTGAGATTTTATTATGATTATACCATCTCACATAACCGACCTGTCTCAACAGATTGTCATCTTTCGTTATCCTTAACATTTAAGCAATCTTCCTTCTTTTGTTCCCACGTTTGCCTCTTCTTTTGGCACTTTTATAGGTTCGTGGCGCTGCCAGAGCTAATGAGCAATTTAAAATATTACTGATATGCTCAGGACTGTCTGGTTATCCTTTCGGCCAAGGGCAACTCAAATGCAGCGAAGCGTTAAGGTGACTGTCAGATGGAAAGATACAGACATGGATACTTCAATAGGCAGGGAGAACTCTGGCTAAGTAGAGCTCTCAGTTCACTTAATAGGCTTAGATCAAATGGCAGATTGTTAACTTTTGCCACGGCTGTGAATTTGTTTAGCATTGAATCGATTTGCTTATCCGAATTGCTGCAACCCCACAAAAGTGTGACAGTTTTTGCGGTTTTCAGCGTTGTTGTTGGTGGTTGTTGCTGTTTACTTTATGGACAATTAATATGTCAGTTAGCAACCTGGTTCAATCGAGGGGTGGGTCGATCTTTCCACAAACTTTCGACTCGTAGTTTTAATGTGTTCAAGGCGCAATGGGAACTCGGGAATTGTCAGAAACAGACGCGACGACGCGTTGGATTGTCCAATTTCTTGAACTCGGCTCGTGTCCGACACGTTTTTGCATGATTTCCGTCAACGGCGTAAACCAACCCTCTCCTCCCACTTCCTTTGCGGGGCTAACCACCCCAAGACGTGGACAATAACTGTTGAGCGGAGTCGGAGATGGAGATGGAGTTGGCGTGTGGCGTATTATCCTTAAACGTCGCTGTGGCAGGCGCTTGTGTTTATATGACCAGGATACAAGTGCAACTGTTAAGAGTAGCTTTATGGTTCGTGCCTATGCCGCAAGAAGGTCGAAGGCGGAAAAGGTTTGCTGGGAAAAGTGGAGCTAAGGCAAGCTTTGGCATTGGCACGTGTGTCCGACCTTGTTTCCCGTGGGAATATCTAGGATTTCATAACGTGGGCGTGCGAAAATGTATTGCGCAGGGAAAACACTATTCAGGGTTGTCATGTGATTACGAAAATTACACAACAACATTTAAATTCAGTAAATCAATTACGTGGGTTAAGCTAACTTATCCTATAAATGTTATGCTAATATAATTATATGACATTGGATTTGTAAGATTCATGTACAAACTAATATAAGGATTATTTTAGTTCATTTGTTTACTATTTATCTATATTTTAGAAAAAATCCTGCTTAAAGAATGCATCCATATTTTAGAAAACTACCTGCTTATAAAATTATAAGACATTTTAATTGTTAGATTCATGTATAAACTAATTATATTTAAGAAAACATCCTGCTAATTAAATAATACGATATATGAATTGTTAGATTGTTAGATAGTTAATGGACTATTTTAATGCCTTTGTAAAATATTTATCTATATTTCTATCCTGCTAATATAATTACATATACATTTAATATTTGACATGTAAGATAAAGTATTAATTAATAACAAAAAGATTATTTTTGTTCTTTTGTTATATTATTTTGTGTTACTTTTTCATTCAAAAATCTTGTAAAATTTGAGCACTGTCAGTTGAAGTTGGAATTGTAAATTTATCGGATTTTTGACAAATTTTACATGTAATTTATTTATCAATAATTAATTATCAGCTTATTGGTTATTTCTAATTTTTACCACAAAGTCCTTATAGTTTTCTTTTTATTTATTTAAAAAAACTTTGCAATTTCTAAATTTGAAATTTTAAGAACCGTGCGAAAATGTTAACTTCTTTCTATCAGACCAATCAATGACCTCGATTGGCAGTTCAATCAACAGCTCTTCCTACAGGGTTTTTCCTTCACCATTTATCAATTTTATGAACGGAAATAAATATGAAAACGTATACCAAGACAAAGACACACACACACACAGAGTTAAAAACACACACGCACACCTCAGGCCAATAAAATATCAACTTTTAGCAAGATATTTAATGGACATCCGGCTTTTATTATTATAGCAGTTTCAAGGTGTGTGGAAGAAGCACTTCAAGTGCGATTCAATCAACAACAACAAGAACATTAACAACAACAAGAACAAAAGCTACAACTACAACTACAACAACATTTTGTGCGTTGGCAAAGGAAATAACTTTGGCTTGCAGCAGAAGACGAAGGTCGTCAGAAAGGAGAGGAATTGGTTTATTGGCTCTTTGGCGAATTTTGTTGCCAACTTCAGAAATGTTAGACACTAGTTTGTAGCTGCAATGTGTGTGAGAGTGTGTGTGTGAGTGTGTGTGGCATAGTGGGTGTTTGTGGTTAGCCCAACATGTTTTGGCACTTTTATAGCCATCATTAATCTGGTGGCATAACCGCCAAAAAGACCAATCAATGTTTGCCACGCCTCGGGGCTTGGTTTGTGGCGCCTCCAGCTTATTGATTAACGTGGGCTTTCCGATACTTAATGCAAGTGGGATATATATCTACAAGTGTGTGTGTGTGTGTGTGTATGTGTGTTAGCTTGTACCTTATTGTCTGCTTTGCAAATAAGCTGCAATGGCCAAGTGCAAATTTATCGCACAGTCGGATTCGTATTCGTTTGCAAAGGAAACAAGTGATAAGCTAATTAATTTTATAAACAATTAAATTAAATGGAATTAATGCAAGAAACGATGCGGAAAAAGTTCTCTCTTAGCGCCCTGCACAAAAACTCGTTAAAGGTTCTTGATTAAAAAACTGATTAAACACTGATGTCGAGCACAGTCGAGTGTAAATAATTGAATTATAATTATGCTGATGGAGATGCACTTAAAATGTTGTTAACAAAATATTGTAAAGAGAAAAAAGATAACAACAGTTTAATACTGTAAATTTGCGTACTTCTATTTAAAGTGCAGATTATTGAATTTTTATTAAGACTCAGTAAGACTTTCTTAATAAAAAGTAGAAAGCTGAATTATACACTTTTTCATACTTATACCGTTAGTGACAGACTACCAAGATTGTGGTAAACTAATCCAAACTTATTCAACTTGATTTTAACTTTTTCGAATAATTAATATCCAAGAGCTAACTAATTTTTAAAGCTTTTAATGAGACTAGAGATAATCTCTTTGGCAGAAAATTCTCAGAATACGCAACTCTACATCTACATAATGATTCTTGGGTGAAAGCCAACAGCTCCAATTAGCTTTCATCTTTTTAACAGAACTTTCTTCAGAATTTGACTGCATCTTTCATACAAGATCCAAAATATCTGACTGATCAAAAATATAGATATATACATACATACTTTTATATATGTACTCAGTTTGTCATATCCTCCTTCTGGATATGAATAAGAATATTACGAGAAGTGCAAGTGCAATTACATCTTCATAAAGATACAAACACTTTACGACACACAAAACTTTATGCCGCGTGGTGTGTGCCAATCGTAAAGCACTCCGAGTCACACACACAGATGTTGTGCACAGCATTTGACATTTGCTTGGCACATTTATTATACTCCAGTTGGGGGAATTGGCAAAGTAAGAGAAATACAGAAAAAAAAAAAAGAAAAAGAATTGCATTAATGCAATTTTAGCAGCAACCCACACTTTGGATCTGAGTTGGGGCACGTTCCATTTCTGTATGCTGGATGGAGGTGGGCGACAGCATCATTTCCAATTGCCAGCACATGGTTTCGCATCCACAATCATCCCAGCGAAGTGGTCGAGAGGCCTCAGCCTCAGAGACACAGCTGCAATGAACAGATCCAGAACTACTACGAGTAGACTCCGCTTCCAAGCAATTCAACTTAATGTTTAGGTAAATGGGAATGCGAAAGAAGTTGATGATGAAGTTGACGATGACGATGACGATGAAGAAATTCAGTAAAATGGAATTGCATTTACGCATTTTGCTTCTTGTTGTCAACACAGGCAGGCAGGCAAAAGTGGTGTTATGACAGCAAATTGTGTTTAAAAATGTTTACTACTGTGATGATGGAAAGTCCAAGCAGTGGAAAATTGATTTTTAGAAAGTTGAATGCCGTAAAGCGTAAGTTTATTATGAAAATAAATTGCAATAATAAATTTATTAGTGCTAACAAAAATTATGCATATTTGACATAACAAACAAGTTGCTAAGCTGTACATAGAATCCTTGTTATAATAACTTATACTTAATAACTTAACGTCAAGTAAAAGCAGTCAACCATAATATTTAACATTTAGAGATTTTTATTATTTAACATTTAACATTAGAAAACAATGTGGATTTAAGAGTTAAAAGTATCCTAAACTATTATCTAAATTTCTTATACGAAACATATTCATTTAAGTCCTTTTGCGTTGCGCATAAGGTTCGTGTTTGTTCTTTAATATTATACTTGTCTTTTTATTGTACTACTTTTGAATTGAACGGATTCAACGCATAATATTATAAAAATATAAAACTAAATGCTTAAATACATTGGACTGTTTACTGCAGGACCGTCATAGCTCAAAAATACGATTTTTGAGTTATCTATGCGGGAATGATATTAAACTAAAGTTTTATATTGTGTCAGTTTTATTTTTCTTTCTTAATAATTTCTGAGTGAAGGAATGAAGAATTTTTTTTATTGTTTTAAGAAAGGGTGAAAATTGAAAACCTTAAAAGCGATTTTCTCGAAATATCAAATTTTGAGTTATGACGGTCTTGCAGAAAGCAAACGATATAAGCACTCTCAAAGGGTGTTACATCTTCAAAAATAATTGAAATTTGTCCTTAAATCCTAATTAGAATTTAAAGTAAAATGTTTGGGTCAGCTCAAAAGTATGCCTTACTATTTAAAAATGTATTTTATTTGATGAAGCTCTAAGATTTTTTTATTCTTTTTCTTTTGTAGATTAAACTTAAATATTGAGTCCGTAAATTGTTAAAGTAGTATGCTAAGCTCAAAAGGGCTACAAATATTCATTAGAAGAGTGAATTTATGGTTGGCCAATTGTTTTGGCAAAACACAATCTTTTCGAAGGCCCTAAATGACATGAAAGCCAAATGACATGCCTTCAGATTAACTCTTCCCATACTAATTGTCAAGTTCTCCTATTAAAAATAGTTAAAAATTTGCTAAAGATTTTAAAATTTATCAAATTCCATTTAAGCCATATTCTGCCTTTCTATTTTCCCACATATTGTGCTTGGTGAAAGTTCTTTTTCTTTTTTTAAGGCTTTCTTGTTGAAATTGATGTAAAATCAAAACATAATTACTGTTTAAGCAATTTTCGCTAATGATAATTCGAAATTCAAATGCCGTGGGCTATTTCGCAAATTGTTTATAAATAGACGGGCATCATTAGAGGCAAATGGAGTTTTGAAATAAATATTCTTTTCTTCTAATCAAACCTATCAAAATGGGAGTAAAAAGCTTTAATGTTATAAATCCAACATTTCGGATTATCAACCATTTAAATTGCGAGGTCTGTTGGTTCACACGCCTTTGTAAACATCACATAATGCCGGTTACCAATATGAAAGTAATCATTAGTTTTTTTTTTTTAGAGCAATCTTTCTATTATTGCCTTTAAGCCGAGCTAAATGGTTTTTAATTGTATCTGTGCCAGGCGCAGACACTTGAAAATTTCACCCGCCCTGAAAGTTTTTTATTTTCTTGCGAAATGCATTGTTGGGGCGGAGAGTTTATTGCAACCCTTAGCTAATTGTTTCTCTGGGTTGGTGTGAAATGTGAACTAGTTGTAGTTGAGATACCCCTATAAAAAATGACGAGTGCCGGATTAAGGGGGAAAAATTGGCAGAGAATAATATTTTGCTTTAGAGCCATTAAAAAATGTGTTCGACTCTGTGAGGGGATGAGAGGAAGGAGAATTCTTGTCTAGCATTCAACTTATGATGACTGTAACATATTGAATAATCTTTCTTTGGCCATTTCAGGATCTTTGCCTTCCGTGCCAGTTGAACAATATAAATGAACCAGACTAATCTATAGTAAGATATACTCATGTTAATACTGATTTTAAAGACAATTACAAAGATTTCTATTCCTAAATTTTAGAAGTCTTTCATCTAAATTTTGAAATTCAGGCAAGCTTAGGTCCTCACCTGTTTCGAAGTTTCTTACGAGTAATAACAGTCATCTTCCTTATAGTCATGATGTTAACATTATCATAAAAATACATATATTTAATTAAACCTGTTGCTTACATTATAGAAATGTATTTTAAGACACTTTAAGATACAAATTGTCATATTTATGTACTACGTTAAATACGAATATAAATTTATGGGTTGTACAGTCAGCGGTAAAGTTCACTGAACTTCAATCAAAAGCCAAGTTTAAACCTGGCTAAAAAGCTTTTGGTTAGAAGCAGTATAACGAACCAGCTGAGTATGAAAGCTTTCAAAATCCACTCAAGCTTTGTGTCACACACACACACACACATTGCCGGCGTCTCAAGAAGCACTCAAGCCCCATTTGCCATATGCCACATGAATTCAGCTGCATGCCTCGCCTGCCTCGTAAATCTTGGAACATACTTGGGACTTGTAACAAACAAATAATTGTGAACACGAGACCTACGATGCGATACATGACCCTAATGAGTGTGAGAACTTTTTGTTGTCGCGCTTTAAGCCCGTCATCAATGTCACTAACATTGCCCAGAGCTTGCTCTTAAGTTTTGGCTAAGAGCACGTTCCACTTGACAGCATTGCCAGACCAAATTATAAACATTTTAAATAATTTAACTGACTTTTAAAGGGTCTTAACTAAAAGTGATCTTTTTCTCTCTTTTCCAGAATACAACGCTCACGTTTGAAGCTTTTGGGTAAGTGAACAGCTCTTAAAATTTCAGTAAATCGATTTTATACAGAGAAACAAGTGCTTGTTGTGGTAAAATATTTTCAATTTTCAGTAAATATTATAAATGACTTGCTGCAACGGTGGATCACTATAAATGCTAAAATGAGAAAAAGATGTATATTTATTAATAATACTATCTACAAAGCATTACCGCCATAAATATTATGGTATCTTAAAATTTATCGTCGAGTGCAGCTATAAACTTTCTGCTCAAAGAATTTACGAATGATAATAAAGTTATCAAGCTGGATTTCATTCGAATAAAGAAATTAAACATTGATTGGGGGAATTGTTAAAGAAATTAATAAAGTAATCTAGCAAGTTTATTAGTTTTGATTATACTTAAATGAAGAATGTAGCTATTGATATCTTGTTAAATTTATATGACAATTTTAAAGAAGTAATCGAGCTTAGTCGATTAGACAGGTGTCCAGTTTCGACTCTATTCGAAATACAATTGAAAGCTTTTCTGAATTAATAAATAGAGTTTATGGAAAAATTCGCTCTCTTTCTCAGGCTTGATAAACTTTTTAATAGTTTTTCCTTCAGCTGGCAATAGTTAAATAACTTGATTAGACTTGTGTGTGTTAATTGTGTTTATGTCATTATGACTCAGTGGTAAAGCTTTAATAGTTTTCTATATTGTTTGGTTTGTTACATCTGATGGCTGGCTTTGATTGAATTTTTGATTAGATCAACATGTGGCTTTTGTCTAGCCGTCGACATTGATTTGTCAGCTTGTGGTCCCATTGCAAAGCTCCACCAATCCCCCAATCTTCCATACAAATAGGAGCTTATCTATTGTCTATTTGTTGGCATGGTTCGGAATGTGTGAATACACAATGTGGGAGTGTTCAGGGGGGGTCTTACAATTCCAATTCTCATTTGTCTATATCTAAGCGACTGCAATTGTACTTTGGTTCATCACGTTTGCTTTTCACTCTTTGGCTTTTACGCAAATTGCAAACGCAAAAATTACCTTGGCTATGGCATTCGCCTAACGGTTTTGCTGATAATTGTTGGAGACAAGAAACCTGCTAGGTTGTCTGTGGGTGCGTCTTCCATTTCTTGGCAAATATTGAAGAAAGCGGGATTGTCTTAAGTGTTCTTGGTATTAAAGTTTTATTGCCATTTGCTTCTTTAATCAACAACCGATGCTCTGGTTAGTTTTTACGATTCCCTCGAACCTTATTTCTTACCTGCTCAACTACCTGGACTATCTCTATAGATATACAGATACATTGTATCTGCGAGTATACAAATGTATCTTTAAACTGCCGCATTGCAATTTTTCGCACGTTCCAATGCTGAGCACCGTGAGTTTCGTATTTTGTTTCTCTTTTTACCTTTCCATCACAGTTTTATCTTACCGCTCTCTCGCATTGTTTCACTCTTTTTTGCTCTCACAATCAGTCTCTTTTTGCAAGCAACGACCTTGTCTTATTGCTTTGTTTAAACTGATCAATCGATCATTTGACATTATTGTCACGAAATTTAGGTTGGGCAACTAAACAATGCGAATCGATAAGTTCCTTTGTTGATTACGAAATTTGTTTAATCAGTTTCTAGCCATTGTATAACATTGATTAACTACGATCACTAACAATCGTAGATGTTTTGCGTTAAGCAACTCTCTTGTAGGCTCTCTTCGACTCTCTAAGGTTCTCTTAAACCAACAATCACTTCCAGTCTGCGTCACAAGCGCAAACCCAGACCTATGATTGTATTTGTACCTATTTATGAATGTAAAACTGGCAGCTGCAGACCCAACAACTGGTTTCAGATACTCTACGTTTGTTACATTGCGGCATATACATTGTACATTGCAAGATAAAATAAACGAAATTCCAATATACAACATACTTAGTTGTAGAACATCAAATAGGAGTTCCTTAAAAAATTGATAGTAAAGTTTGTCAAGCAAAAAGAAGGAATTGTAGAAGAATAAAGCTATAGATTGTGTTTTCACAAAGTCGAAAAAAGTAATTAAATTAATTAATCATATTAACGACAACAATAATAATACATTAAATCAATTTAATCAAAGTTCATAAAAATCATTTCATAACGAATAGGCTTTCATTATATGGAAATATTTTCATTTTATATGTATGTATATCTAACAATCAGTTAAGCCAAAAATACCAATCATATTAAGAAAACGAAATATTGTTTATAATAAAATAAAAAGTTAACAGTATGTTCAATGTAATACATAATGAAATTTATCTGTACATTTTAGTATAAACATAACGAGAAGCAAAATATAATCCGACAAAAAGAGTTAAGTATCAGGAGATCCAAGTTTTAACTATTGATTTGGTAATATAAATAACAACTGAATAATTAGCTTGTAATTAATTTTCGACATTTTAACTGAGTTATTAAGTCCAAAAATTGTTTACCAAGTAAAAGTCATATGCCAAAATTAATTTTAAATTAGATTATAGATTTTTTGGAACGGTTAATATTCTAATTAAAAGAATAGCTTGGCTTGCAGCACATGGCTCAAAAACATGGAAGTTGTTTATACATAAAAGTAACTTTTTGTAAATGTGCCGAATGTCAAACTATTTTATGTGTCACTCGATCGGATCGGGCGATCGTTGCCAAGTTTCTATTCTTCCTGTATACATTCATAGTCGCCTTTCCACTAGCGTGGACTGTCGTGATTAGCTGATCACTGATCTAAAGTAGCGCATTTAAGCTAGTACCTGGCCGATACCGTTAGGCAGTCGACTCCATAGAAAACGACAAAAAAAAATCTACAAGCTGCACTAAACGCGTCGCAATTTTATCGGTGTCGCCGCTGTCTCTGCCTCTGCCTCTGTATCTGTATCTGTATCTGGCAACAGCTAGCTGGCTCTCTAGCTCGAGGTAACTGCTGTTGTTTTGTTGGTAGTAAATAAATACAATGGGAGAATGCCCAGTAAAACCTGAGGTAAGTATATTCCAAATTCAGACCTGCTTGACGTATGAAAATTCAGGCTTTTTTTCAGAATATGCCTTTAACTAAGTGATAAATGTACACGCAGAGGCCTGAAAAATAATGCCTGAAATTTCAGGTCTTTGGTCGGCTAAGTGCCAGGTCTTTTAAAACGTCGCGAGCGTCGACGCTCTGTTAAAGAGACGAAAAGTCTGTTAACCACCACGATCGAGCGTGCAAAGTACTACAATAGGGAAAAACGGTACTTCTAATTTCGTTTTGTCTCTGTTATTATATGTGCTGATGGTTTGCATTTTCTAGCAATTAGTAAACAGCAAGAAGCAGAGCTGCAAGCAAGTGTACGGAAAACTTTAAAATGAAAGTGTGTATATTGTGAAATTGTTATGTATTCATCGTGTAAGTATTGCATTTATTTGTTGTGATCATTTGCGGTGCAAATGATATAATATACATAATAAAATAATAAATTTACATTTATATTTTTAAATTTCTTTTTATGTCCTGGATAATGTGATCGCTCGGATTTGATGAGTTGGCCATTTTATTAAATTGTTGCAATAATTGAAAGAGGTAATTTATACAGACATTGTTGTAAAATAATATTTGTAATAATAACTAATTTTATTTTTTTCTCAACGCTCGGGACGTTCGTCACCAAATATCTGCACACAGATTATGTGAAAACCAAGCAGCCGCCATTATGCAAACAAGAAGAGTAAAACAATCAAAACAACAAGAACAACGACAACAACGCTCTCAACAAAAATTAATTATTTTATGTTATCTGTGAACAAATCTAGTTTATTAAATAAATAAATTGTGTAATGTAAAATCTATCTGCAATTTATTCATGAAAGGGATCACTTTTCAGACGTTGCAAAGTAAGCATACAAAAACCTTACAAATGTATGCTTTCTGGATGTAGGATAACTGTAGCGAACGCTTCATGACATGACTTCTCGCCTTCTATTTTCATACATCTGGACAACTGAAGCTAGAAATGGGCATTGGTATGGGAAATAGGCTCTGCTAAGTCTTTACAGAGCATTAACAGCGCCCATTGCCATTTCTCTTTACAAAGTATGCTTACTTCTGTGTTTCACCCCTGTATAAAAGCGAATTAGAGAGTTCAGGTTTGGTAAGTACTTCTATCCTGAATTTTCAGGCGTCATTCAGGCCTTCTGGCAAGCTCCCAAGTTTTATGAGCAAATCCACACACAGGCGCAGCAAGAGCGTAGCTCACAAACACACACAGATACTGTCGCCCAACAGCTGTCAACAACAATACGCTCTCTTAAAATCTTGCTCTCGCTCTCTTCCTCTCTCATTCGATGCTCTCTTTTGTGGTGCGCTGGGCCATTC
Source organism: Drosophila testacea (assembly GCA_035043265.1). Taxonomy (NCBI): domain Eukaryota; kingdom Metazoa; phylum Arthropoda; class Insecta; order Diptera; family Drosophilidae; genus Drosophila; species Drosophila testacea. The sequence continues at coordinate 599,048 of JAWNND010000661.1, forward strand.
AGTTTTGGAAGCAGTTTGGAAGTCGTCGGTACTGCGCCCAGTACAGTAGAGCAATTTGAGCCGTCGATTCGAGCAAACCTCTCCGGAAAACGCGTTGCCCGCTGACCGTCAGTTTGTCAGTTAGTCAGTTAGTCAGTCTGCAGAGTGTGTCCCAAATGTCCGCGTAACGTTCTTTATTACCAACTCAGGGGGGTTACCAGGTTGATCTACTACTGTTGCTGTGCCTCAGGTTCGCCAAAATCAAAATCGCGTCGCATTTTTTCCATAATTATCGGTGCCGTGATATTTCGTCAAGTGCTTAACATAATAATTATAAATAATTGTACATATATAAATAAATAAATATACATATATGTATTTGATAAACGTTAACACATATTTGAATAAGTTATATAAGGCCCGAAACCGGTTTAATGGCCGAATCAAAAAATAGTTGAACAGTGCCAAAGTAACAAACACAAAAGCTGATTTCTCGCTGGATTTAACTGCAAATTTGGATATACTTACAAATAGTATATACGATATTTAAACGGTATGTCCTAACTCAAAATGTCATACGACATTAACAACGACAACAACAACGGCAACAACAGCAACAACACCTACAATATTTTAAAGTTACATTCTCGTCGATGACACGAAAACTGGAGACTCCAATGAACTGACTCTCCTCCGGTTGAATGCGAAAACGAGTTTTCGTATGGAAACCAAAAAAAAAAACAATATGTATATTGTATATATATAAAATTTGCATACAATTCTTGGATTCTTGCTTCTGATTGTTGTTGTTCTTGTTGTTGTCGTTGAGTACAGGTTTTCGCTTCGTATACAACAATATTTAATTCCTGAATTTGTTGCATACGAATTTTGTAGTTTTGCATTGTTAAATACCATTAACTTTCAGGCAGAGCTTCGACGTTTCTGATATGCATACCTGAAATAACTGAGATTTACCCAATTCGTAGAACGAACAGGAAGTAAAGTGAAAGAAAAGAAAGAAAAATAGATAAGCAGCTCCTTCTACACTTGGTACTTTTCTTCGAACCGAACATAGTTAACAACATACATAGATATGGCTTCATTCTTCTTCTTACTACTATCAATACAGCTGACAGCTGTTTAAACTTAAAATATATATATTGCTAATACTGACACGGTTTAGTTTTGAAAACATATATTGAGGTTTGGGAGTATTCAAAATACTTTAATTTTAATAGTATCTGATAAAACTCGAGATTTAATGTCCCAAATCAGATGTTAAAATAAGGATAAGAATTTTATATGAGTGTTGAAAATTATAAAGGTTTTTTTGATCTTTCCTAAAAAAAATAGGATATACTTTCAGATATACAGTTTCAAACAGATTTGTCTACAGCCCATTTGGTTTTGAAGTATTAAAAATACTTAAGTTTCAATAGTATCTGATAAAACTCGAGATTTAATGTCCCAAATCATATGTTAAGATGAGAATAAGAATTTATAAAAGTGTTGAGAGTTATAAACGTTTTTTGATCTTTCCTAAACAAAATAGGATGTAGTTTCAGATTTACAGTTTCAAACAGATTTGCCTATTGCCCATTTTTGTTCTTTTTCTAACAATTTTGGTGGTTTTATTATAAGTATAAATACTTTATTGCAATGACTTTCATTTCGTACTGTCAAAAACTATTTCAAAAACTCTAATTTCAACGTAAATCGTAAATTAACAATGTCCAATTCAGTGTACTTGAGAATAACAATTATCGCACAGTAAACAATCTTTGCAATTAGCAGACTGTCGAGCTTATAGCTAAGACTATAGCTTATATCTATCTATCTGTATCTGTCGCTCTCACGTACTACTTTATAATTGTGATGATTCATTGAAGATTGTGTATGACTAAAAGCCGAGTTTGGTATTGGTATTGGTTTTGGTTTACTTTGAAAAGATAAACAAATCAATGAATGTCATTTAATTGATAATGCAAATTATCTAGTTGGTTATACCCAATAAGAAATGCAAATGTAAAGAGTATACAATTATCCATCTGATTTTAGTTTAATTTATGCTTTTGAACTAAATAATTTTATGCGCTTGCATAAATTATACAGAAAGTTTCTAACCAAATGCAAAAAATTTGTGTGAACATTTCATTAAAGGTCTGGGCAAATGACTAATGCATACCATTGATGTGAGTGTATGTGTGTGTGTGTGTGTGTGTATATGTGGTTGTGTATGATAATATAATAATTAAATAAGTTAGTAGTGAAAGCAAGTGGAGAGGCCTAGAGAGCTTTTATAACAATGCAAAGTTCTCACCCGCTCAACATAGTTTTCAACAATTTCCCCATATTAATTATATTCAAATTTACAATTTTCACTTATTTCAAGTCATGAAGAGAGCGCAATTTAAAATGATAAATTAAAAATCGTTAGTTGCAGTAAAATTCTCAAATTGTTAAAGCTTTTAAAGTGTGATCTCTCAGCAGTATGGGTTTCTTTTTTTGCAGTATACTAAACCACAATCCTTCATTATTTTCTTAGCCGCTATAAGCCCCTTGGTGAAGTCGCCTTATTAACTGCCAAGAGTAGAGCATAAATCTCAGCAGGTTACAAGCTCAAACTCCTCGAAGTTGCAACTGGGGAATGTGGCAGCAACAGCCGCCAAATCATAATAAAAAACTGAATGAGAAAAGAAAAAAACTTACAGCCAGAATTCCATGCCAAGAAAAGCAAGCAGCAAAACTGGTAACAAGCCGTGGCAAAAAGTAAGAACAAAATGTTGCCAACAACAATAACAACTGTTTGTGGCCACTGCAGTTGGTATGGTGGAAACCAGTTTTCAGTGTTTTTTCCTTCTTCTTCTTTTTTCTGTTAGCCACTTTTCTCACTTGCCTTTCGATTATGCCAAACTGCATTCTTGGAGTCGCGGCTCCAGGAGCTCCAATACTAGCTTCAACTTTAGCTTTAGCTTCAGTTGCTTGTTGGCTTTCGCTGCACAAGTTCAACAAACATCAGAGAGACTTGGACTTGGACTTGGCTACAGACTTGGCTCAATTGTTGTTGTTGGTGTTGTTTGTTGGCCTGCTGCTGCGTTATGAGCATACATAAAACTTTAATTTCATGGAATTTCCTTTCTATTTTTATGCAGTTGATTAACAACCGCCAACAGTTGATGACGACAAACGAAGACGATCATGATGATGATGATGATGATAATTACGTTGTAGCTGATGGCCAAGAACAAGTCGGTTTTGGCTGGTCTTCCTCATCGTCATCGTCATCGTCTGGACCATGTTGTAACTTCTTGTCTTTATTACGTTGAAAACTTGATTTCAAATATTTACTGATGCGTTTATGAGTCTTAGATCGTTTGTAGCTACCTAAAAACTTTAAATTAAACTTGAAATAAAGGGTATCTAGTAGTCTGTTTAGTCATGTTCTTGAGCAACTCATTAACTTGTCTAAGACTTGGACTTGTGCCTGGTCTGTGTTTAGCTTTCTGGTTCTTATGTTCTTTTTGCTGTCTTGGCAGGAAATTAAACTTGGCTAATTGTGTATGTAAACGTTTTGCCATTAACTTGACTCCTTAATGTTACTGTGATTACTAAGCGCATTTTAATCGAGCGCTTTTTTAATGCTCTCACAGATGCATTCCGAGTGCAGTTTGAGTTCAAAGACCCCGAATGTGTGTCCGTGAATTGCAAACGAAGGATTTTACGCACCATTTGCTTAACAAAATTAGATTCAGTTAAGCTTCCATTTGCTTATTGTTTTGTTAACTTTGACCTTTTGTGAAGTCAGTTTACAAAGTATTCTTTTAACCGAATTAACGTAACGTAACGTAGCGTAAGGTCAGACGTAACAACTACAAACAACTTGGGGGGACTAGAATCGTTTGAATTGCTCGAATTTCAGAAGCTCAACTTCCCCTTCTACTTTTGTTGTCCTTGAGTGTAGCTGCGGTAATGTAACGGTATAGCTATAACCAGTAGCTTGGAAGGGAAGGAACGTTTTAAATGTCAAAGGAAAATGTTTAACCACTAGAAAGTTAGCCAATTTTGCATGCAATGGCTTCTTGATTAAAATTCGATTGTTATTTAACATACTGTTACTCATACCTATGTAAAGTTGAGCTATATTTATATGAAAGTTATTTAGTACGGGGTATCAAAAAAAACCATAATTTTTTATAAACCTCACTTCAAAGCACATTTTTAATTTAATTAATTATCGATTTCGCAATCAGCGTTAAATTTGTGCCGTTTTCCACTTAGAGCTCTCGAATTCGGAATATTCGAGTTGAAACAAATTAAAGTTGCCTTCGAGTTCAATATTTCTGCATATGTTTGGATTGATGAAATGAAATCGGAGAGATCTGCTCAAATCATATCAAATTTCATTTGATTGTTTCAATTTAATGCTATTGATTGATGGAATTAATTGTTGAATTGTTAGCTAACTTGATGAATATTGCAATTAATCAGATTGTTATGGTGGGTGAAGAGGGTGAAGAGGAAAGCCTATCACACCTGTCACTGTCCTAATGTAGACATTATTTGTTCTTCTCTTCCGCTCACCCTCTTGAGGGGCTTCTTTCCGTGAATAGTATTCGGTTTTGTTTACATGCCACGCCGTTTTATCGATTGGTTTGTTTCTTCTGTAGTCCCCCCCATCTATATTGTTTGGTATATTTTTTGGGACATCGGGGCTTTATAATGGCAACAGCTGTTGGGGATGTAGCTGAAATTTTTTGTTTGCGCCAAATAAACAAGTTGTTAGTATGCCCAAAAGCGAGCAACACAATCGAATTTCAAAGGAAAACAACTTTTTGTCACACTCTCGCGCACAATTAAATTGATTTGGACCTAAAAAGCCACCTTGTCCCGTCCCTCTGCCCCTCTGGCCTGTTAACAATGACAATTAGAGCAGAGAATGGAGCACCTAAAATGGTAGTGGAAATTGTCAAGCTTCGTTGGCCAAGAGCATCGCATCGCATAGTCTGAATAACTCCCGGGAAATGTATCTATTAAATGTATCTCATTGATAATTTGCATAGAGTATCTGCTTTTATCTAATGCTCTTTTGAGAAGCCACAAGTTTATATAACTAAATGTATTTTGGGCTTTTGTTGTTGTTTGTACCTCTTATCAGAATGAGGAACAACAATATTTAAAATTTAAGTATTTCTGTTTGATATGCCAGATAAAGAAGCTTGCTTGCTTACGACAACTCTGTTTGCCCATGTCAGCGCAAAATATTTATATATATATGCATCTATATACGTAATATGTGGATTACTTTGGTTACACACATTTATCGCACAAACATATATCATTTCATACTTCTTGACGGGTCGCTGAAATCTGACAAGCTCAGCGAGTTAATTGTGATTTAAGACGGAAAACTTAAAAAAAAACTATTATGATTTTGCACAGTATTACAATTTTGATTAAGAACTTAATTAGCACAGTCTAAGAAGTAGTAAATATAAATTAAATATAACCTATAATATGATTCCTAAATTTGAGATCTGCTAATTGTAAGAAAATATTTCAACACATTTCTTTAATTAAGCAAAATAAACTTAACTACAACAGTTAATAAGTAAAAATTTGTATTAAACAGATGCTGAAATTATTTTAATTAACATAAAATGAAAGGAAATCTCAAATTATATTCTTGGTAAATAAAATAAAATCTATAGCTCTATAATAATTGTATTTATTATTTTATTTTAAACATTAACCTAAACATGATTTTATTAAAAATTCTTGAACTCATTTTCTCTTTTTGCACTGAGTAAACTATAGAAATAGAGCTAAATTAAAAAGTATATTATATCATAACATTGTTTACTATAGAAACTATAGAAATAGAGCTAAGTAAAAAGGGTTTTTATATAACATTGCTTACAATAAAAACCAACAATCAAATCCATTGATTAAAAGACATGAAATTTGAGCTGCCTGGAATATAAATTTCATTACTCTCTTGAGAAAGTTGGTTATATTTTTTGCATAACTTAGCACACCTCTCATAACATGGTTATTTTTCCTTTTCGTTTTCAACTTTCCAAATTCTTTTGCATTTGATTACTTATCGATTCCGGGAACTCTCTAAGAATGTGTATTATGTGATTAATATTTACATATAAGAAGTTGAGCTTACAACTTGTCGCATTGAAATGCGTTAACGCATATAAATTATGAAATTCTAGTAAGTTTTGAGTTGTTGACTGATTTGGCTGCTTGCATTTATAATTTTTTATCTTGAATAAATTAAGTTGCGTTAAGTGTTGGAAGACAAGTTTCTTGGAAACAGGTCTTTAAATAGTTGCTGAGTCATTATGTCATTTGCATTAAGAATGCAAAACATATTAAGACAGAAAAAACAACAGCTTTGCTGATGCCTCAAGTTGGCTTAAACAACTTTAATTGGAGCTTAGCAGAAAGGCAGAACAAAGCAGATGCAGATACAGATACAGATGCAGATGCAGATGCCAGCTGCTATAGATACACATATCCTTTCAGTCAGAGTTTGAAGGATTTTTTTTCGTCTACCTGCATACGTGCCAAAGGCAAATCAAATGACTCACAGGAATCCACAGAGAACATGTGGCTGGTGCTTGATTCCAAGTGGAACCTCAGTCTCGTTCCACGTGCAACAAACATATGTCAGTGGCGTTATTATCGGAGCGTGCCTCAGGATCCATAGCGTTGGCAGATGCCACCAATTCCAAATGGCTGCCGAATGTTTTTGTTTTGTTTTGTTATACCCTCTACGCTTGAAACTGATAGGGACGGGTATACTGAAAGAAGGGTAAACACAAAAAGAAAAGAAAAGAAAAGAAAAGAAGAAAAGAGAAAAAGTAAGAGGAGAATGAACATCAAGGAAAGATAAGAAAATATTTAGGAGAAAGTGAAAAGTAAACTAGAATCTGGAAAAACCAAAACATTTCCATTTTTATGTGATAAACTATTCTATTTGTTAAAATGAGGAGTATTACCTGGTTTGATCTCTATTTATAGTTTTAATTGTCCCATAAATAACAAGATAATTACAAATCATCAGCACATTTTAAAAATTCCTATAATATTTTCGAGGTCCTGTTTATTGAGGGTATCTGACAGTCGAGCATACTCAATTAGAGCAATTCCTGAGTTCGCATCTGTGTGTAGGCAGGACATTCTGTACTATGTACTTAAGAAATTACCCAAGTGTATGCTTATATGGGTATACGAGTATTTTACATGGGCTTCTCCTTTGTTTCAACATCTTCTTTTACTTCCGTTTGCATTTTTGAACTTCTTTCAAGTGGTTTCGTTCTCGTTTTTTTGGGTTTCTTTTATTTGTTTTGTTAAAGGATATGGGGAAGGAAACCACAGAGGCAGTTCTGCATGCAAGTAAAGCAGATATAGATAAAGTCATTCCGAACTGAGACTTGATTTGGCAAATATTGCGCAATAGAACTGGATAAAAACAGATTGAAGAAGAAAAGATTTGGGTTCTATAGATAATATAATAAATGGAATAATTAAACTGACTTTATAGAATTAAAAGAATACTAATCTGACCTAAAATTAACAAATGGTTGTCGAAAAGAGAATATAAAAAAATTCAAAATTCTTAAGCAAAGTTCTATAAAGTTCCCATCGTACGATCTTCGAACTTTTGTAAAGATACTTTTGTGTTAATTTGCATGGGAAATAATTAGCATCGACAGATGCTGATGGTCATCTCATTGCACGCTATCCAAAGATGCAGAGAATTAATTTTCTCACAGCTCACAAGTTTCCCATTGCTGCAATGCTGCAGTTCTCATATTGGGAAGTTCTTCTGTGTATAGCCAGGTAAACTCCATGCTGGCCAGATCAACGCCCAATTGACAGCTAATAATTACGCACTTCAACAGTACAAACTACTGCAATGATGCCCCTTCCCCTCTCCGGCAACCCTCGGAATGCAATGGGTGCATAGGAATGTCTACCCTCTGCCCCCTACTCCTTATTCCCTACCTCCTGCCCCTAGCCTTAGCCCATGGCCTCCTAGGAAGTTAAGGGTGCGTTTTACGGCGTGTGAATTTTTGTCTATGCCTGTGCTTCCTCTTGAATCTCTCTCATCCTTTGGCCTGACGATGCGAATCCCACGGAGTTCAAGAATTTGCGAATTTCCCCAATTGTCTGCAAATTATTTAAGAAGCTACCCCTTCAGCCTCGGTTCTGAAGATGAAGACATATTCACTAGAATGAACAATAAATTCGCATGCTGTGCGCATTTTGTGAGAATTGTGCTTTTTAATTTTGTGAGAACTATTACTATTATATTTATTGTTCTTACTAAGAATATTTCTTATCGAACTTATAGAGGTATCTGTTCTTTCAACTAAAGAAAGAAATTGATCTAACAAGATTGAAGAAAATATTTTCAAACTTATAAGATGAGAACTAAATTATGGTTTATTAAAGAGAAATAGACTTAAATGTTTGGAGACTCAAACATAGATAAAAGGGAGAGAGATAAGTAAAAATATTGTATATCATGTTATATTATCACACTTTAAGTAAAGATTCAATAAATGAGGAAATCAAGCCTCACATTAGTTTTAATATTAAATTTGTATAAGGAAACTTCTTAAAGAAAACACACTAAAGAAAACACAGCTTAAGTCACGGAAATGCCTTCATTAGATCCTTTAGATGACAGTGCAGAAGTCTTCCTGCTGTAGGCATCTGTTGACCTTCTCCTTTATGGAGCTTGTAAACTAATTGAGGCCATTATTATGGGGGGCACACACACTTAATTACCTAACTAAACATCCGCTAAGCTGTCCGTATATATACATTACATTAAACTATGTAGAGTCACATTTATTTGACATTCATTTTTTATGAAAATTCCCACGACCACCGACACAAACTTCAAGCGATAAAAAAAAATTATAAATTCCGACACTATGACAAGCAACCAACCCTCCTTTCAATGGACTTCGCCTGGTCACATCGAAAAGGACGACGAGAAAGAGGAAGAGGACGAGGATGTGGTGGTTGATAGGCTTCACACCGCATACCCCTCCTCGACCATCAGACAAAGCGCAGGGCGGCATAATTATAATTGCATATTAAGTACTACGTCGATGAGCCGACTTACACATACGAGTATGAGAGTGTATAAAAAAAGAAAAGAGAAAAAAAGGAAGCCATAAAATGTGTATCCTTTTTCCTATACCTCTCTCTCCACGGTTTGTTCAGCCAACAAAGCGTGTGAACTCTGCGAATGCAGCTAGAAATGCAACAGAGCATCCATTGTCACATTCCCTCGCTATGAGCTGTAGATAAAATGGATTTGAATAGATAAGGATTCGGATTTGTTAAATCTTAAGGATTCTGTTTCCTTTTCATAAAATATTCATGCATCCTAAGTAAGATCTAAGCTGTGTCTGCAAACTTAATCCCACGACCACATCATGGTCTCATTAATATGCTTAAATGGTAGCATCTGTTTGGTTTTAACCAGTTGGGAATTCCTACTCATAAGCTGGTTAACCAACCGCAACCGAGATCAACGTCAACATTCTGACTACAGCTGGACAGACTCGGATCTCGTTGGTGGCCAATTGGTTAGGGGACTATGGGCGGGTCACAAATGTGCAACAAGTGTCGTTGGCCTTTTGGGGGCATCAAATTAATTACAGACTTCATCAACAGGCAGCTTGTGGGTGCCAGCTTGATTGTTGTTATGTAATAACTATTAAATTCGAGCGAATATCAGATACCCTTCATAAGCTTACCTTGAATAGCTTATATGTTTATTTAGAGATTGTTTTCAAAAATTTTGTATACTGAAGAAACTTAATCTAAACAAATTCTCAATTTAATATTCTTAATAATAGATTGTTTTTGAGTACCCGAATCTTTTTGAAGTTATCAGAATAGTTAAAGTAATTAATAAGTAACTGGTGAATTTCAAGGAATTATCTTAAAAATATATTCTGATTTTCCAAGTTTGATTATTTTGAGAATTGCGGGAGAAGTAATCAAATGGTCAAACCAGATATGTATATATACATAGTCTACACAGATAATTCTTAGCACATAGATGGTCTTTTGTTTTCTTCCTTAATATATAGTTATATAGTTTTCAATCGATATATGCTTCAAGTTTAGTGTCAATGACTGCGCTGATGTTAGGGTTAATTGTTTAATGCTGTCTGAAAATGAAGCTCACAAATTGCCATTTTCTGGCACGCTAATTTACAATTGTTAATTATTTCATTATGTCATGGGATGTCAAGTGTTATAGATCAGCGCCATATGATTTTTTATATGTGTATTCAATGTCTGCCTTCAGTTCGTGATGTAATTTATTACTATAATATCTAGTTAAGGGTGGTAATTCTACGGATATTATGTAGTTTTCCCAAGGGTTATATCAATTTATTAGGTATTCAGATACAATATTCCAATAACCTTTTCAACAATTCATGGATTGATTTGATATTTCTGTGATTGATTGATTGCATTTGATTTGATTAGATGTCCCCACTGACCTGTCGTGCATTGTTTGCATATATCGGGAAATAAATGGACTAAATAAATAGATGGGATTGATTAATTAACGTATATAGCAAATATAAAGAAATCATATGAATTGATTAAGTCAACACCTGGCTTTATCAACGTCCGCTGTCGCTCTATCTACCAAATGTACATATTTGTAAGTAAATATCCATGTATGAGTACTAAACTCGACCACACCATCCGATTTGTGTTTTGATTTTCCTCTTGTTCGAATGGAACCTGTTTCATGTTTGGCTTATTGGTTGAATGAACCCTTCCGGTAAGCTATGCCCGGTTTTGCTTTGAGCCCAATTGTTGTCACTCATGATATCATATTTGCTTTCAATGCGTGACTTAATAGGCTTTTTTTTTCAATTTCATAAAACGTGCAACGGTTTTGATTTGTCGCTTTATGAATCATGCAAGATAAATGTATTTTCTGTTTCGGATTTTCCCAATTCAAGTCAACTGAAACTTGTCTGTAAGTAACATTCGAGTACAGTTTTAGATAGATTCTTTATTCTTTGAAATAGAAACGAAGTTCTTAGGAAATCAAGGGTTCTTTTGAATTTTTTCAGTTCCAGAAACAGGCGTGATCGAGGGAATGATTTATTACACGTCGAGGTCATGACCCACTTCATGTGTTCATTTGATAAGCAACAAGTTCTTGTAAATCGCTATTTATCTAAAAACGAAACAAAATACATTATGCATGACCCACATTCAAAAAGAGAGAAAAGAAAAGAAAAGGCAGCTAATCTCACGCTTTTGGGCCCATAATTTGATTAGCCAACTGACCCTTTACGACAGACCACAAACAGAGTTTCCTCTCTAACCAAAATTGAAAATGCAGTCAAACAGCATCCAGCAACAGAGTCATTGGCCCAAAGTTGTACTCTGGGCTTTTTAATCGCGTGTAGAAAACCAAAGCTACAAATTGTCGAGTGCCCTTGTCACTCGACAGACAACGCCAACACCACCAGCACCGCCACCACAACAAATATCAACAAAAGCACCACCTTAGACTGGTCAACAGTAAATTAAAGTTCAAACCTGTTTTGTAACATTTACAGTTATGTGGTTCCTAGCACCAAACTGAAGAAGAAAGCGGCTTAAACATTCTTACCAGTTTGAAGCTGCAACCGCATTCGAAAGATACTTTTTTTTTTCTTTCTTTCTTGATTTATTTGTTGATGGCGTTGAACTCGGATTTAGTGCACTCAAAACTTAACCACAACTAGACAAATATACGTGCTCAGAGCTAAACAAACACTGTAACTAGCCAACATCCCGATAGTCTTGTTGGCCAGGTCAATTAACGGCCCTGAGCTAATGGGCGACGTCAGAGTTGTTGAAAATGTGTAAAACTGCAGTGTAAATTCTGTGGATTCGTGGAATCGTGGAACCACCAACGGCATTGCACCACAAGGTCTAGCAAACATTTTGGATGATAACACTTGTCCGATAAGACATATCTATTGTATATTATTGTTATTATTGTTGTTGTGGTTACGAGCTATAAAGTAAGAATATTGAAAGAGTTTTTGTACTCTGCAAATGGCTTTTACTTTTGAATGCTTATTCGTGAATTGAATTTCCCTGTTGAATGAAATAGTTTGTGAATCTATAAATATTAAATACATTTATCTATTACTATTTGTTAACTATTACTTTTTATCTATTGTATTAAGAATAGTTTCAAATTTGCAGATTTTTCTATATTCTTATCGAGCTGTTTTCCGACATGCCAATAATGTAATGAATATTGTTGTTCCAGCTTCATTGAAACATTTCCAGTTCTTAGTATGACATTACTTCGATTTGGATAAATTACTCATAATGAAATGTATTTAAATACGCTATTATTGGTATGTGGTTGTGGATTGATTGAATGCTTTTCTTTCTTTTCCATCCAGAGGCACACTTCAGATTTCTACTCCAATATTATTAGGAATATAGAATTACATATTTCCCCTTCAACTTTTTGCTTTCTAAGAAGCTTAAACTTCTAAAAATCTTAAAGGGCGCTTCATTTGCACTTTTCGCTAAAGACAGACCAAGTTCTTGGGTTTGTTGACCAGGGGTGAGGGTCCGGATGTGAATGCGGGTGTATTAGTTCTTTATAAATTAAAGTACACATAGCGTAGAGTTTACCGCAATATGAGACATGTGATAAAGTCACAAAAACGTCAGCGTATGTCGCCGCAGCGCAAAGAAAACAAAAGCCTCACAAAGTATAAATAAATACAAAATAAACGTAAAGCAAAAAAGAATGAAAAAAAAACTAAGCGAGGAGAAATAAATAAATTAAATGTACGAAACAAAATTAAAAAAAGTATATATATAATTAAATATGTGTAAACAATTACGTGAGACTGACGACGGCACGTTACGATAAGCGAATTGTGAGAATATTTTGTATACTTATTTTTAGTTGGAGATTGTTGGGTTCACTCTCGAAGGTAGGTGCTCAGATGGCCAGTAGCATCAGATAATTGGTTAGTGTTAGACTTGAGATATCTCCAACAATTATGGATACATTTCGATAGAGCATTTGGATTCCGGGGCGTAACTCCACGATAAGAAGCCTAGACACAAAGCTGACTCACTCGAATAGTAATCAATGAGTAAAGCATGAGTATTTATGAGTGTGAGTGTGTGTGTGTTGCATATCAGAAACGTCAAACTTGCTGCCCGATGGTTTTTAGATAACGTAATACCCTCCATTTAACAGTGTTCACTCGCTTTACAGATCGCATGTGTGGAGACAGCCAGCAGCAAGTCATCAATTAATTTAATCAAAATCCATAACTCAAATTCAATGAACAAATAAATTTGCGTGCTCAACAGGCCAATAAATCGATCAATAAAATAAAATATCATAAAAATACCCAAACACTATAATAATAACAACTATCAGTTACAAGAGAGAGAGAGAGAGAGAACTGAAAAGAAAGAACGAAGGAATACGAATTGAACATCTGGCAACGCTCTTTAGACCGGTTAGATCGAGAGTGTAAACAAGCAGTTGGCCAGCTGTTTAAACATCTGGCAACGCTAGATCGTGCAGTTTAAAGCTGTAACGGTTATTGGAAGCGTTTTACTCACGCTAAACCGGATAGAACGAGCAGGAGTGAGACAGAGTAAACGAGTGAGAGTAAGATCGAAAGAGCGTTCAGACCGCAACCATGGGAAACTCATCGTCACACACGCACGAACCACTCGAGCGCGGCTTCACACGCGGAAAATTCGGCGATGTTAAGAATGGGGTAGGTTACAACGAGGGTTGATCGATCACAAAGCCAAGCACTTGTTTCTCTTTCCCCCCATCTACCAACTGCCAACTGACACAATCTATTTGCACTGTAATTAATTAAAATATTTACCACCCACAGAAATCGGCCTCGTTTCGGTTTAGCAAAAAGTCGCCCAAGAAAATGGATCGCCTGCGACGCTCGTTTCGGGATTCGTTTCGTCGTCGCAAGGATCGTGTGCCCGAGTCATCGAAGCCACACCAATGGCAGGCCGATGAGGAGGCAGTACGTTCAGCCACCTGCTCCTTTTCGGTGAAATATCTAGGCTGTGTGGAGGTCTTCGAGTCGCGTGGAATGCAGGTCTGTGAGGAGGCGCTCAAGGTGCTGAGGGTAAGTTGAATGTCCTTAAAAGCTGGCATCGCCGATAAGAGTTGTTGAGTTAAGCAAAGCAAAACAAAATGTATCTGCATAAGAAATAAAACGCAGATATAGTTAATTTTGAATAGGGTACCCTGGAAAGGGATAAAGTTTCAATTACTAACCTATTCCTTGTATCTTTTTCAGCAATCTCGACGTCGTCCTGTACGCGGCTTGCTGCATGTCAGTGGCGATGGACTCCGTGTGGTGGATGATGAGACAAAGGGTCTCATTGTGGACCAGACCATTGAGAAGGTGAGCTTCTGCGCGCCCGACAGAAATCACGAGCGTGGCTTCAGCTACATTTGTCGTGATGGCACCACACGACGTTGGATGTGTCATGGCTTCCTGGCTTGCAAGGATTCCGGCGAGAGATTGTCCCATGCTGTGGGCTGTGCTTTTGCCGTGTGTCTTGAGCGAAAACAGCGCAGGGATAAGGAATGTGGCGTCACAATGACCTTTGACACAAAGAACTCGACCTTTACGCGCACGGGATCGTTCAGGCAGCAGACGCTAACCGAACGAATGGCTATTTCCACCGTGGGCAGCAACGAGCGTTGTGTCGATGGTCCAGCGCTGTCCGGACCTCCGGCTGCAACGGTGAAGCCGTTCAATCCGTTTGCCATCGAGAGACCGCATGCCACGCCCAATATGCTGGAGAGGCAGAGCTCCTTTCGGCTGAGCACCATTGGCAGCCAGTCACCGTTCAAACGCCAGATGTCACTTCGAGTTAATGATCTTCCGTCCAATGCGGATCGGCAGAAGGCTTTCCTTGCCGCTGCTGCCGGCAATCCGAATCCACATTCGTTGCACACTCCACTGCGGAGTGTGTCGCCCATTGCGGAGGTGTCGCCCGCCAAGTCAGGAAACGAGGCGGCTATCATGGCCGCCGATACAGTTAGTCAGTTGTGCCAGGAGCTCAGCCAGGGTCTGTCATTGCTCAGCCAGACGGATACGTTGCTGGCTGCCGGCGATGATCTGAATTTCAACAACAACCGCAGCGTCAATCAGAATATCATTGCCGCCGAGAAACAACAGCAGGTAATCTCGTACAGCGCCAGTGGAAGTGGCAGTGGCAGTGGAAGTGGCACGCCCACCGCCCAAGTGACGCCTCGTGTGGCATCCTTGCAATCGCCTACACGTTCCGAACCAGCTGTCGATGCTTCCGAGCTGCCCAATGCCGATCAATGGTTGGGTCAAGTGGTGCGTAGCACTTCACCCGCTGCACCACCCAAGAGACCAAGCTATTTGGCCAACGTGGGGCGTGCTCAGACCATGGCAGCGAATGCCACATCAGGTGGAACTGATCCTGATCCCTTCGATGCCGAGTGGGCGGCCAATGTGGCAGCGGCTAAGAAAATGTCTCCAGATTTGCCTGGTACCGGAACCGGAACTGGAAATAGCAACAGGCACAGCACGAATCCATTTATCTCACCGCCCAAGGCGCCAGCGCAAACATTCCAGGTGCAACTGTAGGCTGACTCAGGGGGGGAATGGGACAAAGGGGCGGTCCAAAGTGTGGTTCACTTGAAAAACGTAACTTAGTGTAATGGGGCAGCCAGCGCAGAGATCGATAGATAGATTAAAGATACATATATACATATACTAAATATAGAAAAACAGATTCCGGATACTTAACGCAAACATAAAGTGTTGAATAATATACATAATATATGTAATACAATGATAAAGCATAAACAAAGAAGTATATAGGCGGTATTTACCGTTACGCTACGCATAAAGTACAGTTAACTATGCATATAAGCAAAACATACACATTCTAAGCATTAATATAGGACTTGCACTG
Source organism: Drosophila testacea (assembly GCA_035043265.1). Classification (NCBI taxonomy): domain Eukaryota; kingdom Metazoa; phylum Arthropoda; class Insecta; order Diptera; family Drosophilidae; genus Drosophila; species Drosophila testacea. The sequence continues at coordinate 615,065 of JAWNND010000661.1, forward strand.
CTTACACACACTCGAAAACACTGTTCACACTGCTTGCCAAATCCAATAAGCAGTTAACGTACAATCTGTATAAACTGCTTGCCAATTCCAATAAGCAGCACGCCAAATTTGACCAAGCTACCAAGTTACCCGCCAGATCACCTTTAGCAACAACAACAACAACAGCAACAACCTACTGCTGCAACAACAACGAGTGCACTTGTACTTTACAGTATCTAATATAAGTATGCACATGCCTACCATATGATTTGGACACCTATCTTTACCTACTTAGATACTATGTACATACCATTATATTATTATATATTTGGATGCAGACTTCCACAACTTGTTGATCAATACCATACTAAATACTTATCCGTATGTTGATATACTTATATATATATGTTCGTATATATGTACCTACCCTACCTATAATGCTATATCATAAAATAATAATATTTGATGTCTAGGACCAATTTTTGTCTGTCACTTTTTGATTTATGTCGATTTGATTAATTTAACTTAATTTTAAATTTGTACAAAATGTATTATACTTAAATTATAATCATAATTTAACGAAAATAAACTTCAAGTTAATTCAAAAACAATTTCAATTAATTATGTTAAATAAATCAATGCAAATTATAGTATATATAAAACAAATACTTATATATATTAATAAATAATATGCTTAAAATGGAATACATTCATATATTTAGTTTTACACAAATATAATTTGGTTGTTTTCTTACTTCTTTGTAGAGAATATTATAACTTCGATATGATACTATATCTTTCATCTTTCTGTGGTTCACAAACCAAGGCAAATTTGAAATTCCTTGAGCAAGCAATCTTGATATTTCAATTGTTTGTCTATAAAAAACTGGGTTTTTAAAGAATATTTAATGAGTATTGAAGAATATTATCATAGATGCAACACATATACGTATAAACTACACATATAACTAAAGGAAAACATTTCTAGATAGCATCATTATAACAATTTAAACTTAAGATTGATCATCTACCACTCAATTCGTTAACTTCAAGTCTGCAATTAAAAAATTTCTAAGGCTGAGAGCACAACAGATTAGACAAAACGTTTTTAACAAAGAAATCCAAAAAGGTTGGAGCAGTGGTGCCAACGCACACCATTCGGAAAGAAAGCACGTTTTGTTCCTATGTTATGGCTAATTCATTAAACAACTTTATATCTGACCCGCTGTGTACTTAGCCTTACATTCCATTTTATTCCTACCGTTTCTTTTATTGTTCTACCAAAATGATATTAACACAAACATACATATAGTTATTATACACATATAGAAATATTGAATATCCCATACTTGGTACCTAAGAATTAGCGCAATTTTAGCCGGATTAACATAAGTTCTGTGTTTAGTTTAGCAATATTGTAAAAAATATAAAATTCCAAACAAATCTTTCGTGTTCACAAAATAATATCTTGAAAGAGAAAAGAAAAATAAATCTTAAAAATGATATAAAGAAAATATTGCAAAAAATATATTATTTGTCAAATAAGAAATGAGTCCGGAAAAATAATTTAATATTATTACAATATTTGTGTTTCTTTTTTAAATACGATATGAATATATAAATGTACTCAATGGACCACTTTTAAAAGCTAATCAATATTATTATATACGTGGCCATTTTTTCCTAGGGCAGCTCGACGCTGTCTATTCAACTCTCTATATGTATGTTTATATATCTCCTTTCTTATAAGTTATTATTCCTAATTTGCAATTAAAAAGGCTATTTTTCATCTCTTATCTTTTTATACACTGAAATTTTCTATGTATTTACATGAGCACTTTTAAAGATATACTTATACATACTATATACATATATGATATGATATGATATGAAAAATAAAAATCAAATTGCTTAGGCTCGTAGCATTTTTGCGACGATATAATCTATACATGACGATATGAAAAGTTAAAAAAATATTTACATTGGAAAGGATAATTGCATTTTAAATGCAAAAATAAATTATAAATTAAAAATGTTATTTTCTACACAAAAAGCAAATCATACAGAAAAAATATGCATATCGTTTCGTTTGACGTTTAGTAAAATTTAAATAGTGGATCAAGTTATTGCAAAAATGTACATTTATTATCAATATGATGGATGGAAAGGCAAAGACAAATATTGTTGTGGAATTCATTATGCCAATACCTGAGCATAAAATATTTGTGAAATATGTAGCATTAATTTGAGCGTTAAATAAATTAAATTGAGCCAACATTAACCAGTTCCCCTTAAGTGTTTGAATATTTTCAGCCGTTACATACTGAAACTGCACTGCTTGCTGCTAGATTTTATATTGCTTTTCTTCATTGGATGCGTTTGCTCCAATTGGGAAATTGAGGCGACGCACGTTATTTGTCATGTGCAACTTGTTGGTGAGGGGGAGGGAAAATTTGACATACATTTTTGAATTGTGCTATATCTATTTTTTTTTGGTTTTACATTATTATTTTGCCATTGTTACAATTTTTAAAATCCACATTTCTCCTGATTGTTATTGGTCAATTGATTCCCACAGTTCAGAGATGTCCTCCATAGGGCGAAGTCCCGCTTGTGAATACATCCGTACTCACCATCCACAGCAATAAGAGCATTGCAAATATGCTGGAGTACAGGGAGAAATACACATCTCAACACAGCAGGGTTTGCAATAAGGACCCCACATGGAGGTCCACAGGATGGGCAACAACCAGCCGGTCCACAGCACATTTTCTAAGAAAAAAGTATATTGTTTTTAAATGCAATTTTTAAAAGAACTTTTCGTAAACGTACTATATAAAATGTTTTAGTAGTTTATAGAGAAAATTGTTGTTTCCAACAATTTAAAAATTTGCAGACAAAATTTGGAAAAATGAGAACAAAATAATAATGTAAAGTTTTTTAACAGTGTTCACTACACAAAGTTTGAACTAATAATAATAATCCCTACAGATCAGCCCTAGGCTTGCCGGTGAAAGATTTCATGGCCTACTTCACTAAAATATTTTTACTGGGAGAGTTTTAAAATCAATGAATGATAGTCTAACTTGTCATTTTAAGGAATAACCTGATTTACTTCTGCATACATACATATGTAGTTATTAATAAAAATAATACACTAAAGCTTCTTTCCTGTGTAATTTAATTTGACTGCACCAATAGATGATTATCAAAGTCGCTGTCAGGCCTGTAAGCTGAACAAAGAATGTCTCACAATCCTTTACAGCGGGAAATGGATAATAATCTTTTCTAATCTTTTTATTTTTTACAATTTTTAAAATATTTTATATAAATTATAATTTATCTGCGATTATTTAATGTACTTCACGAATTGTAGGAGCCTATGGCGATTATAGATAACTTATGAATAAATTTAGCGTTCAATTATGCGAAGCTTGCGTAACTCCATGATGATTTCAAGGGCGAATCTGTATTCCAGTGATAAAACAATATAATTTGACGGTTTGTCGCATCCCACTGTCAATGTAATGTTTTATCCATTTAGTGAAATCCTTTAGCTTCATGTTGAATGGGATTTGAGTGCTGTTCGAAAAGAGAAGACTAATAAAATTAACATTAACTATTGATATCTATGCAAAGACAAAACTAACCAAACTCCGTAATGACTCCTGACAGTGATATAATTTTATGTTGTAGAGGTAGAAATGTATTAAAAGGCACAGCCTACTGAGCTATTATAAAACTCGAAACACTGAATAAATATTTGAGTTTATACACCGTTTGCATGCGGACTCCAGTTCCTGTAGTCCATCTGGGTAGCTGCATCGTATTCCTGAATCAGGCAGTCAACCGTGTCACGTGCAAAATCCAGCTCGTTAAGATCATCCTGGAACATGGGTTCACGTCTAAACTGATCCAAGAAAGCATTCCGCTTCTTTAGCTTGTCGTACTGGGCCAAGGCACGATTGAAGAGTGCACTAATCCCAGTGTTATTGGCCATCATCAGACCAGACACCTTGTGTGAAGACTGCACATAAGGAGAATTACGGGACAGAGATACCTGAATGCTTGCCGGACCCCAGGGTATAAACTGAGCCAGCTTTCGCTCCCTTATGCGCTGAAGCGACTTATGCACCTGGGTAGGATCCACCTCGCCTTGTATTATATTCAGTATGGATATATAACAATGTCGCTTGTCGGCTGTTGAAGAGACCATCATATTCTTGGGCTGCAACAGGCGTCGCATCACGTCCAAGACTGTTGTCTTGCGCACACTAATCTTCGTCTAGAAAAGTACATTGTTGAAGAGGATAATAAGACAAACATTGATCTATATACTCACCTCGTGATCTGTTATTAAAGGAGTGTAGCCTGTCATTAGAAAGTGTAGTTGTGGTGTGGGAATCAACGGTGCCATCAGTCCAATCAGATTGTTGTTCATATAAGAAGGATACCGCAAAGTACTTGTGCTTACACTCATGATGGTCGACACCAGATTGTTGATCTGGGTAAATGTTGGAGTTTGAATATGAAGACGCTCAGTAGCAATGCGATTCAAGGCTGTGTTGTCCAATACGACGACGCTGTCCGCACACTTGGTCAGTCTTTTTAGGGTCAGAATCGAATTATAGGGCTGCACAACAACATCACTAATCTCGTCCTGATTGGGAAACACGCTGTACGTTTGTATAAGTTTCTTGGGAAAGCGATCTGACAAGCGTTCAAGCAGATAGGACCCCATTCCAGAGCCAGTGCCTCCAGCTATGGAATGACAGAGCACAAAACCTTCAAGGGAATCACTGCCATCGGCCTCACGATCAATTATATCAAACACCTCCTCTTGCACCTTTTCACCCTGACTGAAGCCAGAGGCCCAGTTGTTGCCAGCACCACCTCCATGCTTAGACAAGTAGACATTCTCTGGATTATAGAGCTGAAAATTAAAGGAGTCTCTATATTACATATAGTTTCTATATTTCCACGACAGCACATTCACCGAATGTTCAGTTCAGCCTGTACAAAACCCATAAGGAACGAATGATCAGTTGCCAAGACAAAATCAAACGTGATCGAATGTGGCAAATGTTTGTGCTCGTGGAAAGTCCCTGAAACTTACCTTGGCATACGGTGAACTCATAATATTGTGTATAACGCGAGGCTCCAAATCGATTAGAACAGCACGTGGAATATAATGATTATCATCTGCCTGATAGAAGAACACATCCTTGCGATCGTGTCCATCGGCTGCAAAGTCTTCCAGAACGCCTTCAGGTGAAATGCCATGCTCCAGGCACAGGCGCTTCCAAAACTCGAAGCCAACTAGAAGAATTGTTAGCTATAATATTGATAGGACATTAAAATAGGTTTATTTATTTACTCTGATTGCCACATTGACCTAATTGTAGAGTAATTATTTCACTTGGCATCTTTTTGTGAATTGTCTTGCTGGAATATGTGAATCAGTGATGTCAGCTTATCGACATAAAAACAGGACAAACCGATCAGAAAAAAGGATAGAAGTTAAAACATGAAAGAATATATGACAAATTGTTGAAAAATTGAAAATATTTTATTAAAATGCAGCATTAGTTAGCCTGCATATCATTCGTTTACAAATTATGCATTTCTATTTTGTGTATTTAGTATTCTGTGTGTTTTTTGAGACCAGATGTACAGGCGCTCAATTATCATAAAATGTACATAGCTGGATAAGCGAATGGGGAAAAAAGACAGCCAAAAAAGTTGCCCCGAAAAAAAGCTGATTTGGCAACATTGTTGTTAATATAACGGTGCTTTGCGGCATTTTTAAAAACATATGTTTGTATGTGTTTTCGCTATTACTTATGTGGTCACACCGCACTGTTAGGAATACTTATCAAAGTATGTGGATATTGAATAAAGTACAAAAATAGTCTATAGAGCTAATTGCAAACTGACTGACTTTACTAAAGAGAACATATGCATGCAAAACTTAGATTTAAAATTTGTGGTTTAGCTATTAGCTTAAAAATCGAAACGATAGCAATCGATAAGCGAATACAATTTCATTCGATACATTGTAACGTTGCGATAAAATAAAGTAGTATTTTAACAGCTGTTTGGCGCTTTGCCTTGTGCATTTATTGATTTATCGAGCGCCTTTGATAATTTTGCAATGCAGCAACGGCAACTTTGTTTTTAAATTAGATAAATTAAAAGAAACATGCTGCGTCAGGAGAACTTGGCTGCTAATTTCTGTGGACTGCTCGCCGCACAGGGCTATAAAGGTAAGTGCTCACCCACAAGAGCAATTAACTAAATTAAACAACTATTTTTTTGTCTGGTACAGAAAAGGCCAACGAATGGAGGATTTTGGGGCAGGAACAGGACGGTTCACTGTTGACATCTTGGATATTTGAGTTTTTGGATGGGACTGATAAGAGAGAGACCTGCATTGGACACTTTCATGCAACCAAAAAGCAGCTGCGTGTACTATGGACACTTTCAGGTTGCGTGGAAATAATTCAGGCGAGCATCAACAGTAGCATTACTTTGCTATCATATGTGACCAAGACACAGCAGCGTTATGAGGCTTTTATTGTAGAGGTGCGAAGCACCGAAGGAGGCACTCCCACTCCCCTCAATGAAGAGCCTTCTCCTCGTCAGATAATGACACAGTTTTTGTGGCGTGTGGAGAGTGCAACACGCACCTGCTGGCAGGATAAGTTATTGGTGCTCACACACGAGGATTGTAAGTCGATATAGAATGAACAAGTATCATTTCATATATATGGTCTCTTTGTAGCAATCAAGCAGTACAGCTGCACTGTTAAACAGAGCTCGACGACGTCACAAACGGGCAGTGCAGAAGGCAGTGCCTGGCACTTGGATACGAGTATTTTAACGCACGAGACGCTGGCGAGGAATTTCAGCTGGGCACAATGGGATTCGGAGTGTCAGGCACTTTACTATATACATCTAAAGCCCAAGGCGGTGAGCCTCAGTTTGCTGGACGAACGGGAACAGACTGGAGAGCAGACAGCTCCAACTCTCTCACCCACTTTGTCTGCATTTCAGTTTAACGAAAAGCAGCCCACGGAAACGGTGGTCAGTAGAAGCATATAAATCTCTATTAAATCTCCCATTAAAATGTGCCTTTGTTACAGCTCAATATTCCCCTCAACCTGCCCAAGTTGCCCACCAATAACACAGAGGAATCGCCCAGCTACGACGATGATGCAGTGCCTCTGCGTGTCCACGACAGTTCCTTGAATCTAATCATTTTAGCCGACAGCTCGGGCATGTTCTTTGTGTGTCATTATTATCTGTATCAACCAATGCAACCGCAGCTTGCGCATGAATCCTCGAAGCAGCAGCAGGATGTGCATTTTGCCTACTCCGTATCGTTGTTGCATCACGGTTGTGTGGTGCACTGCGTCATGCCAGGTGTTCCCTGGCAAAAGGCACGCTTGCTACGTCCCACATTTGCCATGCAGGGATCACATCATTTACTTGTGTCATCGGCTTTCTTTGTGCATCTGTTGGACGTGGGATTGCAACATGAGCCCACATGCCACATTGTGTGTCCAGCTGTCAACAATCGCAGTCCCGACGTCAAACACCTCGTTCCGTTACGTAAATGGGGAGCATTGGCTTATGATGTTGCCACCTTGGATCTGGTGTCGCTAAATGTGCCAAGAGCTCATCTAATCGAAACTTTTCGCAATGACAACTCACTGGATAATCGCATCAGCATTATACATTACTTCTTGATACATTCCTCGGACATGGATGTGCTCGCCGAGCTGTTGAGCAGCATTCTGGAGCGTCCTCTATCTCTAGACACAGTGGCATTGCTAAAAGAGGCACTCATCGCTGGCAGTTATGCTGCCGCTGTAAGAGGATTACCCGAGGAAGCAAAGCCTTTGTTACGCCTGCTTCCGCTGACCACCGCAGTTGCCACTCGACCCATTCAGGCACGCGTAGCAGACATCAACGTGGGTCTCTCTCACGAATCACTGCACAATACGAGCATGATGTTGTTGTCACCTCAGCAACGACTCTCGCCGTATCGCACCGATATCTGGACACGATTGTGGGAGCTGCTCAATGAGTCTGCCAAGCAGGAGCAACCACGTTTCACAGCCGAGCAGGTGACGGAGAAACTTATCTTCAGCTTGGCCTGCTATCAGCCAGAGGCATTGTCTCCCTGCACCACACCCATGACACCGGATACGGGTAGCGGTGGTTTCGGAGATTACAGCAGCGGCAGCGCCTTTCCCTTTAGCAACGAGGTGTTGCCTTTTATAGAGCAGGAAGGTTGCACGGCCAGCAAGCAGGAGCATGTCATCTCTGTGGTGTGTAGAACTTTCCTTTTTTACTATTAAACTATTTCAACAATAAGCGGACCAATTTCAGGAACCCTTGAACTCCTGAAATTTACTAGGCTCATTATCCACCTTTCTTTCTATATGTTTATACTATCCTTTCCCAGTATCTGCGTGAGCTGAGCGTGCATCTGGTTAAGCATTCATCTAAGCCCCACTCTGGATTCCGTTGGCTTAAGGAGACCTTCTTTGAGCGCTCTCAGGCTCCTGCTCATGTGCATGCAGTTGCCTCTCAGTTTGTCTCCGCTCAGCTGGAGTTGTCACGTGCTCTATGTTCGCTTGTTTGCCGAGCTGCCGGCTTGGATGCGCGTCTAGAAACGCTGCGTGGCTTTCAACTGATGTGTGTTACAGTCGCATATAATAATTATACAACATTTATATTAATTCTGCTTAATTTTTAGTGATCAGATGTCCAGCAATCAACAGCATTCGCTGTTTCTCATACTAGAACGCTATTGCTTGGCTGTGGAAACTATTGCTTTTCCATTGCCTGAAGGCTTTTCATCCTTCTTCACTTATTTAGGCTATCGTGCCTTGGATTATGACATGTTTCTGCAGTACGTGGAGAATCATGTGTTTGAGCTGCAAGTGGATGTCATGAAGAGCATTGTCTATGGTGTGTTGTTAACTTTAAATCCTATTCAGCTGCATTTTTGTTAATTGTTTATCTCTTGTAGATATTGAGGATTCCCCTCTGGGCACAGAGCGAAAACTCTCATTGCTTTCAGCCTTGCCAAAGCAGCGTGCTCAACGTTTGCTCAAGTGCTGGCAACATCCAGATAGCCTGATGATACGAGGAAGGGAACACGCTGCCAATATATTGTCGGGTCAGCATCAGGAGCCGCCTCAAAGACGCGGTTCTGGCAACGTTTCACAATCCCGAATGCATGCGAGAAGCGGTAAGAATGAGAAGAGGGCTTCAGAACTTAATTTTCATTTCATTTAACACAACTTTTTATTTGCACTTTGTCATCGAAGCACTTGGTAAACCCACAACGCTCGTTTGTCACTCGTTGCTTTTGGTTTTTCTGCTTTTCATTTTAACCACAGCAGCTTTAAGCATTTTACGCGTTGTTTGTATGCAGCGATCATCCTCTTGGTGATCAGGATTCCGATCTGATCTCAAACCCCTTATCCGATCATTTGGTTGGTAAGCTGCGCTTTTGTGTTTGTCTCTTGCCCGTTCTTGTGTCATATTTCATCTAGAGTTGCAGTTATTGTTTATTGTTTTATTTAAATACCTATTTTCCCACTTTAACTGCTTTATTTTCTGTGTTTTTTAGATCTCACAGCGGAAACTTTATCCCCTCTAAACTCCTTTTTGGATTTGCTAACGGCCAAAGCGAGCCTAAACGAATTGGACTACAATTTGTTAATTGAAACAACTCTTAGTTCCATGGAGCTACTGAATGTCAACGAGTAGTCTAATTAACTAACTTAATCAATTAATGTGTTTAAAACATTTTTCTATGTCTGTGGCCAGTGGAATTGTATTATTTATTATGTGTAGTTCAAACGTATGTGTCAAATGTCCAAAACATAATCAAACAAGTATTTATAAATGTCATGAGACTAACTAACCCTAATTATATAAAATACTAATGTACATGGCTTAACCAACCATTAAGAGAGTTATCCTCTCCTTATGTGATATGTTTTCATATACATACATACTTCTTGAATGTATATATTTCATCAATTTCTTTAGTCTCTGTGTCTGGTACCAAAGTGCAGCTATTTGTATTCAGTATGCTATATTAAATATGATATTTAAAGACATTAGAATGTTAAATACACTCGTTTATATTGCGGGGGCTACTAATTGGTATGTATTTAAGAGTTATAGGGCTAATCCTAGTTAGAGGCAGTGTAGCCAATTCAGCTCTTTTCCAGTCAAATCTTGCTCTTTTCAAAGTCCAATTGCGGAGAAGTAACCGTCAAACAGTAACCGTCAAAGCGTTCGTTGACAACTTATTGGCAGACACAGACACACACATACAGCAAGCAGTCGCTAACGCAAACAACACCAATACCACGACAAAATTGTAGTTCTAAAAAAGAGGCGCTAGCAAACAGGAGGTGGTGCCAAAATTGGACACACCTGACAGCCCTGGTCCCTGTTTCTCCGCCAGGTGGCGTCACTTTCAGTTTCACTTTCGAGTGGATTTCAAAAACGAATGGACGAAAAATTTTCCCACTCGAAAGCGGTGGTGCGAACGGGCCGGATTGAAAATTTACATGAATTTTCTGTGAATTTTTCTAAGCTTTTCAGGAAAAGCGCACACTTAGCAAAAGCCTACGAGCGAAACTTGGCCCCCAGTGGAGCTAAAAAATCGGGTTATATTTTAAAAGAAGCGAAATAATTTTGTCTAACTTCGAATTCTAAAATTTAGTTGAAAAAAATCTTTTTCTTGGTTAAAAATAAATTTTAGTTTAGTAGTAATTTTTCAATTTTAACAACTGTTATACTGTCCAAAGTGCATTAAAATATCGATAGATGGCGCAGCTGCAGCAGCAATGACATTAACAGTTAGCTAACAGTGGCTTAACATTTAATGTATTTCATTTAATTGATAGTGACTTATAATAACAACAAATATATAAAAATATTATTTATGTATACAGAAAGTTGCGATAGTTAAACAAAGTTTTTTAAGAAGTATTAACAGTGGTGCAACCGTAGCTTAACAGTCCAGTAACAGACTGTTTAACATTCAAAAACAGCTGTGAAACTGACTCGCCGTTCTTACAGTCCACAGTCCACAACAGCAACAGTCGGTGTGGATGTAATGCCATGTTAACATTAACATAACAGCGAATGCTCTTAACAGGGGGCTGTAAAAAAGTATCTTTGAGATACTTTTGCATTAGCATTGTTTTGTTTATCCAGTTGACAGTTTGTGGAAAATCGTCACGGTGCGCGCATCAACGAAAATTCGTTGCGGAAAAATCCAAGAAAAAAAGCCCAACGGGAAAAATTTGTCTTGGTGTCTGGGTGCTTGGTGCTTGGGCTCTCTTTAGATTGAGCTATAGATTTACTAAGTGCAGCGTAACGTAATAGCTCCAATTGGAATATGCGTGTCTGAATCTTTCGAGGCAAAGTGCCAAATGCACTGTGAATTAATTCAAAGCAAAATGCGCGCCATTTGATTAAATTTCAAAATTTGTATCTCAAAGTGTATTATTTGCCAGTGTCAAAAAAATAAGAAGCAAATAGAAAAACAATTAACAAAGCAATTATTAATTATTTAAACAATAAATTAAACAAGTGCTAGATAAAAAGATACGACAATGGAGAAGAACTTTAAAGGCATCTTCACAATCGGATTATTTCTGGCGCTTCTCGGCAGCGGACAGACACATTTGAATATATTTCTGAATTTGCACGAGGTGCTAAGGCTAATCGGTGAGTTGCCCATCCATACACACACACACCCCCTACGCACACACACATTTTACACAATGGGTTTATAAATTACATATTTGAATAATGAATCAATATCAATTAGTTGCCATCATTAGGCTGCTTTTTTGTTCAAAGCGAGATTAAAGCTAAACGAAATTTGATTTGAATTTAAAACGTGCCTTTTTTTGTTATGACAAATTAAAGAGCCACAAGTTGAATTTAATAATATCAGTGTAAAACTGCCTAGTTTAGTTTGTGTGTTATTAATCTACAAGTTGTAAATTAATAATTGATAGTGATTATCCTTGCTGATGGCAATTACGGAAATTATCTTTTCTCTGAGGTTGACGTATCTCTTGGCTGCCTTGAGGTGATTAGCTGGCTTAACTACTCTTAGCTTTGGTAATAAGTTTATGTAGCATTCATTTCAAGTACTTATTTACTAAGCCATTTCTGTGGCTATTTGAATAATATCCTTGTAACCTTAGGAAGCAAAACTAAAGACATTTTATTAAGATGTTTATATAAATAATTTATTATCTTTAATTTGTGTTTGTTGTTGTTTTATTTAATTATTTCAAATATACACATACTATTGTTAACAATTTTGTGTGACTACTGTATTCTGGACGTATCTCTTGACTCTTATCGAGCATCTTGATGACAACGGGATTATTCTGCTTTTCCAACCTGGTACAGTGAACTCTTTGTCAATAAGTACTTAATGGTTTCTTTAGAAGATCAAGAACTTATTATTTTGAGCAGTTAACTGATTGTAAAGAATTGCACTGAAAATGTATAGTTCATTTTAAATACATTAAAATTCAATTTATTTTGTTATTTGTTTTGCATTTCTATAATACTATTATAATTTCTATTTAAATAAACTAAATAGTAAATAAATTGTCGCGAATTTTGCTTGTTCGTTTTTAATGTGTGTTTTCTTTTGTTAGTCATGGTTTTAATTTTAAATACCATTTTATTCAATTGAATGGAATTATAGCTCATTATTAGAAGATTTTTATTTATCGTGATAGGTTTTTGTCATGATAATATGTTGAAATTATTTTATTTTAATTTTATTATTGAAATAAAATGTTTTCATAGTAGCCATAGGAGCCAACTTTAATAAATATCATATAATTTTCTTCAACTTATAAGTTGTAATTTATTATTTAATTTAATACTTGCCTTTATACATAAATCATTTTATACTTTTCATTAGGCTATTTATCTGCCCCAAATGTGAACCCATATCAGCCTTAAAAAGCTCGTCCCCAAACCATAAAAAAACCAAAGTGTTTTACGAGGTGCTGCCAAAAAAGAAAAAAGTATTAAAAAAACCCTTTGCTCTTGTCGCTGTTTTTGTAGTTGTATTGTGATGGTAGGGAAGAGGAAGGGGTAGAAAATGTATAAAAAATAAATCTATGTCGAATATCATAAAACACATGCAAAGTGCTTGCCACTGTTGGCTGCAACGTTGAAGTGTTTGCCCAGAACGTGGCAGATACGGAAAAATTATCAGAAATTATGTTGTAAAATTTACAACTCTCAACGAATGGTGAAGCGGTTGCCTGTTCAAATACTCTATGTGATTGATGGGCACTGGGAGCGATGTGGAGGGTGGAGGAGGAGTTGGAAGTGGTGTTGTATTCGAAGGGGGGTTTCAAATCGCGTCACTTGTGAATAACTGAGTCAATATTTGGACTAGTTTGACTGCTAATCAGGCGCTTATCTGCCAGCTATCGATGCCAGTATTCGTTGTAATTCATGTTTAGGTTTTTGTTTATGTTTATGTTTCAGTTTGTATTTTGTTTTTGGTGTGGCACCTCGTCGTCGGCTTATCGGAGCGCCGGACTATCTATCAATCAGAGTTGCAGTGTAGAGTCTGCCACATACTATACAGGGTGATCCATCAAATGTCTATGGAAATTTATTAGTTGTGTCAGCCGCGTGTCAAACAATATCAAAGTTAAAGCCATTAATCGGTTCGGCTTGGTTCTCTGTGCCTGTTTCCATTGTCGTGGTCTAACTCTACCAATTTGCGTTGCAATTGCAACTTGCCCCAATGATGAGTGGATGGTTTCCCTCTCCAATTATCCAGCGTTGACAGCAGGTTGCATGCCTGACCTACTTTTGGCTACCTTTTCGGGCACCTCTCGCTCTCTCTTGTTGTAGTAGGTGTCATTTTTTAGCGGTTTGTTCAAAAGGTTGACTCCAACCTCTCTTTCTCTGTGTATTTGACCTGTCTTTGTGTGCATGCGTGTACATCAATTAAATTGTCAGGCCACAGAAAAAAGAAAAAAAAATAAAGGGACAAGAGACAAGAGACAACATTGCTGCAGCTCTGACATTTGCCGCTCGTTAGGTTACTCTACTGGAAAGAGAGGGGTGAAAGGGTGAGGAGGGACAGACCCTAGTTGGGTGAAGTGGGCCAAAGGACGCTCCAAATTGCACTACTGGCCAAAAGATTGTATACATATAAACCATGTCAGGGACTGACATACAGCTCGTTAGCGGAATGAGCGTTACGTAGAAATCGTTAATGGGTTTCCAGTCAAAATGAGGTTCGGAAAAGTAGAGCGTGTAGTTGAAGTTTAGAATAGAGATAGAAACAGTGGCAAGTATTACACAAGAAGATCTGTTTATTTTAATATTGAAAACTGATAAGTCTGTTAGTGAGTTGATAATTAGATACATATTAAAATATGGTAAGGTTGACAAATGACTAAATATACGTAAAATAAAGTACTGGCTACTGGTACAGAAATAATTGACGCTCTCTACTATAAGCTACAATCAAAGTAATAAAACCAACTTCAAAGTCCCTAAAATGTCAGTTTAAGATATTTTAAAAATAAACAATAAGTTACTCAAGTAAAAAAGAAAAGGAAGTAAAGCAAAGCAAAATGGGAGGGAAAGTGGTACAAGCTAGCTACAAGACAGATATTTAATAGATACAAATAAAATATACTGAAATAAGGGAAAAAGCAAAGCTAAGCATCACTTTTGACAGCACTCAAACATTATTATAGTAGGGCTCAGTAAACTACAGAACACTTGATAACCTGGCACTTACTTAACTTATAGTTAAGCTGTTTGTTAAATGACAGACAGAAACAGCTAGTTAACCTACTCGTAAGCTCGAGAGGTGGCTGTTTAGTATGACTTTTGGCCATATTATTATTATTAACCATAACTTCTATTTTACTTAATTTGTACAATTCATATTGTAAGTACATTAAATACCACTACTTAAAATATGCATGGCATACTTATCTATTAAATATCAGATAGCTACAGTTAAATTGCTGCTGCACAACTGACTTTTAACTTTAACATGAAGATGAAAAAGCATTAGGAACATAAGTTATTAGGACTAAGCCAGTCCCCATCTTCTTTTCCCCATCTCCTCACAATGGGTCACTTAATATCCTTACTGAGTGCTGAGTCCTGCTGATTACGTTGATTCTTGAACACGTTCGATATGACAATAATGCCTCGTCATGCTTGATGGGTATCAACTAACGGTAATCTTAACCCATCTCAACCCGACTTGGGAATGAGAGGAGGGAGGACATTTGAGCGATTGACACTTTCAACTAGGCTGCAACAATGGGGATCTTCTGAAAGACTCTACAAGATTTATGCCACAAAATGTTGCCAACTCACGTTTGGCTAATAAAACGGCAACATTTGGCTAAAAATACACGCAGCAGATATTTTGCCAAGTAATGTGAACTCAATTAGTGAAAAGCGACAACAACAACGGGATTGAAATAATAATAATAATAAGAGAAAATCCTTTTAAGCACAATTGCAGGCAAAATCTTTGCGAGAAAATGCGCAATGTGCGTGCCGAATTTTTGGTTGAGACGACTTTGCCACACGGAATAATTAATAAATAGAAGAGGGGGATTGTGGCAAGTGGCAAGGGGAAAATCTGTAGAATTGCAGTGGAAATTGTAGGCATTAAGAGGCGCCGTGTGGCATGCTAAAGCGCAACGCGTGTTGCTGTTGCCAAGTTGTTGCCGGGTTGACAACATTATAAACAACTCCATGCAGCATGTTGTTGCCATGTCTGTAGCTGCCACATTGGGCTTGGATTCAAGTTTTGGGGGCACAGTGCGTAATTGGCAAATGAATGAGACGACGACGACGACGATGGCGACGAGACGATGACATAGACACAACGAGTTGACGATGACGTGGCAGAAGAGTAGGCAGAAGAAGAAAAGGCAACATGTAGCTTGTAGCATGCAGCATGAAGCGAAATCTCAGTTGCATTTCAATGCGCTTAATTACGAGGGTGGTTCGACGAGGTTGACTGAATGGCAACAGACCAGGCGCTTGGCAGCTGTGTCTCCCCTTTCTCTCTTTAAAACTGTTTGTAGCTGCCACTTATCCGTGGCTGACACACGTGTCAACGTCAGCATTGCTTGCAACATTCACTGAGAAAAAAAGATATCCACCTACTACCTACCACCTACTACCTACTACTACCTCTCTTTATTCCCGCTTTAGTCCCGTGCTGTGTTGCAAGTCATTGGCCCTTCATTGCATAAACAGTTTACACTTCAGCAAACGGTCATGGATTGACAGCCACGCCCACCTATGTATGTAACCATACATCAGTGACAACAATTGACGCCCACTTGCGCTTAATTAAATCACTAAATGCTTTGCGGATGTTGTTTTTTGTTGTTGCTCTTGTTGCTTGTGGCGTGTGACAAAAACACAACAATAACAACACGCTTGCATAAATAACAAATGTATGTAATAACCATAATTTTACCTGGATCACATTGTTGATCTAACTATTAAAGCGAAAGTTCTAATTAAGTCACAAATTTATTGAGCTAAACTAACAAATTAATTGAGTGGAAATTGGGAAAGTTTTTGCTTCAAAATATGAAAGGTTATTAAACTTTTTTAAAGTTTACTTATTATTACAAACCATATGAAAATAGTCAGCATGTGGCATCAAATTGAGAGTGGACTTTAATGTATTTTTAAAGTTAAGAAAATCATACAATATATTTATCGGAAAATGTTTCAAAAAGAAAAATGTTTTATGGAGAAAAATTTCATTCTTTCCACTTGTTTATTTTTTGGATAAAAATTATTAGTAGACTCTATGAAAGTATTTTTATTTATTGATATCACACAATAACAACAAAAATTATTAAAATGTAATGTAAAATGTTTCATAACAAAATCATAGTTTAATTTAAAACTTGTAGTTATATTTTTAATTTTTTAACAGTCTAACTAATATTATTCTTATAGAAAATTAACACTATTTTTCTGATAACATGTTGTTGAGTTTGAATAAGTGCTTGTAACATTACCAAGAATAATAAATAGCATTGAAATAAATGCCAAATATGGTTTAATAAAACATTTGAATCACCATATAAATTTAATGAGTTTTATAATAAATGGGCAATTCCAAGATTGCAAACGAAACATTTCTGTGAAATTCCATAAATAATAATAAATTTAAATTCAAATATGAAATTGCTGTCAGTTGATAATGTTCATTTATTACTACTACTTATATTAAAAAAACAAATGTATAAGTTAAGAATTGTATTTACATATAAAAGGAAAATTAAATATATACATTTTTTATCATTTATCCGAAAATTTAAGCACATAGCATATTTCACATAGTCATAGAATGAATGAATGGGTTTCAACACGCACTCATACTGAAACAATTCTATTCGTATTCGAATTCGTATGCAGATACTGACCCAAGCGGCTAAAGAACTGAGAACTTTGTTGCATATGCCACCCCCAAGAGGGAACTGCTCCCATATCTCAAGTGGCAATCCCCAGACTCGTTATCAAATGAATTTAATCAGTTTCAATTGTTTATGTTTCAGTATTCGTAGACTGTAACGGGGCGGGAATGTCTTTTGGCATGATTGGTGGCTCCTAGACACGAAACGGAAACCAGGCAAAAAAAAATGAACTGGGAGAAATGGACTGAGAGAAGAAGTAAATGGAGAAGTGAACCCAATCCAAACCAGCCCCTTTTTCTAAAGCTTCATTTTCAATTGACTTGTTGTGTAATATGCTTTTTATAGTCTTCATTTCTCGATTGCTGAAATAATTATAGGATTTAATGGTCAAGAATTGGTTGGGAACTGACACCTACTTGACAATGATGTGGCAACTGGCCATCGAATCGATTTGAAAATGAGGCTGCAAGTTGAAAGATAAATTACCACAACTGCCTCTGCATAAATTTATGACCAAAAGCGAATATAATCAGCTTTCATGGCTGCCTAATCCTGTGAAGGAGCAGCAAGGAGCTGGAAAATGGAAATGCTTCAATTATGTTAATGCCATTGCCGCAGATATAATAAAGTACATGATATTTGCATTAGGAATGGCGCTTAGAACAATATCCGCATTAAGGGATATGCTCGCTTATTCAAGGATATTCAAGGATGTTCGCCATTTAGTGTAATTAACTTGTGCTTAGCTAGCGCAAAAACGCTTTCCCACAATGTTGAGTGATTAGCTAGAAGAGGACAGTGGATCAGGGTGGTGAGAGAAGAGGAGGGGAGGGATGTTGCCTGTGGCAGTTGCAGCAGCGGCTTAGCTGCAACATGAACTTTTAAATAAACAAAGCAACTGACGCGTGCTGCCCTTAGTACAAAGCACAGCAATTGTATCTTGTGGATACATTCGTTGCCTTAGTATCTGCATCTCTTTCCTCTCTCTCTATCTCGTTCCTTCATTTCGCAAAGTGAGAAAAGTCGCACACAACAATGACAAATGCAGGGTAGCTACCTTTATGGCTACAAACAACAACAACAACGACAACAACAACAACGCTACTTAATGGACCAGAAATGCGCTGTACAAACACAGTTCCAATCCCTTTCACAGTACCTTATTCCCTGTCTATAGACAGGCCCGCTTCTGCATGTCCTGCCCAGAATGTCCTTCCCTGTCCTGCGGCTGGCTGCTGGTATTCCTGCCCCACTCCCTGCTGCTTCTGCTCCTCCTGTTCCTCCTGCTTCTTACTTTTTCTCCTCTCCTGCTGCGTATGCAAACAAACGTTGCCCGGAAGCGAAATGTGAAGCGACAGCCAACGCACAACGAGTCCTGCCGCCAGCACTTGAGCACGCCGCACCGCAATGCCACCCCAGCCACTCCCTCTCTCCCCCTCTCTCATATCCCTGCTCTCTTCCCAACCACCACCAGGTTATTGAGGGCTTCATTTGATATGCCTTGCCAAAAGAGGGTGGTCCGTAGCCCCTTGAGCTACTGCGACTGCCGGCGATTTCGATGATTCCAATATACAATATATACATTATTTTTTTTTGTATTTTTATTGCTGCGCGAATTCCAAGCGGGTGCCCCTCTCCTCCCTTTCCCTCTCTCTTTCACTCTATGACTCTTAATGAGCCCGTAAATTATTTTGTATTATTTTGTATTTAATTTTTTCATTGCTGTTTGTTCGACTTCTCTCACAAAACAAAAAAAAAAAGAAAGAAAAACCCAAAATCCAAAAACCGACGCGTGTGTGGCGACCATTTGATTCAGAATTGATTGTGGGAATTGAATATTATTTTTTTTTGGGTAGATCCCAGCTCTAAAGGGGTTGCTGCATCCCATAATCGAGGAACTGAAGATATGTTTATTTATATATTTACTAAAAAAGCAAAAGTTCCTTTATCTGTAGAGAGCTTCAATTAAATATAAATGAATTTACTGAGTTTAATGGAAATGATAATAAAAATTATAGGAGGACATTGCTTAATTACGATGGAAAAGTCGTTAAAGTATGTATAGTCATTACTTCTGTAATCGATAGTAAAATCAATTAAAAGCTGAACTCGGGTTTCCTAAGTAAGCTAGCTTTCTTCGTTAATATAAAGTTTTGTTAAATTTCTTAATTGATACAATTAAATCTCTTATGTATCTTATGTATGATTAGAGCTAGCAATGGTTATTAAACTATCTTTACTGATATCGATAGTAATTACGATAGTATCAAAGATACTCAAATTATAATTTAAATATTTGTGTTTATCTTTATTAGCATATATTAAAATAATATAATCAATATAGTATCAACATTTCACTTTCCTTCAGATTACTATTATCTTTTTCATATTTTTCCTACCATATTTTATTATCTTTTAGCTAGTTTTCTTTAGAAGCATCGCGCCCTACTTATCCGGTAGTTTTGCTTCTATTTTGTGGGCCATTTCCAACTTTAAATTTATGTAAAATGTTAATTACTTTCCGCACAATTATGCGGCACACACTCACACACACACACACGCACACACTTGTATTCTGCCCCAAAAGTTGAAAACTCAGTCAAATAAATACTTTTCTCCCCCCGTTGCTCTGTTCCTCATAATGTCTACTTATATGTAACAAATGCAACTTATTGGAAAATTTCACACGCCCGCAGTCTTAATGCATACTTATAACCCTGTTGCAGCTTCCCACGCAAAGTGTTTTCCCAAAAGAGAGATGCAGAGAGGGGAACAAGGGGAAGCTGGCTGGGGGCACACGTTCAATGCAGATAAAATATCTAGTAATTAAAATGTGCGGCACTTAAAGATGTTTTAATGTTTCCAAACATATTTCATGCCATATAATGAATTATGATGAGACGTTACAGTGGGGCAAAAGCAATTTGCCAATTTGCCAATTTCCCATTGACCCACATTTGTCTTGGTCTTTGATAAGAACCAACTGTTTTTCGACAGCCCAATTATGCGCTAATCAAAATATCAAATGGAAATCAATCTGTGGCAAAGGCAAAGAAAAATAACAGTTCCCATCGGGCAACTCGCTGACACAATGATTGTGGTGTGTGTAATTTATGCCTTCAATCAAACCAAATCGCTGACGGAGTGACTGACTGACTGACTGACGACAGCGGCGACTTAACAAAAATAAAAGAAGAGAGGAGAGAGGAGCAGCCTAGGGGGCCTAGGGGCCACTCTGTCTGCGGTAATTTCCCTGTCACGCGTGATAATACGCGCACATGGCACGTGAAGAAAGAGGCGGACGGATCGGAGTTGGAGATGGAGTAGGGACAGGAGGAGGACCTGGTAATGGAGTTGAAGCGAGAGATGCAATCCTGATTATACTGCGGTTTATTTTAACTTTAATTAAGGAACCATTATCTACCCTAGTCGAGGGAAATACGAGTGTCTTTTGTAAAATAAAGTAAAATAAGTATGTAAACTAGTTAGATTAACTGAATGTATATTATATTAATTGTTGTTACTTGAAGTTTTTAAGTAGAAAATTAATAAATTATAAATGTTACCGATTCTATATGTTGTTTAGTTGTATTATTTTAATATTATTTTATGCTATGTATAAGCATATATATTTTGATCATAAATTATAATATAATATATTGTTATCTTAGAGTCAATATATAATGCGAAGAATGCTATCCGCTTAATAAACTTGTTATAAATAATAATATTATTATCATTCTCTCCTTCTCATTCTCACTCTCTCTTTTATTGACTCTGTTTCTGATCAGATTACTATATATTACTTATTTCTATGGTTTAACTTTGTTTTCAACTGTAATTAATTGCTCTTTAAAAAACATATTCACATAAATTTGATTCGCTTTGCACCCCAAGTGAAAATATTGTCTGTTTTAAGCTGGATTCGTTTCGTTGCGAATGCGATTCGTTCTGGGTGCTTTGGCCAATGAGTGCACACTCGACATTCATTTGCCGCCGTGCATTAGTCGCGGCTATTATCGTGTCTGCCCGCTCTTTATTATCAATTCTCATCTTTTGTGAGCCTGTGTTTAGACCACCAAATGGCCTTAAATTGGTGTGTGAGTGTGTGTGTGTGAGTGTGAGTGTGCGAATGTTGAATGTATAAACATATTTCTATTTGGACAGTCTAATGGCGTTGAGTGGTTCTTTGAGATGGCTATGAGAATATTAGCAACATTATCATTAACATATTTAAATGCAGACGGTTCAGGTTGAATATATCAATTTAAGCTACACAGAGTAAGGATATTTATAAAGAGAATAAAGAAATCAAAGCAAATGAATACGATTAAATTGCAATGTCCTTAATAAACATTTGAGAATATATAATAACATTAGTTTTTATATGTTAAGGTTAGTCCCACAAAAGCATTTCATCCTTTGCTGCTAATGTCACCATAATATTTCTTTCTATTTATAATAACGCAGATAACTTTTATATTTACTCTGTATTTTTATGTACTTATGCTTAAGACTATCCCAATAAAATTTGGAATAAACATACATTATGGTACCACTAATTTATTCTAAAAGTTTCATTGAGATTGCTTAATAAATAAATAAGATATACAAAAGTTTTGTGAACCACATGAATTTGTTCTCTAGTCAAATATTAAGCTTAATGATAAGCTGTTAATTATACTTATTTCTTAACTGTTTCGCCTCTTTTAATTACTCACACCAATTACATCACATGTCGAGAAGTTGAACCACAACATAACCCAACACATTGACACCCAGTCTCTTGTGTGTGTGTGTGTGGTCCTCTTAAAAAAGTTTTTGCATCGTCACGTTTACAAGATGATAAACCCTTAACTACTTTTCAACGCAAACACCCGAAAAACAAGACCCAAATACATATACATACATAAATATTGTTTTTTGTGTTTTTTTTTATTTTTTGACCCAAAAGCAAAAAACGTAGCCCATAAACAAAGCCAAAAACTTTTCAACAAACAGTAGGAGATTGCGGGGTATGTGAGGAAATTGTGGGTAGTTGGAGTTGAAGGAGATGAGTCCACTTCAAACACACATACACACACACACACCATGCTAATCTCTCTTGGACTACTCTTAGACCTGGAGCAGAGAGCCATTGGGACTGCAACTGAAACTGGGTAATGGGTAGCAGTGTTGCCCAAGCAGCTTTTTTCCCGTCAAATCTGGCTAGTTTTTATTTTAAAGTGCAATTGCGGTAAAGCATCAAAAGCTGCGGACAGTGAGAGTTCTGGTTTAGTTAAAAAGTGTTTTTGTTATTTTCCTTTATTTTATTTTTAAAGCAGTTTTGAAAGTTATATTACTTTTGAATACAACGAAAGCTTTAAAGTCGTAACAATTGTTATGACTTCACATTTTTTGAAGAACTTTGATAAACTGTTGAAAATTTGGATAATAATAAATGTAAATGTGATAAATGTTGATAAACAAGGGGAAAACATTAGTTTTCTCCCAGATTTTGTTGATAGAAAACTTGCCTTTTTTCTACCTCTAAGTCACAAAAATCAGTTGTTTTTGGCCTCTCAAAAGTTGGCAACACTGATGGGTAGCCGCCTCGATACTGTCGGTACTGTCGGTACTCTTAATTCTCGGGTAGCCCAGCAGCTGGCCAAAAGTCAATACGACGCGGCTGCTCAGTCGGTCAGAGTCATAAATTACGCCATCCCGGGGGTGCTATTGAAAAGTATATGTAAGTGTATGTGTATATATGTGTGTGGATGTGTCGTTGTTTGTTTGTATTGTCGACTGGCCCCGAGGTGTTGGGCTTCCCTCCCTTTTGTCCTGCCCTCGTGTCGTTTACAGTCATCAGAACGTTGTTTGGCCATGTCAAAAGTGTTCATAAATTTCACCTCTTGAGCCCAAAAAAGTTCGGCACAGGAAGTTGCTGTTTACTTAAAGCACATACTATACACAACGCACAACTTACGACTTTGCGGCCTTTGCCACAGAATGTCTTTTTGCGGCATTCTGTGTGTGTATGTATGTGTGTGTATGTTGCATGTTGGGCTAATCCCTCAGGCCACCCAATGTGGCAAAGAGACGCATGCAAATCAAACCACAGGCCGCACATTACAAGCTGACCCAAACAGCCGAAACCGCAACAAAATTCAACTAACTGGGCCACCTGCCAGCTTGCCACCTCTCTCTTCAAGTTGCCACATTGCCAGCTTGCCAGCTTGCGAAGTTGCCAGCTTTCCACCTTGCCACCTTGCAACTGCTGCAGCCCGCCCACGCTTTATGGCTATCCATAAATTTTATGGCATCGCCTAGACACAATGCTTCCAGTCTTGTCTCGGATTGCGTCCAGCCATTGGTGATAAAAATTTCATTAGATCACGCAAAAACGTTGCCAGAAAATTGAAAAAAAAAGAAAGAAAAACTTTACATCGCTGGCAAATTAATGGTTCAGTTTCGACTTTGTGGCTAAAATCACTGCCACTCACTGGCTGATGGATGTTTCTGGGTGGCTCCCAATGGATCCCAGTGGTGTTGGATATCTGCCTGATGTCTCACGCAACGAAACAGGACCCAGGGTTAATAATCACATTAACTTTTCCAGATAATCACATTAAATTTCTGACTAACTTGATTTTCTTTCGTATATACCCTGTACAAAAGAAAGTGCGCAGTTGAGGTACATTAATTTTTATCTATTTTAAAATAAATACTTTTCTTTCTAATTATTAGATTGATTTGACTAAAGAAGTAAGAAGATTGTCATATTTGGCCTTAAATAAAGTAAACACTTTTAATTAATCAAGCATTATTGTCTTAATTATTCAATTTAGTTACTTATTTCTGGGCAGATACATACGTTGAAGTATAAGCTGTATGTTCTGTAAATTTCAAAAGAATCGTATGAGGGTTTCCTATAGTACAGATATGTATTATAGGTAAATCTATTTTAATGAATGCTGATAATTAAGGAAACTTTACAGAATTGTGATAAATACATCTATGGACATAGATTTATCCATCTTCCAATGAGATCAAGTCTAGGATATCTGCTAGTCTAGCACTCTGAGCTAGACGCTCAACCAGCTTGTTTTATATGTTGCTTTGATTTTTATGAGTCAATAATTTGCACTTTTTGTGCGTGTGTGTTTGAGGGTGGTAGAAGAATCAGAAACCTAAGATTGTCGACTGGGTTTGGCCTGATAAAATTCCCTACAGGGGTAGAGTTAGAGGTAGAGTCATTGTGTGTAAGACAAACTGATGAAAGGCACTTAAAGAATCGAGTAGATTAATTACATATTTATCGTGCTGCTTGAGTGCCTTGACCTAAATGGTTCTAACATTGCGCTAATTAGTAATGGCAAACAGGGCGCTTCCAGGAACGCACTCATCAGACCCCACCCTTATACGGGGAATGACTGGAAGGAGTAAAAAGTTAAGGAACTGAAGGGAAAGGAAGGGGGTTGGGACGGGGGTCAGTTTTGTATTTACATTTTAAATTGAAAACGCAACTGCAACTCGTTCATGGCAACATCACCATAAACGTAATGTGTTTTTTTATGGTTTTGTCATAGAAATCTACAAGATCATAATTTATGCAACACCCGCTCTTCCCCTGTCTCTGTCTCTGTCACTGTCCCAGCTCCTCCCCCATGAACTTGAATTTATGGCCAGAGCATGCGGAGCAACAGCATCATCATCATCATCAACAGCATCACCATCGATGGAGTTGAAGCCGACTCGGTGTTGAGGTGATAATATAAAAGAAAATACATAAACTCTAAGATGGCCAAAAGGGTTTGGGGCAGAGAGGGAGGTGAAGGGGGAGGGACAGAGACGTTGGCTGATTGCGTCTGGCCTGCGGGCATAAAAAAAAAACGTCTGCAGAGTGGTCCGAAGACCCAGGCAAATAAATTGCAGCTGCTCGGGCTGGGGCGATGAAATACAAATAGAAATACTTGGCAGCTACCGTTGGTTGTTGCAACTTTGCACGCTGCACGTTGAATGTTGAATGTTGTACGTTGCACGTTGTATGTTGGCTGGCAATGAAGTTGCCAGAACTGCCAGAGAGCATCGTGCACTTCACATGTCCTTTAGCTTGTTTGTCTTTCACTCTGACGCTCCATGCCACAGCAGAGCACAGCACAGTGAAGTTGTTTGGCCAGACGAGACGAGACGCTTCACGTAGCAAACGTCTTGCCACAGACTCAGGCCAAGCCTGCCACAGACGAGCTAGCGAATCATGACCATTTGGGCATAAAAATTACCTTACCTTGCCTCGTCTTTACCACGGTCTTCTTCTCTTTGTTGACCTTCTATGGTCTGCTTCGTTGGCCAGTGAATCTTTTTTTTTTGCCACATGCTCTTTAATCAGTTGCAAGCGCAACATTCCATCATGATTCTTGCCTCTTGACTTTTCAGTTAGCCCAGTTGAAGTTGTAGTCAGAGTCAGAGTCAGAGTCTCAATCGGAGTCTGAGTCCCAAGCAAATTGAATCCACTTGAGTTATGATGCTCCCTTTGCTAAAGACATTAACTCCATCCCGAATTGAAGTCAAATTTGCAGCACATAAAAATGTTTTTGGGGCCACACAATGAAGAGAAATGGGGACAAACCATTTGATAGTCAAAGGCACAACCCTTGCTCGCAATCATACGAAACCCCAAGAGATCCCCAACTCATCCTCCATCTTCATCTCCATCAACTTCAGTTCCAGAGCTCACCAATGTCATCATCAGCCGCGAGCAAAGACACATTTCGCCCTCGACAAAAACTCGTGCATGCATTGATAACAATATTAGACCAGTAGCATGTGATTGTTGAGTGTGCTCGACTTGTAGATACTCTATAATAAGATAAATGGATGTAGAATATAAAAGTCACAGTATCAGTAAATTCTTGTTCTTATTTTTTGTGATAAAGTATGAAAATTGCCAGAGAATCATGTTCTTTGAGAGTCTCTGAATAACTTCTCTTCCTGCTAAATGAGATAACCTTCAAAGTTTTCTTTGGTGTTACTCTCTTCAAAAATTCGTCTTGTTAATTTGTTTATAACATGAATAAATTTGAGCCAAGTAGATAATATACTGAATTCAAACTTAAGCTCATGCCTTTTCTTATACCCTTTGCCAATATAAATTTGTGTCGAGGGTATTCCAGGGTCTATCGTCTGGCCCAAACTCGAGTCAGACTTTGTCTCGGACGCTTCTAACTGTGGCCTAGTCTTCCGTCTGCGTTTAATGCACAACATATTCATGTGTCAAAAGACAATTTCGGATTTATGGCCTGCGAAATCCCCAATCTGACGTCCGGCAACGACGACGCGTCGTCCAAAGTGACGCAATGTGGGAGGTCGGACGAGATGCGTTGCATTAGCAAAAGGGAGAGAGAGGGGGAAATAGAGGGAGAAAAAATATGCTAAGAAAGCATAAAATGATATCCACTAGCCATGAGGCGAGACATACATTCAAATCTCGCTCAGCTTTTTGGTTTGCATAAATTAGGACCGTGGCAAGGGTAAAGGAAGAGGGTTCCACAACTACAGCTATGGGGAATACATGGGTCTAACGTATTTGGGGCGCAAAAATTGCCATTTTTCAGTATCTACTTTTTTTCTATTTTTCCCTTTTTTTTTTTGGCACATAGAAAGTTTTGGTTTATGCGTCTGCTCTGGTATTTTTAGGGTTGTAATTGAAATTAAATAGATGTCGTGCCATGAATTCAAATCGCTTTTGTCAGCCTTCATCTTGGGGAATTTGTCGCATCGGAATGGCAAATAGGACTTAAAGAGTTAAAGAAGCAATAAAGAAATATATGCAAATATTTATACAATTTTGTGAGGGTCAGAGAAAAATCTATAAAAGACTGTTATCTTTATGTGTTAGCTGCTTGACTGATAAAATTAAAGCTGAATAACTCATAGTTTTTGGTAGAATAATAACGAGAACTATTGAAAGGTATCTAAGGTAGGAAATATTTAATTAGGTCTAAAATTCGAAGTCATTCATTTGCTAATGAATTAAACTAAACATAAAGATTTTAATGCATTTTCTATTTATTTTAACAAACTTATCTTGGAACTTTTAATATTAAGTTTCATAGAAGAGTAGTTATTTAATATAATTTATTTTCTTCCTTTAGTAAAATTCTCTTTAATATCTAAAGAAACTTGTTCGTTGAAAAAGTCCTAGTTGAGCTCGCTTACAAATTTATCCGAACTTAGCATATCTCTTTCTCCCTTCTGTCTACTTATAATCTAAACTATGCACAGAACATTGATTCTGGAAAGTATCTACAGCTTTTCCTAGCTATTTTTATAGGGCAGGATACTAAGCTTTCCTTAAAGCTTCTTTGCTGATTGCTTCTTTTATACATTTCATTTTATCAGCTTGTTGCCACACACATAACTGCTGTCTGTTATCGTTTTACTCCATTCTCGCTTTTCCTCAAATTTTTTCCGCATTTTCCATTTTTTTTACGCTTTGGCAAATTTGCAGCACTTTAAGAATATTTTCACAGCTGCTTTTACATCTTTTGCGCACCTTTCGTTTTGAGAACTTTTACTTTTTTATTTTAGACGTCCAAAATTTATGTCACTGGCACTTGATGAAGTTGAAGTTGAAGTTGAGTCTAAAGGTGGTAGCGGAAGGTGTCTTTTCAGGCTGATGAAAATCGATTTTTACTCAAAGGTAACAGACAAAAGGCAAGGAAAAGGGAGGGAATTAGTGTGGGACAGTAACTTCGTTTGTAGAGCAATCAGTTCTAATTAGCAAGAGGCTCAAATGGGAAGGTGAGAGGGTAAGCAGAGGGGAGCAATGAGGGTGCGTTGAATAAATTGCTATTATTTGCCTATAATTGTAGATGAGCTGGGGGCATGGCACAAATTTCTGATGTCTGCGGAATTTTAATTGCAAATGTTTAACGCGCGGCAAATAGGCCAACTTCCAACTGGCAAATGGCAACTGTTAACTGGCAACTTGACTTGTCTCTCATTTAAGCGATCAACTTATTCATCGCTTTTCAGCTTTTCTTGATTTAATGAGCTGCTTTTCGAGCTCACATGTCAGAGGCCCATTAACCCTTTTAGTATAGAGCTATCGCAAGCTCTCTATCTACCTCAGTTCATTATGCGACAGTATTCATATCTGCAGAATGTCATACTGCATCTTTCTCTCTCTCTCTATCTATCTATTTCTCTCTCACTCTTTCTCTTTTTCTCTCATCATCATGCTCCACCAGCAGCCGCTTTCACTAATTACATTTTCAAAGTGCAAACGAAGCGTGCGTTGCAAGGCGGGGCTGAAGTTGCAACAAGGGCAACTAGAAGGTAGCTAGAGTTCTGGGTTCGGTCCACTAATTAGTACAATATGTATATATTATATTCATATACATATTAACATATGTGCCACATACATGGTATAAGTGGCATAAGTTCAAATAAAAGTGTACAAGTATAAAATGTAACTGCGACGTTGACTGCGATAAAAATCTAAAATAAACAGCGAGCGCACTGCGGCCAACAGTTGAGGCATGCAACATATGTGTGTTTGTGTGCGTGCAACAGCAACAGCAACAGAAACAACATCAACATTAATTAA
Organism: Drosophila testacea; assembly: GCA_035043265.1. Taxonomy (NCBI): domain Eukaryota; kingdom Metazoa; phylum Arthropoda; class Insecta; order Diptera; family Drosophilidae; genus Drosophila; species Drosophila testacea. The sequence continues at coordinate 644,156 of JAWNND010000661.1, forward strand.
GCATAAACATTTAACCTGCCCCCCGAGACACGCCTCCGCACGTCGCGTGTCCGTGAAAGGGTCCGCATTCTGTTTTTTCCACTTCCAAGGCATTTTATAATTTGATTGATTTATTGTTGCCTCTTGCCACAGAACTGCAGTGTGGCAAGTGCAATCGTAGCAGGTAACAAACAGACAGAGCGCCAGCTGTAGCCTGAATACCCCCCATAATTTTTACGGCTAATTTAATTAAGAGGCAACGGGAGAGCGAGCTTGCTTACTAGCCAACTGTCAAAACTATCAGATCTGGCAAATAAATAGACAGGTGTTTTTGAGGTTGATATTTAAAAGGAATCTTAGTTATCCATACAACAGAGGCTTACTTTTGAATTTAAATATAAATTATAAGATAAATGTTAGTGAAATTGTTAGTAAAAGTCCATGACTTACAGCTATTCAACATAGTTTGTAAATGCGATAAAGTCATTCGTAGAAAGTTTAATTACAGCTGCTTAACATAGTAATTATCTAAAATATAATAGCCAATGCATATTCTAGTATACTCAATAATTTATCTACTTAAAATAATTCATTGAAATATATAATTAGTTAAGTTACAGTATGTAAGAAATAGTTATGCGAAAGTATAATAATGTTACTCTGGGACTTGTTAAAATGTGTCACTTCAACAAAATAGTTTCTAAAATAAGGTTGTATATATTAGGATATTAACATACTATACTAGACTGCTAAACATTACTTAAAGATAACAAATTACATTCAAGAGAAAGTAAACTTTCTTTTATATTATAAACTCTTGAAGTGTTTCAACTCCTTGAGGTCGATCTTCTAAAATATCTTGTGTGTTCTCTGCAAAGTTATTTGTCGCATTTGATTGATTTTGGGTGAATGCAATAAGAAATTGTCTGGCATTAGAAGCTGTTTTTAGGGGTTCAGCTATTTAACTCCTTCAATATGTCAACAAAAGTGTCTAAGTGGACAGATAAAGTGGGCAGGGGCATAAAGAGAGACACAGAGAAAGAGAGAGAGAGAGAGAGAGAAAGGAAGCTTGGGCAATGTTCGAAGAAAATCAATTTGACAAAGTAAAGAAAACTGTTATCCCTGTTGATTGATTATGCAGTCGTGTCGAGTGACTGGCCAAAAGTTTTCCCGTTTTCGATTGGGTCACCAAGCGTATCATTAATTTCCCAAACGAGAAAGTTGCGGGAGGAGACAGACATTTCGAACAAGCATCTAAAATGTTTTCCTTTTCCTTTTCCCTTCCATTACAGGAGTTTCCGCGGAGTTGTATTATGTGCGGGAGGGAGCCATCAATGATTATGCTTTGAATTTTGCGGTCCCAGTGCCGGCGAACATCAGCGATGTGACATTCACCTGGCAATCTCTGGTGGAGCATCCTTTGCCCTACAGCATCAATGTGGCTACCTCGGATGTGGGCGTATTGCCACGCCCTATGCTAAACATCTCTCGCATCGGAGATGTGCCTCAGGAACCGCAGACATGGGGAGTTAGTCTGAAATGTTCTGGCACAAGGGCTGCAGAAGTTACTGTAACCATTAGCGTGGAAGTCATCCTGGATCGCGCAACTCACAACAATACGAATCTCATCTTTAAGCGAAAGAAAATCTGCCTAAAGGATGAACCCAACGATGCACGGGAAGAGTACGATGATGAGGAACCACTTCATCCGGATCTGAGCGGACACGACGATATTCATTATACGGAACACAATGAGGATACGGCCGAGCATGTAATTTCCGATGGAAGATTACCCTCAAATTCAGAGCATGGCAAGGCAACTGAGAGACATAGGGTAGTGGTTACGGAACCGACGGTTATAGTGGGTCGTGGTGCAGGCATGGGTGTGGGATCTAACAATGATTACGATCCTTTACAACGGGAAACTTTGGTGCCACCCACAAGTGGACTTTTAACCCTAATTGTAGGAGGTATTTTGGCCTTGATTCTGGTCTCTACACTCATTCTGATAGCCTACTGTGCAAAGGGTCCTTCCAAGCGTCATCCCTCGAATGGCGTTCATCTGATAAAGACCTCGAGCTTCCAACGTCTGCCCACGATCTCCTCCACCGCCCACAATTCGATCTATGTCTGCCCATCGACCATTACACCAACATATGCGACATTGACGCGGCCCTTTCGCGAATATGAGCATGAGCCTGAGGAGTTCAACCGCCGTCTCCAGGAGCTGACAGTCCAAAAGTGCCGTGTCCGTCTCTCCTGTCTTGTCCAAGAGGGTAACTTTGGGAGGATCTATCGCGGTACATATAACGATTGTCAAGAGGTTCTGGTCAAGACTGTGGCACAGCATGCAAGCCAGCTTCAAGTAAATCTCCTGCTCCAGGAATCCATGATGCTCTACGAGGCCACACATCCCAATGTCATGGCTGTACTCGGTATCTCCATCGAGGACTTTGCCACACCCTTTGTCCTCTATGCTGCCACTGGAAGTGTACGCAATCTAAAGACTTTCCTGCAGGATCCCTCCTATGCCAGGAGTGTAACCACCATTCAGACAGTGCTGATGGCTTCCCAGCTGGCCATGGCCATGGAACACTTGCACAACCATGGAGTCATTCACAAGGACATTGCAGCCAGGAACTGTGTGTAAGTAGAACTTCCTTGCTTCCATAAAATCATTAGAACTATCATAATTGTATTCTAAAAATTCTATACTCCCAGTTTCTCTTACCTGTCCAACATTCCATATCGATATAAACAGCTCTCTTATGTTTAATCTTCGATTGTAATTTCTCTGTTATTTGTCTAATCGATCACTTTTCTTGACCTTCCCTAACTATCTTTGCAGTATCGATGACCAACTTCGCGTCAAGTTGACCGACAGTGCCCTTAGTCGCGATCTCTTCTCCTCCGATTACAATTGTCTGGGTGATGGCGAATACCGACCTATCAAGTGGTTGTCCCTTGAGGCCCTACAGAAGTCTCATTACAATGAGGGCAGTGATGTTTGGTCCTTTGGTGTACTTATGTGGAGATGTGCACGTTGGGCAAACTGCCCTATGCAGAGATCGATCCTTATGAGATGGAGCATTATCTAAAGGATGGCTACAGATTGGCTCAGCCCTTCAACTGCCCCGATGAACTGTAAGTGTCAACTAATAGATACCCTTTGATCATTGTTCCGATCATGTACTGACTGGAATATGGACATTCTTCTCTGATCAATTACAGTTTCACAATTATGGCCTATTGCTGGGCCTCAATGCCCGCCGAGCGACCCTCTTTTAGCCAGCTACAGATCTGCCTATCGGAGTTCCACACACAGATTACCAGATATGTTTAACCTGCGGTAATGAAGCATACCAAGACCTGTAAATACAACAAGAGGCGACGTCGCAAGATTTCACAGCAAACGACAACGTCGAAAACTCTGTTTCCAAAGACATATTTAAATTATAGCGCCTAAAAAATGGGCGTTTATGTGGGACGTTACGGATAAGAAACCCTTACCCGGTACTGCCCACAATAAATAGTTACTTATTTCTGTATTTATAATGTGGGTACTCGATAGGAGACTACTTTTAAAACATATTAAAGTCGGTCGAGTTTGATTACCCTCTCTATAATTAGCAACTAGGTTTACTTAGGATAGTAAGTACGTTCAAAGGAAGAAGAGGAGAAACATATGTGACATTTCAATGCAAGCAAAGTAGTAATTAAACCCCCACATAAATGTTAAAAGACACACGAAAGAACCCAGTTAAAGGAGAAAAAGATAAGCTAAAGCATTTGCAAAACATTATATAGATACAGATACAGATACAGATATAGATACGGATACAGAATCAGATACAGATACAGAGATACAGATAGACAACAACCCTAGGCTAGGCATTTGTCGTAGTTTGAAGAAATCGGTTACACATTCGTCATAGTCTATGAAACAGTATAATATAATAACGTATATATCGAATATATATATATAACTATATATATCTATGTAAATGTATTTATATGTGTATGTATATGTCTAAGAGAGAGTAGAGCTAGTAAACTCGAATCTATTTAACTAATGTTTAGTGACTTTATGTCGAAATCCAAACGGTGCACTCCCTACATTTTACCAGTCCCCTTATCCCAAGTATTTTGTGTTATACTTATTCAACCGTCTCAAGAAAGTTTTTGTAATATACTTAAGCATTTCGCATTAGTTCTAAGTTTCTCTTATGATTTCACAATGATTTTTATTTTGAAGCAAAACAAAAAACGAAACAAACAAAAAGATAAAATATAAAGAGAAAAACGATTTCAATAAACGTCCGTGCATAACATTCAAAAACCAAACAAATGCATTTCTGAATAGCTTCGTAATGGTATTGGATGGAGAAGGGGAAAAGGAAGCATTCTTATGTAAGTATATCGCTAACAATTGAGCCGGCCACGCCCATCACTTACCCTAAAACAACTTGCACTAAGAGCAATGTGTTGTTTGGTTTTCACTACGGTTAGGTCGACACTCCTCAGAGCTCGTACTTAGGCTAGAGCCAAGGAAGGGAGGATGGTAAGGGTAGGGATATGAATTGTGGTTGGGGTTAACCATGTGCAACCCACACTCAGACACTTTGCAGCCCCGAGCCAATCTTTTTGGCAACCCAAGCGTGCTGGCAACACAAAAGGCATGTAATGCCAACTGCCTATTTGAGGAACCTTCTCTCTTGTCCCTATTTGCTTCCTCCTCTTTTCCAGAACCACACCTGTACGTGGAGAGCCTGTCGAGCGCGTAGAGCTTATAAGGTAGAAACCATACCATGGCATGCCCTTTGATGGCTGAGCTGACACTACTTAGTTTTTGGCACGTCATGGCTAGGCACGATGTCCCTTTTTAATATGCCTGTCACAGCGTCAGCATCAGACCAAAGACTAGTTTCGTGTTCATCTTCTTTTTGACACCCTGTAATCAACCAAAAGGTTTTTAAGGTATACTAAACGTGTGGCACTTTAGACCATGCTTTTATTGTAACTTATAACAAGGTTTTAATATCTTCCTATATTGAATATCTCACCAACTCTTCACTTCAAAGACATGGCCATGATTTGTAATAAAATTGTATAATTACCTTGCTTCTTTATGTTCTGAAAATTTCATAATAATCGCATGATAAACAAAAAAGTTTTTTAAGATTATCTGGACAGATGAGCTTTGGTTTGAAAATCTCGTCTAACAATAAGTAATAAGCAGCACATGGAAGAAGCTGTGATAAAATTAGAGTGTCAATTTATTAGAATATTGCTTACAGGGCATTTTCAGAACTTCTACTTATGAATTGAACTTTCCTCATGATTTTTTTGGGTTGTACGCACTGTCTTTAAAAAACGTTCAGAGAGCGCAATTCATGTGGCACGTGCCACATCTGAAATGCGTGGCATTTAACTAAAGCCAATGTCCAAATCGAAAGTTAATGTGGAAAAGCAGTTTCTTTACCCACAACAAATAACTGAAAATTTAATGCGACAAGTTTATCATGAAATGGAGGAAGGAAGCCAACTTGATTTAGTTGAATTAGGCTGAAAATTTAATCAAAATGTTAGTAGAGATTGTCTAGTCTCTTTAACAGATTGCAGATAGGTTAGTTAAAGGAGGAAACAGTTGATCTAGTTATTCAAAAAGAGTTACTTTTAGTTAAAATAAATGGAAATCCTTCAGTCAAATGTATGGTTAACAGACCCTAAACAAACTTATATGAACGCTGTAACTTTAAAATATATTTGATAGAAAAAAACAGCTTCTTATTGATGCCATATCAAAAGGTCAATCAGAAAGTAGTTCTATTGACTCAGTTAACTTTGGCCTTTCAAGGGCCCTTCATCGATGGCCATAAGTCAATTGAAAAGCCGAAAGACAAACTTGGAACAGTTTCGTTTCAATCAAATTAAAGCGATTCAGCAAATTGACAAAAGATATTAAGTTATTAAAAACAACGCGAGTCGAAAACGAATTTTTTGCTGTGGTGATGGGCAGGAGAATATTGCCATAAAAGTCACACAACTAAAACAGAAAAAAGTGATGGGAATGGGACGAAGCTCATTGAAACTTGAGCTTTACACAGCAAACGAATGGAAAATGGAAATGAAAAAAAAAAGAAGTGGAAAATTGAAAAACAAAAGGCAACTGGGCAACTTTGTTTTTGGTCAACACTCTAAGCCAAAAATCAACAAATATAAAAAATTTTCGAGCACGTGAGGCAGCATTTCAATTTTTCAGTAGCTGTGTTTGCGCGCAAAAACTTTGACATTCTCACTCTTCCTCTCCTTCTCCTTCCCCTTTCCCTATCAAACCACACCCACACCACACTCCAAAACAACAGCAACAACAACAATAACAACAACAAGTCAAACAACAACAAACAAAATGACGACAGGTAGTCGTCAGTCTGGAGTTTTGGAGACCCAGTTGGTCCCCATGGAGCCATTGCCAGCCCTGTGGCTATACCAGGTGATGTTTGAACTTTCGACGGATGAGCTCGACCAGTGTTGGGTAGGGTATTTAGTTGGGTATGGGTATGGGGTATTGGCAACAACTTTTTGCCAAAGTGGGGCAGGCAGGCATGGCCTCAAAATTGATTACTTTGCGCGACGCAGTTTTCAGTTTTTCGAGCACATTTATTTTTTTATGTTTGGCATTTTCAAGCTGTTGATTATGGCCAGAAGGCATTAGCTGAAAAATAAATATTTACCTTTGAAATTATTAAGTAAAGTTTTCAGATATCGGTGTGGTTAACTTGCATACTCTTTCGCTTTCGGGCTATGATTGTTCTAAATTGCAGAAAAGTTTTAATGCTTTTCTGATTGCAAAACTAATTAAAAAGTTGATGAAACTCATTTGGTATTGCTTTAAAGATATAATTCTAACCCCCGAAATAAAGTGTGAAGGGTTCTTTCAGGGTTGCCAAGGTGCAGCTGGATGCTCTTCTCTATCAGGTTCCATCAATTGCTAATCACATTTTGCCATTGGCAACTTTTCAAACTGCTTTCAACTTTAAGAATGTACATAATCAATGCGTAAGTATTTGACTTTAGTATACTTATACGATTCTCTTAAGACTTTCGCCTTCAAACTCTTATTTCTCTCTTCCTCTCTCTCTCTCTCTCTCTCTCTCTCTATCTCTCTATCTTTCCACCCGCTGAGAAATGCCAAATGCAAAAATTGTTTTTCAATTTCTTTTCTATTTTGCAATACACAAGACGAAACAGCAGCAGCAACATTAGCATACAACTTTTCTTATTATTTTTTATGTGAAAAATTTTGGGAAAGAAAAGAAATGAAAAGAGCCAAGGGTTGAAAGGCGTCCAGGCGTGTGGGCGTGGTCGGTGGAAGGCAACAAACTGCAAAGCTAAGGAAGCGGAAACGGAAAGCATACAACGCAGACAAACGCCAACAAATTCGATGGCTAAGAGAAATCACCGAATAGTCATTGCCTTGATACCCTGTAATCAAGACAGAGATTGAAAGGGTGTGTTACAGAAATACAGTAGGAATAAAGAATAAATTTACAAGTCCATAAATGAGACATTTGAACTTTGTGAGCTGAGCTTTAATTCTATATTTTTATATTATCAAATTCTTATCTATAACAAATGAATATCAAAAATATGTATATTATATAATTATATGTAATTTCCTGTATCGTTATATATAAGTTATTTATTCGGATTATTTTGTTATGATCTAATGAGAAGACTAAAAGTTATTTAAGCAGGTATCGTAAGTTTTTTAATATATAAAGGCTTACACTTTTGTAATTATATATCATGTTATTTATTTATTTAATCTTATTACTTATTTCAACATGATCTATGAGGTATCGGTTGGAATTTAATGGTACTAATAAATGTTCATTTATCTATTCTAATTATTTCATTATGATCTAATGACAATCACAAAAGTTATTAAGAGGTTTCGTGAGTTCTTTTGTATGCAAAAGCTTTCTCTTTGGAGTCTCAATATCTTAATATATTACGTTTTTATTTCATCATGATCTCAGATGTTGTGAGTAACCTGTGTTATGGGGTTTACCCAAGTCAAGCAGACTCGCCTCCTTCTAGTTAGCACTACGGGACTGTCGATGAGCCAAGCACTTGCAACTCGTAAGTCGAGACGTAATCGGAGTGGGAATAGAAGTCAAATACCCGGCCAAGTCGTACTCTAGACAAAAGTGAAAACAGTCGCGTCGCGGCAAAATACATAATAATGACATGGAAGGAAATCATTTTCATTTGCCAGCCATCGCTTCATTGCTCTCACAAGCGCCTACTCTTACCCCTACCCCTCTTCTCCCTGCCCCTTGGCGACCTCAGCATCAGCATCAGCTTCAGCTTCAGTCTCATCATTGGCTGTCGGTTAAAGTTAGCTGCAACTCCGTGGCGGGTGCTTCATTTGTCGCAAAGTTTTATTGAATTACTCGGGCGTGCCTCGGATCTGCCGTGAGTAGCGTTTGATGTGACGCATAGACAATGAGAGGAGAGTTTTGAGGCGGTATATGTAGAGAGGGAAAGGGTGTGCTCGTTGCCGATAATGGTAGCTTGGCTTGCCTCTTGATTATCACGCCTCTGAAAATTCATTAAAACTTTTTCGTTTTTTTTTCTGGTTCTTCTTTTCATTTTTTTTTTTTTTGGCAATCGATTGTGTAGCTGGAATGTGGAACTGTGGCACCTGCAACCATTTTTCATTTGCCACACAGCCGTTTTGCCAGTTTGCCATTTTGTCGTGTTGCCGTTTTGCGCCTTTGACTCGCCTTTGACTTTCTGCCAGCTGTCATTATTCATCCAAAATGTTTGTCGCTTAGCTAGTCCCCCTCCCCCCACAAACTTTCCAAATTTCCCACATATGTCGCCAACTGTGGACTGCGGACTGGACCAAAAGCCCCATGTGTGATTAATTGTTGCAAGTGCTGTTACCAAGGCTAACCATGTTGCAGGAGGATAGCCCAAGGGGGAATTGCTTCGCTGAGTTATTGGCTGTTGACACAAAACTGGTGGTGCAGTGGTGCTCGAAAACCACTGAAACAGTTCATTGGAGAGACAACTGGTTGCTGGTTGCTAGAAAGAATATGGTATTAGGTAAGTTGGAATATCATTTGTTTCAAACATTCCACATTCTTTGACTTGGCATAAATACAGAAAAATAAATACCGTAGTATTTTCAAGTCACTAGAAGATACGAAATATTTTATAAAAAACTGTATTGTACGATGATTTTCAGTCAACATGGAGTAGCATCTTTACAATTATTTACTAAAACTAAACTTAGTTAAAGCTTCTCCTGCTTGCTAAATCATTGTCAATGAAAAAGGAGAATATCACTATACAGTATCTGTATTTTCATGTGGAATTTATACGTTTATTCTGAAATTAAATATTTATTTTAAGGCAATAAGTGTACATCGTATAATTAAGTACGTTGTTTTTTAAAAAATACAGTATTCCATAGAATTATAATTAAATTTCTCTTCGATAACCCAAAGATTTTAGAATTAAGTTGTATTATTAACTTAAAGTTCTTAGTATAAGACTTAAAATTTAGAAATATTATGCATTTTTGCATCAGAATAAAAATTAAATTTTTCTTCCATATTACAAAGTTGTAAATTCTAACAACAATTGTTGTATTATCTTTATGTTCAAGCTTAGAAATATTATAAATTTTTATGTTATCTATATTTATTTTAAATTTGATGTTAGTTTTTGTTTTCAAAACATTCTCTGGAATTGACAGCCTCAGTTAACTTTAAATAAACAAATAAATAAATAAGCAGTATCTTTTTACTTGGTCATCACTTTGATCTTCTTTTGAATTTAGAAAATTTGCAAGTGTAGCGTAGCACCTTTTATGCTACCAAAAATGCCCAGACTTGCCACATCAATTTGTCGAATAAGCAACTTAATCATTTGCTATTGTCAATGGCTCGACTTTTGGCCATAGGCCTCGAATGGATTCCTCACACACGAGTCCTCCTACGAGGAGGAGAAACGTTGCCAAGGCATTGATGGTATAAAAATTATGCAGACTGGCAAAGGGGCGGCCCATTGAAGCGATAAATGTGGCCATGCCACTTGCTGCCAAAATCAGCACACACACACACACAGAGATACTCACACTCACAGATACACATTCACCTCACACACACACACACACATAGTGCATTGAAGTTGACTTGGCTTTGCAGTTGCACAATTTGTCGGCTTACATTTTTGGCTATCCGCTTGCTGCTGCCGTATCGCCAAGTTGCCATATTGCCGTATTGCCACTTGCCACTTGCCACTTGCTTTTATGCAACAAATCATTGGCATAATTTAAAGCCTCGCTCCTCCGCTCCGCTCAGTGCTCAGTTCTTAGTACACTCGTTGCTCGAGCTCCACGTTGTCTCTTGTATTATTTTTGCTGCTGCAGTTTTTAGTGCGGGGGCATTATGGGGTTAAGTGTGCACAGCATGCATGCCACACTGTCAGATTGTCAGACTGCCAGACTGCCATACAGACAACCAGACTAGCAGACTGCCAAACATCCACACAGTATGGCAAAGAGGCATTCAGCTCGTCTGGCAGCTCGGCTATCTGCTCTCTATGTATGATTATTGAATGTGGTCGAAGATTAATGATGCCCCTGTATCTGTATCTGTATCTGCTTTTGCTTCTGCCTCCGTCTCGGTGTGTCGACTCCTTCATCTGGTTCTAGTTGTGCCATTTGCTATTTTCTAATATTGTCTGCCTGGCTGCAAATTGTAATCCTTAGCCCGTTTACTGATGCCTCTGAGCGCCATTTCAAGATGCTAACCTAAAGCTGATTACTCCTAAAGTAGAACTTTAAATACAGTATATTAAAGCCTTTAGCTTTTAGACTGGCACAAAACCAACAAGACAATTTTAGAAACTGCATTATGATTAGACGAAAAGTATTTAAATTGTATATCCTAAGATAGATTACTCAAAAATCTATGGGTTTTCTTTTGGGTATTGTCAATAGTTCTTTTTAGGTTAAAATGTATAAGAACATTGGAACAGTATACACGCATATGATTTAAAGTACACTTTGCAGATGGGTGACGATAATTAGGTATAAAGAAAACTACATAATCTTTATTCAGAAAAAAATATGTAAATTTGAGATTATATCTAAATTTTCTGATAAAATGGGAGGTAGAAACTTTTGAGTTAAATGAAACTTACTTCATATCATATATATTAATATTTAATTAAACATTTTTGTTATCTACTTATGGGATTATTAATGTGTCTTTGGATTTGGTTGTGGATGTCTTAAGTATATCCTTGGTAAAAATGTATTTTATCACTGTAAGAGTATAATTTAGACCACCTAAAAAAATTGGATAACAATCTTGAACTATACATATAAGGTAAGTAAAACCTAAGAAAATTAAACTTCTTAAAAAAAAACAGATAAATAATTCCCTCAACATGTTAAGATATTAAAGAATCCTCAAACAGATATCTGCAATTTATTTAAAATGTATACCATATTTTAATTAAACTAATAATCACACATAAAATCTTTTACACTGCACTTAAAATTATTTTCTCTCAGCTTGTCCTCTTCTTGGACAGGTGTTGTCCATTTAAAAGACTCTATGGTGCCAACTTGTTTATTATTTTGGCACTTGCACCGACTCGAGAATAGAAAACTAGAACCAGTGCCAACACCAGATGCAGAGACAGAATGAAGCCAAAGATAACAATAATAAACGCAACAGTCGCATATGAATTCTTATGATAATAATAATAATATTAGCACTCGTGCAATGTGCAATTTAATTAAATTTTTGGCCAAGGCCAGTCGAGGAGCCTACGTGAGTGCCCAGAGGAACTAACATAGAAGTACTGCTTTTACCTGGGCTTTGTCAGTTGGATCGAGTCTCTTTCTTTACTTTGCTGGTGACATATGCGACGCATAAATTAAACACTCCATTCGAGCGAGTCAAGTCCACATGTCCTCACGTATTCACGAATTCACGTACTCACGCTCAGAAGGAATGTCAGAAGGACTGTCAGTAGGACCGTCAGGTGCCTGAGGCTGACTTTTCGCCATAAACGTTAAATGTGTAGGCAAATGCTCATTAGTTTTCCCGCAACGATGCATGAGTTTAAGCGAGGCGACCGCTACTTGAGACCAACGTCTGGCGCTATACATTTCATATACCCTGTAAGTAAAAATGAGGTAAGATGCAAAGGAGGGGAGTTTTGCAGTAAACCACAGGCAGTATCAATCACTTTATTTTAGCGGGTATAAAAATTTATTGTACTTATATAAATTGATGTACATATATGTACTAGCTATTAATTCCGTAAGTTCTTCTTGTAAGTAAATAAATAAATAGTTCCCTTAATTTCCGTAGTTTTTCGCCTGTGTTTATTGTTTATTGTAAACATGTGCATATATGTAGTAGTATTATATTTTAAATGTAATCTTTAAATAAAATAAAGCATTATATAAACTCTTTCGATTTCAATTGTTTGCATATTTTATTATGTACGCATGTATTTATTAAGTTTTTTATTTAAACCAGTTACATACACATACGCAATCTGTTAAATTTGAATATTAAGAGTTTATCAATTTGTTAATATTGTTCACTCTATTGAATATGTAAAGTATTTTTGACCGGTCTTTTCATACATTGTTTTTATATATTTTGCTTGAATATTAAGAAAACTGATTAAACTAGTCCTTTGTTTTCTATAGTAATTAACAACTAATTAGTCCATAGTATAATCTTTAAGTTTTTTCAACTCATTTCACTTAGTCTACATTCAAAGTTAGGTTAATTTTTATCAAAACCCTATCAAACTGTAGGGCATCTTCAAGTCAATAACTCTTTAATGATGTAGTCATCCTCAGTTTATATTGATTTTAATTCATTTTTCTTCTGCAGTTCGAACAGCTCCCCAACTGCGTCAACATTACTCATGTTTTCCATCCCAACTGGTTTGCATGTGCGTACTATTTAATCATTTGGAGTAAGGGGATTATAGAAATGTTTCGCGTTGTCTCGATTTTCAAAAGGTGTTGTCCAACTTCTTGTCTTGTCCTCGTCCCCCGAAAGACCTTCTGTGTCTAGTCAATCCAAGTGGCATAAAGTTGAAAGTCTCTGGGTGCTTATTGAAAAAATATTTGTGGAAGATTCTTTGGACTGCGACAACTAGATTTTGATTGCACCCAGTTGGGTCATGAGGCGGAGAGGAAAAAGTGATGATAAAATTGAAGCTTCTATTGGCAAAGTCATGCACGGAATGCAGATGGGATATATTTTTATTTTTTGTGCCATGCTCCTATGCTTATTGCTCATTGGACTGTGGTCCTTCTTGGTCCTTGGACTAGGAGAGCATGGTAGAAGTTTATCAATAAAATGCTGTGGCATACAAAAGTACACGAGTTATTTCTTTTGCATGAATGGTTTGAGGCCAGGCATCAGGATATGCTTGACTTATAACCACGGAAACTTTTTGTGCCATATTGTGAAGCCATATTTATGTGGTTCCTGCTCGGTTCAAACGGCATTTGTCTGAGATAAAAGTAAGGTTTAAAGATATGAGATCGAAAATAAATCTACTTTTATGTAAGAAACGAAACTAGTTCAAGTAATAAATCACACTCAATTATGGAAGCTATCGATAGCCCAGCTGTCAACGAAGATTTCTGAAATTGAAATTCTATCCTTTTCTTGCGATGGTATCCTGCCGGAAAACGACACTCAAGAACCATTGTAGCTTTAATGAAATAACCATGGAGAAAGATCTATTGTCAGACAATGTCTGGTAACGAGGCTCGAGATCGAGATCTTGTAGGTGTGCTGCATCCATTGATAACTCAATTAACGTCTTTCTTCCACGAAATTATTATAGATTTTGCGCTCGAACGGAGCGTATCTTGTACCTCGAAATAAGTATCTGAGCCAGCGACACTGCGATGAAGAATTACTCATGCTCGAATTTCAGACATCGTGTAATTTAAAACCCCTCGACACGAAGACTGAGGTTGCAGTCTGGCTGTGTGAACAATTGATTGGAAAAAAAGGATTCGGTTCAGGCTGAACCCAGAGTCTGTTGCCGTTGTTGTTTATGCCTCGATTCAATTGAGTTTTTAAATGAATTCCCATTGAAGCGTTAATCCATTTATAACCATATGAACCCTGAGGGTCACAAACGGTTGCACGCACATCTAATCCGATTGAGGGACCAGTACTAGCACCTCCCTTTCCAATAACAGAAGCCAATTGCTTGTGTCGCCTCAATATTTAGTGACAATGACTTGGTTATAATTCCGCTTCTTTCTGCTCCCCTTTTGGGGCTAAGCTTAATTGTGCATAAATTATAAAAAAAAATCTTTCATAATCTAAACTATAGAAGCCGATAGAATGGGTGACCAACCACCTTTTCACTTTTTCCTTCGTCCTTCTGTTGTTGTGTATGTTTTGTCAGAGGCAAAATTGATGACAATGCGGCTTGTCAACGCCTCGTCGGCTTCAGTGGCTGTTGCTCCTGCTGTTCCTGCTGATCCTTGTGCTACTTTTGCTCCTGCCTTGTCGGGCTTCCTGCAACAAAAGATAAAAATTTCATTAAAACTGCCTTCGTAGATGCAAAAGAAACAGGACAAACAGGCTGATGATACCTAAGCCAGCTTGCCATAAATAATACGTTAGCAATATTCGCCTATTGAGGGCGGTACTTTCAGTCTCTGTAAACAGTAAATTGTGTTATCGATATTCAACCTGAGTTAATGGATTACTTTAGGCATTATTAGTTTCTTTGATGTTGCATTAAAGAGTGTCTCTTCTCTTAAAGTGAAGCTGTTTTACTTCTTATTATAACTTTTTTAGTAATATGTGGCTTTTGCATTTGCAACTTGATTTAATTTTGATACAAATTATAATTATATCTTACTTTTTTTGTTGTATCTTGATGGTTTATCGTTATAAACATAATTGAAGAAGTTTTTAATTGGTTAACAAGTCTATCATAATACCTAAATAGTTCTAATGTAATATTTCAGCCCTTCAAATTTTGTTTACTTACGGGCAGCATGTTTTTATTAAAAACTTAATATATCTTAGTAATTATTGTATTATTGTATTTGTAATGTGAACATCGGCAGTCGAATTACATAAGCAAAAAGTTTAACGCATAAATTTACAATAAAAAATTAAAATATAAATATAGTTTTTAACTCGAGTCAAATATTGTCTTAACTCCTATTACTTAATATATTTAAAAATGTATGCATAGCCTGATAATTATAAAATTTATTTTTAAATTAACTAATTTTTATTTCAACATCAACAGCAGGAGAACATTTAGTAAACTTATTTACAATGGAAAACAAAAGTGTGCCAACTAAAATTAAATTAATTTAATAATAAGTGTCTAATCATTTTTTAATTGAAACTGTAAAATTAAAAGTTTAGTTATATCATGGTTTACCTTTCCCCTGTATCATTCAATTGCTGCCAACCGCAAATGTTGCAACCACTTAACAAGTATTCAATTCCATTCGATTGCAATTCAATATTCGTTTTTATATGTTTGGGTAATCGTTTCGCTATTCGAAATTGGGATAAACTTAACCAAATGTAGCGCAGTGACAATCTGATATGTAATCTGTATATTTTGCTCATACGTCCAATACAATGTGTTCTGCACACGTATAAAATATCTTTTGCTTTGCTCAAATTACCGCTATACACACACATACACATAGATACTCTCTCTCACACACATATGTATTCATGCATACACAGACGTCTAAGCAAATATTCGCGTTGTGTAAATATCCTGTCACAGCGTTTTGTCCTTGTCCCTGTCTCCTGTCCCTGTTCCTTGTTCTCTTGTCATGGTCTCGCTTTCATTTTGCATTTTCCAGTTTCTACCCCCCCGGGTTCCCTCTATGCTCCACCCTGCCTTCCCCTCTCTAGTCGTCGTCATCCCTACACTCTACCCAAATACGGGCGCTCTTTAGGCTTTTGTGTGCCACGCGAGCTCAGCGAATGTCCCCAGTCGATCCAGTGGGCACGTACAGACCAAAGTCGATACGGCCGCAGTACCAAAATTTTACATGAAGTAGGGATCGATCCCTCAGGCTGCAGGCTGTCAGCAGAGCGCTCTGTAGTAAGAATCGTTCGATTTAGGGTGCGAATTTCCTACAGCAGCTTCCGCTACGAGCTCAAACGTTTTACTGAGTATGGTACTGACTGCTCTGCATGTTACTCAGATTGGAATTCCAGCTCAGAGGTTTGAATTTCCCTTAGCTGTAAGGGTTGTCAATACGTTTGCGGTACTCTTAGCTTAGGGTCTAGAGTACGCGATTGGCTACATTTTGTTATGTTGGCAACCCATTTTTTGTGTATTTCTATCAAAGTGTCTTTTGCGCAGCAGTGCTATTTGAACGCGTGTTGGATGAACAACGCATTTATAATTGGGTAAGTCTAGTCTTAGTTTTTCTCGCATTATATTGTGTAATTCTTTTATACAGGTACATGTTCTTAAATTGGCCATTATGTGGGTTAATTCAAATGCGTTAATAAAATACTGGAACCACACGAAATGTAAGTATACACAAATAATAGTGAAATATATTCAAAATAAAAACTAATGTATATACATTTTCATTTCATCTCTTTTCAGTATTAATTAATTTTATAATATTTTTATTAAGTTCATGTATGAAAATGTTTATTTAATAAAACTAAAGAATAAAGTTGAAAAAAATATATGTATGTATACGCTTTTATTTCTGCAGCAGCCAGAACCCTAGGGAGGGGGAAATGCCAGCCAGAATTCCAAGTGGAATTTCAAAGAATTCCCAACTAGAATTTCCCTACAGAAGAAATGGAAACTGAATTTCCTGCAGAATGTGTCTATGACGAGCTCAGGAAAACGTTAGAGTTCGTAGCGGAACCTGCCGTAGGGTAGTGTGGATTTCCTACCGAATTACCCCGATCCGATCACTCTAATGTAAAAGCGAATGAGACTTTTACACGAACTCGGAGTGCAATCCTCTGAGTTGGGCTGCGGCAAATTAGTACGTTTTTCTGCGGAATATTTCCTTCTGGGTCGTGCTGTGTTGTTGTCCCGTGTGTGTGTGAGCCAATGTGTGTATGTGTGTGTGTGATAACAACCCAAGGATTATTTCGCATTACTTTATTTTCACAACCGCTTGCAAGTTTGCGGTACTTTAGCCCAGCCTCGCCCATTGGCTCAGCCCCCTTTTTGGGCAAGGCCCGCTTATAATTTACACGCTGATTGCACGTTGGGATTATATATAATTTCTTTTCGGTTTTTTCTCCACCTCCTCCTACCACCACCCCACGGCCCATCAGACTTGCAATCGCCATCAACACCCTGTATACCCAGGTACCTCCTATTTATGCGGCTTTATCTGATTTTTGTAATTCTCTTTCTCCTAGCTATTTTTTTCTACCGACTTTGCCTTTTTTCCCAGCACGTTTTATGAGCTTATGAAATTAATTGTAATGTGTGTGTGTGTGTGTGTGTGGTGTGTGTGTGTGTGTCTTTAGATGTAATGAATATGGCGGATTTGATTATGCTTTTGGCTAAATAATGAAATTATCTGGTAATAAAGCGTAATAGATTCATGGCCGTTGCAATTCTTTTGGTATTAGCGTGATTTTTGGCTTTCCTCGTATGTTGATGGATGAGGCAATAATAGGATTAGGGCGTTGTGAGTGAAAGTTAATTGTAAAATAGATGTGAAATAATGGAAAGGGCATTGGCGTTGACCTAACACAGTAACCACATTAGACTTTCCTCTGATGTAACTGAAACCCTGGACCACCATGTCACTTAAGTGGCCAAGTTGGGTAACCATATAAACTCAACCATTGACAAATATTGGAAAAAGTATCTAATGTTGTGCCTGTCATTATCGGAAACTCGTTGTACAGTGTAATTAACGAGCGGGGAGAAGAACGCGACACAAGCAACTGAAACATAATACAAATAATTAAAAATAGCCCAGTGACAGAGACAATGTCATGGTAAAGGAGCAGTAGTTAAGAGGGGGAAACGTACATAGGTCTAGCCGGCTGGCAAAAACAATTGTGTCAATAGTTCACCCGCATATCGAGGAGATAAATACTGAAGATAATGGAGGAGGAACAGCTGCTGGCGACTGTCAATGAGTGGATGACTCAAAACTAATGCCAGACAAAGGGATGAGGGAGGAATCCAACAGGCAGTTGATCTATGCGACACATACTTGAGAAAGGCAGAGAGAGTGAGAGAGAGGGGAAAATGGAGAGGAAGAGAAAGGAAAGCAATTGTAAGGCGACACCTACTGGCATCATTTGTTTACACAATATTGGATATTGGATAGGTTCGAGCCAAAAGGAAATGGGCATTAGCATGAAATTTGTAAGGCACAACACGCACTCAAAAAAAAAAACAAAAAAAAAAAAAGGAATGCAAAGGAAAGAAGAAAAAGGATCAGCCTAAGGAAATTTATGCAGGCGACAAATTCAAAACACATGTCCTGTGCGTGTGGGAGAAGGGGATGGAGTACGTGGAACCAATCAATTGTTTATTTATTGTCTGTTACTTGTTTGTTTTTCTTTTCTTTACCATTTCCTTTGTGTGCCAGACTCTGGTGTCATCTCCCACTGCGCAAAGAGACCACACAAATCTAACCCAGTCACAGTTACCAACACAATCACTGTTACCGCCTTAGTCATGGCTTAGTGAAGTTGTTTTCTCATTGCCAGACAAAAGGGAAAAGGCAGAGGGACAGGTGCCAAAAGGTAGACCCAGATTAAACCGAAAGGTTCAACGTACAACTTCATTTTGAGATTGTCTCATTTTACGCGTATTATCCATGCTCATTATCTGGCCATTCCCTCGACTGGTCAACGGATGCGCATTGTTTTCCAAGTCTCAGTCCCAATTATGGCATCAGTTACCATTGTCCAAAGCCGGTGATTAGTATTGCCCATCTCCCAATCTCCCAATCTCCCAATCTGCCAATCGCCCAATCTGCCAGTTTCTGTTAACTAAAACCACACAGGGAGAAATGTGTTCGACTCAATTCAGTTCCAAGTACAATGGGTAACGTGAGTTTATCCCTTCGTTTTTGCTGGAAAAAACAATATACGAATTAAGGTCTATTGTTTGCAATTCTTTGCTCTTTGAAAATCATTTACAATAGGGAGATGTATATTCCACATGTAGTTCTTTTATTTCAAATATTTTAAATTATAATTAATATTTTCTATAGAAAAATGACTGTTTTACTGACTGAAGCTGACCAAAAGCTCGATGCCAGAATTAAATATAGAAACCAGTATTTAAGCGAGAAGTAACTAGTTGAACAAATATACAACATACTAAGTTTATACATTTTAAATTCTTTTTCGCAACATCTGAAGCTGTATTTAAAATGTTCATAGTTTTTACAAATGTTTGACTGATCTTAAAAAAACCAAATAATATAAAAGGCTTTACAGTCAATCTGTGTAATATTTTTGTCTGTATTTCATTGCATTATTTGAAAACCAATGTTTCTTTTTTGAGATTTAAATTTGAAACGGATCATAATTAGTTAATAAGCAGAGGCGGTGGAAAATATTTGAAAACTATTCAATACACCTTTAAATATTATTCACCGCACAGATTTAAAAAAATTCAAATGATATTATTGAACTTAATTTGTGCATACTTTGTATCACATATATACAGTTATAAGCAAGCTACCCATTCATGTTGCATAATAAATATTTAAATAAATAATGATTGGAAAATTAATGAAGATAATTTTTATATTTTTCACTTTATCGAATTCACAGTTATGTTTATGGAGAGTAGAAATTAATAGTTGTATATATATGTATGTTGTGAGAAAATACAAAATAATGAAGATAACTTTTTTAACATTTATCAGCTTTATATTTAATTTAAGATATAGCAATAAATTAATGATTTATTAATGATATTGCGAAATGGACCCCACTGGCTGGTATTCAAAATTGTCTGAGTAAAAGTTTAATAAAGATTTCGAAGCTATAATCACAAATCAGCGCATATTTGATAGATAAATCATTTCAATCTATTCAGTTTGCCAGCAACCCCAGTAAAAACTTATCATTCCCATTGCCCAGTTCTCATACACAAACATTACACACACACACACACACACACACACACACACACACATTGTGAGAAGTCCTGCGGTCGCGTCTTGTTCAACTTAAGCTCAGGCTCAAAAGCGCCTGGATCAAGACGAGAGCACATGCCACAGAGAAGAGAGACAAGGGGACAAGGACACGCGTGTGCTCAATGCCAAGTCGCATAAAGCAATATAATCTCTCATTACAACTACCACAAAAGCGGAGCCGCCCTTGAGGCATATGTTGTTGCCTCTTCCCCCAACCCGCTCCTTGCTGTTGCCACTTCTCGTTGTTTCTGCTGTTGCTGCTGCGGCTGCTGCTGCTGCTGGCGTCACGAATTTATAGCCCCTGCAGTGCGAGCGTTGCGAGTGCAACAACCACAAAAATTTATAACTCAGCCATAATGAACTCATATTTTATAACGTTTATTAACCCATTGATAACCGGCCAAGTGCTTAACGGCAGTGGAATTTATGCGTCTGGCAGGGTCTACGTCTTGATGGAGTAATAGGAGAGGGGAATTTAAGAGAGGGGCTAGTGCCGCAGTTGCCATGTCTGCTATTAAGTCTGAGTCTGGGTTATCGAAATATATCCTAAATGGCCGCCGCAGCAAATGCCTTGTGACAAATAAATGTCATATTAATGTCAGAGTCCCACAAGTAAAATTGATTCCTTGACTTTCTCTCTCTTTCTCACTGACCACCCTGAATTCAAATCTGTGGCTGCCCAACTCCTCACCCACTTCCCATATTCTCCTTCTCCTTCTCTCACACATACATACAACTGCTGCTTATGGGATTGTATTTTCAAGTGTTTCTCTGCCTCTCTTTTAGTTTTATACATTCTTCATTTTGGCTTTGCGCCTTATTCTGAAATTGCTGCGATAAGCCTGTGTTATGAGAACTGGGAATGGTCATGTGCTACAGTTCCCAAAATATCCAAAACAAATTGCGAGGTGAGCGCTTTTGGGAACGTTTTGGGTAACAAGCTTGACATAATTAAGTGTAACTAATCGCAGATTCTTGTGGTAATTCGGACCACATTTCGTTGGTGCTTAAGCGATTTGATACTCATATGAAACTGTAATCTCATACATATGTAAGATTCAGATTAAGATTCAGTTTTAATTTATTATAATTTTATTATACTTATTTTCTTAATCGAATGGTTTTTAATGTAAGTAATAATATTGTTCTCTGATCGAACGAATAGGAACATTGTATTTATGATATATGTACATAGTAGGCACTCTTCAATATAAAATCCAAATTATTTATTTAGTTTTTCAGATAACTTAATAAAAAGCGTTCAAAAATACTTAATACTTAGTACTTAAATTGAAGCCTTTAATATAAAAATATTACCATGTATACTAACTATATTATAATTAATCGAAATGGCAATACAAAAGTTTCTTAAACTTATTGTACTTAAAACAAAATTCTTGTATTTGTCCACATTTCAAATTCGTATAACAGTATTTAATAGAATTTAATAAATATGTAATTAAATTTTTTTTGTCGCATTTTAGTTTATTTTTAGATATAAGAGACGAATAAAATTTATAGTTTGATAAAGTGCACCTCAAATAAGTAGCTGTCTGCAGATAATTAGATAAGGTTCGCCGAGATATGTGTCCTATTTGCATTTATTCTCACTTTCAACTTTAATTTAGGTTAAAATATCTAATTCTAATTGTTAGTTCAATTTATTATGTTCAGATATAGTTCTGTGTGTCATTTGTATTTTATAAATTCTTATATTCCCTCTTTGATTGAAATTTATATTTACAAATTATTAAAGTTAAGTTAACCGAGATGTGTGTCTTATTCTATTTTGTAAATTCTCTATCTAAAATACAGATTCCATTGGTAGTTCAATTTATTTCGTTTATTTATAATTTTACATGTTTGCAATTTATTAAGGATAGATAAACCGAGATTTGTGTCTAATCCAAATTAAATTTTCCATTTAGTAGTTCAATCTATTACTTTCATTTACGATTATATTCACAAATGATTAAGGTCAGATTAACCGAGATATTACTATTCTTTTTTGTAAATTGATAGATATGATTTAAATGCTTTTATTCCATCTTTAGTCTTGGTTGCTCCAAGCAGATTCACATGTGCCATAAAAGGGTTGAATTTGCTGCTTTGCTTGATATTTGCTTTGCCCACAGCTTGCTTGCCACTTCACACTTGCAACATGCGTTGGCTGTGAGCTGTGAGCTGTGAGCTGTGAGCTGTGAGCTGTGAGCATTTCACATTTCACATTTAACACATCCCGTTGTCCTGCCCTCGAGGCGGTCAACTCTCCAGCCATTGCCATACCACGTTAGCCGCTTCCGGTACCAGGCTCTGGGTCTGATTCTGATTCTGACTATGATTCTGACTCTGTTTTTGGTTCTCTTTCTGGGCTTGTTTGCATTTGTCGCCTTTTGCCACGCACTGCCCAGTTTTTCTCTCCGCACTTTTACAGTGTTTTCCCCGAGTTTTTCGTGTGTTTCCCAGTTGCCCTTTTTGCCGAGCATCCCATCAACTAAATATTCCCTTCTGATCCGCGTCGTTTGCAATCAAGCGTTACTGTTGTTTGCTTTTCGGAACTCTGGTCCATTAAGTGACGTCGTTGCAACTGACGCCGTTGGCTGGATTCAAATGCCGCTGGTGACTTTTCGCACTCGATGCGGGGCTGCAGAGGGGGCGGGGATGACATGGTCACGTGTCATGAGCTGCGCCGTAATTGTATCTATGAGATACAATTACAATTTTTCAATATTTTTCTTTTTTTTGCACAGCGGGAGGCTGAGCTCAACCTTGGCCGGGTTGAGTTTTCGTGGGCGTTATTATTTATTTATAGTGACACTTTATTGCAGTTGCCAACGGCGCCGGCTGCAGGACATGCACACAGGACACGCTCGAATGTAATTGCGCACTTGCGGCGTCTTGGATATGCGATGAGACTGAAAAGGAAACAGAGACACGGTGGACAGGAGGCAGGGGACAGGGGACAGACAACCAGAATATGTTGCATCATCGCTCGTCCGTGTGGCCTTAATGTCCTTGCCAGTTGCCAGTTGCCAGTTGAGAGTCGCCTGTTTAATGTTGCGTTGCGCCGTGCACGTCCTTCGAAGTCCTTTTGGTTTAATTTAGTGTACCCACACAGTTGTGCCTTGTACTCAGCTCGCCAAAGGCATTATCATAATTTTTCAATTTATTAACAAAGTCAAAACAGTTTAGCTTCCGCTCCCTCCCTCAAAACATCATTTATTATCTTGTATAGTGGAGCTAGGTCCTTAGCCTGATGTCCTGCGGTGTCTGGGCATAAAATGCGCGTTTAAATGCCTTTAATTGTTTCTTATTTATGCTTCCGTTTAAATTGACTTGAAGTTCAAGTGCTCAATTGTTTTTTGATATGATAATGGATCGTGAAATTGGAATTGGAATTTGGAATTTCTTTGCTGGGAAACTAAACCCTCCCTCCCTCTCTTTCTATGACTGTTACTGCCTTTTTTATTCTTTTGAATAGTTTCCCACAAGTCAAATGCTGATTAAGACAAATTTGAGTACTTGCGCTCAGAGCTGACCAAAATTATTCATTTCCTTCCTCGACATTTTAAAGAAACAGATTATATTTAACTATGTCGCGTTCATTTCGAGCTTCAGACTCTTCAGACAATTGCAGTTGTTGTATTTAATTGATTAAGAGCTGCTTCAGTTTAATTGACCTAAAAATTTGTGAAAGATTTAAATTAAAGACACTAGCATATGGTGTAGAGACTTTGCTCAAGGCCCCACTTAATACGCCCACGGCCACGCCCATCAGAAACTTTGAGCACTCAAACTATGTGCGATAAAAAGTTCTTGGGGCTTGTGTCTTGAGCTCAGGCAAAACTCGAAAACTCAAAAACCAAAATCCAATTTGCAAGTTTTTCGAGTGCACACACGCAAAAATCTGTGTCGCTCCTTTAACCCCTTGTCGCCAGTTCGAAATAGAGTTCCAGTTCAGTTCCCATACTAGTTCCAGAACGTTGACAATCACGCACGATTTCAGGTAAATCTAATTTAAATACGACTACACATCAGCCTGAAAATGGGTAAGGTAGTCAGGCAACCTTTGATGGCAACCTGGTTCGGGAACTAAGAACTGCCGACTTGCCAGTTACTTTAGTTAGTTAACTGTTTATGAACCAAACTCCTGGCTAGCTGAATGGAAAGGCTGGGGAATGGGGGCGTGGTCGGGCACTTTACACTTTTGTGCGCCAGCTCTTCTAAAGTAATTAAGTGTTTTTCCACATGATGGCTTCATAGACTCTTGAACAGGAACAGGAGCAGGGAGTTAGGAGGAGGTGTTGCCAGGCAGTCAGCTCGTGTTTCTGCATACTCTTATAATTGGTTTAAAAAACGTCAAGTAAACGTGAAAGCAAAGTGTTTGGGGGTTGGTTTGATAGTTTCAGATAGTTTTCCCGGTCGCCAAGTGGCAGAAGGAGTAGCCTCTGTCCCGAGCCGCTTACACTTTTAATAAACTTTCCATACCCAACAAGGGCAACAACAAAATCATTAATAAACTATTAAGGTATTTCTTCCAAGTGCTTCACTTCTTTCAAATGAGGCAGCAATCGAAGGAGGAGGAATAAGAGGAGTTTTCCTTCGGAAACTTTGACAGACAATGAAACTTGATCTAGGCAAAGCCACAAAGTCGTTGCATAGCTGAAATTATCCTTAAACTGCTTAAGTAAGTAAATGGGATAAAAAGCTTTAAAGTTAAGGTGATTTAAGTTATCGGAACAACCAAATTTAATGAAGAAAATATCAGTTGCATATTTAACCACACATTTCTTTAAGTCTGATTCATGGTTTGTATATTAATATATAAGACTTCTTTAAAATAGAGTGATAATTATCACTAATCACTAATTATAATTAGCGTAAGTAAAGAGGGATGCTGAACAGCTTTTGATTAGACATTTGTGTGAAAAGAATATGTTGAAATAGATTTACATTTAAAATTTTATTTCAATCGGAATAACCTTAAAGTCTTTAAGATTTGGAAGGATACTAGCAACAGATTCAACAATTACTTGAACATACAAGTCGGGGAATATACTTATTGATATTTATTTTAATTTTTAAAGACTTATTTATACATGTTATGAAGGAGAGAAATATATGAAAGTTACTGAATAAGGAACATTATTGGAAAGTATCTCACAACACATCTTCTGCATTTAAACATATAATAAATATTAAATAAACGATCATCATGAATTATTATTATTAATTATTCTACTTAATATCAGATTTTCTTTCTCAGTCGAAGGTTTCAGAAGGTTATGTTCTATAATTACAAAAAATCATCCAAAATATCAATCTGTCTTTACAGCTGACATGCCATGTGGCATTAGAAAAAGCTTAAAGAAATAGTCAAAGATTTTCAAAGTATAGAGAATGTTTACACAAAATATAATAAAACTTTTTATGGTTATATTGTGTTGATTAATTGCATTAATAAATAAATCTTATTAATAAACCTTTTTATGACTACATACATTGTATTTGAACACTTTTTAATTCAAGCGAATATTTTTATTCGATAAAGATGATTGAAGTGAATCACAATTTCCATTAACCATGAGCATATCTCACAGAACTGTCAGCACAAAAAAACTGTTAGGGAAGACTTGTTTATGTCAGGCATTATCACTTTTTAGCATTAATAGATCCAAATGCATATTTTACGAATACGAATAGGAAAAACGAAAACGAATACTAAAACGAATTCGAATGGGAATAGGAATACGTATACGAATGGAGGGTCGAGTTGCATTGCTTTTGCCATACAAAATACATTTGTAATCAGGTCCAATTAATCTCATGCATGGTACGTATTCCTCGAGTCCATCGAGAGTCTCTGATCTCTGCTCTTGTAGTTGTTGTTGTTGCTGTTGTTGTTGCTGTTAAAAATAATTTCTGTTGACACAAAGATTGAATGCCTTGGGTTGACTGCCGGGGTCTTGCGATCTGCGATCTGGTCGTGTGCATAATTTATGCCTTCGATCACATGAAGACATGAAAAATGTCGCCACAAGACGCCTCAACGATGATGACGACTCGGGGACTGGGATTCGTTTTGGATTCGATGGATTCGTATGTCCATAGTTGAGCAGTCTTGCCAAATGTGGCAAGACCAGTGCATAAAGAAGGGAAGATGTGGGGAGCAGGCCGGAATCGAGCATAAATTAAGTTGACAAGAGCTCTCTTGCTCTCTCCTTCTCTCTATCTCTTTCTCTCTCTCTCTTTCTCTCTTTGGTGTTGCCACAGAACGTGTTCCGCTGCTGCAACGCCCCAAAGCAAACGAGCTACAAAGTCTCCCAGCGAAAACCCAGCGTCAATTTAATGTGTGGACATAATTTTCCTGTCGCATTCAATTCATGGCAACCCGAAGCGAACCCAACTCTGAGTCTAAAAACAACAAACATAAAAACACTTGCACGTGGATTGCATCTCTGATGATGATGCTCCTGCCACAGCTCCTGCCCCTTGCACCTCTTCATCCTCATCTGAGAGTGTCGTTGTAGTTCGAGTTGCATTTGTTATTGTGATGACGTTGATGTTGCCGATAATGACGATGGCAATGTGCACACGTTATATGCACATTTGTGAGTACTTATATGGCATACGGGTATGAGTATGAGTATGAATATGAGTGTGAGTGTGATTGTGAGTGTAAGTACTCCTGCGAGTATTTGATTTGGATTCGTTTCAATTCAATTCAACTGCAATTGGGCATTCAGCTGACTTTGGTTGGGGGGCACATTAGTATATATTATTATGGCGGTGCAACACAGCATCTAACTATGTATGACTATAGGGTCATTTGAGTTCCTACTGAACCTACAACTGGATCCAGGATAAATATGACTCACTTGGTAAATGTATGTAAAATATGTATGCTGAGTTGAGAGTATGTCTGTTTTCCCATCTTTTCGACACAACCTAGATAAACTTACCAATAAGAGAACCAGTTTTTTAAAAATTTTTTGAAAACAAAGGTATTTTCAAATTAGAATGTTTTTGATTAAGCAAAACTGATCATTACAAGAGTATTACATTTCCAAAGAAAGTTGAAAATGTTAGTCCTATGTCATTGGACTAATTCGTATAACATTAAATCTGATAAGTTATGTAATATTGATTTGGTAAATAAAAGATCTAAATCTATGTTCGTGGATTACCTGAAGAGTTATCTAGTCTTATAAGTCTAGCTAAAAGATGAAAAGATTAATTTCTTCAGAACTTCTGCAAATAAGTCATTTAATTATTTAACATAAAAAAGTATTGAAAGTTTCTCCCCATTTGCTTAACAAAACTAGAAAGAAATTGTTATAAAATAAAAAGTTCAATAAATTTATAAAGGAGAAGGGACAAAGCGTTTGTCCACTGATCATTTAGTCAACTTATTGAATTTAGTACTAAGTACAATAAATATTATAAAGATAATTTGAAAATTATATTAGAAAATATGTTAGCTTGACGTTTGTATTTCAATTCGTTCTTAGAATGGTGGAAAACTCTTTATTTACCTTCTTGAGCTAATTTTAAGTCGTTGCAAATGTGTTTTTTAATCTAAGACAGTTTGATATACTTTACTAACTTTTTAAGCAGTTACAACTTAAAGTAGTTGCTAACTAACAACGCTAATTAGCAAACTGTTATGTTTAACAATTATTAGGCAAGAGTTTTAATCGTAATTATATTGTAGCTTAGCACGTGATACTTAGTCTTTTATATGAACTTGTAGCTTTTATTTCTCATGATGGCACACCCAATCCACAACTGGCCACTTCCTGTGCTGCCCCTTCTTTAACTTTATTTCCCTCTCTCTCTCTATCTCTCTCTCTCTCTCTCTCTTTCTCTCTCTCTTTCTCTCTTTCGCTCTTTCTGTCCCTCCTCACTTCTCAACTTTCATCTATTTTTGATTCTTTAAGCTGTCATTGTTCTCGTCGTGCTTAAAAGGTTAGTTAATGAAGTCATTTTGTAGTTGCTGCTTCCGTTTAATTGTGGGTCGTCTTTCAGTCTGTCTCCCCCCTGTTTCCCTTTGTGTCTCTTGGCTTGCCACCTGCCACCCTTTGTGGCTCCTCCTCTGACCATGGCTGGGATGACGACCCACGTTGCATGTCAATTGCTGATGAGCTTTTAATAATGTTTTCGCTTTGCCATCGTAATTCTTCTTGCCGCCACTTGCCGCATAATTCGATTATAGCCGCGGCGACTTTCAAGTGACGTCGCAACGTTTTGCGGGTGTTGCAAATGCCGGAGGAACTGCCTCCAATGCCAACGGCGGCACATCCGTGAAGCGGCGCTGGGTTGCAATTTAATTAAGTGAAGTGCAAGTTGACAACGCAACTAAAGAAGAAGGAGGAGGAGGCAGCAGATGTAGGAGGGAAAAGAATCAGTGGCAAGTGGTAAGTGGCAAGGAGGATGAGTTAAAGTTGTTGCAGTTGCAAAAAAAGGAAAGCCGCCACCGATCAGCCGCGATTATCGGCAATGGTTGTTGCGGCACGTTGTTTGCACCCACGCTGCGAATGGTGGCACGACGCCTCCGCCACGTGCGGCATTTGCGTTTGATGCACAAACAGAGAGAGAGAGAGAGAGGGAGAGGGAGAGAGAGAGAGAGAGAGAGACATGAAGATTGAGGTAGAGATTCAGCAGCAGGAGACTTGCCAGACACGCCCACATAATTATCGCTATCGATGCGAGTTGCACGCGTTGCACGCGCTGATTCTGTGCCCCATGCCACAGTTGGCGTTGCCTTTGCCGCCTTTTTGACATTTTCATTCTTGCGGGAAATCCGTTCGGTTGTTTATGACTCCTTCAGTCCCCACAGTTATCCTCTTCCTGCTGCCTCGTGCCACTTTCAGAAAGCGTTGCAGCTGCGGCTTTTTGCATGCCACAAATGCCTTTGGCATACCGACGACACCCCGTTGTCTATCATTGAAATCGACGCGACGCCTTGTTGCAAACACTTTAACCTGAGCTAACATTTACTCCAAGTGTTGTTGTTGTCGTTGTTGCATGTTGCAGTAAATGTTGCACTTGCTGCCGTTTTATTTAATTGAAATTTTAGTTTGCCGCCTTTCCAATTTGATTATCCGCACATGTTGCAGCTCCTCTTTCATGCCTCTTAATCCTCCTTTAGCTCCAGATTGTCTTAATGGACTTGTTATGTTTCACTTAAATCAGTTCATCTCAATTACTTATGTACATTGTAAATTTGCTGGCTTACATCAAAGTTTTGTTAAATTTCGATTAAAACTAGGAAATCAAGGAAGCCCATGGCCCTTAAATGCACTTCTCTAAATTTAAAACAATATAGTAATTCAATGAGCTAAGATGTTTTTAAATTATATATCTATATAAATAAATAAATTAATTAATTGTGTTCTTCATTTCGACGGATCTTATACTTTGCTTTAGATTATATATTCTATGTCAGCGCAGAAAGAATTCTTTAATAACTTATTTTCACTTTCATAATTGAAAATTTAATATTGATTGTTTTCTTTTCCTGCACTTTAGCGATTGGTTTTTACATATATATGTACTCAAACTAAAAACTTTTTACATACACTGTGTGTGTCGGGTTCCAATTACAATTTATCTGTGCACACATGTATTAATTTTTACCAAAATATTGCATTTTGTCTAGACATAAACATAAATTTTAAACTTTGTCAAGAAAAACGTTAACCAAAAAGAAATGATTTTTGAATATTTTTGTTGAAGCTGTTTGAGAATTCGAAATCTCCTCATCGACCAGTTTCATTTTGAAGGTGTCTGCAAGCATTTCATAACTGGTAATAAAATCCTTGTAGATATTCATGTTGGCGTTGATACATTAAAAGATGCCAACATTTTAGCAAATTTGCAATTGAAACTGCTCATTAATATTTCAGATACTCACTTTATATCTTCAGCATGCTCGGTTTTCTATCTCTGCTGTTCTCAAACGTTATCGTAGATTATCTACTTATTATTTTGTGGTTTCTGCTGATAATTTTGATAACTTTTCTATTTCAAATTATATGTGAATTCATAGTAAAGTATTTTGTCACTTTTTTTGAATTAAAATTTGTATCTTTAAGCTTTAGTCCAAAGTAAAATGTAGTCAAAATTATCTGTACATTGCTTTACGACACTGTGGAGAGTCTGTATGTCTTTTCTTATTTAAAAATAATTTCCGTTTAAAGCTTAAAGCCTCTGTTAAGGAATTCAATTGCTTTAAATAAGCTGATGTGCATTTTATTTTGAAAGGAAACAATTTCGCTGAGTGTAGAGGAAAATGCTTTGCGCTTTTCATTTGGGTCGAATTAGTCGCTTGCTTTGTGTTGACAGATTTTATCGCTGCCTTTTGCTAGACTTTCTCTCTCTTTCACACTCTATCATTATCGATGTTATTGCATCTCTTTCTGTCTCTCAATCGGTCTCTTCAGTTTAAATCCTAAATCAATTGAGAACTGAGAGGGGGCCCCTATCGCTGTCTCTCTGTCTCGCTGTCGCCCTTTTGCCGCCACTTTGCATTCTCGATAGGGCGGTTGGCCTATTGACATTCCCATTGCGATTTGCGATTTGTTTTCAACTCACTTGACAGGTAATGGCAGTACCATGGTCTCTCTCTCTTTATAGAGACAATGGCGCTTTGTCCTGCTGCTGCTGTGGCGAGTGGCAACCCCTTCGTGGCATCCCCGCGCCGCCCTCTTCACGATTCTTGCGTTCATTGTCACCATGCGGCGGCCGTGACAAATTGCTTTAACATTGATTTAAAGACAAAACCGGCGATGAAGAGAGGCCAACATTTCACACAACTGCCACGAAACGTCACTCAGACGACGCCCTAATCCCAATTCCTGACTCCCCGTCGGAGCAGCCTCTGCTGCCCTTTCCAATATCGGGGTAACTCCCGCAGAGTAGGCAGTGTTCAATCGATTTGCTCGGATGAGGACGACCTTGTTGCTGTCGACTGAATAAATTGAATGCGTTTTCAATTTTTAATAAAGCCAAAGCACAAAGAAAAAGAAAAGAAAATAATTCATAACTGAACAACTACCAAATATCCATTAAGCTGGTTTATTAGACTCGGTGATGCTGAAGCTTTGAGATAACTAAGATAGTATCTGTAAGTGATCGACCACTTTTTACTTTTAAAGAAGCTTGTATAATTTTCATAAATTATTAAAAGTATTGAAAGAATCCATTTGCATTTTATTATAAAACTCTCAGCTAGCAAATGTCCCTTAAAGAAGTGTATTAGTGGCTGACAGGATCGCAAATTAACGTTATGATTTTGAAGAAATCAAGTCTAAAAATGTTATGCACATGAATGAGAAAATCTTGGATTTTTTAATTGTAATTGTAAAGATACATTTTCTTTGTGTTTTAATAATGAAAATACATAGATAAAACCATTTTATTTTAATTTGTTTATTGAAAAAAGTATATTTTAGGTTTTAAATAAAAGTATCTTCTTCAGTTCTTTTTTATTATTTGGGAAAAATCAACACATTTTATGATTTTTATTTTAAACATTATAACTGCTTCGCTGATCACAGTGAGTGTTATTTCATCTTAAGTATACACAACTCTACCACTTAATTATTTACAGGGTATATACAGAAAAAAATTTAAAAAAAGAAAAAAAAAATCGAATGTTAAAAGCAAAAACTGAGCAAATGCAAAAGCATCGAATTGCGAATTTTAACCGCACGATGCGATGGCAATGGCGACTCGACGACGCTGCCCATTATCCTTGATTTATGTGTATCCTGCTGCTGATTCTGCTCCTGCTCCTGTTCCTGCTGGTTGGTTCATCCGCTCTCCTGTGCATCGTCCTGCTCTCACTTGGCTTTGCCATAAACAATTACAGGCAGTCAGGCAGCTGCGGCTTTTTCGCATGTCCTGCCAAAGTCAATGTTGGTCCTGCTGATGCTGTGCCGCTCTACTTTTCTCTTCCTCTCCTACTCCCTCATTCTCTCCTCTCTCCCTCTCTCTCTCTGTCACTCTGTCAGTGCTTTTGCATTTTAAAAGCAATTAGCAGCACATTTTTTGACTACGTTGTTTTTGCTTTTCTTTCTTCATCTCATTTTTTGTTTGTTTTCGTGTTTGGCGCTGGCGATTTTCAATAATAAAAGAAAGCAAAAGTTGTTGTTGTTGTTCATTTTCGGCCTGTTTGTCGATGTGTTGTGTGTGTGTGTGTGTGTGTGTATTCGGGCAAAAAAATGTGCTGCCAAAGCTAACAACAAAATGGCGCGGTCACGTGACGAACAACATGCCCCCGACCTATCGAGCCACCTCTTCTCCTCTCTCTCTCTTCCACACTCTTCCTACTTCATTTACGCTATTGTCGTTGTTTTTCTTGTTGTTGTTGTTGGTGTCCCAAGCGAGGCACATCAAATAATATACAAAAAGCACCATTCCCCATTGTCCTTCATCGCATCTCGTTTGTTATAAGTTATGTGCAACAAAATACAAGCAGTAAAGTGTAGACAGAGATGGATATTATATCCGGAAGAGAGAAAGAGAACAATAGAGAGATGAAATGGTGCGTTATTTACATGTCAATGCATTTTGTTTCATGATTAGTTTTGCCAGCTTTTGTCTCAATTAGTTACAGCAATTTAATTAAAACACAGCTTTGAGCTGCAGTCTGTCAAAAGCTGTCAGCTACAGAGCCTCACTGGTATCCGCAGACTATTTCCTGAAAATTTCAAACAGTTCTGCATTTTGATGTTCATGTGAAAAATATGTAACTTTATTATTTATAGTTTTTTATATAAATTGACAATTAAAGAACTTTTATAAGTTACTTAAAATTTTTTTAAACTGCATACCTGATTAACAATAAATTACTTTTCTGAATTAAATAATAGCTCTTTCAAAAGTATTTACTATTCAGTACTTTGATGTTTATTTATAAATATAAATCATTTAAGCTAATAATTTATAATAATTTACTCTTTTTCCTTATTTAAATACCTGTAAAGAATACTTGGTGGACTCTAAAGAAAAGGAAGCTGGCAAAAGCAAACCTTGGATTTTCAGCTGATTTAAATAATTATCTTCTCGACAAAGTCTTAATTTATGTTAATATTAAATTACAATTTAAAATTATCTAGAAACTTTAACAGCAACATTTTCAGCATCATTTTTAGTAGTTAAAGACATCTGAGATAACATTGCACTCAGAACAGAAGATGTAGGGTATCATATAAAATTAGTTTATGCATAGATCACAATGGGGAGTCCCAACATTAAATTAATCAAAATGATAATGATTAATTTAATAATCATTCAGCATGCTACTTTTCAGTGGAAATGTATAAAATGAAGTTCAACTAACATTTCCAATTCGAATTCAAGTTAAATTCAACTTGTTCTCCACGGGCGGTCGCTTTCTCCTTGAATCTTAGACAGGCATCAGTTGGTGGACCAGACAACTTTCAGTTATATGTAGTTGTATCCAAACAGGTGCCAGCAATTTTGACCAGTGGCAGGTCCAAATGGAAACCAAGTCAGCCACCCACACATATCAGGAACATCCTTCATTCTGTGGCAACGGGGCGTCAATCAAATGATTGATCACATGAATGCACAAAAACTGCCGCTTCCCTCGCTGGAGAGGGGGATAACAGGCAGTCGGATTTTAATCTACCACAGTCGCAATAATAAAAAAAAAACAAGAAAACATCCAACGAGAGAGAAGAAGAAACAGAGAGAGAGAGAGAGACTCGGGAAAATCAGTCAATTAGTAGTCATTTGGTTATGGCCACAGCAATGACTTCACTTCGAAAGACAGACTCTGAGATAAGACAACCAAATTTATGCTAGAAATATTTTGTAAATAGATAATAAATTGTGAAACAGGAGACAAGAAAGAATGAGAGAGGAGCAAGTCAATTTCGGACTGCCATCAATCAAGTTGCAACTATCTGAGGCAAATGTAAATAGTTTATTCTTTTAGGGGCATCAATTATGCGCCTGTCTTAATATTTATGAAAATTGATTTCGACATCTACCCCGAAACCACTCAAATGTCAATGTCAATTAGAGGCAGTTACGACTGAACTGAAATTGGACTGATGGATTAAGTGTCAGCACAAGCTGCATAGTTGGACTTATCTTTAAGGAAAACCCCTATAAAGAAAGTAGAGCCTCTCTTATCTGCACTGATTATGTCTAATGCGGGGAAATCTCATTTGGTTCAACAATAGACAACCACAAAGCGCAGCTGTAAACAATTTGGCGTGGAAATCTCTTTAATTGATTTTTAAGCGTTCTATAATATGCAGTTGTTGCTGTCGAGTTCTCGAGTTGTCCCTCATTATATGGCACAAAAGGGAAAGGTGTCAAAAGGCGACAAAGGGAATGGAAATCAAAGTGGAAGTGGCAAATGGAAAATGCAGCTGCATACCCAAAATGAAATTCAAACAAGCCGCACAACTGACATAGATTTCCCATTTTCTTTTAATCCGCGCTGTTGAAAGGTGCAAAAATTCAAGCACAATAGGGGCAGCTACTCTATTGAAAACCCTATAGAGGACGAAGGGAAAATTCAATCAGTGCGACAGCTTAGAAATGCGTTTGTCATAATTTCAACGAATGATTGCAAAATATTTCTCATTTCTCAATTTTATGGTGCTCCTCGCTGTTTGTGTATTCCTATTTTTTTTTCTTTCAATGGATTTTTCCCTGGAAATGAAATGAAATGAATTTTCGAGATGCGATTTACTGTGGCATTGCATTCAACCAATAGCCAAGAGCGTGAGCAAGATGGAAACCAAGAAAATGAGGTAACAAATAGAGAGTGAGAGGGAGAAGGAAAGAGGGACAAGACGTTACGACCATGTTGACAGCAGCTCAATGCCGTGTTGGCCAGTGTTATTGACATACATTTGATGTGTTGAGCACAGTGTGCATTGTCTGGCAATGAAGTGCGACGTCTCAGCAGCTCATCGAAGGCTTAGAAACTGATGTCTGCAGTATCTTGCTGAATGTGACAGGCCCACATCCCATTCAAGAGGATTACCATCAACCTATCATCATCATCATCATCATCTACAAAAGCCTGAGCTACTTTTTTGTGCGTATTTTCAGCTGTAAACTCGCTTGTAAAGATTGCAAAACTACATGAGAAATACATCTTGTTACTTCCGAGAATAAAGGAGAGAGTATTAATATTGTTATTCCAAAATGCAATACTAAGAACGGTATGGTCTATAAATAAATTGAGCTAATATCAAATACAATTCTTAGAGTACTCGAAAACATACCATCTCAAACTCCTAAAACAGTTTTGAGACGTAATATGTTTAAACTTAGAATTGTAGTAAATATTTAAGTATATCCCCAAAAGAGAATACTGACTGCTTTATCCAGATATTTATATATAATTAATATTGATCATTAAATTAGTTTAAAATGTATACCATTTTATTCCTTTAACAATTAGCTTCCACTTATTAAACTATATAAATGTTATTGAAGCTCGAAAGATTTGAAATTTAAGCTTTAAGTTTTAAACATTCGAAGAATTGTATCAGAGATAAAGAAAGAATTTTTCCAACTTTAACTCTATAATTGATTTACAAAAAATGTCTCAATCAAGAGTAAAGTATTGGGATAAGTTGAATGTAACTTATTGTCAGACGTTGGCAGAGTTTACTGTAACTGGGAAACGTGACGAGACAGCGTTGGTAAAATACTTATAGATCATTGATTCTTGATAATAAAACTATCAGCGTTGACTTCAGTCTTCGCAACGGACCGCAAACCGAAGAGAACGGGAAATGTCGAGAAAGAAAGCGTATAAAAAACAATAAAAACTCAATAAAAGCAAACGCTTATGGCTTTTAAACGCTGCAAGGACGATGAGGTTGACGGGAATGACACGCCGACAAAGTGCTGAGGCTCAGGACCAGGAGGAGGACCAAGTCTAAGACCAGGACCAGCACCAGGACCAAGACGCAGAAAATGAAGAGAGCCAGGACGAACCTAGACGTAGCTGGCAAAATGACAATAGATTTGATTTTTCAAGGCAGGAAGCGGAATGGGATTGGAAATGGGAAAGGAATGGGAATGGGAATGGCAAAGGCAATAGGATTGGCAGGCAGCAAAGGCCAAGACACAAAAGCAAACAATAAAAAAAAAAATAAAGAAAAGAAAAAGAAAAATAAAAGAAATAGAAACGCAAGAGAAATATAACAAAAATTGAAGAAGCCAGGCAGCAAATAGTTGAACAGACAAAAGGAACGACCATTTGATGGAAGGAAGGCAGGACAGGAACGGGGGGCAGTCACAATAAGCGCACATTTAAAAGTGTCAAATATCCTTTTTATGCGCTTTGGCCCCCGACCAACAAACACTTTATTTTTTGTCACGAAGCTAAGCAGAAAATTGTAAAGAAATGTTAATGCGATTTGATTTAAAGAATGAAAAGGCAAAAAACGAGAAGCTGAATCAAAAGCAGAAGCCGAGAGGGACAGGCAGATAGAATAGAGTTCCCTGAGGGCAATCTACGACCCTGAGCATACATTTCCATATTTAAAGGTTATACAGCTGTCAGTTCTTTATGACTTCATTTTAGTGACAGTAGCAGGTACCTCACCTCACCTTCTAACCCCTGACCCTTATGCTCAGTCTCATTCACAGCCTCACCCTGACCCTGTCCCTTGGACAAACAATTAAGCGTTAATATTGCAGAGTCGCCTAGAGTTTTCCCCCACCAAAAACCCGAGAGTCCATTGTCCACTTGCTGTGACATTAATTTAATCCTTGAACGCATCTTTGACAGGCTCCTCGCTGAAACTCAGCTCAACTCACTCACATTAAGCTTAGTTCTCAGTTCTCAGTTCCCAGACCTCATTTCTCTTTAACATTCCCAGTTCCCCTTGTAGTCCTATTTCCATTCCCATTTCCCATTCTGACTGTTTTGTGGCTGGTGCCGGCGTGTGGCATTGTCAAAGGAATTAGTTTTGTGTTTTTGATTTGAACAAGGAGCAGCCCAGAGAGATGAGAGTCCATACCAAGCCCAGCAGCGGTATGTTGATTGCTTAAATAAATATGAGACCAGTTTTGGGGCGTGCATCAGACAATGTCTTTGAGTCTCTGAGTCCTTCAGTCTTTTGCATTTTACATTTCCCTCAAAAGGGACAGAGAGTGAGAGAGTAATTTGTGTTTTTGTTACTGACAGTTTTTGGCACTTTATTAAAATATTTCTGGGCTCGAGCATCATAATGATTGTTTTCTGGGGAGATTCTAAAAACCGTATTGTAATATGAGTCAATTGTTGTGTGTGTGTGTGTGTGTGTGTTCAAGACAATTGTCGCTTTAAATGGAGCTTTTAATGCTTGAAAATTCTAAAACATTGTCAAATGCGATTAGATTAGCTGCGAGATTTTAGATAAATTTACACCAGGGGAGAGAAATAAAAAAAACAGCTTAAGGGCAATACCTAAAGAGATGTGGTATTTATTGTTAGATAAAATAATATTTTTGTAATGGGATTATTATTGTTATAAAAGTTTCAAAAGAAAAGAAATAGAAAAGTAAAGGATAAATAAAATACAGTTTCAATGGTTTAATAACTACATTTTATTTTCTAATTCATTTTATTAGCTGGAACTAGCTGCAAGTTCTTCCTGATGGTAAGTATTTATCTAGGAACCGCACTTATGAACTGCATATATAATTATCTAAAGTAGAATTTATTGTAATTTTAATAATTTCTTAAAGTGTGCTGTTCACTTATCGTTAGCGAGCTGCCAACTTGTCAACTAAGCGTTGTCACCTCATGCGTCATATAAAGATAAAAATACGAAAATTTAAATAAACTTATTTAACAAAAGTTTGAATAATCACATATTTCTATTTTTTTTTATAGATATTCAAATTCAGTTTGCAATTGTCACAGTTGTCGTTGTGCAGTTAATCTAACTGTATCGCAGTCTTATTATAATGTCTGACATTTGTACAATATCTCAACTGTCAACTGTTACAACACCTTATTGTAAGTTGGACTGGAAGTGGCTGTTGTAACCGGTTTTGATTGATCATCTGTCGCATTTTCATTGCAACAATCATATTTCAATTGCACTCTAATGAGTTACAACAACTTCCAAAGTGAAGTTGAGAGCAATGAGTGAAGAGAGGAGAGAACTGCGACCAGGGACAACTTCTCGGATCTGTGTCCACTTGTTCACTTGTTGCCACAGTGGCAGTGGCAATCGTTATGCAAAAAGTCAGACAGGCAGTCCAACAGGCTGAAAGGCGATAGTGAGAGGGAGTGAGAGAGAGAAGGGGCAGACACAGTTATTAATTAATTAACGAACGCTCAAATTAATTGCAGTCATTTGTTGCACAGTCAGCTGCTTGCTCGACACTCGCCTGTTCGATCGATCATAACAAGGCGTCGTCGCACCACTTTGGTGGGTTTGATGGGTTTGTTGGGTTTATTGGGTGGGTTGCATGCACCGTCGCGTCGTATCGTTGGTGTTGAAGTGGCACTCAACGGCGGCGCGTTGTTTGGCCTGTGGCACTTTCAGTGGAGCAGACACATACAATGTGAGCTGATTGCCCGATGGCAACTGTCGGAGAAAACTAACCAAATGATCCGAGCAGCCACAAGCTCCCCTTTTGCCCACCTTACGCACAATGAAAACTTAATTAAGTTGTCAGTGTGGCGACCCCTGCTCCTGCACCACCCCCAACTCCAGCCCTATCTGCGCCTCCTTCACCATTATTGTTGTTGTCCTCTTCAGGCCGGTTAGGAGAGCATCCTTATAAAATGCTCATTAACGCGCCAAACCGAAGCAAATCAAATGGCAAATGGCAACTGGCAATGAAGCTAAAGGTCTTGTGTGTGTGCTTGTATTAGTGTGTGTGTGTGTGTGTGTCTGTGTGCTTTGTCACCCCTTTCGTCCTTGCAGACAATAAAAACAGTTACTTTACCATACACCATGGTGTTGTTTACTGTGTCCTTTGACTGTGTGTTGTGCTTCTGTTTGTGTTGCCTACTAATTTGAATATAAACAAGTTTCTGCTTTTGATTTTCCAAATGAAAATGTTGCGTATGTCCTTCGCCTCGGATAATTTATGCATATGAACATACAGCCGACCCATACCCTGCTTTCTTCATCCTTCCTGTCAACCAACCCCCGATCTCTGCCCCGTCTCCTGTTTAAGCCACTGTCTGATGTCTGATGTCAGGCGTCGCCATTGCCGCTAATGCAAATTTATTTAGACGTCGTGACTCCTTTATTTCTATTTTTTTTTTGTGTCATCCTGGTAGGCGTTAACTGACATTTGTCGCATTTATTCATTGCTCTGAGCGGTTGGGGAATTCGACTAGGATTTTGGTTAGGATTCGGCATCGGGTTTGCTTTCGACCGGGGTGCCATGTTTTTGATATATGTACTATGAAAGCTGTGATTTCCTTGTGGGTTGATCCGACTCACATATGACTCATTTTTGGATAGCTATGAGGAAGGGATGAAATACACGAAAAATTGCTTCATTACAAAATGATTTAATGCAGTTATCTAATAGTTGGACAAGATAATTATTCTGTGTACTATGTATAAAATAGAAGGGTATAGAAGAAGATTGCATATGATATAATATATTTTAGCAAATTAGATAAAGTGGAAAAATTATACTACAAAAGTGATGAGAAAGAATGCATTTAATTTTTAAGCAGCAAGGAATAATGTTCAACAAAAATGATCCAAATAATCAAGACACATCTGTGCTGTGACTAAAAAAGAAATTAAATAATATTTATAATTAAACTTATTTTATTTAAATTGATCCGTTTTTTAGAAAAATACTATGAGAAGCTCTAAAAGGTGGCTACTATTTAAATTGAACTTCGAGAAGCACATAAAATTTACTCCTTAAGACAATTGTATACATAGTTGTAGTATAAATTACTTATCTTAAATAAATTTAATTTAAGAAGTATGTCTAAAAAATAAGGTCTTGTATTTTCGACAGCTGCTTGTAAAAGAGAAAAAGTGGAAATCTACCAAATCTATTTCAAAAAGTAACAACTACATACTTACTTATTCTGATTCGTCTTGATTTCCATGTTCAACAGTGTGGACAACCTCATTGTTACAGTAATTAATAAAAGAATTTAACAAGTTTAATAGATAATTTTTTAGAAATGGATATTTTACTATTTAATGGAATAAGCGATTAAATAAGGTATAAATCTAATCAAGGAAGTATTAATATAGTACATTATATATAAAGAAATTTGTTCAATAGTTTGGAGTAACAGATTGAGCAAAATGTAGAAAATTAAGAAAAATATTCTGAAACTAAAGTTCACATAATACTTTTTGTCCTTTTAAATGAAGTTAAAATGCAGCTTAATATAAAGCTCATTACATTTAGTTGGTATTTGAGATTGCGCAAGATGTGACCCACATTTTGGAATCTCGCACAATCAAAAAAAGAAGAAATCAGTTAGCAGTGTAAGCTTTGCCAAGGAAAATCAGTTACCTAATGAACTCAAGGTTTTCCTTTTATATACTTACTTACTCCGACTAACTTACTGCAAGTGCAGCAGCAAAAGAATAGTAAAAGGAAAAGAAGTAAATAACCCTTCTCAGCTATTCCCAAATTATTGGAGCATTAAAATTGAAATGATTATTGTGTGTTTTGTTGGAGGAAAAAAAAGATGTAGAAAAACGGAAAGAAATGGTGAAAAGGGGAAAAGTGAGAAGGCAAAAGGAAGCCAAGTGAAAGTACTGCACAAAATTGAGAAGAATTACCCAACTGTGTGAGGTGAAGGGTGGGTGGTTGAGTAAAAGAAAACACGTTCACACCTCCACACAAAAAAGGAAGGGAGGTAGTGGGTTGGATGAGAGGGGTGTACAAAAGAAAGGTGGGGTATAGAGGGTGCTCAGGGACAGCCTCAACCATTTGTGGGCTGCTTTTTCTGCTGCTTTTGGATTCGTGGTGCGAATATAAAGTAAATAAAAATAAAAACATAAAAAGCAAATTCGCATTTGCAAATAAATCAGAGGGAAATCAGTTGCTGACAGGGGAAGTATTTATGGTTCAATGTGGTGTTGGAACCAACGAATGGACCCCTCGGGCTGTCTCCAGGGTTGAGTTTCCTCATTCTCACCCCGTCGACTTTGTATTTGCTCAAATCCAAGAGCATAGAACAAATTCGTAAAAATTAAGAAACAAATCGAAAATCAAGCGGCATGCTGAAGGGAAAATGGCAAGAAAATTGTATAGAGCTTGTTTGTCCAGCTTCCTTACCCCCAAAACCTCTGAATACCCTTGCCACCCTTGCCACCCTCGATGGGTGGGAATGCTGGTTCGTATTTTTTGTATGCATTTTTATGGCACATTTTCAAATAAATTTGCCAAGAGATTAATTCGGACCGTTTGGCAGCGTGTAAATAAAATTTTCATGAACTTCTTACTTGGGTTTTTCGTGGGTGCTTTGTAGTTTCTTCTTTGGAAGGCTTTGGATCTGGTTCGGAGTCCGGGTCTTGGTCTTGGTCTGGGTCTGGGTCTGGGTCTGGTTGTGGTTCTGGCTCTGGGTTACGCTAGATTTGGCAATGTGTTAAATGTTCTTGAAATTTCAGTTACTCGTTTTTGGGGTCGCTCGAGAAGAAGTGGCCACGCTGCTTGCCCACTTGAGTGGCATGAAGCAGCTGCCAAGTTGGTTAATTAAGATGTCAAGGTTGCTGTTCAAGGGGGCCTGACATCTAGCTGGGGCTTTTATAATAATGTGATGCTGTTTAAAATTCTGAAAAAATACTTGAATTCTTCAGTATATTTGGAGATTATTATCAGACATTTGTTCCATGTAAATGTTAATAGACGAATGCTGCAATTAATATTTAAATAATCTTAATTAAATGTTACACCATGTCTCGGGTGCAATTAGAAATGGGTCAGACGACTTTGCTATTATTATACCAAAATGTTGCTAAATGCTATGTTAATCAACAGTAAATTTATAGCCTTAAATTAATTTAATTAAAATTGAATTAACATAATTAATTACTTGACTTGATTCAGCATAAAATGTTTTGAATGCTACATTTATTTAACATATCTAGTGATATGGTGATAACATTATAATAACAGCGATTCACGCTTATTTAAAGTTACGTAACATTACTGAGAACTGTAACTGTTACAGCTGTTTAACATGCAAAACAAATGCTACAACAAAGTAAATGAAGTAGGAAGTAAAAACTTGGTAATCTTAATAATTGAGGAAATTTCCAGCAAGAGAGAATATAATTTACTGTTAGTTTTTCCCTATTTTCCTTACGCCTCATTAGACATTTATAAAGCTATTCAAGTAGTCCCATTGAAATGCAAATATCTGTTTAAAACCACATTGCTCCAACTCAACCCACAGACAGTTCATTATCTTATAATGCGCCAACGTTTTGGGGATAAACACAATTTCAAATTCACACAAAAATAATGCGTCAAAATTATGAATTCAACATTTGCCAAATCAATGAAAATTAAT
The DNA here is from genome assembly GCA_035043265.1 of Drosophila testacea. Taxonomy (NCBI): domain Eukaryota; kingdom Metazoa; phylum Arthropoda; class Insecta; order Diptera; family Drosophilidae; genus Drosophila; species Drosophila testacea. Next base: position 686,884 of record JAWNND010000661.1, read on the forward strand.
TTCATAACCAAAAACAACAAGGGAGGAGAAAAGCAAACAATTGGGCAAATGGATAAATGTGGATAAATGTGGAAAGAGGATAAAAGGGGATGGGATGATTGAGTGAATTGGTGAATTTGTGAATTGTCCGGCAATGAAATTACATTTTCATTATTTTTAGCTCTGCTCGGATTTTGCAATGCAGATAAAACAAGCTCCATCTCGCTCTTTTCTCTCTCTCTCTCTCTTTCTCTTTCTCACTGTGTGGTATTCCAAATGTTGAAACAATTATAAATGCGCATCAATTTGTGTTGTAGTTGTTGTAGTTTCTGGACATTGGCGAATTGTATGGAAATCAAATGATTCTCGGCCCACATATCAAAGGTTGTGTAAGCGCAGTTAGGTAAGAGGGGAAAAGGGGGACCACCTTCACTTTATTTGGTTATTTGGCATTGCCAATGAAATTTTATGCAAGTCCAATGAGTTTTAAATTTTTCAATGTGCAAACGAACAAACTATGCAAAGCGGGCAAACAAATAAACAGGCCAACAAACAGCAGGACACGCGGCTTGGCCAGATAGTCAAACAAATAAACGGACATATTAACAACTGCATTTGGCAACGAGTTGTTGGGAAATGAGGTACATAACAGGAATACCAGAGAACAGAATAGTGTCAAACTAGAGATGGGTGCGTGCTAAAAACTGACGAACTGGAAGAAGTAATATTTTCATTATGAGTTAAAATTAGTGTGTACATACAAATTTGTATAAAGTATAAAATATATATGTTGATACATTATCTCAAATATATATTTATTTTGATAATTGGCAAGCTGTGTAAATTAAATTAAATTTTACAAATAAATAAACATTTTGTTTACACTTAAAATATTAAACAATTACATTAAAATACTCAACAATTACATTTATTGCTAGTCAGACTCAAATGCATACAGAAGTAAAAACATTTTCAAAAGATTGTTATTAAATTTTATTATTGCAATACTTTAAGTGTTTAAGAAAAAAATTCCTTCAATGCTAGAAAATTATTGGCAGTTAACTAAAAGGCAAATACCTTAAATCCTTGGGTATATTTAGTAGTAGTTGAAATATATTAGTTAATTGCGAGATATAATTAAAATAATTTTTTTCTTTTTGAATTAACACATAATAACACTTTGTGTTATATTAAGATTAATTAACAAGATTTATTAATAAAGACAAAATAGTTCTATACTTAAAGTATTTTAAGTTCAGTTTATGTTTAGTTTTAGAAGTACCTAAAATATTCAATTAGGCCAATCCAATTGTATATAAATATTTTCCTTAATCTAAATATAAGCATTACATCAATTAATTAACTATAGTAAGTAATCTACCTGTTTTCTTCTTTCAGTAAACGTGTCACGAAAGTCACGACACGCGTTCAACTCAAAGGTAAACTGAACACAAACCAAGTTGCTTTGTTGCTTTGTTGCTTTACTGTTTGTTGCACTTTGCGCATAATTATTTTTGCATATATTACTAGAGACGGCGATTGGGAGGAAGAGTTGAACAAATTACGAGCATAGAATGATAAAAATTGAGTATGAATTATGGCAATAAATAAAACAAAGAATGAGGGAAGAGCTGAAGAGCTGGAGAAATACTCAGACTGAGTTGTCTTCCATTTATTCTACTCGTTCATTTTCTTGTTGTTGTGATTCTCGTAGTTGTAGTAATTTGTTTTGATAGTAATTTATGTCAATTTCTACTCCGTGGGCGGCAAATGCATGTGAGTGAGAATATTGATGTTCTTCAATTGAGCAAACGCCGTTGGTGGTCAAGTTAAAGTTAATTAGTCGTGACTTCAAAAGTGTGTGGGGTCTTTTAGTTTTGTATACCCTGCAATTGTGTATGTGTATAAAAGCGTAAATATAATGGTGTTAATAAGGAAAAATCTCTGATTGTATAATTTACATAATGTCGGACAATAGTAACTATTAATTTGCCTTTTCAATTAGTGGCTATTATTTATTACAGTTCGATTACATTCTTACTTAAAAGATTCCCTGGATGGATTTTATAGTCTCCCAAGATTAACTCATTAGTAAATGCTCAATAGTAATAATCGATTCTACCTCCTATCACAAGATTAATTAGAAGATTTTAAACTCATCCTTAATCTATAATGAATACAAAAAAAGTCAATTGCCTTAGTAAATTTTTCTATTCTAACTAAAAGCTCATATTGTTCACTAATGTTTACAATGCATATACATATAATTTTTATATAACTTTTTTAACTCCCTGAACCAACTTCTAGGTCAGTTTTCTCCTCGGCTACAAAATTACTTTGGCAGTCATTGAAGGCAAAGTTTAAGATACCACCCAAATGCAAACCAGATCCAAAGTTGAGGCTAAGAATACATACATACATATATTTAATGCACTTCCGTTATATTCGGAGGGTACATTTTCAAACTGCCAATGCAAATGCGGTTAAGTGAAAAAGGAGTTCAATGTTCAATTTCGTATTTACGTTATTTGAACTCGCCAGGATTTATGAGTATCTACTCAATTTCTATGGAAAAGCAATGGCTGCAACGAAATGGAAATTTATGTGCGCCACATAAGCCAAAGCTAACGGAACTTTGGAAGAAGCTCAAGTTTTCCGTGCCAATCTCCCCCTCCTTCCCCCTGTCGTATGCCTCCTACGCTCGATTTACAGCCACTTTCACCGCATAAAACGTCGTAAAGTTTACGCCGTAAAATCCTAGAGAAACACCAAGTGAAATGTAAAAATTTATAAACCGCAAAAATATATAAACATATAAATAAGTGCAACGTCGAGGCAAGTGGCAGGTGGCAGGTGGCAAGCAGAAAAGCCAGGCAGGTGGCAAGCACGCGTTTGGTATTCGCTTTACTCATACCTCTGTATTCATTTGTATTCCCATTCCCATTCCCATTCACATTCACATGCACATTTGCATTTCTTTTTAACCGTTGTTGCCGCCATGTTGTTGCCTTTACAAAATGGCGTTTGCGGCGCGCCAACAAAATGGCGGAGGCGTCAACGGAAGTTGCTTTTCGCAACACACCAAATAAATTGCAAGTTATTTGAGCTAAAGTTGCAGCAGTTGCAGCAGCTCACAGCTCACAGCTTGTACCTTGTACCTGAGACCTTAGCGAAGACGTCCTCATCGCTGCAGTTGCTACGTGTATTGCATACGTACTCTCTTCCTACCTCCCACTATCCCATACTCTCCTATACATGTCCTGAAGTCCTGTGGCGTAGCACTGCTAAATTTATGGCAACATTTATGTGTCGTGTCGCGTGCGCGGTAAATACCGGAAATGCCGGAAAGAAGTGCATAATAAATGACGTTATTAACCCACATGCACACACTCCCACACATACACACACTTATACACATTCGCACATATGTCTTCACATACCAGAAGTTCAGGTGGACTGAGTTTGGGGTCACACTGCGACAGCTATTAGGTATTCAAGTGTCCAACGGCATAATACTTCAAGCACATTTCCTTCTATTAAAACGTGTTCCCAATTCACATGACTTTTAAAGATACGCCTATAAACACAGTTAGTATTTATCGATAATGTTTCCAATCTCCTTTGCGGTGCTAAGGTACATTTATCTCAGTATTTCAATATACCATTACTTCATATTTTAAAGTAAACATTTTTGTTTACAATTTCCAAAAAATGTACAAATTAAATGTGTAAAAAGGGATACAAATTTAACAAAACGTGAACCTTTGTATTACAGCTGTTTTTTAATTGGAATTCTTCATATTTGTAAGACAAAAATACTTTCAGCTTAGAGGTTCTTTTCTTTTTAGATTTCACTTGAACTGGTTTATTGATATTTATTATCGATTTATATTGTAGTTCTTTTATTTCGTTAACTTAACTCTGATCCTTAAGTACATATCGTATTTAAGCCGCTTATTGACGATAAGTATTAATTACAATTTAGTTAAATAGTCCTTAATTATAACATAAATTAAGTTGGGAAAGCTATAGGTTCACTAGAAAAAATGCTAAAATTCTAGCAGTATAGTCTATATAATTTGTTGTTTCTGCTGTCACAATCTCTTATATATTTTACCTTCAACTTCAACCAAAATCCTTCACCATCTATCCAAAATATGCACACACGCTTATTATGTTTGTTATCGATAACAGCTAAAGCTGCTCGCCTGTTTACTTAGTCCACTTTTCGCTTCGTTTATAATCTACACTGTGTATTTTAATATTTCCTCTCTTAAAAGAGGCCCATAGACTTTGGCAACTTGACTGAAGGAGTCGACTTCGTTTCGGTAACGCAACGTTTAAAATGAAATCAGCTTTTGGCCACTTCTCTTACCCACTTCTGGGAACAAGTTATACTTCTATGCTCTGTGTGTTTCCACACTTCGTAGATGCCTGCAGCGCCGTCAGCTTTAATTAAATTTTTCCTATTTCCGCTTGTGCTCGCCTGGAGACGCCTACTTCTTCTTCTTCATCTTCTTCTAGTAGCAGCAGCTTCTAGTGCCTTTTGCCTGGTTCCTTTCACTTTTCATTATGGCCGCAAGCCGCCTCCTTTGGTAACATTCTCTCTCTCTGTGCACTCTTTGGGGTTTGCTTACAAATTTCCTCAAGTGGCGCATAATGAGCGCCACGCGGCGTATGATTAATATTTTCGTCGTCTTTAATTCCCGCTGCATTATGATTACATATTACACATTATGGCCGCGCCTCGACTATCGCTTTAAAATGCAAATCACGTGCCAGTCTAACAATTTACATATGTTGTGCCTACTCCACAATTTTCTCTTCTTCTCTTCCTCCCGCTCCGCTCTTCTCCTTGTCGTCGCCGCCGGAACAGCCATCGGTTTTATTTACTTTTGACCGAAATTTGAGCGCAGCTGCCAAATACATTTCAATATTTACGTTATAGCGAGGATCCGACCGATTCGATATCCATCTGTGCCCTCGTCCTTGTCCTTGTCCTCGTCCTGTCTGCGTGTAAAATGTGCAAATTACCTAAAAGAACCGCAGACGAACACAACGAGACCACAAAACAAATTTAAATAGACATATTTTTTCTCGTCGGCCAGCTCGTTTGCCATTTCCATCGCCTTTTTTATGGTTTCGGTTTCCCAGTTGTTGTTGTTTTGGTTTTGTTTTTCTATTTTTTGTATTTTTAGGGAGTTGGGGTATTCCATGGTTAGGCCCTACCAAAAATTTACAGTATCTAACGTAAAATGTTGGCTGCTGCTGCAAATTGGTACGAGGTTTTAGGTAGAGTTTATGGGAAACCTCAGGCCACGCTCTCCATGTAAGCATGAGCGTATTTTATTTGTATTTTTAGCGCTAAAACAAATTGAGGAGAGGCTCTACACTCCAGCGGCTGTCCCTATAAATTGCTGCCCTTTGTATACCCTACAATTCTAGGGTTCATTCAAATTGTAAGGAGAGGCAGAAGCTTGATAAGAGAATCATGTAGTTAACGCAGATACTAACATGAAGCTGTTAAGCTCCCTTTAATTCGTAACAGTGCCAACTTTTAAGCTTAATTTAATAATAATTGAAATAAAATTCGTGTTTTAATTTCGTATCGAACTAATCTCTCTTTTTTTTTTATTGCGACTGCAAATTTGTTTGATTTTCTAGTAGCATTGTTTAGGCATGTTCCAATATTCTCTGGTAATTTTGACGAGAATTGATCTTTAAAATAACTGTTCGAAATCTCGGTGTTTTTTAAATGACAGAGATGTCATATTATTTTATCTATTACCTTTAACTCTGTTAAAATGAATAATAGGAATTTCTTAGTACTCAAAACTAGGTTATTGATAATTATGAGAAATTTCTAAAATAATATTTAAAGTAGATAACACGATTAATATCTATACCTCACTTTGACATATAGCTATCTTGTCTGCAATAAAAACCAGAATTGTTAAACAATTTTGTAGTGTTGCTCATAACTTTATATGTCTTATTAAAGAAATGCACTTGTATCTAAATAAGAACTCATTCATAATAGTCATTGCCATGCCAGCTAGACATTTGTGTGTCACACAACTCGTGGTTAAACTGAAACGATACCCATTGCTATCGTAGATTGAGCAATTAAAGCTGCAAGTTGATAAACTCTTTTTCATGCTCTTTCCTATTTTACCACTTCAGTGAATTGACCACTTTTATTTTTGTGGACTTTTATATAGTTTTATTGCTGGCATTGTAGCGCAACATAAACAAGAACCAAACCAAACACAAGGACAATTCAGTTGCCATCTTTACCAGACTTTGTCTCTCTCTCTGTCTCTCACTCTGTCACTCTTCGCCCACTCCCATCTGCTGTGTAGTTATTGTTTGGTTATTTAAGAGCAATTCAGCCATGTTTAGATATTGATAACAACCATCTAGTCCGACAGGCAGACAGATAGGCAGACTGACATCCACACAGACTGGTTGGTAGGCCATTGAAACGAGGAAAACAATTTGGGTTGATGCAATTTTTGCCATTTTTGCATATCGCTAACTATCTGGTACAGGCCAGTTCTAAGCCATGGGAAATTGTTTTTAGTATTAAATAAAATAAACGTTGACGTATAAATTGTGTAAATGTGAATGCTGAATGTAAAATGTAAATGTTCATCCAACAATAAAAACGGATGCGGGGTCAACACACACTCCAGACTCAAATTTGACTATGTGTGGCAAAAATAATTGCATCACTGCACATACTCAAAAGTTTGTTAAACAATTTTTGAGGCAGGTCCAGAGTTAAGTGGCCTCAATTGTTGCTTCCGAGGTGGTCACAAGAATGACCCCAACTAAGGAACATCAAGCCGTCAACTGGGATTATAGTTATTATCGCACTTAAAGTGGAGCAAAGGTAAAAAGTTAACTTTCTGTGAGGCTCATTTTAACATTAGATTGTATAATTTTAATTGAGCTATTTTGCAAATTATCGCAAACGGCAGATTAACATAAAAAAACCCGAAAATTTGAATAATTGTAATTGAAAATATTAAACTTGGTAAAAGTTATTTTTTGTGACTTTGTCTTGAATTTTAATATTAAATAGGCATAAATAAGTAAATAGTTTAAATGTATTTAAACAGTTTATGTTAAATTACATTAACATTTAATTTCAATTTATAAAAGAAGCAACATCACACTTCTTTTTTATAATGTTAATGACACACACTATAAAACAAAGAACAAAATTTACAATTTTTAAAATAGAATTCTTTTATTTATTTATTAAGAACAACAGAAGTGCCCTATTAAATTGCAATTATTATGTAAGTTTTAATAAGATCAAAGCGTTTCACATCTTGAAACCTTTTTAGTATTAGTGTTCACTAACCATCATTGTTTAAATACAAATTCAGAATCGATTTCACCTCAATAAATATTCCTTATTCGTTACAGTTTCGTGACCCAACTTGAAACTCCTCAACCGTTTTGAAAAGTTTTTAGATTTTAAAAACTTTATGCTTCGTGTTACATAATTTTGAAGCTATGCATTAACTGTAAGCAAGTTGCATATACATATATTTTTTTTTCACTATAACTGCAGTTTGCGTTTCCCATAAATTTCCATAGACCTAGAAACCACTTAACTTTAATAGCACATCGAAACTTTTGCTTTCCATTAGAAACAAAAAGTGTAAAATAGTTGAATAAAAAGAGGAAGAACTCTGGTCTGTTCAGTTGTGCTTAGAAGGCACTTAGCCACATCCTGTGGCCAATTTTCATCTTTGACCGTTTGAAATGAAAATTTACATAAATTCAAATACATTTATACATTTGGCTTTATAGTTAGTACTAGCTACTCGGATATACTATATATCCACTATGTATATAGGAAAACCACTCTGTGACATTTATGACAGAGACGACTTTGCCGAATTTGTGTCATGGAAATTTTGTTGGAGCTGGAATTGAAGTTGGGAGATGCAGAGAGTTCGGTTCCGGACCGTTCATCATAAATTCATGCACTCTCTGCAGGCTGCAGTGACCAAAATTACAATTATGACAACCGCAAAAAGGTTTTCTGGTGCACCAACAAAAAGGGCCAACTGCTAGCTGGTTGCAAAGTGAACGGGGCAACGTTCATAAAATGTTTAACACGATTAAACGTGCTGCAGAGAATGGCAACAAGGCAAAGAAATGTAACGAGGAAGAGTAAGCGAGAGATAGTGAGAGAGAGAGAGAGAGAGAGAGAGAGACAGTGGGATTGAGAAAGATGTGAAAAATGTTAAATATTTAACAACTTGATGAACTTGCCAACACAAACTGAGCCACCTCCAAGTGAATCCACCTCTCCGTCTCTGCTCCAGAAGGCCGAGCAGTCAACGAAGCGTGGCCCAGTTGGATTCCAAGAGAAATTCCAGTCAAACTCACTCGCTTGTGAATTCTGGCAAATTGTCAGCAATTCAACTGCGATTGAGTTACATCAAGTGATGCCAGCACCACACACACACACACACAGACACAGACACACCCACCACATTGCAACATGGCATAATTGCATGCCAAAGGAGTAAAAGGAAGAATAGCCAGAGACAGCAAAGAGAACCCAATCCAAAACCCAATACCGAACCAGAGTCCAAAACCCAGAACCCAGAACCATCAACGATAGTGACAATTAACCATGGCTAACTCAGTCGCGGAGCTGTCTTTTGCCTTTTGCCTTTTTCCCCGGCAAACTGTCAGCTGCTGTCGATGGTAATTCGAAACGTGAAACCGCAAAATCCAATTCCCAGACTGAATTTTTTGTATTTTTTATACTTCTTAAGCTATAAAAAAAACGGGTATACGTATAAACTTTATCACGTTTTTTTCTACTTTCAAAATCTCATCAGGATTGGTTTATAAGCAGAGAAATGATGCAAAAACGTTTAATGAGCATGTTTTCTATAAATATGACAATAAATTGCATGATTAATATGTTCTCTTTCTATCCTCAAAATTTCAATAAGATTGATTGATAAATAGGAAACTTAATAGAAGATGTATGCTAATTACCATTCTCTCATCTTGATAACATTACAGTCTAGATAAACTGGCCGATCAGAGAACAAATTTTCAAGTTTGTAAGGAAGTAGCATTAGCAATTTAGTGATTTACAGGGAATTCCCAGTCGTGATGTCTTGTGTCTTACTTCTTTTCTTTTCAGTTACCTTCTCTACTACGTTCTTCGCTCGTCAATGAATGCCGTCATGATGTGTGGGCGTGGCAGTTTGTTAGGAACTGTTGAACATTGTTTGCAGCTTTGACTTGTTTTCCACACTTCATTGATTTGTCGAGTTGCTTACAAGTGCATTTAGACAATCAATTAATCGACTACAGATCCGACTTACTGCATTTCGCAATGGGATCAGGGAGGGAGCTTACAAGAGGGTAGCTTAGCTTAACTGAAGTGTCCAACTTGATTTATGGTATTGAGTTACACTCGCACATATTTGAAATACCACCCAAAGTATTACCTGTTAGTCAGTCCGGCATCATCTTGTAATGTCTTTAAATTGGTTTTAAGAAGCCCTACATTTATGGGGAAACAATTGGAGTAAAGGAACACTAATCCCCCATGAAACTAAAGCTCTGCACTCTGAATCTTCTACATTGTTACGGTGTCTGTTTGCCGTCAATCCAAATTCGAAATGCGATTATCCTGTTTGGCATATAAGTGATTGGACTACTAAGCACATTTAGAGCTTCTTCTCCTGCCAGTTTTTAACTATCGAAATATGTTGTGGTCAATTTTATGCTGACAAAGTATTGGATTACGAGTGTGAGGATTAAAGTTAATCTCAGAAAATGTTTCAATTTACAATTTAAAAAATGAAAGTAATATTTATCAAATTTCTTTTAGATATTAAACAACAAAAACAAGAACAACAAGAAAATAACTTAGAAACATAGTTGGTTGTTGGTCTGTTCTATTGCAGCTTGTTGCCATGGCATCTTTAGTTTAACAAACTTACTTCCCTTAGATTCCAATAAAAATAAGTTTTATTTTAATATGTCTTTTCGATTTATCTGAGTTTTTCGAGGTATCTGATTTTGATAAAACTGGATGAGAATTCTTGTGACTAGTTATGTGTGTTCTATGCATTTGTAATTCATTTTTCAAAGGTTGACTTACTTTAACTTAATTAACTTTAATAATTTTAAAAATGTTATGTTATTAATTATTTTTAATTTTTATAAAACAATTTTAGTTATGGAAACTTTTGACATATATTATTATACATATCTTGATATTTTACATGATATATATTGAAATATAAAAATGATATGTTATTATTATACAGAGGTTCGATTAAGTAGTTTCATATTTGAAGCTATCTATATAATAAAGTTAGAGTGTCCCGTGAGATCTTTCAAATATTCCACATACATACACTCGTATATTACATCAATGAAGTTATTTAGTACAAGTATAATTATAATGAAGTAAGTTTGTCGATTATTCCACCTAAAGAGTGATTTTTCACACGTTACTCTGCATTCGGCGACTTTGCACACTTGGTACTTCACTTCAGGGCTTCAGCAAATCCGTTGGAGTGTTTTGCCAGACACATTTTACACATCTTACACCTCATTTCAGATGATGTGTGTGTGTTGTGTGTGTGTGTGCAGCCACTAATAAATTAAATGCAACATTTATTGCTTCATTTGAGTGTAGTGAGGGAGGGGAAAGAGGCATTCAACGATACCAAATTGCAGCTGCCTTTGCCTTTGCCACAAGCTGGCAAAAAATGTGCTTACATTTTATGTTGTTTGGCTATGCAACTAGTGGCTGCATGGTTGCATGGTTGCATAGGGGGCATGAGGTATCCCTAGCCAACTTGCCACCTTGCCACACTGCCACCTGGCACCTACCTGGTGGCGGCAACTTGGGACGCATATACCATAAAAGTTCACAACATTAAATTTCACAGCATCAGCGGTTTGTGAGCCGCAGTCGCAGTCGCTGTCGCAGTCGCAGTCAGCGTCGCAGTCGACGTCGCTGTTGCTATTGAAACCGCAGAAGCCATTTTGCATTTTGTAGCACATTTTATGGGGTCCCATTGTGTGGCCATTGCCAAAGTCATTGTTGTTGCTGTCAGTTGTTGGTGTTGTTGCTGGTGTTGCCAAGGCATATTTACCTTTTAGCCAGTCACGGGTATGGGCACACTTTTTTAACGCACTCATACACACATACACACACAGTGACGCACACTGACTCCCAAACATACACACACATCTACAGACAAAAAACTTTTTGCAGTGCACAAATTTGCAGCGACCGAAAAGCGAAAAACTTTGCACAATTCACTTAACTTTTGGGCTGCCGCCGTCGCACAGTGGGTCGGGTCTCTCTATATTTTTTCTGATAAACAAAATAAACTCATAAAACTGTTAAAGTATTGCCGTACCCAAAGAAGCAGGGCAATTGTAAATAATTTGTAAGCCCGCTCTTAAGTTTAATTTGCATATTTTAAATTGTCTTTAATATACATTATTTTGATTTTAACTGTATATTACTTTGGACGACATTTTAATATAACTCGCTTCGACTTATTCTTTTGCCTTGAGCTTTAATACTTCTATAAATATATATTTTTAAAAATCAGAATTGTAGAAGTATGTATAAAGAAGTCCTTTACGAAGATCTGGTCATAGCTTTATTGTTGACTATAGTTTTGTAGGCCTACACTCCCACTTTCCTTGTCGATCAGTTTGATCAGATGATCAGTTTCACATTTTGCTTTGTTTTAATACATTTATACAATTAATTTTTAACTCATCAAATGTATTTTGGTCCCACAGTTTAGCGTCACCGGCAACCGGGGCAAGTTTCGGTCCACATCCTTGTCGAATGGGCTTCGGGTGTCACCCATTTATTGCGCATTCACTTTGCAAATGTTCTGATAGCAGCAGCCACGCCCATCTTACCCTTACCGCCCACAAGCACAATAGATCATTTCACGTTGCGCGCTTCTGGCCCAAAAATATGCAGAAAGTTCAGTAAAACTTGAAACGAGGCAAAGTGAAATTATTTTCAGCTCGAGAGCATTCAGCAGCAGCAAAGTTGTGTTTAGGCTGTATTTACTGTACTGCATTAAGCTATTTGTTAGCGAGCTTTAACCCATTAATGCCTACTCTGTTATATTACAAATTCCACATGAAATCCGGGCAAATACTCGAGAGGCTACTGAAGCGAGTAAAAGAATGGGAAATTGCCCAATTGAAATGACAGAACTGCAATCCAGAATTGTGACAAATCATGCGCTTCATTTGGCTAATGGTTTGAACCGCTTTTCCCCTTCTCTTTATTACCCTCTGTCCCTCTCTTTTTCCCTCCTTACTGGCGTATTAGGGCTGCTCCTTTCCGCTCCCCGTTGCTGGCAATTAAACATTTTGACAGCGTTGCTTTTATTTCTTGTACGCTTTTTTCGGCGCAAACTTCATTAAAGCGACAAAAGAAACACAACAATATAAAGAGGGTAGGATGGCTTGACTAGCAAATACCCTGTAACTTACAGATACATTAGTTCATATCTTTTTAAATTGCAATTCTTCTAAAATTATTAATATTCTTAAATATCATTAATAAATTCCTTCCCACCGCTACAAGTAAGCTATCATTTATAAATAATTTACATATTAATAATATTAATAATCTGCTTGCAAGTTAGGTATTTAGATACTAAAACTTTTAGTTTTATTTCACTGCTATTATATTATTTATTATTAGTTTCCTTTCCAAATACAGAGACGAAAAGTCAGTAAGGGACAAGTGAATATTTGTATATCCAAAGCTCCATGTGCATATTGTAAAGTTTACTTTAGCTTAGGCTCTATGGCTTTCGTATAACTAAACAACCCTTCAAATAAACTTCATGTTTACAGGGTACATCCTATAAAGAGAAATATTATTAATGTTCCGAACACAGAAACACTTTCCGGCCCAGCCCCCGCCAAGAGTTGAGCGCATTATTTCAATTAAACTCATCAGCGACGGCCTCCGATGCAATTAACCGAACGTTGACGGCGACTCCGCACTTGACTCCGACTCAGAGATAGATACAGAGACAGGGACAGGGATGGAGACGTAGATGGAGGGGAGTGGAATGAAGTGGAGGCACCCCCCAGTCAGTGCGGGTGTGGAGGGACCTCCATAAGCATAAATATGATATGTGCTCGTTATATCTTATAATAATGCTGGCGGCACTCAGCTAAGTGCATTTGGAATGCATTGAACCCTCCTCCTTTTCGTTGGATAAAAGTTTCGACTATTTTCGAGTCTCGCTTATCAGCGAAAGAAAAAGCTAAAAATAATTTAAGACACTATGGTGGGGGGTTACTCTCCTAGGGTTGCCCCAGGGCTAAACAACTTATGTGACATTTTACGATGGCCAAAAGATCAATTCAGAAGTAAGTTATGACGAGGGAAAGGTCAGAAATTAAAAGTGGAAGTGGAAAAATCAAAGAATTCGATCTTAATGAAATCCCAATACTACCAAAAACAGGAAAAGCAAGAGTAGTTAGTAGATTAATTCAGTTATGTATAACTTAAGCTTACATAAGAATAAGTATTAACCTTATACTATATTAGATACTTTAGCACTTATACCCGAGATGATATTTTGTCAAATCCCTTGTGTCCTCAGTCATACATGGAATATGCAAGACATATGGATAAAGCTGTTCGGCAAAACGGAAAGTGTTAGCAAAACTGAGCCGGAACACGAAGGTTCCGCCGCAAAAGATTAGCAGTAAAATATTTTATATTTCGCATACTCCAAAATGTCGGAGATAAGTGTAAAATGCACTGGGTACTTTAAAGATTTAAGAACACAGTACAAACTCGCTTTAAGTGATTTTAGAGGTCTTCGAAATTATTTTTGATTTAACTATATCTAAAATTGGTAACTAAATTAGGTGTTTTATTAAACTTAACTCAATTTAACTTAACGCTTATAATATATTTACTATAAAATGCATTTCTTAAATACTATATTTGAAACATCAAATTGAAAAATGTTGTTTTATATAAAAAAGAATGAAGAATCACTGGAAATAAAATCATCTATTCTGAAATTATTTTTATATAAATAATGATTAAAATGTACACTCTTTCGTTTTATAAAGGATTCATCTTACTGTCCATAAAAGTACAACTACTTCGATGGATTGTTTCACTCGTGCTAATTAAAATTTAATATTTATTGTGACTTTTCTCTTTCAGTGTTTGCAATTTCACTTAGTGAGTGCACACTGTGTTTGTCCTTTGGCTGGTTGGCAACAATGCCAGCGACAATACAGTCAACAATTACGAATATGAATTTTTGAAAGCGACAGCAGCCGCGCTTTCTCCTTTCTGCCCCTTGTGCCACACGTTGCCGTTGGCTTGTCTCCGGGCAGCCTGTGGAAAGCAGTGACAGAGAGAGGGGAGATGGGGGGTAGGTAAAGTGTGGAGCTGGTCAGCACAGCTGATGTCATCGTTAAAGGGAGGACGGTGCTGCTGCCACTGCGACTTCCGTTTCCGTACAGTTTCCGCATTTTTTCCGGGCAGCAGCTGCGTTGACTTTGAAGTGCCGCAAAATAAAAAAAACGGCAACAAAAATGCAGTTATAGCCAAAAGGGGGCATGGTCGACTCCCTCGACAACTCAACTCAGCTCAGCTTGACTCAGAATTGGACTCTGACTAGACTCATGGCCCAAATGTCAATTGAGTGAAATTTATACAAAAATGCTGCAAACTCTCTGCCTGCAGCCTCTCTTCCTCCTCTGTCTCCTGCAGTTGCCCCTGCAACCAGTGGGAATCCTTAACCCATTTGCCATTTGGCTTTGCGAGTGCTGGACTAAAATTTATGGCAAGTTTCTGGGTTTCTGGGTGCACATTCTCGATATGCACGGCCGCATAATATGTGGCACATTCCCCGCCAGGAGGCAACCGAGCGGGGGGAAGTCGAGGGGTGTCAGGGGAGTCAAGGGAGTCAGGCATCCGGACGCGGGAAGGTCGTTCAACTTGTTGACTTCCGGTTTTTGGGCCGCCATTTTGTAGCTATAGTGCGAGTTTAAACAATAAATTTTATAATTAAATTGACGCAAAACAAAAACAATGAAAATGGGCGCAATGGTGGGCGTGACACAGAAAAGCCGAAAGTTAATTGAAACGTTGTGCAAATAAATATTTAATCTTTACTATGCAATAAATTTAAATACATTTATTGTGCGTCACATGCGACAGGCCTAACGAGCAGACGAGGACCTGGTAAGTGCCACATGCCACATGCCTTATACGAGTATATGTGTATGCATATGTACAAACATATATGCATACATACTTATATTTACATTAAATAATTAATAATTACATCAACTTTTATGTAATTGCTTATTACGGTCGGCTTTGTGTTCCATTAATTACAAGCAATCTATGACAAACAGTCGCATATGTGGCACCGCAATGTCAAACTGGGAAAATCACTTGCCACAAAACTAACAAGACACAAGACTGTGGCAACTTGAAGAATAATTCTGAAAGGATTCGAAATTAAGATACTTGGTGTTAGAATAAGTGAGAGAGCGCAGAGTTGTTAGAATCTTACTCCCATATAGAACTTTAAAACCAATTGTAAAAAATGCTTATGTCAATCAATTGGGAAGATAAGTAGTAGAAATATAGAAGAAAACATAACACTTCTATATATTTTATTCATAGTTCCAAATTGTTTACTGAAAACACTATTTATTCGTACCTAACATATTAATTATGTTGCAATACTTTCATTCTTAAATATCTATGTGAACAATAATAATTATAGTTCAAATTTATTTATTTTTAACGATAACAAATAAATAATATCTTTATCAAGACTGTTAAGTTTTTTAAACGATCAGGTTTTGATACCCAATTAAATTTTTTATGAAGTAATTGAACTGCAAGTGCCATAAGAACTTTTTGTCCTTTTTGACCCGTATTAAAACATTGTTTAAATGACCAATTGCCATGAAATGAATTTCGCCAATAAATATTAAGGCCTTTCCGTAAGAGTTTATTATTTAAATACACTTTTCCACTGCCCTTAATATGAATTCTTAATAGATTTGTGTATTGATCTATAGTAAACAGCTTTAAGTAGCATTTTAATTACATATTGTTAAGCAACTGTAGGTGTGCATTTTAATTTACGTCGAATAAGTTTAATAGCTGTAAGTTTAATATTTATATTGCCTGTTGCTTTAAAAGATAGTTGTTAAGAAATTAAGTTTCATATATTTTTTTAATTTATAGTGAAAAAAGGGTTGGCAACTTTAATATTTAACAATTGTAATTTCATGTTGATATAATGGGGCAAGTAGATTTTATAAGGGAAATATACAGACAATTATACTGAACTAATTGTGACTGTATCTTTCAGATAATTTGATTAGCTTAATAAAATTTCAATATTGTCTTATTTTATAACCTTCGTATGTTAGAGCGAATGTTACACACCCTCTTTATAATTTTTGGTACACTTTCTGTTTTAAATTAATTAATATTTATCTAATTTGCATTATTCATTTTCAAATCATTTTTAATTAGTAATGTTTTTGAACCTTTTACAGAAGTATTTAAAATAATTATATGTTTTGTGAATTACAGCAGCATTTTCAGAATTACGGACGGTCATTGGTATTTAATTACTTTTTTATCTTTAAAATTATCTAACTAAAAATTAAAACAAGATGTTTAAATAGCCAAATCAAATACTTTTTCTTATAACATTTAATATTATTAAATATCTGTTTGAAAATCATATTTATTAATTTTACCTATTTAACATTTTCAAATTTGGATAGCTATCACCATCCGACTTTACTAACATGTTATGTTAAGCAGCTGCAAATAAGCAATTATGTTAAGGAAATCAAGCGCTGTTGCATTACATATGCAGATTATGTTAAACAACTGTAAGAAGCCTGTCTGTCGGTTTACATGATTTAAAAGTTGACAACATGAAAGTTAATAAGCTGACAATCGTTACAATCGCCTTTTGATATGGTATCTGATGTCAACTTACCTAGCTGATAAGTGAAAGATACTTAAGATTGCATTGGCTCAAGTATGGAATGTAGTTGTCAGTTGCAAGTTGCAAGTTGCAACAAGATGCAAGTTGATGCCTTTGACTCATTCCCAAGTGGCGCCACTTGAGCCTTGGTTGTTTAATATGCAGCAAGAGGCGCCTTGTGTCAGCTGCCAACTCTGAGTTGCCTCCATGTTGCCTCCAAGTTGCCTTCGAGTTGCCACCAAGTGCTGCCATGTCAATGGCGGCGAGCTGCTTTGAGATGTTGCCTTGAGTGTCGGGAGCGTGTCAAAGCGCGTCCAAGTCGCGATTCCTCCTCTTTCCAGTCTTCCCCCTCGATTAATGCATTTCGGTTGATGCAAAAATGGGTTGTCAGTTGCAAAAATTTATCTCGAAGAGAGAGAGAAAGAGAATGGGCCAATCCTTTGATGCCAGTGCCTGATGTTGGCACTCGACACTTGACATAATTTTAAAGTGTTTGCTGGCTTAATGCGTTATGTTAATTAGTTTGCAGTTTGCAGGCGTCGCTCTCGAGTGTCGTTTGCAAACACCAAAAACCCGTTAATGGGTCAATAGCTTTTGATAACCGAAGCAGCAGCCATATAGCTACATTTACAGCCAGTCAGGCAGTCAACCAGTATCCTGGCAACATCCTGGCCAACTGTCCTTTTGCATAATTCATGACAAAGCTCAAAAAACAAAAGTTTCTGTTGTGGGCCCAAAAGTCATTTCAGTGGAAATTTGATTTCACGCGAGGCAACAGTCAATAGCAGTTGGCAATAACAATGAAAATGGGATCCCAAAAAGCTGTCAGAAGGAAGCCAGGACGAAGTCAAGCCAGGCCGCCTGCCAGGCACATAAAAACGTATTAAGCATATTATCTAGGCAGGCACAGTAGACGCCAGCCAGACAAGGATGTCGACGATGGAGGCGATGAGTAGAATCTGTTTTGGTTTTTGCCGGCTTTTGACATGGCCAGAAACGAGCGCACAAACATGCCACACTATAGAGATGCAGCAGGGGCAACGCATCCTTTCGTAATGAAACTTCAGATTTTTGGCTTTGTTTTGTTTTGTTTTGTTTTTCATGTGTGTGTGTGTGTGTGTTTCTGTGTGTTATGGAAATGAGGCAGTGACAAGGACTAGACCCAGGCCAGACCAGACTAGAAGCCAGTCAGTGAAACAATGTTGTCAACAGCAGCAACTACAAAGTGCAGCAGTGGGAATGTGGTGAGGTTGCTCGATGGTATGAGGCGAAGGTGCAGTTCAGATACAAAGGCAACAATGCGTATGAGTGTCATCATCAGCGTTGATTTGGGTTATGTGTCGGTTTAGTTGCAAACCTTATTTAAAGCTTTAGACTACTGCTCCTTTTTATGCTCCAGCTCCTCCATTTCATTCAACTCATCTGATCCCAATGCCTTATTTTGTTCCTTTTGAACCTTATTCTCTTTCCAATTGTTCACCTTCTAATGCTAAGTCTTAATCCTGTTTCTTATTCGTCTTCTGTTGTTTCGCCTAAGTTTGCTCCTGTTCCTGCTGCTCTTTATTAAAAGAAATGATAATTTTATAGCTTAAGTAAAATAAATTAATTAAAAGTGTACTTTTAGTATTTACATAATTCCAAATATTAAAGTTTTATTGTCTCAAAATTGTTTTCTTAATTTGAGAGAATTGTTTACTTTATTTAAAAAACACCGACAGTTGCTTTTGTGTTATTAAAAATTTTTAGAACACGTCGTAATGACTTATTTTATCCAATAACTTAATTAGAAATATATTTTTGGTCTTAAATATTCTTTCAATAAATATTTAAAATTTTATAAAATCTCTCTTAGGAATATTTATAATGACTTATGCTGTGATAAGTTTGCATAACATGCCTAATTATAAAAATGTTTTAACTTCATTGAAAATTTTTTACGCGTTTTTAGTTCATTTTAGAATGAGTTTAGTACATATATTATATTCTATTCTACCTCTAAACAAGTTATTAATTGAAATTGACTGTTTACTTTGGGTTGTAAAAGACCTTAAAATAATAATTGAACTTTGATACTCTAAATAGTCACATTCCTATAAATATACACAAGATTGCCAGTTCATATTTACTATATACATAAGTATACATATTCATATACATAAGTATATATTCATATGATGTATTAATTCTTATCAATATACTTATGTGTTTTTAATGTTTTTGTATAGTTTAGAAAAAAGTATGTAGAACATATAAGTTGAACTGATAAGATTTATTTTACAACTGAACTCAAATATGATTGTATATTCATTTTGGCAGTATAGTTTTAGATTCCAATTGAGATCGTTGCAAATTACTAGGAATTTATATAGTAATAAGAATGAAACTGTTTAGTGCCTTAATCTTTGCTTTTTTACTTTTGCTGGAGGGAGCGAGATTTCTGAAGACAGTGTCAACAACTCCGTTCAACAACTGCCAGAAGTTCATGGCGATAGATTCTATTACTTTGGCTTTGGCAGCAACATGTTGGCCAAGCGAATTCACATCCAGAATCCGACTGCAGTGGTAGTGGGTCCGGCTCTATTAAGGGACTACCGCTTGGACTTTACCTGGCCCAATGAACGCTGGAAGGGAGCAGCGGGCACAGTTGTGCCGGATCCGGGCAAGGAAACCTGGGGCACGCTTTGGGAGATCGATCTGTCTAACTTGGCGGATATAGATAAGTGAGTTCCAAGTATAATTGACCTACGATAAATAATCAATATGCTTTGCACTCTTCAGTCAAGAAGGTGTCCACTTGGGCTATTATAGACCTGTCAGCGTACAAGTTAAGCACAATTCTACTGATCTGCCAGCACGACTTTATATGACAACAAATGTGCCAAAGGGCAGTGTACACGATATGCCACGAAATGAGGTACCCGAAGATCGACAACCCTCAAAGACCTATCTCCAAGTTCTAGTCAAGGGTGCGATTGAAAGCGGCATTCCCGAGCACTATGTAAATTGGCTAAAAGGATTCAAGCATAATAACCAAACGGTCAAGGATTTTGAGGAAAGTCTTGAGCTGCAATCGGTGGAGTTATAATAAAAGTTATATAGAGGTTTGTAATAAATATTTGAGTACTGATTTACTATTGATAGAAAAGTATCAGTAATATTTATAAAGCCTCTAACAACGCAATATTATTGGATAAGTAATGTTCAGTGTTTCTGAAACTATCAATGTTTTTAAATACAAAATATTTTTTTATTGAATTTAATTCTTTTACATTATTTATGCAAACAAAACGTCAAAAAATGCATCTGGAATAAATTTATTAAATAATAAAAAAAAACATATGTATAATTAAGCAACTTTAATTTTGTTTCAAGTTAAACTTGAAGCATAACTTTAAGTATTTAATGATTTGTGGCGTAATCTATAACTCAGTATATTGTGCATTTAATTGGTGGAATATCTCTCTCTAATTGAGGGTCCACATCGAATGCCGCACAATACATATTGCGCAAACAGAAATGGAGAACAAATATGTGGCTGGTCAGGACAGGACAGAACAGAACAGAACAGGCCTGTGAGAGGTGCGAAACAAATCCCAGAGTAAACCTAATTAGCGACAGATTAAATCGGATTAATTTTCATTTAACGCATGAATCAAAAACAGGCTGACAGGCAATGTGCTCTGCCAGAAACAGGAAATGGGCACCACCCGGAAAACACCAGGAATCTCCTACACCCCACCACACACTCCCTCACCACACACACACACACACACACACACACACTTTCAACAGTCGATGCTATCAGCAGGGTTGTTAGAATTGCCTCGGAAGCAGCTGAAGGCACTCGTTGGAAGGGCGGCAAGAAGGAGTACTGCCTGATTGTCACCCTTGACATTAAAAATGCTTTTAACTCCGTAAGGTGGGAATGCATCATCAGCGCACTGAGTCAGCGGGGTATACCACAATACCTACAGGCGATAGTAAGAAATTATTTCGAGGGAAGGCTACTGCGCTATGACACGGCGTCCGGCACTCGATACCATCACATTTCGGCGGGAGTTCCCCAAGGATCCGTAATGGGCCCATTACTGTGGAACATCGTCTATGATGGAGTGATGCGGCTGGCGCTACCTGCAGGCTGTGACTTAACATTTTATGCAGACGACGTAGCTCTCACGGTGGTTTCCAAACACTTGAAGACAGTGGAAATAATCTGTAACGCAGCCATACAGAGAATATCTGACTGGCTCCTATCAGTGGGCCTCCAGCTTGCCGCGCACAAGACGGAAGCTGTGCTTGTCAGCACGCGAGCGATTGTGGAGACCGCGTCCATCCGTGTGGGCTCCCAAGATGTTGCCTCGAAACGTGCCATACGATACCTTGGTGTCATGATTGACACCAGGTTATGTTTTCGAGAGCACCTCAGCTACGTGCAGGAGAAAGCTGCAAACTCCAGTCAAGCACTGTTTCGAATGCTTTGGAACACACGTGGACCTAAACAGGAGAGACGAGTTCTTCTTACCAGCGTAGTGAGAGCAGTTATTACATACGCTGCACCAATTTGGGCAGATGCCATTAAAGTACCCAGTTATGCCAGGGGCGTAAAATCCATTCACCGTCTCTGTGCTTTGCGGATATGCTGCGGTTTTCGGACTATATCCGACGATGCTGCACTAGTCATCGCTGGAATCATACCCATTGATCTACTGGTTGCCGAGGAGAAAGCTGTGGCAGAAGCCATCCGTCAAGGAGTCGACAAAAAAGCAGCGCGTAGTATAGCCAGAGCGGAGAGCCTGCGAGAATGGCAATGCCGATGGGACACCTCTGCTGTCGGCCGATGGACGCACCGTCTGATCCCAGACGTTAATCGTTGGCTAAACAGGGAGCACGGAGCGGTAAATTTCTACACTACTCAACTTCTTAGTGGACATGGCTGCTTTAGGCAATACCTGTGTAGGTTCGGGCATGATAGCTCACCGATTTGTAGTTGGTGTGGCACCGTTTCAGAAGATGCAGAGCATATTGTGTTTGTCTGTGGACGCTTCGAACGGCACAGAAATGAACTTTGGCGATTTACTGGTCAGCAGCTGACACCCAGCAACCTGGTTGAGGTGATCACTGGATGTGCAGAAACTTGGACAGCGTTTAACAACTTCGCTGCCATTGTGATGAAGGAGCTTCGCAGATGTGAGCGAGAGAGAAGGATGACGACCTAGGAGGAGCCACCGTCCTTGCGAAGCAATGCCTTGCGGCCGTACCGCAGGGGCAAGAATCTTCCTTTGTCTTTGTCTTTATGTTAAATGTTTATTTTATTGCAATAATAAAGAATTTAAAAAAAAAAAAAAAACACACACACTCACAGCGTGGACTCCGCCTGGACTCTTTTGACTTTTTTTTGCAGTATTTACTTTTTTGTTGCTTTATATTCCATTTCAGCAGCTTCTTCTTCTGCCACCCCCTGATCCTCTTTTGAGCCCTGAAACGTGCTCCCTTTCAAGTGGCGCCACTCGAGAGTGTGGCTTTAAATACACACACCCAAAATAAATGAAATATGCATGGAAAATTGAATTTGTTGTGTTTGGGGAAAAATGTGTAACTGTGTCCTTCGAACGGTGTGAACCATTTGATTTATGCGCATTTGAAGCAATTTGTTGAGTAAATAGCAAAGAAAGCAGCGTTTTAATTAATTTTCTACCAACATCTTTCTTCTCTCTTTTTTTCACAATCACTCTCTCACATTCTCTCTCTCTCTCTGCTCCTTGTGGCTGGCCAATTAGTTGGAAAAAATTGCTGCGATTTTGAACATTGCCTGCACCAGGCACTTGCCACATTGCCACATCCCCCACTCCAGCATCTTCCCTTCTCCATGGACACTCTGGCATTGACCAAACTAATTGCTAACAAAGTGTCAACAGTTGCGGAAGACATCGCATTGCTTTTACTTGTACTTGACCATCCAAAGGGAGTCCCAGCCTAATTGCCAACATTTATGATTAAGTTAAATAACAATTAGATGCAGTTGCTGCTTCTGCTGATGAACACTCAACATGGAAAAGAAATAAAGATAGTTTGTTATGAGTGGGGAAAAACCAGAGCAATAACTAGCTTATCCTTATGATAATGCAGTGTCTATTATTGGCTTAGAAAGTAGAGTGAAATCTTAAAGTCCTTTAAGTTAATTCGCTACACAACTATGCCCATAACTTTTCTCTTACACTGTTCCTTACTTTCGTCTTTATATTCTCAATTTTTCCTATTTCGATAGTTTTTCTATTTAAAATTTATAATTTAAAACAGTTTCTAATTTAATATATTTTTTTTTACTTAATTGAAACCACATTATAATTCTTATATGTATTTAACTTATTACTTATTTATAATTCAGCTAAGCAATGCTAATAATACTACCAATCTCACATATTATTTACACTATTTTTCCATTTTTAAAGATAGTCAATAAGTTTAACAAACCATAAGTATTTACAATAATAATCCGAAAAGGTGAAAAAGAAAAATAATTTCTCTGGAAATAAGTTCCTGTTGAAAAGATACATTCTCTTTATTACTTTTAACATTACATCAGTAAAAATTACCCATTGTCCTATGAAATTCTAGTTGAAATCTCTTTTTTTACTTTCTGGGGAAAAGTAAAGATTACACAATATACAGAGTCATAACACAAGATCTTTAAATTATAGCTATGTGTGTGGTTTATTTATACAGCAATTCCTTTTCAGTTGCTCCCATTATCTCTGCAGGCTTTTTGCCAGACTGGAGCCTAATCCTTTGCCCTTATAAATGTAGGCGCATGAATATGCAACAACTCGGAAAATGCATATCCAAAACTTGTATTTTTTGGGTAGGGAAAGTGGGAAAAAGAGAGTTGTTCCTTTGTTGCAAGCAGGTTGGGGAGCAGCTTCAATTTGCCACAAAAACACATTGGCAACATTTTAATGAATGTTGCATCAGGCGCAGCCTCCTCTTCCTGGAAAAGACAAACAATAAAATGGCCTGCACACACAGTTACGACTTCTCGAACGGGCCAAAACGCTCGACAAACATTGGCCGAGGATAAAAGTAAGTAAAAAGGATGTGGAAAGGATGTGGAAAGGCATCAGGCAGATCAGCTCAACTCGGCGTCGTATAGTTTGATGCAATTTGTGCAAATGTTGTGGCAGCAACCAGGCAACCAGGCAGCCTCTTCTAGCTCTTCTAGTCCTTGGTTGCCTGTGTGGCATAGGCATTTTTGCATGCACCGCATGGTTGCATTTTTTGGGGTTACCAGAGGAGACGAGTTGACTGAGTTGGAGGCTGAGTCATAGTTGTAGTTGCAGTCGCAGTCGTAGTCGTAGTCGTAGTCGTAGTCGGAGTAGACGGCATGATAAACGTGCTGCCAATAAATTACACTGCGTCAAGGAGCAACCATCTAGCTTCTGGCTAGAATCAGAGACTGAAAAGAAAGGTGAAGAGAGACAAGGGGGAGACATTGCACATTTTTGCTGCCGTGCCATTTAAAATTTACTACAATTTTCTTTGGCTTTCACGTGCGCGCCGCTCATACGGTAAACAATTTGAATGCTTTCGCAGGCAGGACACGTAGAGCAGCAGGAGGATTCACCAGGATGCACTCTATCCAGCAGATGCCCCTCTTCTGCTCCCTCTACATTTCGAACCTCTCTATCTGCCACCGCTGTGTGGCAGCAACAGGGCGAATGCAGCATAAAAAGTTTGTGCCCCATTATTGCCTCCGCCCCTCGTTCGTTGCAAATGCAAACACAACGTGAGGCAAAGTCGAACCGAAAAACGTCGCTGCCTGTGTTTTGTGAGTCTCCTCCATTGAGCCAGGCACGCATCGCATTGTGTAATATGCTCTGCGATTTATGCTAGCACAACTTGCACCCAGAGAGAGGGAGGGGAGGGAGCTGAGGAAGTGACAGCCGGAAGGTGGAGGCGTGGCATCTGCATGTAACTGGCATATTGAACAGGCCACCGAATGAGCATAAATTGAAATGCGCTCGCAAAAAAGAATTCAAATCTTATTTGGGGCAAACTCCAGAATTGGTTTACATTTAACTAATCTCAAGAGTAATGCGATGTGATGCAATGCATTGCGATTTCTACTTCTTTCTCTTAGTCAATAAATCAGATTTTCTTTATTTATTCTCTCAAACTGAGAGAGTCTCTATCTATCAAACAGCCAAATTGATTGTATTTACTAAACACTATGCATCTGAATTACAGCTGAAAACAAGTTGCTTACCAAGTGAGACTTCTCTCTTCTTCGCTTTCATCTCTTTTTCACTTATGAGTTATTTGTGGATTATATAAAGAAGTTAATTTGTTCTTTAATTAAAGCAACTTTCATTTAACTGCTCTTCATCTAATCTCTATTTTGTTCTCACTTTCACTAACACTTTCACTAACTTTCACTAACAATCAAGCTTTTAGTTCAAAAAATAAAATTCAGTGTATGATAATGTTCTCTTCTCTTTCTCCTTTTTTGTCCTAACTCTTTATTACACCTTACGATTGAGCTTTTAATTAATTGAATATTTGGATTTTCCTATATCTTAAAATCCGTCTATCAGTTACGATTTAAATTTCAATTGAGAACCTGGTTTTGTTTTACTTGAACTTTTAGGTATGGAACATAAATATCATAGCTTTGTCAAGTTTTTAATACGGAAAATTACAGAGTTAAGATTTTCAACTAGTTTACATGGAATTATAATATAGTTTCAGTTGCATAAAATCATCCATTAATATAATTGTAATATATAATCTGTTAATTTCATAGAATTTAACAATTATATGATACGTATGTTAATATTTATATGTAAATATAATTAAAGTGAATGCTTAATCCTTCGTTTAATATTATACTTGAATAATGAAATAAAATATTATACTTGAATTCATTAAGATGTCATGTAATTAACTTTCTTCATAATTTATCTCGTCATTCGCTAGAACTTTATGCATTTAAAAAAGGACGAGTTCATTTTTGCAAACACTTTTGTAACATATGTAAGTGACTTATTCACTTTCTTTAACAACCTCCAATCAGTTTTAGTTACTTCTTTAATTACAGACTGTCTTCTGCCAAAATTAGTCTAATTTTAGCGCTTTCCTTGGTAAAAAGAAAAACTGGATAAAGTAATTTGTGTACTTGACAACAGTGTTGTCAAAATGTGAATTGAATTGTCTTGACCGCAAATAAAATAAGTACTTTATGTGCGTTAAGAGGTGCTCTCGTATATGTATATGTATATGTATATGTATGTGGCACAGTTTTATGACTTAATATAATTTTTATGTGCGGCCATTTTGAGAGAGTCAACGCCGGAACGAATGAGCTACCCCATCCAACCTGCCGCATGCCACATGCCCCATGCCACAAAATTCGCATCAATGCCACCTGGCAACGTGTGTTCGTTGCTTTCGTTGTAGGACTGAAACATTGCTGCAAAAATTCGGTTGCCAGATGAGTATCCGCCTCTCACCTGTTTATGGGCGTCCATAAAACGGTTTTATGCTGCCCCTCCCCTTCTCCTCGCCCCTCTACAGAACACTCCCGGAGCTAACTTTAATGCTAATCGTCATCGTCAGAGTCGTAAAGACTCCTACATAAACTACAAAAATACATGCTTTTTTCACATCTTTTTCACAGGCGATTCTTATGATTAGCGTTGCTTAAACAGCAAGAAAGAAAGGGAGAAAAGAGTAGGAAAGAGAGAGCTACGCTTTAGGGCGCTCGTTTTAATAAAATCAAATTGGTTGTAAGCGATTTTTGATAATGTTTTGCGGATGAGTTGCACATAAAATATTGTGAATGTGGCATGCGATGGCGATAAGGAGGACAGGAAGCTGCCACGCTTTGTGTTATCAAATTTGATGGTCTATAGAAATAAGTGGCAAAGATGAAAATGTACACTGGGAAAGACGGGCCTTCTAACATGGAACTCGATCCTTGTGATACGTAATTTAGCTAAGGAAGCTTCTTGAATTAAATTTACAAGTGAATTTTTACATCAGTTGTATTCCACAAATTAAAGTAAGAGAAAGATTTAAAATTCCTTAATAAATTCTTCTGCTGAAATTCTATGTTATTTAACACTCAAAGAAGGAACACTTTTGAATTAAATTCTTTTTCTAAGTACAAGTTTACTTCTATATGTAATGGCATGTTTCCAATAGTACAAATAATTAGATTTAACTAAATAAAAATATATAGTAAATCAATCAATTTAGATTAAAATTTAAACTTCTTAAAACGTATACTCTTCATACGTAAACTTGACTAAGTTGGTATGTTATTATTTTTGTAATCAATTATCTATAAGCATTCAATCAATTTCAAAATTTAATTATGCTTGTAAAATTGAATTAAGAAACGCTTTCATAAATATTTATTTTTATAGATAATCTCTACTGCCGACTTATATCAGACTTTAATCGTTTTCAGTTTCCATACTTAAAATTAATGTCAATCTTAAGTATTGATTGTCTTGGGCATAGGTTAACAGACAATTGGTAAATGCTCTAACATAATGTTTGCAGCAGCCTTTAGTTGTTATCATTAATAATTACACATAATTCATTTGAGGAGGGAAATTGCAGTTGGAAAACATTTGATTTTGTATCTTTCTGACATTTGGCATTAGGAATATTACAACGAGACATATCAAATTGGCTGCAATAGAATTTGCATGCCTCACATTTATTAGACATCAAGTGACCAGACATTTGCGAATTTCATAATTACATTAACATTAATGTACAAAATGTCAGCCCGGGGTGAGATAAAGAGGAACAGGGAAATTATGACAATGGACTATGGTTAAATACAATAAATGATAAATCTATCCATGTTCATTATGGACTCATGTATTGTATTCAGATTTGCATTGGATGTGAAGGCGGCAGGCAGCAGGCAGCAGGTGGCATGTGGCATGTGGCATGTGGCATGTAGCAGGTTGTAGATTGCCTATTGCAAGTGGCATGGTCTCTACAGTTTAGTTTAGTTTGGCTTCCCCCTCGGGCCAAATCACTGCAACAGGAAATTAGTGTAGCGTCAATAGAAGAGAGTGTGAGAGAGAGGTTAGAGAACAGAAGGGTTGTGTGTGTTGAGGGGGGCAACTGATTGGCTTTACTACGACAAGAGCATTAGTTGTTCATTAACTGTGCAGTAAACTATAGAAATTTGTTGCTGCATAATGAGAACAACAGCAGGCATTAAGAATGAAACTGGGTTTGAGGGGCGTATGCGTAATCTTGTTTAATGGATCAACCGTATTCATTGGCCAGCAGCTTAGTCCGGTTGTGTTAACTATTTTCCTATCCATAACATAAATTAATAGGACTTAACATCCTGTGGAGGCGCACAGTGGGCGGGTCAGTAGGTGGGCGGGGAGAACAGTTAGCCAAGCATACAAATCCAATTCATAAAACGGACAGCAGCTAAATGTTATGCATATTTACGAGTATGTGTACACATGTGTGTGTATAAGTTAAGTTAAATTTATGAGCCAGGAGTTAGGGCCATGCTTAGTTTAACTAATCCCAGTCACAGTGAAAAGGTCAAGAAATATGATTACATATTCCTCATTTAAATGAGAAAAAAAGCAAAAATATAGATACCAAATATTTAATAATAATAGAGCTCAAATGTCTTACATTCATCACATGACATGTTGTGTCAGCTGAATGAGAAACTTGACATCAGGCATTACTGTCATTTAGCAAGTCAGCAACTGCCACCTTTTGATAGATTTCCCTTTTCCTTCCCTTGGATATCTCGACTACCTTTTAGGCTCCAGCACATTTGCATTTTACATACTTAATTGTTTTCACATTACAAGCTCCGGCCAGGAAACCTTGCCCTGAGCTTGTTCAGTTCCCCTCCTGCTGCTGTTCGCTGAAAGTCAAGGCGATTAATGTCAACTTGGTTAATAGCATTCCAGGTTTCTGCTGCCAAAACTTAAAGCGCACTCAACAACAACATGAGCCGCAGTAATTTCCTGTACCACCATCTCCTCCCTCTCATCCATTGCCCACTCAAGTGCAGGCTCAACATGTCATGTCAGCTGAATGAGGAGTAGGATGTACAGAACAGGACGGGGACGGTACGGGACGGGGCTGGGAGGCTGTGGTTGTTCGCGTGATGAATTACACACTCGCCGAAGGACACGATGATGAAGTGCCTGTCATTCGAAAGCCAAAAGAATGTCCATCTGTCGCTCAGCTCAGTCGGTTAGCTCCCAGCTGAAACTTGTAAGTTGTAAGCCATTTGCATAGCAGCAACTACCCGTCTAGAGTCTACAATTCACCATCTACCATCTTATGTCTTCCGCATAATTTATCGACACTTGTGCAAAACTTTAATTACATGACAAGACGAGGTTATTTCGTCTAGTAAAATGCCCCAAGCGAAAAGCTTTGCTGGAATGGGAATAGGAATGGGAATGGGAAATGGAAATGAGTATGTGAATTCCTGCATATGGAAATTTTGAATGCCTTGGCCTTTTGTCTGCGTAATTCAATGCGTCGTGTATATCCTTTGGCCATACACACGAGTAAACAAAGAAGGAGAGGGGACACAAGGGGTGCAAGTATTTTTCCGATATTCAACTAATGGCCTTTAATTGAGCTATGGGAACATTTTCAAGTGTTTGCGGCTGCTGTTTGGCCAAATTTTTGGGAAATTTGATATTGAAAATGAAGTGGCTTTTATTGTATGCGCATGTGAGAGTGTGTGTGTGTGTGTCTGTGTGTTGGAGTGTTGTTTGCTGAGTGGCAAAATGTGCCATAAGATTTTGCTTCTACTAACTGCTGTTAGCTGTTGGCTAACAACTTGGATAACATGGGCAACAACAGAAACTGAATGGCTAAATCAAATGTGCCAAGTGGGAAATAAGACTAAAAACATTGCTCGACATTCATCAAAATCTACTTCAATTAATGCGAAGCACTTTAATTTGCTGTTCCAGTTTCAAACCACCGCCACATCATCTTTTCCCCTCCTCGTCCTGCTCTCTCCTCTCTATTACCGCACAATTTCCTGTACATTGCCATATAAATTCGCACACACAAGAGCGGCTGCCATGGCAGTGCTATTTATGGACCAGTTCCTGTTCCATAAAACACAAAAACCATATATATATATACATATTTATATATGTATGTGTATATATGAAAGAAATACGAAACTCAGCCCCTTTTATAGGTCCTTTGCTGGCTTGGAAAATAAAAATATAAAAAAAGACTGTTGAAAAAAGCACAAACATAAATCCAAAATTGTCGTTTGTCGCATAAATATTTTAGTCTTCTCCTCAAAAGCGAAGGCCAAGCAGTTTCCTCTCCTGTTTTCGCCCTTTCTCTAGCCAAGCCATAGACAATAGGCCAAAGGAATACAGTACATAGAGAATGACATTATTTCTTATTATTCGAGCAGCGCAAATAAATGAGAGACGACTTCTTCTTGTTCCTTCTTCACAATGGAAACGGAAGTGTGAAGCAGGAAGAGTCTTAGACTTTTGGACTGAGTTAACTGCCCCTCATTTAGCCAGATATTTCAGTCAGCAATTCCCACATGTCTGTCTTCATAAATGCTTTATCTTGGCCAACACACGCAGTTTGTTGGTATTTGTAATTATGTGCATATAATAAAGTTGACCTAAATAAGTAAAAAAAAAATATCTATGGAAATGCTAAAGGCAAAATGTCGCAGCTGATAAATACCCTTTACAAAGGCTTAAAGTAAAAAGATTCTATTTAATAATTACGGAAGATGATATTTAAATATATATGTAAAAAATTTATTTACAAATTTATGAAATTTCCTTTTTTGTTTGTTCTTTAAATTCGAAAGATATTAAAGAAAACAATATTCAAATATATGCAATAATTTTTAGTGTAAACTTAACTATATACTTATTACTTTATCAAAGCAAATGAGTTTCTTAATAATATACTGGCAATGAAAACATCAATTATAAACTTAATATATTATTTTTCTTACAAAATAAAAATATCGTAAATTGCGACATTTCTTATAACCCAATTCCTTATATTTATAAAGTATAAAAATTAGTTAGTAAAAAGTCTCTGTCAATTTTCGTTAAACCTATTCATACTGATCTACACGTAAATTAATTAATGTTAACTCTTTGTTTTGAAACACCCTTTTTACTAACTATAGGGTACAAGCGTACATAGACACTTAATGCCAGCCACACATATACTACATATATGAAATAAAAGCTGGGGGTGTTTTTGTTGTTCTTTTCATTTGCTGTTCTTGTGCAGTTCATTAAATGATAAGCCATCGGCATTGCTTGACAATTGGGGATTCACATTGAATGAAATGCTGGTCTTACAAGACAATTTACGCCTGGTGTAAAAAACAATAAAATGAAAGCAACACAATTCCAATTGCAAACTTTTTAGCCAAGGCCAAGAAGTTTGGGTAAAGACAGAAAAAATAAAGATGCAACAAAATCATATTTCATATACTATCAAAACAAAAATAAAAAATGAATAAAAGCTTGAAAAAAAAATTGCATATGTTTAGAGGGTATTTTCTGTCATTTTACTGCTCTCTCTCTCTCTCTCTATTCCTTCCTCTGTTATTCGTTATATGGCTGATGTATTTGTTCCTTTTTATGCTGAATATGCGAGTATTATCCATTAAATGCGATGAATCAACTGTTGGCCACCATAAACAATCTTCGGCTCAGTCGCCTGCTCATAAAATGCTGTCGGATGGGCGGACCGGAAATTTATGTGCGCCATTTTGTTTGCCTCCGCATGTGTGTGCATGTGTTTGTGTGAGTGTAAGTGTGTTTGCATTCGCAAGCCATTTGACTTCCTGTTGACATAGTTAAGTGTGTGTGCAAAATAAACTCTAACAAAAAAAATAGAAAAAAAACCTTTAAAATGCAACTTAATCCGAACATTTGAAGTGCTTGCGATTATTACTGTTCATGAGGAAAACTGTGAAAAGAAATCGGAAAGTTTCAACTCAACTTTTTAGTTGAAACATGCAATATACATACATAATTAAAAAAGGAATTTCTGAACTTTTTATATACAAAAACAAATTCATCCAAATTAAATTTTGAAAATAACTGAAAATAGATTATTTAAATTAACTTCTTAAACTTTTTTGAGATTCATTAAAAATGCTTACAGCTCAACATATTGCTCTGGAGCTATTTAATTTATTACTTTACAAACTTAAAGTTTACGCTATTTAATCTTTCAAATATATCTTTTTAGTCAAATGTACATATTTTGGTTTTTGCAATCAATTTCCTCGCCACACAAAATACTCAGAAAAGAGGAAACTTTTGCAAATTTGTCGCTCATCTGAAATTTTCTTGACATTTTTACTGATTTATATTCTTTTGTTGCTGCGTTGAACTGCCTGCAGTCATTACCTTTGCCATTTTTGGTTCTCGCTCTGCCATTTTGTCAGCTTGACAAAAATGTGGCCAATAAAATTTGCAAACAACATGGCAAAAACGAGTGAAGAAGACAAGATAATTGATTGTTTGATTCAATCGGAAAATCAAATGTTGCTCTCAGGCTCTCAGATTCAGATTCAGATTCAGATTCAGATACTGGCTCTCTGTTGTATTTGAATGGATGTCCTTGCCTGCCTGACTGACTGCCTGCCAGCCTCTCTGGCTGATTGCGAGAGCTTCAAAGGAAATGGAAATGGAAACAAATGTACGCATCACCCAAAAATTGGTTACAAATTCTGATTAGAAGCACCAACAACAAACAGGCCAGAAGTAAAAAACCCAAAAGGCAAAACGAGAAAGGGGAGTTCAGTAGGTGTGGCAACATGGCAAATTGAATTGTATTCGATATTTGGTAGCAAGAGGCAAAGCAGGAGCCACATGATAAGACAAAGCAATCAGTCAGTCAACCAACTAATGGCAGTTGGCAACAGAAAACAGGCAACAGGCAAGTGGCAACTGGCAATTGGAAACTGGCCAAAGTAAAAGCAAAGCAAAGGCTCTTATAATTGCCAGTTGGACAAGTTATAGGCTCAGCGTGATCGATTCAATTAAATGTCAGCAAAATTGATGAGATTTCCATTTCCAACTGATCCTGTTAAAATCTTGATTTGTATGAACACATTTTCTGGATTTCTTTAACTGAATTGTAATAAAAGTTGGATGCCAAATGAAGAAACCAGTTTGTTTAAAATTGTGGGAAACTGTAGTGAAATAAACGCACACAAAAATAAAAGTGAATGTGGTACAGTGAAATTTAGTCAACAATCTGTTTAATAAGTGTGATTGACTAAGGAATGTAATAAACAAAACCAGATACGCCATTTGACTTTACTTTGCTTGATTGGGAATAATGGCACACAATTTTTAGCAAGCTTTATAGTAATCTTTCTTTCTCTTTCTTAATCATTTATATAAAAAGATTGTCAATCAGATAATTAAAGGATATTGATGAGGGCTGAGATAATATGTGATACTTTGACTACGTAAAGTCTCAGGGGCAAACAATTTTCGTATTCGTGCATAATAAGGACATGTATAAAATAAACAAAATTCGTAAACATTTGGAGTTTGCAACATAAGCTTAAAATCCTTATATGTGTATTTCTTTCACACAAATTACGATAATTGTGATTTATGATAATAATTTATCATATTTCGCTCATTGTTATTCCTATGGATTATAAGGACAGATTATAAAAAATTATAAAAAATACACCGAAACTAATAAGAAGAGCAGTTTTGAAGCAACATTCTTAAGATTTTTACACGGGTTGATGAAATTTCAGCGTAACTCCTTAAAAATAATACCACTTTATGTTTTTTAATATTAATAACTGTATAGCGTTTACAAGTAATTATATTTATTATTTATTAACAAAAAATATAACTAACATCAGTAAATTTGAATTATTTGTTATGTTATTATATTTTTTAAGTTTTCTGAAAATTACTATAAAAATAAGAATGTATTTAAATTAGTTGAATAAATGAATAAATTATGTGTATAAACAGCTTGAGCTAAACCATCAACAATTAACTTTCAAATATTAACAATAAATGTATATATATTTTGAATTGATGTCCCTGTATCGCAAAGCATTCATTTGATTAATAATACACATTTACATTCATAGCGTTATTTGCCAATTTCCGGTTTCAATCAATTGCCGCAAAAAGTATTCATACATTCGATTATTTCATTCTTTCATTTGGTATTTTACATTTGCCAATTACAATATTGCTGATTGGATTGTTGCTATTTCATGCTCGTAGATCTCATCATACCTTTCCTACACATTGCTGGTGTCCAAAACATTCCAGCAACTCAATTAAATCGAGCTGCAATCATATTCAGATGTTTCACGTCTCTTCGAATTCATTCGTAATTTTCTGCATTTTTACCTGACATACCTGCCAGAAATATGTATCTGTATCCTTAAAGTTCGAATTCGAATTCATATTACAGATTACAAATTACAAATTCGCAGCATGTTTGTCATTCCACATTTGCTTTTTGTTTACATTTTTGTTATTTCCTGTAACAGAAAGTGAATGCAAAGGGTGTAACAAAAGAAAGTAAGGTTGTTTTTTACAATTTTATTACACTTTTAAAGAAATTTCTTGTACAGATCAGTAAAGTATTTTAAATATTAATGAATAACAATACTCCTAAATAAAGAATGCTACATTATTTTTTCTTGTCAGTTTTCTCTGCTTAAAGATTTTATCTACAGACTACAGGGTATATTACCGTTGTTCACTTTTCTCTTCAACATTATATCTTGCCCCTTCTTCCTTTTTCTCCTGTTCGTCACGCTCTTTACACAGCCATTTTTAATTGCATTGTATTGTTGTTGCTTTTGTTCTCATGTATCTGTAGCTATAGCTCTAGCTGTATCTGTATCTGTAGCTATAGCTGTATCTGTGTGTGTGTATCTCTTGGCTGTCCTTTATTTGATTTCAGTTTCATTTCGAAAATTTGTAATGCGCTGCATGTAGCGACAGGTCCATGCCTCGTCCTTGCTCCTTTTTTGCCCCAACGAGCCGAAGGATAATGAAACTATGCGCTCTCATTTTGTTTGCTTTACACGCTCACCGCAACACCGCGACCTCTCTTCCCACTCTTCGTCCTTCTTTCGGCTCCAACACAACGCGTATAGATTGTTGCGGTGGCGTATGAGTGATTTTACAGACGTACAGTGAAAATCAAAATTTAAGGTACGATCCTTGTTGGAAAAGCGCTGGCTAGTGTGTCTGTCTGTAGAGTGTTCACTGTACTCGTTTTTCGGCTACAACTGACGACGACTGTCAGCATCAGCAGACATCTGTCCGTTGCTGCATCTGTGCTGTCTGTTTGTCCTTTTGTATGTCTGTCCGTCCCTTTGCCTGTTTGAGTGTCATTTCTGTCCCTGCGGTCTGTGGCATTTCAATTTCAATTTAATGCAAGCAACAAATAAACAAATAAAATGCATGAACGCGTCATATGAATAAGAGAATATGAGTTAAATTCCAAACCACAGCCTAACAAACAGGTGATTTACAGTTGCCAGTTCTTAAGTCTCTCCTTAGTTATTTACATAGAAAATGAAATTTTAAAAGTCTTGAGCCAATTAATGATATTCTTAAAACTCCTTATTGAAAAAGACAGCCATCTCCAACGGGACGTCTTAAATTTATACAATGTTATCATCTATGATCGTAAAGAATTCTTATCTTATAATCAGCTACTGCCTTATAACGCTGCTGGTGGGGGCTCCCTTAAAAGAGATGAGAGAAAGAGAAATATTGAATCCATCGATTCGATCTATTGTCTATTCGATATTGTGTCCACTTTATTGAGTTCATTGCTGACAATTTTTGTAGACATACTTCATATAATTTCTAAATCCAATAATAAAATTTATCAGCATTGTTCGAGTCAATCGAATGAATGTTAATGTGTAGTTTTTAGTATTAATATTGCGCATACGCCGTGTTATATGTTGCAATGTTTTCAAAGTGCGTTGACAATTCGATTAAGTTGCATAATTGTTGTGGCAATTATCAGAATATTATATCTGTTTTTATCGTTCGCCAACTATCAGCGCATTAAAATGTCAATTATGTTGAATATAATCTTGCCGCATATACTCCCTCTCCACTTCGAACAATCCCCTCTTTATCGAACTGCCCCATCAGTTGACACTCTTTAAATTAACATTTTGTGATTTATTTTTGTGAATTTACATTTGCATTGTTTATAACGCGAGAGTAAACATAAAAATTATATTAAATTTGCACTCGATATGTGACATTATCAATAGCACAACATCAGCTAGTTGTTGTCATTGTTATTGTTGTTGTGATTGTAATTTAAAACTCATTTAAATTGTTATAAAATTGCTTGCGATACGGCATTCAAAAGCAAACTCAACTGCAATTTGTGATTATTTCACAGCGAATATTTGCAAAAATCAACAAAGCACATTGTGGCAGGAGCCACAACAGCAGCAACGCCAGGAACCGCAAAATCAATTTCAATTGTCAACACAAAGTCACAAACAGGAAAAAAGTCCACAAAAAAAGGCAGCAAAATCATAATAAAACTTTTACAAACATTCCAAGTAGAACAACAACAAACAAAAAACCAAACCAGCAACAAGAAAAAATTGTTCAGCTAAAAAGTTTCCCAGTTTCTTTCCTTCTTTTTTTTTCGGTGTGTGACTTAAGGCGCTGAGTACTGAGTACAGTCCAGACAGGATCAGGACTCGTCGTCAACAGTTAAGATTGTTCTGAGAGGAGGGTGCAATGCGTGTCTTAAAGTTTTGCGGTTTTTCCTATGACCTCCAGGACTGCGTGCTGGGCAACTAATGAAGCTGTTTCCCTCAAGAAACATCTACTCCTCTCTCTTCATCCATACCACTTCGGGGGCAGTTCGGTGTGAGATTTTCCCTCAGGTTGCTGACCGATTTTCAATTGAATAAAAACATATATAAATATATATATTGCATGCGCTGACGTTAATTTAATTTGATTCAGAGCATTAATTAAAAATGAAAATAACTGAAATACAGGTAAATATTCTTATTATTTATAAATACTATAAATATTTGTGGATAAATGGTTCACCAATTTCAGCAACAAAAAATGAATTGAAAGTACTTTTACGTGACATACATTCGCTATTTTTTATTGGATTTTTTGATTGAATTATTTCGCAATGTAAATAATCAGATTTTACTATTATTTGATGAAAACTCACATTTGAGATGGCCAACTGACATCAATTGATATGAAAGCACGAGAAACATACGATTATAATTTAATTTAAATGTGAAAATATATGAATGAGGATCTTTAGTAACTTTGAATTGTTCATATTATAAGCAATATATCGATAAATAATTTAAATTAATTGGTGTATTTATGTTTG
Organism: Drosophila testacea; assembly: GCA_035043265.1. Lineage (NCBI taxonomy): Eukaryota > Metazoa > Arthropoda > Insecta > Diptera > Drosophilidae > Drosophila > Drosophila testacea. The sequence continues at coordinate 724,362 of JAWNND010000661.1, forward strand.
TTCAGAAGCGTTTAACCTCTGGTAGAATAAATTGAGAGATGTGGTTACAGTAGCGTCTGTAAAAGTAGACAAAGGTCAATAGAAGAAAAGCAAGAGTGGAAACTGTTTATAAAGTTGAATATTAGTTTTACATTCACCTTTTAAGCTAAACATATGTGTTTTGTACTTTAAGAACATTCTCCATATAGTAACTTCTACACAATTGAATGTAGGTAAATATATACTAAAGTAAAATTGCAAACATGGAATCAAACACAATCATTATTTGTAGGAAATCATATGAATTCTTATAAAAGTATAATAAAGCAATGACTACTTTAAAATTTGATTTCCCTGAAATGCAATTGTTGAAATTGTAAGCTTAAACTAAGTTTTGGGATGCGAGTAAAAGACATCTGTTTGTTTGGTTGTTTAGTTGGGAAACGCGATTGTGACCCAAACATCCGGTGCAAAATATTTATTTGTGCAACAGGAAGAAACTTGTGCCCAAGGAAGAGGACGAAACCAGTTCTATAACGGAAATTGATTTCATTCTGAGGCGGCAGAGCAGTAAGCAGAAACCCATCGCCCAGTCGAGGAACTGGCACCTACCCTAGAACTCTTAGAAACCTCTTCAGCCCCTTACTTCCACATTTAGCAATATACGCACATTTCCTGCGACAAATTTGCCAATCTTTAAGTGGGAAGGGAGGGGTTTGTAATAGAAGGAGGGGGTAAGGCACAAGTGGACAAACTGTTGAGGCAGGCTGCGCCTTTTAAGCGAACTTTGACTTCATGTTTGCCACTCAATTTATGGGTCTATGAGTTTGTTAACTAAAAGTGCACATAAACAAGACTTTTTGCGTCAATTTTAATGGCAAACAATAAATTTGTAGTGCTTCCCCGGATACCGAATGCCATATACCACTTAAAAGGCATCCAAATCGATCCTTCCACATCTTTAATAACAACTTAATGAATTCTAGCATTTTGTGTAACGAAAATAGACGGCTTCTATTGGGCAAGTAGAAGATTTAATGCCCTGGATAAGCCCAGGAATTCATTTATCGTTTAAATAGTAAATTAACTGTAATTATAAAAAAGTAATGAATGAGTGAATGAATGAATCAGCCCACCCTCGCATTCAATTATTTTAATAGGAATTTCGTACTAAATGCTAAGAAATAATATTATATATGTTTTGGTAAGTTAATCTTTTAGCTTTTATTATCTAACAATAAGCTCTACGTGATTGTCAGTCCATCAGTCGGCAGTCAAATAAAATGTAACAAACTCAGTCACAAAATCAAAATGCTCTCAGAAAGTGTGCATTGCAATCTGACAAATAAATAGAAAATTGGCGAGAAATATACAAAATTTTAAAATGTCCGACAACCTTTCATTTATATTGAAATTTATGCGCAGGTTAAATCTACACACACACACAAAACATACACTCTTTTACACTCAGTTGTACACACTCATACACAGTGGCAGGAGCTGCATATCTGCTGGTCATGTCCTGCTGCCAGGACACGCTGCTGTTGCTGTTTTTGCTGTCTAAATATTTATATTCATTGTGTCAGAGTGTTAAAGCGATAAAATGCAGTGTAAATATAAAGCAGGACTTCGCCTTCATCCTCCGTCCTTCGCCCATGGTCTTGATCGCCCTCTTGACTCTAACCCTGATTAGCTCTGGCCCTCTGTAAGCTGTTAGCCATTTCGGGCTGTTCAGACCACAGCAACCATTCGAATTATTCATGCATTTAATTTTCGTGTAATTTGTAGCACGAGAGAAGAAGTCTGAAGCCAACCGAGCAACAAACCAAATGTTCGACGTTCCTTTACAATCATTTGCTTAGTTGTTGTTGTTGTTGTTATTATACTTCTTGTTGTTGGTTATTCTTGCAACTTTTGGGTGGCAAAGTGTTTGTGAATCTGTGTCGTGGTTTTTGTGGGTTAGTGAAAGTGTTGGATGCCACATCGGTCAAAGTGCCTTCAAAAAAGGCATCTCATATTGACAGAGGTTTCGGTTTCCAATTGAACTGCATTCGTTAGTATTATTTGTGTCATTAGACCCAGTACTTTGAAAAATCAAAGTACAAATGGTCAAGTTTGCCCAAAAAAATGTGCGTAACAGGCAGAAGGAGGCGTGGCAGACCCCATAAAGTATATATATTCTTGATCAGCATCAACAGCCGAGTCGATATAGCCATGTCCGTCTGTCTGTCTGTCTGTCCGTCTGTCCGTCTGTCCCTTTTTGTGTCGCCTAGATCTCAGAGACTATAAGAGCTAGAGACACCAAATTTGGCATGTAGGTTCATCTATATCTCCCATTGATCAAGTTTGTTTTAGATTTTTGCCACGCCCCCTCCGCCCCTGGAAATTGAAATACAAAATTTCGAAGTCGAATTACAAAAGCCCCTTTAATGCTAGCCCCTTGATTTTTGGTACATATAATATACACTATTATCCAAACCTGTCCAGAAAATTTCATTCCAATCGGATGATAAACGCGGAAGTTATTCAACTAACAATGTTACGGGCAAAAGGAAGAAGAAGAGACGTTAGCGACCTCTGTGTTAATTAACTTATTTCGTAGTGGCGCCATCTACTGCATGGTAGGGAACATTGAAGAACAATCTATAGTGGACGCTTTGCTCTCAAAAGTACTGGGTCTCCTACTGTCGAGCTTGCTCCACTGTAGCTTACTGCATTTTTTAGAGTATAACATTCAATAAAAAGGTATTGTGTATGTTCTATGAAGAATGTAACGCATCACAGGAGATGTAAATAATTTCATAAAATATATGTATTTGTAACCAACTATTTACATATTTATTTATTTCTAAATCTATTTGAAAATAAACTACAAGGAATAAGTAGTTGAAGCAGTTTATATACATATGAATTGGCTAAGAACTTTTCTTTTTAAATTATAAATTGAATTTGCTAATGAGTTGATTTTTCTTCTTATTTAAACCAATTGTCCTAAAAAAAGGTAAGCAAATAACATAGATATTCTTTGAACATGAAAACGGTTATGCAGCGTTGACATCTGATAGTGTTATGAAACATAAAAATCTCTTTCACAAAGTGATGAAATTGCATTTTAAATATAATGCTCTTTTCAATCATTTCAAAACTAAAAATGTAACAGAATACACTAATATATTACCACTTCATCATGAGCTACCTCTAGAGTTTACCAAACGGATTTTACTTTAAACAGCGTAGATTTAAATGAAGTTCACCTACACATATTTATATGGAAATAATGTTTTAGTACTGTTGTCTTCACTAAAAAAATATTATTTGAATGTAGTTTATTTCCGTTTTCAATGCATTTCAATTAATTCATAATTTGTTTTGCTATATAATTCAAAAGATTCAAGTATTGTGTTTATACCTTTAAAAGCATGTACCGAGATTAGCGCATTCCTTAAGATGAGTTTCAAAAAGTGAGTCTCTAATTCCAATCATCACCAGCTTGTTAATCGTAGAGCTTGTTACTATAAAATCCTTCCCACGTCTACTTGTTTATCTGGCAGTGCTAATCAGGGTAACAACTATGGCAAATAGCTTAATTTGTAAGCCTTCTTGCCAGCCAGGTTACAAGATTGCCAGCTTCGAGCTCAGTGAGCCACAAGAAGTGAGTGCGAGTACGTGCAGTCAACTAATTAGGCTACCCACGTTAAGACGTTGGTAACACGGTAACACGGTAACAGGGCTAAGTCAAAGTGGAAGTCGAAGTTGGTCGTTTGGTGGCTGGAAAAGTGGCAGCTGTTGGTTGGCAAGCCAACTGAACTGAGTGAATGCAAAATCAGAGCTTAAGCTTCTCACATTAATTATTTTTGCATCTAAAATATTGAGTATGGGCCACAGTTATGATAATTTCCCAGTCTCAGTCTTAGTTTCGGCCTGGTTCGAAGCTTAGTTTGATGGTGGCCAGTTGTGCAGTGGTACAGTCCAGGTGAAACAGAAAGGAGACGGGAGAGGAATAAGTGCCTGATGTACCTGGTGTATTACAAGTAATTTCCTTAATGATGTTGCACCGCTGTGGCATTATCTTGTTTGCCCCTGCCACATGGATTCGTCCCCTCGTGTGGCCAAAGAGAGAGGTCTCTGATGATAATTTATGCAAAATATATATGCGAGTTTTGTATGGGCGACTCCCCTTGAGACTCTGTCTCGAGTCTCGTTTCTCGCTTCTCTCGATTCTCTCGATTCACATGCAACTGAAATGCATGCAGAACTTTCCCACTTTTGGAGGTGGTACTGTGGTGGTGATGTGGTGCTGTGGTGCTGCTTCCTCGTATCTGGTTAGCTTGTTTTGGTCGCACTCTGTATGTTTGTGTACATACAAATGTGTGCGTGTGTGGTCCAATTTACACGATTTCACTTTGGTAGTTGGTAACTGGTAGCTGGTAGCTGATAGCTGCTTCTAATGTTCCCCCCAATGATCTCCTCCACCTGCGACTTGGACACCCCGTAAACTGCTCGCATTTATGGTCAGTTGGTTAGTTAGTTGTCTGTGCAGTGAATTAACTAATGACCAACTTTGCACACAAACGCATCAGTCAGACTGACAGAGTGACACAGAGACAGACAGATAGACAGAGAGTCTGTGATAGGAAGAGAGGGAGGTAGTAAGGCTATATCGACTGTCCTCATAGGGTAATCACTTGAGTCTGTGCAACACGAACCATATATGTAATTAATTTAGTTAATTTCTATGTAGGCCTTATTTAAAAATTATGTAAACAACTTACTAAAGTGGCTAATTGGTCTGGCCATTAGTTAAGCCTTTTAAGCCAGTCTTCAGTATCAGATATGTTTGTTGTCAAGTCGATTGCATTCGCATTACTCAACCCTTAAACTCACTCGCATCCATCCATTATCCTTGAGTATTTTACAAGTGTTTAACGTCTAATTAAGTGCCTGGCGTAGAAGTATCTACAAGTTTGTTTTCCCACCACTTTCAAGTACTCCAAGTAGTCGAAGTAGTCGAAGAAGTTGAGGCAACCACAGTTGCTGCTCAGCCAACGCGTTTTTAATTAAGTTTTTGACACTTGCAGTCAGCGTTGCAAACTTATCACAAGTACGAATGCCGATTACGATAGTGATAGCGATAGCGATAGCGATATCGATAAGATTCTTAAAACTGTTTACTCTCAGCTTAATAATACTCCATTAGCCATTGCTGTTTGTGACGAAGAAACAAAAGAAACAAGGATAAGTAATTGCAGTGTCGCACTTGAGATATATTTCAATAGTTTCTAAGAGATTGTTAATAACTTCAAGTTTGATTGGACTACGGATTGGGATAGATAATTAATAATCAAGGAAAAAGGAATTCCTTAAATAAATTATATAATTCGTAATCGTTAAGAATATTTATCAGTATACTTTCGCTATCTTAGTTAAAATATGTGGAAATAAGACTTTAAGATAATTCAAATAGTTCTTATTTTTGTTGTTTATTTATTTTTCCAAATTTAACAAGATTCTTTAATCTTCTTATCTCTTTGCCAGTACACTTCTCACTTTTATTTTTCTTTTATAAAAACTGAAGTGAATTTTATATTCATAAATCATAAACCGAAAACTTTCTAACTTACCTTTAATTAACGCTTCTTTAAGTCGACTCTGTGTTTGCCTTTGCTTGGAACAAAGTCATCTCAAAAAGAGGGCCTGTCAAGTGCCACACCCCTTTCCCCTTTCCCCCTTCTCAGTAGAGAGCTTCTTTTTGAAAATTTTCGTAGTCGGTGGAAAATACATTGTGTTTGCGTTAGGAGACGCCTTTGACATTTTAGCAAGTTGCATAAAATAAATGAAAAACTGCTTTACGGAAAACACTTAGCATTTGCATTTTGCCTTTGTCGTGTCACTTTTGGCACAAGCTAAATGAGTGGGGGGTGGGTGGTTGGGTGGTTGGGTGGTTGGGTGGTTGGGTGGCACTAAGGGTGGTAAGTGGAATGGGGTTAACAAAAAAGAAAGCCCAACTTAAGCGAAGTGGTTGTTGGTCTTTGTCACCAGCGACTTTCACCTGGGAATGGCCTTTGATGTGCCGTTAAATGGTATAGGCAAAATGTAGTCCAGAGGTTTTTGCGGGTTTCTCATTTTTTTTCATAAACACAAGCTCAAGACAGGTGACAGCCGAAGCAGTTTTGTGGCAGCCACTGACATGTGAGTCACTGAAACTCGTGACTGGGACGGGGAGGGGTTCAACAAAAGGGTTCAAAATGCTCTTTGGAGGGTTATATCCTGGCATCAAGCTCACCACGTGGTCTGCCTGTCATTGGGTTTAATTTCCGCTGCCGCTGGTAATGGCAACATGAGGCAAAGAGGCAACCAGGCAGCGTGGCAACTGAGACATGTAGACATCCCGCCGGTTGAAATTGAAATTCCTGTGACCTCCCCCAACTCTTCCTCGAAACTGAACTGGGTCACAGTCGATATTCCCTAAAACTACGCGCCCTGGACGAGAGTTCGTCTTGGCATTTGGGTATTTATTGTGACATTTTTATAGCAAGTCTACACACATATATACACACTTTTCCCAACACACAAACACACACACACACACACACATATTTATACACAGAGTACCCCCTCCCGTTGCCCGCATTGAACGCACTTCGATGTCGGGAACAAAGTTTCGGGCTGCATTTGGTGATTTCCTGTCCCGGTCGCTTGTCTGACATTTTTATGTTTTATTGTTTGAGTTTTGTCTCTCCATTTTTCCCTCTGTTTCCCTTTGCATCGACTGTTGAAATTTTTGAATATTAAAGTGATTTAGCGCTTGCCGTGCGCCAAGTTGAAAAATTGTGAAAAATCGTTGTCTCTAGGTGGAAAAACACAGACAGTCATAGAACATACATGCTCCTATGCTACACGCTCGTCTGGCCATGTGATCCATAAAACGTTTTAATTAATGACAACAATATGCGGCATTCTTTAAAGAAGACCCAAAACTTTGTGAGTGGTGAAGGGAGGGGAGAGAAAGTCGGAAAATTGGTGTAGAATTTGACATACGCTCCGGAGATTTGTGTGAAAATGGTTTAGTTGCTGGTCCGATGCTGTCATCGTTTATCGTTTATAATGCGAATGAATTACGACTCGATTCTGTTTCCTTTTCGTGGGTGTTGAAAATCAAAACCAAAGACAACACATAAAGTATAAAGTTGAGAGAAGAACTGGAAGAAGAAGTCAATTAAGTTGAGCGTCAGTCCAAGTAAAAGAGTTGCCAGCTTGAATCACTTCGATAACCATTCGATTCCATCAGCTGACATAGTGGCTAATAGCATAATATTGATTGGATAGCATTCAAATGACGTATCGATTTTATATTTCGCTAGTTCAGAATAAAGAACAAGCTAACAAAATACAGGAAGAGCACAATAGACCTTCAAATACCCAGTGAATTTCGATTTATTTATTTATTGAAAGTGTCTTATAATCTCTCTTGTATGTATTCCACACGCAAGAAAATTAAAAAGTCTGTAATGAAGCTAAGAACTGTATCAGAGGAACATAATTGACTTGCTGATACCCCGTAAACTAATTACTTCAGGATAATTTTATCATTTTTTACCTACCGATAGATAAATATATATATTTTAAAGCTTGGATGTAAATGTAAAATACCTTGTCTTACTTATATATGTACATACATTTCCATTAATTTAGAAGAGTAAATTTTGTTGTATTCCGAGTATAGAAAAACTGTATTGAGAGCAAATCGACTCTCAGATACCCTGTCAAATAATTCTAGATAAAATATATGGGCATTTCTAGAAGTAATGCAAAGTATGTTGTATAAGTAATCTACGTTTTATATTTTATGCATTCATATTAGCATATCTGATGTACATACCCTATAACTTCGAATAAAATTGAAAGGGCATCTCTGGCATTAATCGATAAATTCAGAGAATTCAATATACATATCAATAAAATTTCATAGTTCCCACTTTTGTAAGCCCTACCATATATATTTGATGAGTTGAGGGTATAATAAAAGTCCTGCTTTAGCTTATTCAAAGCCAAACAACAGGCGAAAAGGGTTTGCACCCCTTTCCTACTCCTACTTTTTCCTCTGTCACTGCCCCACAACGAGATGATCAATTTCAATCAATCAACTACTGGCTAGCCCCATATCAAAGTCATGCTCAATTCCCCCATTCCTAGAGGCCCCGTCCAGGCACTTAAGCAACGCCACAAACCTTTGTTCATTGACAGGAATGAGAGATACGGGGCTGGGGACTGATTGCGAGATCTTAGCAAAGTTTACACAAATAATTTGTGTTTATTTTAACAGCTATTGCGACGCTTAATGTCCCAAGGCTCTGACAGCTGTGACGCTTCCCACGCGGCACTTAATGTCCTCAAGCTGAAGGCTGAAGGACTAAAGCACTGCAGGATTGTCAGTAAAAGTGGAACTGAATCCAATGCTCCACTCTCTGATTATGCAAAGAAACGTTTCGCATATCAGACATTCAGACGGCAGGCAGCAGAGGGGAGATGGAAGAGATGGACGGAGGCACGTCCTGTAACACGTTGCAGCCACACGGCGTATGCGTGATGTCCAGTCTTAAAGCCTTAAATGGCAGCCAATTAGGAGAGCTTCACTTCAAGTACTTGGAGTATCAAGCATAACATAATTTTGCGTTCAACCGCAGGCCGCCACTGCATCCGAGCAACGCTGCCCCCATTTGTGGCCTGCGGTTGCCACACACCTCCCCCCTTGAACTGACCCCAAAGTGCCACAAATCCCCAAGCCACACAGCATGTCCAGCGCATCGATATCAAGTTATTAATGGCTAATGAAGATAGTGGGAGACAGGGAGATAAAGAGAGAGCACAGAAAAAGTTACCAGCAGCTCAAGTGGCAACTTAATTTGGTAAACAATTTGCGATTACATAAGCAAACAAGGACACGGGCTAAACTATTGACAACTGCACGAGGTCGAGATACCCAGTAAAATAAGCTGAGGAGATTGAAAAAGCTGTGAGTATTGTACAAATAATGACTTAAAAACAGAATATTTTTATAACTTGAACTTTCTTAAGAATTTCAAAAATCACACAAGTTCAATGGACGTTTAAATTAAAACTTAAAATTAAATTTGACTTGAAAAAATATACATAAATATTTAAGCATTAAATCATAGCCATAATTATAAAAGTGAAAACCAATTTCTATATTTGAATGAAAAATAAAAAATTTATTTAATTTAAAGTTTCTAAAAGAACAATAACAAATTCTATTTAAAGTGGAATGGTAAGTTTATCTTTTTGTGTCCAATTAAAAAACATTCAAACTGTATAATGTTGATGAGAAATAATCTTGCATAAAAGGTAGTGAATTCTAAGTTAATAAAATAACATCAAATAAATGCTACTCCTATTGGAGTTAGTCTTTAAATATAATTTAAATACCTATCTGACTTAACATTTAAATTGAAAAACTGCTCAGATATCACAAGTTAGAATATACATAAGTTGAAAATTGATTTTACAGACTGCTTCATTTTAATAAACCCCTACAAAGCTATCATTATTTATATACAGGGTATCGAAATGTAGCCCATTCGAGTTGCTAAGCAGCATTTAGTTCATCATATGCTCACCCCGCCATTTATTCCCTCTCTCTCTTAACTGAAACTCCCGGCAATCATCCACAGAGAAAGAAACATTTAAGCCAAGCAACAACGATGTTGTTCTTGTTATCATTGTCCTTGCCATTGTTGGTGTTGTTGCTGTTGTTGTTGTTATCATTGTTGCTGTTGTCGTTTCTTCTGCTCATTTTGCCACGGGATTTAAATGCAAATTTCTGTAGACATCGACGACGCACTAAATGCGACTTGCAAATTAATGAAATGAACCTTTAACTTGAGTTTAACTTGGCGCCTTTTGCCAGAGAGATAAGGCGCCAGCAGCAACAACAACAATAACAACAACAACAATGAAGCCAACTGGCAATTGGAGCATAAACAGTAACAACAACAAAAAAACGTGAGCAACAACAACAACAACAACTACAACTATGGAAATGGTGCCCAAGTTTAAACAAAGTTGATTATGCATGCATTTGGTTTCAACACAGCACAGAGAATTTTTGGCAACGCTCATTTTATAGCCACGCCTTCAGCCTTAACAGCCCAACACCCCGCCCTCATCCCGACCAACATCCTGCCCCTCCAGAGGCAACTCAGCATTTTGACTTTTGCATTTTGTTGCGCAATTTCGAGACGAAAGTTCAACTTGTTTCCGTATTCAGCTCTGTTCTCTTGTGTTTAGTTCTGTTTTGGGGCTTTCTCGTTGTTGTTGTTGTTGTTGTTGTTGGTTTGATGGGTTTGGTCTAATTTGTTAGCCTGGCATAAAGCAAATGCTTTATGGTCATGAAGTGCGAAAGTGGAAAATATGAAACAGTTTTTATCTTGTAGATGGCATCAGCTTAAAATTTGTGAACGTCAGAATAAAAAAAACACAGAATATTTTGTTGTGGAATAAAAGTATTCCAAGTTAATCTCTCCAGACAGAGTTTTAGATTTTACAAGTAGCCTAAAAGAGATTGCCAACATAATGTATGAGTAATGGCCAAAAAGAAAATCTGTAAGCAGATTAGATACAAAAATTCGTTTAGAAGTGATTTATATTTAATCAAACTTTAATTCAAATAAGCTTTTAAGGTGGGTTTTAGGAGGATTTTATATTTTCATTCAGAACATTTTGTTTTTGCCAGTTTCTTTTTGTGAGGCTTTCAGTATAAAATAGTGTCTATTGATTTATATATGTATGTCTCTGAATTTTGTGATGACAATTTTATTTAGACAAGTAGAAAGATTTGAGTTTAGAGATACACATCAGCTCAAAATAAGATTTCTTTTATTTAAAATGCCAATTAAAATTATATTGAAGTACTTTATGTCTCATTAAATAAATGGAAGAAGAAATAAGTGTGGATAGTTTAATTTACATTTATTTAAACCTAAATATTCTGAATTTGATTTCCAGGAAATTTAGCTATAACCATTTTGAAGTATTTAATTCATTTGCAGACAACAGAAAATACCAATAATGAAACATTGATCATTTTGTCAGTATTTATTATTCTTCGATTTTCTTATTATTATTAAGTAAAATGCACATTTTTATAATTATCAAGAAAGTCTATCCATACTTACTAAATATTCGTTTTAATTTATACCCCTTCCACTTAGAAGACTATTTAAATTATTAAAGAAGTTACGACTTTTTAAGTTTACCTGGTCTTAAGATTTCGAAATGTAGGTAGAATATTTCTACTTATAACATTTTTCCAACGCGTTCTCTTCTTTAAAGACTTGCAGATTACCTTTTCTCCTAATAGAGGGACATCTCTCATTATGCTTGATTGTCAAAATTCCTAGCAAAGGACTTAGGTACCATGTAAGACTTTAAGCCGTGCCAATTTCTGATTAACCCAGCCCAACTTATTTCAAATTCTGCTGTCAATACCCAGCATTAGTTAACAGCTTTTAGCTTAGTTTGGTTTTTCTTTTGGATAGATAAAACACCACCCATCTATCCTTTTCCCCATATTTTTCCATCTATTAGCAGCTTAACGAATCTCAAAAACGTAATGCAAATTGCTGGCAGCTAAAATAATTGCTTTGGCACACACGCTACAACCGCAGAGAGGCGCCCCCGATTGTTCCCTCTTTGACCTCAGCCTGACCCCCCTCGTGAACCCAAAGAGTGTAACCAAAAAGTTGGACGTTGCCAAATGTATAAATGGCAAAGCATTTAAATTTGCACAACTTTTGCGCTCCGATGCTTTAACTTTTGACACCTACGAGGGTGTGTGTGTGTGTGTTGTGTGGCAAATGGAACTACGTGGCGTGGTTTGGTGGCATATAGCCCCAGGAAAAGGACCGGAGGGGGAAATCCCCGACTGCCTCAGGAAGCAATGAATTCATTCATTTGTTTACTCGCTCAAGTGGCAACTTCATTTTGTAAACACTTTCGTTTACATGCAACTTTTTTCGTGTTCCCAAAAAACCCAAAAACAGCAACCAGGGAAGGGTATGGAAAGAGAGGGAGGAGGGAGAGCAAGGGGAATGGGTTGTGTAAGGCAGCCCACAAGTTACATATCCTTTTACACACAGTCGACCGCTGAAGGACCAGAACGCGACTCTGACGATGCTGCCACCTCCCGCACCTACTTCCTCATCCTCTCCCCTCCATTGCCCTTTGAGTTTCTCTTTAGTTGTAGTTGTTCTTGTTCTTGTTCTGGTTGTTTTTGTTGTTGTTGTTGTTGATTCACAGCTTCGCTCGGGAGGTTTTTGGCAAAGTTTCGTGTTTTACTTTTAGTTTGTGGCTTTCCTGGTTTTATCTTCAACTTAATAAAATGCCGTCAACAATTTTAAATGCAAATTTTCAGCTGCTGTCGCTCTGTTGCAACTACCACTGTGGTTGCAATCCCTGAAGCACCCACGCAATTCCCCTTTCCTTTCCTTCCCTTCCCTTTTCTCTTTCCTCCCACTTAGCACAAATGAGACTTGCAAATGATTATGCGCTTTGCTTGCGTAAATCTTTAAGTCCTCGGTGTGTGTATGTTTGTGTGTGTTTTGAGGTCCCTGATCTTTTGGTATGTGTCCTGGGATAACTTTAAGATATTTTATCAATTTTGAGACAAGTTTGTGCAGCTTAGAAAGTTCGTAAAGTGTCTTGTCTCCTAGTCTTTGAGGTGTACCCACTTTGTTTCAAGCGAGTTGGCAGCCCTGCCTAAAGTATGTACATACATATATGTGTATTTAGTTTGTGCCATGAGAAGGTCAAGCATGTGCGGTTAGGGAGCATTTAAGTTGAGAACTCTCTTCGTAGGGAATGTTTGCAGTTTGTCCCAGTTAATGAGCTGGAAATGCAAAGTTTTCCATGCCTGAAATGAAAATGAGCAGCTGGCAGAGTAGAAGTACACTCAAATAGAGTTGTTGCCTCTGCAAATTTTACAAATATTTAAGATGATAATAAACTCAGTTAAAAGTATTTTTCAAATATTTTTAAATACTTTAGAAACAGCTTAAATAGTCCACAATTTTTCGCACCCCGTACTTAACTTATCTCGTATCTTTAACAATTTTCCTTGCAGCCAAAGCAAAAGTTTTCTCGGTTTCCTCAAGGAGCACACAATGGCTGGCAATCATATCCATCCTTCATTTTATTAAACAATTCAATTGAATTGCGAAAACAACAATAAAAGCACAAACAAAAATATAATATATATAGCTTATCAAAAGTGTCAAAGCAATCAACAGAGAAAAGCTGAAAAAGTTGCTGGAAAAACTTCTCGACACGTACGCAGGGGGTGTCAGTCTGCCACGCCCACTCATAACAACACTTCTAATTAGTAGAAAAAACAAAAATAGAACTCGGTGCGGAAACAGGGGCTAAGGTCCATACAAATTTATGATAATAATTCAACAACAAGAAACAAGTGAAAAAATAAACAACGAGGAAAATACAATTGAAAATTTATTTAAATCAACACAAAAAATGAAAATGTTCGTATATAAAGTAATTAAAAACTTTGCCACGCATTTATGGCTTTTGTTTCGGCCCCAAAACAACAAGAACAAAATAAAAGTTGAAGGACAAAAGGAATCAGTTGAAAATTTAATTATGAAGGATATTTATTTTGGGGTTAAGTAATCAACAAACACATTTTCAGGATGTCAGAATTTGTGAAGCGGCTTAGAACTCATTTTATAAAGTATATAGTAAATAATCTTATAATTCATAAGAAAAATATTAAAGGTGATGAAATAAATTAAAGAATTTCTAGGGATGTCAGAGAATTAGCTTAGCTTAAAATTGAAAATGTTGTAATGCAGATATTTAAAATTTATGCATAAATAATATAACTTTAGAAATTCACAAAATAACATTTATTTCCTTAACTCTTCTGCAACATAATGTTTAATTTTATACCCTCGTTTAAAGCCATTCACCTAGATCAGGTAATAAAACATATATGTACTCGAGTATAGAGAGAAGGTGAGCAAAGGAGATAGATACAGAGCTAACTCTTTGTTGGCAGAGTTTAATTAGCTGGCACATCTGCGGCGAATGCGGCGTATGCTTAATTTCGCTAAAAGCGCGCGCTTAGCGTTTCACTTAAATCATTCACATTTGCATTAGCCTCGTTTACCACGCCCCTAATGCAAATCGTTGGCCACTTTGTTGCCAACTAACGAATCTATACAACAGCAACAAAAGAGAGTTGGAATAGCTCTAAAAAAAGGAAATCATAAAAAAGCCCGACTCCCGAGTGTCGACACTTGAGATACTCTCATAAGAGCACTTATTTTAAGTGAGAGACAAGTGCATTTGATTTAAAAATATATGAAATGTAGAATATTTGTGGTTAACAAAAATTTAACAATAATTTTAGAACAAGAAGTTGTCCAGGAATTATATATAAGTATTAAAGCCAACTTATTCATATAGATGAGTTACCATTTGTTAGGGTACACAAAGAAAAGTCAAGCACATAGAGAGAAAAGTGTGTTAGTCGTGGAAAAATCTCTTAGGAAAAACAATACAACAACTGCTGATGAAAACGAGCTAAAAAGTAGCTAAAAGCTGAATTTCCGCTTCGCTTGACTTGGACGGCCCCTTAAAACGGTCGTGGATGGGTCTGGTTGGTCTGGATGGTCTGGATGGTCTGGATGATTGTTCCATTGTGGCCCAAAACTGCAATTGCAGGCAACTCAAACAATGAGGTAAAGAAAAGTGAGCCACAGATGAGGAAAATGAGTCAAAGCCCCAAAGCTTTTCCTTGTTGCATTAAGAGCTTTCAAATGAGGTTTACTTTATGGATAATAAGTTAATTCGCTTATAAATAAGTTGGTCAAACAGAGCACAAAGAACGAAAGAGACAGTCATACTCTTAAGTTAATAGGAAATTCAAACTTGTGCTTTAATCAGAGCTCAACCGAAACATTTGCATCACCATGAAAGGAGTTTGTGTCCATCCAATGAGCTCAACTCTCAACCCTCAGTCTCAATTTGCTTTTTTGCATCGCAAAAGCATAATTCAGAATTTAAATTGCAATAATATTAATGGATGAAAGCCGAGTGCTTAGTTAAAAGCCAAATCCAGCCACATTTTCAGTGCATAATTTTCCGCGTTGCATGTTTATTTATGAAAGTGTCGCGGCTCCACAAGATGGAACCAAAACTTTGATGTCCGAATAGCTCCGGGGAACGGTAAAGGGGTTTAGCTCTAATGCATATTCAAATTGTGAGTGTTAAAACTGAATGCAAATTAACAAACTGTTTAAATAGCATCTGCTCTGGGCAGGGAATATTTTGCGGGTCTGATTGGGGTGCCTAATTGAATTTTACCCGTTCATTTGAAAAGTCATACATTTTTGGTTAATTCAAAAAATAGTTTAATCGAAAATTGTGTAAAGTTTGATTTAGCCTTTAAGCAAATACTTGTTGCTAATTAATTTAATTATAAATAATGCATATTTCGCATAAAAATGATGGCTATAAATATTTATATCGAAATTGCAATTAAATGACACTTTAATCTTAAATTCATAAACGAATATATAGCATCAATAATTGAACAAAGTGGGCAAAAGTTTTATCCATTTACATGCCACGCCCAAAACTCACAACCTACAACAGGAGCTGGAGCTTGGGGAAGGTGGAGGTGGAGAAGCTGGGACATCCCAGAGTAGTTCTATAGATGCGCATAAATATAATGAAATTAAATTAAATGCATACGTTGCGCATACGCCATGTTAACTGTTGCTCCTTCGTGTGGCAAGCGTGGCAAGTAGATCACAGAAGAGGGTGGGGTGGGACATTCACGTGGCAAACGTGTTAACGACCTCCATGGCAAAAGTTTCGCCTCCTTTTGGCAGCTTTTGGTTGCGTTGCAATTTCATAAAAATTAAATAGAAGCTGCAAAACGATAAAAATGAAAGAGGCCAGGGGTATGTATGGTATGTGGGCGTGGCACGCCTGTAAAAATTATGTACTTAATAACAGCTTCAGCAACTTTACTTAATGTTATGGCATTTATGAAAATGCAAAACTTGTGTTCCTGCCAAGTCTTTGTGAAACGATAGTAAAGGAGGCAGGGAAAGTGTGAAATAACGCCGCCATTCGACGAATAATGAGTACAAGTTTTGAATATGTTAAGTTCAACAAATGTTATTCAACTTGCTGACTTCAGTGCTATGAAACTTTACAGCTAAGGAAAAAGAGAGAGCCAACTTTCGATAAAAGTGCCGTTTTCTCTTTAGTCAAGGCTTGAGAATTTTGGACTAGATAAAGATAAAGTTATATGAAACACTTAATCTATGCCATAAAAAAAGGGGAGCTTATTGCTATGAAACTTTCATTATTGTCAGGCTATTGGATTAAGTTTACAGGGTAGAAGATTGAGGAATAAATATGATCGTTTTTCGATAACATGTACTTTATAAATTATCTCTAACAAATTTACACAATTTCAATATATCTGACTGTGATCTTGTTCTCGACAGATTCTTGCAACAAAATTAGCTATGAATGAAGCCATTTATTTACATTGATTGCTATAGAGAAACAAGAAACCCGTTTAAAGACCCTTTACAGAGCAGACAGTCCCCATCATTTAGCAAGAAATTCTGGTATTCCCTCAATGCCAGACAAAGCAGTTTCCCCAACCGGATTCACAGCTCACGTCCAGGACTCAATGAGCCGCAAACTTATTGGAAATTATTTGTACGTCAAACGATTAGAGGGCCAACTGTTTGTCCGTTTGTCTATTTGTCTATTTGTCTGTTTGTCTGCTTGTCTACTTGTCTGTTCAACTGGATGCTTATGCTGATGTTTGGCACATTAAGTTGATTGGCCGCAATCGAAGCAAGAATCTGCAATTGTTAAACGCATAATTACGAGGCGAACGTGAGGAAAGGCCAAGAAATTCAACTAAATACCAAACAATTTAACAGGACCAAGGGAAAGTGCAGTCCATTTGTCAGGAGAACGTGGACAACCCTTCAGTTTTGTCTCATCTCAACTCGTCTCTCGAGACAAAATCCAGCGATTTCCTGCGGATTTCCTGCAAACAAATTTAGGAGTTTGGTTTTGGTGTTGTGCTGGTTTATGTTTTTTTTTCATCGACCACCCCTCCCCCCCTGTACTGTTTTTCCTACGGTTTTCCACCCCCGTCCTATAAAGTTTTTACAATCTAGTCCCAAGACTTGCAGACTTCTTTCATCTTCGAGTGTCTGGAGCTGAACGAAATTTCTTGTTTACGAGCAAATAGTTGTTGTTATTTTAAGTTTCATTTTGTTGTTCCAAGGACTCGAATGCACCATAAACTTTACTCAAGCCCCCACAGCCAAGGCGGAAATTAAGTTTCAAGGGAGCCATCTCAGCCTTTTTATTCGCCCCATTGCTGTCCTCGTCAGGGACTTTTTCACTTGGCGACGATAAGTGCGATTTTTGACGATTTTCTTGCTTTGATGAAGGCCGGAGATAGAAGAATTTTCTCCTTTCTATCTATCTATACTACTCGACTATCCTTAAGTTGCATTGCCTTTTTGTGGCATTTATTGTGTGAGCTGGCGAACTGCTTGAGACCGCGAGAAAAGTATCTACAACGCTGCTTGAGACTTGAGTTTACTCTGATTGAGCTGCTTCCCGGAGAAAACGTTAAGGTTTACTTTTTCGTCAGACTTTGACTCTGTTTTTGTTTTTTGCCGCAACTTTAATGAGTTGAACTTGAAACTAGCAAGTTGTGGACTTGAGCACTTCTCAACTGTCCTGAAAGTCTTTCGGAAGTCCGGCAATTGCAATTGTAAATACAATTTGTAGTGCAGATGAAAAGTGTATGAAGTAAAGCAACTGCCTTTTGTATGTGCTTAATCAGCAGGAGCTTTGGCTGCATCAGTTTGGCAGTGAAACAAAAGTAAAGCACTTTGAAGACCTTTCATGTGCTTAATCAGACGGAGCTTTGACTGCAGTGAAAGAAAAGTAAAGTTCATTGAATGAATATCTTTAATCAAAAGAAAGGCTTGACAACTTCATGCTGAGTTTCGTCAATTCAAAACGTGAAGAGACTAATTAGTACTTATGCAAAAGTATCCTACCTTTCAAAGTAATAAGGAAGGCATTGAATTTGCAAGTTCTACCAGTAACTGGTTTAATTTTTAAACTTAGATGAAGGAACTGTAATTTAGTATATTTTTTAAGGTGTTTTGTTGATAAGAAAGTTACCTAAATATCGTGGGTATTTTTCATTTTCCATTTTTATGGTATTTAAAAAAGCTTATTAACTCTGAAATTTTCTAGTAACCGCTTCAATTCTCTACATTTTTTAAAGAATCTTATAACAAGTACACATAACATTAACATATGCCTTCATCTTAAAAGAACCTTAATTTAAATTTTATCATTTAGTAATCAAGTCCTTAAGGAAAGTTCCTGTGCAGCTTTAATACTTCAAGGTGTCTTTAAGCACAAGACTGCAAATCACCTCAAATGCCACCGATAAAACACAGAATAATAATGAACAAACTGTACCTGCACCTTTCTCAATATACACATCTCTCTTCCTTTCTCTTGCTCTCCAATGCCATCTCCCTCTAACTTTGCTCATTTCCCAAAGCCCATAACTTTAGGCTAAAACGTGACCTGGTCATTTCCCTAATGTGGGCGTTAATGTAGTTACCAAAGAGACTGTGAGCCAAAGACATCGCACCACACAATTCCTGGTAGCCGTCATTAATTACGCATATTTTTGTTCATTTTGGAAGGAGCAAAAAATTGTAACAGCTGGTGTCCAGCTGAGGCCCCGGGAGCATTACAAATTGGCCTCCTGGTAGCCGGGAGGTTTGGCAATTGCATTAAATGTGCAAATATTTTCAGTTTTTCAGTTTGCGATTTTTATTCAATTTAACAATTTTATTCGATATCACCATTTGAATGTTCTTTTTTACTTGTTTTTTACAGCGCTACTGTTACTTCTTCCTTTTCGTTTTTTTTTTTGACAGCCGCATGTGTCAGCAGTTTGTGTGGAGCAAGAGAGCCAAGAGAGAGGCACAAAGCGATGATATTGCATAACCAGCAGGAATCGGGAAACAGAAATCTAGGAAGCGGGTAACAGGAAAGGAGAACAGGGAAGATGGGAGATGTGGGAGGTTGGGAAACGGATAGCAGCATTGTCAACGGCTACACGCGTCACCAAGAATTTGGCAGCTGATTTGTTGATAGATAGAATTTTTCCACTGTAACCCCCACCACATGCCATCCAATTGACAGTCCCGCCCCCCTTCCATACCACGTCCATTGTCATCGCCATTTATGCGCTTCGCTGGGCATGAGTAGGGTGTAAGGGAGTCTGGGTGGGAGTGAGGAGGGCTGGCTAGAAAAAAACTTTTGCACAAAGCTAAAATTCTATCTGTCGACTGCCTGAGCATGCAAAAAAAAACAATCGCTAAAACAAAAAAAGAAAATAAAACGGAACCAGAACTAGGACTACGACCAGCCACAGGACACGCATGTGGGCCGCTAACTGATAGATAGATAGACAAACTAAAGGCAAACTAAAAGTAAAAAAGAAAAAATAAAACAGACAAGAAAACGACAAAAAGTGGCTCTGTAGATGGCAGGCAAATCTTCGTTACGTATTTTATGATATTTCTCCTTTGCCAACAAACGCATTTCACAGCCTCCAAAAGAAATCATTTTATTTTGCTGACTGTCGTTACTAAAATTGCCTATTGCTACTGCGGCAGCGCCAGCATCAGAGTGGAGACGAGGCAAGCAACTGCCCAGTAGGAAATTTACTGCACATCCAAATGTTTGCTATTGAAAAAATAAACATATAGAAAGTTAGTCTAAATAGAATTTTATTAACGTGTATATTGTGAGATTGCACAATAATTGTTATAATTTTTCAGTTTAAAATAAATTTAATCCGGCATATCCATTTCAAAAAAAAATAAAAGTGTGTCAGAAGTGAACCGAGTATGAAACTCTTCAACTGAAAATGATTTTCCAATTTCTTTTCAGCAAATATTTTAAGATTTAGGATTTTTAAAAGAATTATGTACTCGAATTAAATATTTAAGACTTATTTAAATATTGGTAGATTGTGTAATTTACAATTGATCAGCACATAGACTTAACCCATCATTTATATTGTTTATATTATATTTATATTATAGTGCACGGTTAAAAAACTCAATTAAAGTTCCAGATTTTAAATGTTAAATTTAGTTAGAATAATTTTTCTTTTCTGTGTGTATTCTGTTTATCAGGTGCAACATTTATTTCATTGTTTAAATTATAATTAGAGAATGAAGCTGAATTAAAAGTTCTTAAAAAGATATATTAGATAATTAGCAGCTGTTAAGATTAGATATCAAACTAATTTCAGAAATCTGTTTTACTCCGCAATGCTTTACTGCTTCATCAAAATAGCGGACATTCAAAGATACATAGAAAATAAAACTTTATAATTTTTAAAATTGAGCATGTTTATTGTTTGAAGATAACACAAAATATTGGAAATTAATATATTTCAAGTGAATGAACACTCCAAATTATTAAAATTCTATCCATAATCTTACTTTTAATTACATTACCAAAAAACTATAACTTATGCAGTCAATTTTCCGAGCACTTCAGTCTATTCACCACTGGGATGCAACCACAAGTATGCCATGAAACACTTAGAAAAGGAACAACCTCCCCCGCTGTAGGTTCATCATCCGAGCGCGCCCAAGTTTATGTGGCTCTACTACGTTTTATTATATCTATTGCCGTGTTTTTCTATTTACTTCCAGCAACGAACCGCAGTCAACATGATGAAAATAATGACATAAGTGGCGAAAAATCCGAAAACAAAACGGAGGAAAATGTACATAAAAAGTAAGAGAAATTTATATATTTTGCTTTTCAATTTCTGAGGCAATTTTGCATAAAATTGGCTTAGACCAGTCTGCCTAAAGGAAGTTAGGGCCTAGACGATGTCCAGACGTGGAACCGCAGTGATTTCTGAGGTAAATAAATGGAGAAGTGGGGAGTTGGGGAGGTGGGTTTTGGGGATCTGATACACAACTAACATATAAAGCTTTTCGGTTGCGGCAAATTCAATTTGTTTTGGGCATATCAAAATGTTGTCAGCCATACGATTGATTCGGGTTGGAACTGGTATATTTTTGTTGTTGTTGTTTTTTTTTGTTGCCTTCTCTAAACTCACAAATTGAATTTATTTGCTGCGAATTTTCAATGCACACAAAGTGGAATTCTACCAGTTGCTAGGATATACATGTTTATGTATATGTGTGAGTAGACAGGACATAGCTGCATTATTTGGTCCACTAGATGGTTGAAAAATAATTCGATTTGATTTTATTTGCATTGCTTTGACGGATTTAAGCGGTTCGCCATGCTGTGTATTGCAGGAAGAGAGGGAATTGGGGGGAAAATGGAATAGAGTGAGCTTAATGTGCTGGCAAATTCGATATGAAATGTGATTTGAATAATTGAAAGGCATAGTTATAGATAAATACGATAAATAGCTCTAAGTACATACAGCGCGTATGACTGTCGAATTGTAAGAGTTTTCTTTCTTTTGTTATACTGTAAAGTGGAACGAGTTGACAATTAAACATATTTCAAATATTGTACACCTTATCATTAATATAGTTTACTAAATATGTATTATGGAAAACTTAAACTTAAACTTAAGGATTCTCATTCAATGAACTCTTTCCATTTAATTCATGAACTGATATAAGAACAGTAAATGGGCAACTATTTCAATGTGGATTTGACTTATAAAAACATTATCTGCTTGATATTGAAACCTTCATACCTGGGTGTGAAGTATCTCCAAGTCGAGCAGGCTCAACTGCAATTCTCACTTATTTGTCATGCACAGGAACATCTGCTGCGCCTTACCTATTACAAGTCAAAGTTATTTACGATCGCCTGGATGTAATTTACGAGCGACTCCATTGACGCAAATGAAATAGAATCCACTCCAGAAACATTTTATGGTCGCATTCGACTTGGAAATAAAAAAAGAACAACACAAAACAACTAATTGAAATATATTATTATATACTCTTTTTTTATATATATTTTTACGGTTGAGAAACACGCCCGCAGCGGGGATAACGGTAACGGGTAATAGGGTAATAGTAACAGTAATGTGTCGCTAGGGTAGTCCAGGCAATTCCAAGGAATCCGATGAAACCCGTTACTGAGGGCTTGTTATTTTTTGTTACCTTGCCATATGGTTGTAGATTTTTACGATGCGCCTACCCCAACCCTGAACACAGACCCAGATCCTGGTAAGAAGAGCTCAATTTGCTTGAAACTTTTTACTGGAATGGCTTCATTAAGTTCACGAGGTGGCAGAGAGGGTTGTGGGAGGTGGGTTCGGGTTTGAGAGTTTGGGATACTCGCATTTGTCAGATACGCATGTGATGAGAGAAGTTGGAGACCATTTTATGATTAGTTGTCCTGTCAAGCTAAAATGCCTACGATGCCATTTATTTCGAGAACCTTTTTCCACTGACACTTTTCACTTTTCACATTCCACTTTTCATTTGATGCCCCATCCGTTGTCCGCTGTAGGAGGCGCCATTAATCAAATCTTCGGACTTTTCATGATGCATTTTTAATTCAATTTCGCACAAGGCATTTCTAATGGCCTTAAGGCGTGGCGTTTAATCGAATTTGCTTGCTAAAAGCGGACAGCAGAAGAAACAAGCAGAAGAAACAAGCACTGGATAGAAGAAGAGTACAGGAAGTACCCCTCGAGCAGTAACAAAATATTACTTACTTTTGTCAATATTTGATTTAGCATTTCTGCCACTTTTACTGGCAACAGCAATTAAACTGCGTGTTTTGTTAGATTGAAGAGGGAGAAATGTAGGAGGAAATTTAGGAGGAGTGCCATTTTGACAGCTGCCTTTGATGGATATACAATAAGGATCCTATTGGTAGAAGTAAGGGCAGGACCATTCAGGTAAATTCAATTTCATTTCAATTTCAAAGCAATTTTACAAGAAATTTAATATTTAATTTTGGGGCCACAAATGTTGTCCACAGTTCAAGAGGGTGCCCCTACATACGTGTATGATGATTCAGCCCTACCTCCTCTTCTACAATTTTTAAGCCAAACTCAATTTATTTTAGTAATAAGATAAAATAATGAGGGTCATTTGGCATAAATGATACAGGCGAGCAAAAAGGGGCGGAGGGTGTGTCCATGGGGAGCTCGGTGAGTTATTGAGTGTGTTGCGTGTGTCCTTTAAGTTATTTGTTTGCCACGCTTTGACAAATTTGTCTTTGCCACAAATTCAGCTGCGTTATAAATTGAGATGCGGGCACACAACGACCATTGGCAACATTCGAGTGGCACGTGGGGCAGGCACCAAATTGGAATTGTATTTTGTGCGGCATTCGCAATTTCCCAGAAACTTGTTGAGATTTTTCAGCGTATACTCAATTTCCATTTAGTTTTATATATAGGAGTATCAAGTTGATTTGGATTTTATTCGAATGCTCGTAGATCAACAATTTTGTTTTCTCATCCTTCATCATACTATTCTATATACATATGCATATACGACTGCGATTCGTAAGCCCTTCAATTCTCCAGTTTAAATATAATCAGCCACTTGAACAGATGCGCATCGAAGCAAATGTTTATCTCCTTTAGCTCTTTCTGCTCTCTTATCCTTCCTCTACTTCTCACTCTGTAAATCCTTCGTGCCATCCAGCCCAATGCACACATTGAGAGGACGCCAGCATTTTGCGTTCCTTCTCGATTCCCCCTTTCTGCCCTATCGGTTCGTAAAATATTACGCATACGCTCTGCCACGCCCATATTGCCACGCCCACACTCCCACGTCTATCATACAATTCGCCAATTTTCATTCAAATAAAATCAGCGCGCAATGGTAAAAATTTCTGCGTTGAACAAGCGATGCAAAGGGCTGCAAAGAAAAAACTTTTAAGAATGTAAAGGAGGTAGAACAACTAGGAGATACCCTGTAGTCAGATTGGAAAACTTTACTCTCGTAAGACAACTGTGGAGATGGCTATTGTTATGAACCTTTAAAGATAATAACAATTTATTAAATTCCCAGGGTATATTTTTTAAGATTAACTCATTTTGATTAAAAAAAACTTTGCTAAGATTTGTATTAAATATGTATTGTCTTCACTTTATACACCCATTTATTTTATTTTCATAATTTGAGGGTATTCAAAATGGGCGAAAATTTCAACATCAATGGAAATGCGCAATAAAAAAGCGTCTATAAAAATCGGCTATGCACACAAGCGATATATGCAATATGAGAATACCCGCATCCTCATCCAATGCCCATGTCCGTCCACCAACATCAGCATCAGCATCAACTCCAGATCCAGTTTCAGTTTCAGCTTCAGCTCCAGGATCGAATACCGTGTGCAAAAGTAAATGGCGCACTTCGTTTAATTTTTAATTCCGTGCAGCATTATCCTTGATTTATTTTATAGGCAACCTCCATTGTAAATTCAACAATTATGACTTTCAATGTGCAATGTGGCATTGCTAGCAGTGGAAAGAGTGGTGGAGGAGAAAGAGGGGAAGGGAGGTAACACAGAGGAAGTGGCAGCAACGGAAACAGAAACCTTTCAGCTTTCGGCAGCTGCGTCACAAAAAAGTGCGCAATGCTTCTATCAATAGGGATGCCTCCCTAGCTCCCATTATGGATCCCCTTCATTCTCTTTCTCCTCTTAATATTATCCATCGTTAGCCAATTTTTATTCCTTTTGCTGTTTGTTTATTGCGTATTTGTGGCCATGTCTGATTAACTGTAAATTTAATTTTTTCCCTTTTTGAATGCAAGAATAAAGGTGAATTGTTAATTCAGAAGTAGACCTCCAAATACCCTGTAAGTTTCAAAAGATTCAAATTAAATGCAATATAGTATCACTTCCTGAAGAAAAGATCGTAGTTAAATGCTGTAAGAATCTGAATTAGTGTTAAAACTTGTCGCTTATTTAGAAATTTAAATAAATAAATAATATTTAATATTAAACTTTTCTAATCTAAACTAATTGAGTATATTCAATGTATAAAAATTAAAGTCAATCGAACGATACTAAGACTCCACTTTGACCCAAATTTAATAACATAAACGATTGTGGTTTGACGGGTTCATTAAAACATAATTTATGTAGGCAAATTCGTGCTTATGGACTTAGATGACTTGAACTAATTAACTCAATTGTAAATATTTGCAATAGAAGACAGCTATTTGGTGTCGAAAATTTGTGAAATATGCGGGCACCTTTAACAATAAGTTTATATGTATACTTGATTTTGTTTATTCAGTTTTCTATAAATTGAATTAATATTCCAATCTCAGAAAGCTCTTTCGGAAGTAATTTCCGTTCAATTTCTTTTAAGCGACTCGATATATACTATAGTCTGTTGCCAAACACTTCTATAAAGTCAATAACCCTGAAAAACAGTTTTATTCCTACAAATATGTGGGTAGAACGGACCTACCTCAATGCATGATGCGTTGGGATAACGCATAATTTCGTTAGCCTCAAAATCCATGAATATTGAAAGCTTTATTCAAAGTTAATTGAATACTATTTGCGTATTTTTTGTGATATTAATTTCATGTAAAATTTCAAGTATGCGAAGCTTAATTTAATAACAGTTTGTTGCCTTAAATGAAGCTGATATTAAATGATCAAAAAGTTTGCTTGAAATAGCTGATAATCTGTTTATTGAGGTGTATCCAATTTGTGGGTAATTTTTTCTCCTCAAGGACACACCCCTTTTGAAAGTTTTGTCTACTTTTATGCCCGTTCTATCGCATTATCGAGTTCAATAAATTTTCGCGTCCCTTTAACGGGACAACTTAGTTGTATCTACCCATAGAGCCTCCTATCATTTTATCGACACAATTGCCAGAAGCAATGACAAGCAAATAACAAGCAAGAAGAAGAGAACGACAGGGATATGGAAAGCCTACACAATTTCATGGCCGATAAGCGGAAAATGTTGCCCCGAACTAAAGGAAAACCGGAAACTCAAAAATTGCACGCGTCGCCGAGGGCGCTTTGAATTACTTGCGAAGCGCCGATAAGCAGACAATGGAAACTGCCAAAGAGAATGAGAAGGAGCAGAGAGAGAGAGAGAGAAGAGAGAGAGAGAGAGAGAGCTGGTTAAAGAAAACGCCTGATAACAGGTGACGCAAAAAGTTAACGCCCCGCGGATGCTTTCACATTTTCAAAAATTGTTCAATAATAATTAATGCAAGTTTGCAATTATATGCGTTGAATTCAAATTACGATGATGACCATGACGGATACACTCACATATACACATTAAAACATACACACACCGACAAATACACGGACTTTGCGCAAAAGCCACGGGTGCAGCTAAAAGGGGATAAGAGTAAATAAAACTACATTGAAATAAAGCTTAATACATATTTAACCAAAAAGAGTTTTATAGCAAATTATCTAGAACATCTTCTATGACCCATTTAGTAAGTATTCAGAGGGCTATAAATATATTGAGCAATTCTATTTAAATTAAATAATATTCCTAAAGTGTACAACAGACAGAAAAAATAATATAATGGCCTGTTCAAGTTGGATCCCCTTTAATTAAACAAGCTACGCCTCTGCTTGGCTATAATATTGGCCAAAGCGTTGAGCGGCAGCTGATGATGTTGCCTTTTGTTTCTATCCAGAACATCAACAACAATAATAACAACAGCCGACAATGCATTTGCAGTCACTGTATGAGTCGACGGCATTTCCTTTTTATGATGGCCGCATTTTAATTGAAACTGTTTTTGCAATTTATGAAGCGCATAACTTTAAATGGCACTAAAGTTAATTTCAATGCGGTTGCCGCAACAGCACTGTGAACAAAAGGCAACTCTATAAAGCGCCACATCTCTTTCTCTCTGTATCTCTCTCTCTCTCTTTTACGCAGCGTCTCTGTCTCTGTTTCAGTAGACAACAGCTTGCTGCACTGATATTAACAACATAATGGCGGCCATTGAAGAGCGCTGGCAAACAAAAGCTGCCCGCTATGAGAAGCAACAGCCAACAGCTTGAAGTGCAACTCTGTGGTGCCCTATCAAGTGCATTCACTGCCCTAAGTACTCATTATATATATATTTATATACATATACAACTTGTTTATTGTAGAGGAAACTTGGATGGTGTTGAGGATATCGAATTCCCATTCATAGTTCAATAGCCTGTCATGCAATTAAACCGCTTAATAATTGCCTGTAAATGTCACTTTAGTTAAAACATGAATTAAGTACCAGATTCAACAACAACAACAACTACAACTCCAACTACAACTATAATAATAATGAACAATAAATGGGACACTTTTATGAGGCTGATAAAACTTTACGAATTCGCATTTAAATGGAATTTTAATCGATGTTAACTCATAATTATAATGCGATTGTCACGAATTAAAGCAACAGCAAATTATTATAGCCAAATGCAATTGACATACGATATACTAAACTGTACTACTACACTGCAAAAAACCCTCGAGTGCTTAATTAATATCAATAAAGATCTGACAAGTATTAAATGTTTCATAATTAAATGTTACAGAAAAAAGAAATTTGCTTTTGTTATGAATAATTTAATTAACAATTTTTGTGATGCTTTTTTGAGTGTAAATAAAAAGAATTGTCCTACATAAAACTATAATAAATATGTGATGACAAATTATTCAAAATTTAATCAAGCTGCAATAAAAATCGATAATATATTTCAATAAACTAAAGCCAATTTTTTTATGGGAAAGCTGTCATTGTTTTGCGCAGTGTATGTACTTAATGTGAGCTCGTTGTACAATTTCGACATACACCGCATTCTAGACCAATTCATTGCTAAACCTATCTCATATCTCAGTTCCTAGCAAATTGACCTAACTGATAGTTGTGCTCATTATGCAACTTTCGGTCAAATTTTGGTTAAAAATCAATTCAAAATATTGGCTATTTCGAATGAATGTTCTATTCTGCTACCACATAAATTTTGGGTACCCTCCTCATCGGAACAATGCCTAATTACCGTAATGAGTTTTTGGATTTGTGCTTTTATTGGATCAAGTGGTGGTAAAAGGGGAAAGTGGGCTTTAAATGCTGCGCTACTTGGAAATTTTGGAACTTATGTTGATGCCGAAAATCTGAAATTTATGAGCGAACGCCACAAAACTTTTTTGTATAAATTTTGGCAAAAAGCTAAGAGGGAGAGAGGCTTGAACTTTGCTGGAAAGTGGAGGCAAAAGTTTGGCAAGGATAAGACCAAGCAATTAGCTGAGAGGTGGTTTTCCTAAAAGTGGATGAAAACTTAAAGAGATAAGTATTAAATTCATGTTATGTCATGTTATATATGCAGAAGACAGAGGTTTAATCTAGCTGGGAAATAAGCTACTTAATGGCAACATGTTGGTAGGCAAACAGTCGGAGATTTTGGTCAACTATTTACTAATTGTGCAGAATTTCCACTGCACTGGACACACCACGCCCACTTAACGCAATCGCCCACATCAAAGTCAGACAGAGTCTGAGGTTGTGGCATACTAAAGTGTCAGCAGGATGTCATCAGCAACAGAGGTAAGAAGACAACAGGATGTCCCCCCATTTGAAGGGGGAGTCTTTGAGGTGTTGATTATATTAGAATGCGTGTGATTTTGACGAGCAGAAGCCTACTGGCCACGCCCACTGGCCCGACAGTAATCAAGGCAACCACTAAACAGACGTGTGACTAATTGGTACTTAATGGACACCTGCTATGCTCAAGGTGTGATATCTGTCAACGATATTATACTTAGCATCTTCGGGTGTAGTTAAGAAATCATATTCAAGGGGGAAAATGTGCAGTCAATAATCGATAATTGTTAAATACGCTTAACAAGGCTGAAAGCTGACTCATGCATTCCACATTTTTTGACTTTAATGCGTCGTCTTTGACCCTGCCGCGGGGGTCGATATATAGTCAAGAAGGGAGGTCAAGGGGAGCTTGAGTTTAGGGCGTGTTGTGTCGTTTGCCCTATTGTTGTCTGCCCTGTTTTGTTGTGAAAAGAATGCACAGACACGAAATTAATCTCCTGTGGTTTTGGCACACAGTTCGTTGGAACACGGTTGGATAACACTGCGTATGTGTAATGCGTCTCATGTTGCCCAACGAATGGCTCTTGTTGCAGCCACCTATTCATGTAGCTTACGAGTGAAACAGTAAAACAGTGAAAAAAGCAAAAGCTAAATTAAATTTTCGCATTGTGAGCATAGCAAAGTTTTTTTCTTCTTTTTCTACATGGAAAATGGCCTGATGTTTAGAAGGGAGTAGAAGGAGAAGAGGGAAAAACAGAGAGAAGACTCGTAGACGGACTGCTAGTCAGGGCCTGGTTGGAAAAGCTGAGTCGTATTAAGCTGATTTGCTTGGCGGTTTAAGTTGCCGCATTGCAACTTTTAGCTAACCACCTTGCCCACATTGCGTATACGACGCGTAGATCCCTCGGAATTATTTAGCATTAGCCACCGCAGTAGTTAATTTTAATGCAAAATTTTAATTAAGCGGATGTTGAACGAGTCGGAACATGGCTCATCTAAGTGCACCAGCACCAGCAAAATATATAGTTTGGGATTTGCTTTTTGCCCCGCAATGGGGGGTCAAAACTTTGCATTAGCTGTGTAGCCAAAATGTATGCAATCCATGCCAGCCAATTGGCCAAGTTATTAAAACTTTTTGGCCAATACTTGGATATCAATGGATCATTGAGAGCATCGAACATGGTCCAATGCCTGACAGACGTTGGACCAATAAGTACAAAAGTCACACAACATTAACTTGAACTATGGCAAACTTTTGACTTTGACGGCGATGCCAAGGAATCTTTTAGCCAAAGTCAAGAGTTTTCTTAGCCTCATTCCTCCAAAAATAAAAACTTTTTCAAAGCTATTTTTGACTGCGGTCAACTAAACATACACAAAGTGGTAAAAAGAAGCTTCTTCGGTCTATCGTCTGGTTCTTCTACTCAGTAAGTCAAACCCCAAACAAAACTGTCGCAAGAGACGACAAAACTTCATCTTGATGCGGTCAGATTCAATTAGATGCCCTCCTGTTCGTGACTAACTTGCAACATAGACTTGCCACCAAGAAAAGGAAGGATTTTTGAATTGAGGCATTTGATTAGAAGGCGTCTTGAATTCCAGACAGAATTCCAAGTTAGAATTTGGCATTCTACTCGTATTTAGGCGAATGGTCAAGTTAAGATTACATGCCTCAGTTTGTTGTTGTTGTTGCTGCTGCTTTGCATTTGCGCCCACAAATAGCTGCAGGCAACCGACTGTTGTTGTTGTTGCTGTTGCACATTATTAAAGATGCATAGTTTGAAATATTCAATCAACTTTGGGGCAGTCTCGAAATTGGCAGCAACGTTGCTGTGTTGATTTATGCAACGTTGACGTTGACGTTGACGCTGTGGCAAGTCGCATTTGGTCAATGCCTCGATGCTTGATGGACGTTGGACGTGGGACTTTGGACGGTAATCGGAAGGTTGCCCTATTGGGTTGTTGGGTGGTTCGTGGTTCAGCCTGTGGCTGCATTTTGCCTTTTACCAGTCAGGCAACAGCGGCATAAGCAAATATTTTGTGGCTTTTGCTCTATGACTGCTATTGCCACTGCCACTGCCACATCCACAATATTGCTGCAACAGCTCCTGTGTTGCTGCTGCTGCTGCTGCTGCTGCTGCTTTGTCGTGTGTGTCCTCCAGGCATTCAATTATGTTTTGCCGGCAAGTCGAACCCCGTCCTGACTGAATGGCAATTTCGAGGCTCACGCCACACAGTCTGAGATGTCACAGAGTGCATGTGTGTGCAAGTTAATTTGTTATTCAAATTTGTGTGTTATATATTGTTATTACCATGAAAATTGTTGTTGCTGTTGCTGTTGCTGCACCCAGAGAGAGTGCATTGGCCGACAGGCAAACGTTGTTGCTGGCAACCAAATGACATGACAGGGCGATTTTCCTTAGCATTTTCCTTAGATATTAGTAGTATTTTTACTGTCTGAGCCATTCGATTTAATATTATTACATTATTAGTTTTAACATTTTTGCTATTTAGCAATTATCTTTGTGGCATTTTAGACATTTGGTTAGCCTCAAATATTATTTAAAGTGCTTAAATAAATGAACAAATATATTGATTTAATAAATACCTTAAAAGACATTTTTATGCCTTAAGTGGCTTTCATAAATCTTTAGAAGTGGAAATAAAAATATGAACAACTAGTACAGCATACAGATATTTCTTTTGAAATAATAAACTTGCAATACATAAAAGCTTCATTATCTTGATATAACAAAAAATACTACATTTTACGGGTCGTTTTTTTAATTTTTAAGACTGGAAATAAACTCAATTTCGTTCTCAAGTATGACTTAATATGGTTTAATAATCTAATTGATCTTTTTAATTCATGTAACTAAATATAACTGACGATTATTAAAACAAATATTATATCTAGTTAAGAGCTTTAATTCACAAAATTATTTAATATTTAAAGTTACCGGAGCATTCTGTAGTATTCTTCTTAGTCAATAATTTACTGTCGACGAGAAAATTGTCAACACAAAATTTAAAGCCATCTAACCGAATCGAAACTGGTTTTAAAATGTTAAATCTCACAATTTATAGAATAATTGACGTACGACACATTCTTGGTATAAATAAACAAATAAGATAATAAATAAATAAATAAATTTGCTGTCAGGAAACTAATTTCACAATAAACAAATAAACACAACAACTGAAGCTTAAAACTGAATTAAATGCAAATGAAATATTTAAATTTTAAGCAAGCTTTAAATCAATCTAATGTGCAATGCCATTACCCTCTAGATATTGTCATCTTTAACTTATTTTCTGAATATAAATTTTAACCTCAATCATATCATAAATCTTTAAGCAACAAATCCTACTTATCGCATCCAATTTATGGACAATACTTTAATAAATGAAATCATTAATTAACTGACTGGCTTTCTGTTCAGGACATTCCCCGAGTGGCTCAATCATTCACCTTGACACCCGACCAGCAACAATAACAATAACAATAACAGCAACAAAGGGAAACCCTAGAAAATGTCTGTCCCCTCACCTTCATGCTAAACCGAACCTGAGCTAAACTATTAAGGATTAAAGCTTAACTGTCTGGTTATGCGTCTGGGTTCTGAGTTCTGCATTCTGTGTTCTGGGTTTTGGGTTCTGAGCTATGTATGGGTCTGGTAGTTGTCTAGTCTGAGTAGTCTGGCAAACCCCAGCAGGGAAGCACCCACTCAATGAGGTAAAAATGCGAGGCTAAGCGGATTAATTTGTTGATGTGTTGGTCAATGGAAAAAAAAATAAGAAAAACGGAAAACTCGAAGATGAAAAACACAAGTCGAGCTGAATTGAAATGAAAACCAGTAGTAAATGCAGAACGAAATCCAATAATAATTATCGTGGCACATTCAAGTCGATTGAAAATAAAGAATTCGAGTGAGAGAAAAAAACAGTGTGAGGAAAATTTACACAACAAAAGCAACCGCGACTTTTCCAGCTGTCAGCATTAATTAAAATGTTTTCATATATCAACAACAGGCAACGGCAGAGTTCTAACACCTTTGAAAATCAACTCGAATACGGGGCGGAAATGTCTTTAGAAATTGAAATCAAAACACGAACAGAAAAACGACATGGTATAAAAATGTCAAATCCCTCTCCCTCTCCCGTCCAACTCCCACTACCCACACCACTGTCACATGCCGAAAGAGTTGGGAGAGATTTCAAATTTATTTTGGGCATTGAATTTGTCGGCATGTCGCAGCGGGATAATTTTTCAATTTCTGCTTCATTGGCTGGAAATCATTTAAATTATTTGAAATTATTTCCAAATGATACCCCGCTCAAAAATTTTTAGTATTTTTCGCTTTATTTGGCATTTGGTAATATTGTGACTAATTCGATAGCAATCAAATGGTTAGTTAGCCAAATTATTAATTATGCAACAATAAAGACAATGACAACAACAATTATGGTTAACTTTTGTTTTAAACAAAAGTGCATTCAACTTTGCGGGTCAATAAAAGTGTTAAGTCGACGACTTTTGGTGAGAACTTTTGGGAAAGCTTTTGATACCCTTTGCAAATCAATTAAATTGAGTTGGGTATTATAGAATGACGCTCATCACAAAAACAGTCAAAATTCAATAAGTGAATGCCTCTGATTAAGTATGATTTAAAAATGTATATGGGCTTAAAATGAGAGTCAATTTAGACTCGTCTGAAATATGAAAACATCTGTAGCTTGGGTCAATTTGTTTAGTTCCTTACATTCATTCACGTAAAGTGTGCTATATCTTTCTAAAAGATAATTTTAGATGTATTTAATTGTTTATTTGCCATGTCCTAGTGACTAAAACACTACTGAATAAGTAGTAGTACTAAGTCATTATAACATTTGGAATATAATAAGAAATTTCATAGCAACGAATACAATGGTAAGGATTATATATAACAATTGGATCAACTAATATATTGTTATAAAAGATATTTATTTGTTTATTTTTAAAATATATATTTATTATGATTAAAATCTCTTTTTTTTTTGTAGTAATGATTTATTTGGGAGGGTGTATAAAAAGTTTTAAAACAAATCCCGCTACATTTCTAATATGTTTTAAGTCATTTGAGAGTTGTTTTCAAATTTTAACAGCTTTTATATAAATTTCCATTTCTAAGATTGATTGCTTCAATGCCTTTTATTTTCCATTACTTTTCTAAAATATTAAATAGTAATTAAGGTCTAAACCTAAGTAGCCTATCTTCATGTTCTTAAAGCTCCAGAAC
Organism: Drosophila testacea; assembly: GCA_035043265.1. NCBI lineage: Eukaryota > Metazoa > Arthropoda > Insecta > Diptera > Drosophilidae > Drosophila > Drosophila testacea. Next base: position 758,308 of record JAWNND010000661.1, read on the forward strand.
AGTAGAGTATTTTTCAGTCGCTTACTCTCAGTAAGGGTCACAATTGGGCAAGTTTTGGGACACAATGTCAAGTGGTCGACAGGTTAAACGGCGGAACGAAGGCTGTCAATGAATAATTGAAAATCAGCATTCGACTTTTTTCGGAGGTAATTAAAAAAGTTTTTCAATATGCTTTTCTCGCTGACAGTACTCTTTTTTTTTAGCTATTGTCAACCGCGCCGCTAATTGTGAGGAAGGTACATGAAACAGGCAGACAGAGACAGCGAGAGATGGACAGAGAGATAGAGAGAGAAGGAGACAGTTAGCAGTTGGTAGGAATTCCTTGACTGACGTAATTAAAAAGCCGTCAAGTGTTTGGAGTTCGGAGTTCAGAGTTCGGAGCTCTATGGAGTTCGTAATGTGCAATTGATGCGACAGGCCGTTAACTGCACTCCCAGAGTCACAAGGGATAGATGCTCCTACTCCAAATGTCTCCAGCTTTCTAATTAAATGAGCCAACGGCCAATGCAGCGTCGCATTTGTCTTGAGTGTCCGACAATTTTGTGACTTATGATGACTGCAGCAAGAGAGAGAAAATGAGAAAATGAGAGAGAAGGGAGAGAATGAACGCGACAAACGCCGGACCTCGACTCGAACTTCAACCCGTAAATGAAAACGAACCCAAAACGCGTCGCATTCATCTTAAGTTGCAGTAGATGGGTTGGGGCATGGGTTGGGCCAGATTGGGGCCAAGATTTATGAGGTAAAAGCAATTAGAAAGTGGCATCAACAAGCGATTGCAGTGGGGCACTATTAATAACGTTTAAGAGCTGTTGCAACAAGGGTAAACGAGATGCTTCATCTGCAGTCAAAGGAAAGACTCTTAAAATAAATAATGACAGCTTGTTAAAGGATAATAAGCAAATTACTTAAGTAAATTAAGTTTTTGTAATATATTTATTTAAAATTAAATACAAAAATACGTTCAATTTTGTTTTGCCACTTATCAGTTGGCCTCCTAAGAGCTCTGTATGTTATCCGATTTTTCAAACTCCCTCAACAGTTCCTGCAACAAATCCAACTCATTCTTTATAAAGTCTAACTGTCGTTCCATATCTCTACGTCGTATATCGGGAGAAATATCTATAATAGAATAACATGAAATTTAATTCATAGTTTAAATTAATTAATTTAAAGGACAATCAACACTTACCCCTTCGTCGGCATAGCATATAGTAAAGGAATGCACCGCATCCACATTGCGCTGCTTTTCCATATTATGAGCGGCTATAACATCCTTGGTTGCCGCCAGGATCTTTTCCCATTTGAAGCAGAGAGCTTGGGATTCATTATAAGATCTTTCTACGACGGACAGATCGTTCTTCAGACCCAGCACGGTGAGAGCTGCCTCGCTTGTGATCTTTACCATGTGCTGACGCATCTGCTCGATTTCCTGTAACTTCTTGTTCTCCAGCTCACTGATCTCGACCTGGGCGAGCACTGGAAATCAAGGATAACTTAAGGAACATAATAATGAATTCTTTAAGACTCACTCAGCGCATCGCAACGATCCATGCAATCCTTGGGAGACACGAATATGTCCGACACTTTCACGACCTCATCAAGGACCTTCTCGTAGGGCTGAAGCTCCTCGACAGTTGCCTTGAGGGCTTCGCGAAATGTCGTCAATTCGTCAATAGAGGTCTTGAAGTTCTTGATATCTTTACTAAGCTCCTCATGCAGCTGTATCTCATCGTTGATTGCCTTCTCTGCCAGTCGTTTTTTATCAGAACAATCCTTAATGAAGCTGTTGACATCAATAAAGCGTTGTCTTAGTTTCTCCTGTGTCTTGTACATTTCCTTTACTCTCTCCGAATTTACTAGTGATTGCTGTTTGCAATTATCCAGCATATCCTGTTGAAGTCTTAACATCTTTTCATGCTCCCGGGTGTTGTGGATGTACAATAATTCGATGGAGTCCCCAGCGCTTTCCTGATTTGGCGGCTTCCTAAAGATAAACGATCTTTAGCATGGGTTTGTTGGATATCTCTGCTGATCTTACTCACACGAAGAACTTCTCCTGCACCTTGGACATCAGATAATCTCCCACCGCATCCTCGGGCCGCATGTCCAGATTTCCCAGGACATCGAGTGTTGTGGTCGGCTTAATACGTGGCATTTCAAAAGTTTCGAATACAAACCTTTAATAACACAACGTAACTCAAGAAAAAGGAAAAATATTAACAATAACTCCTGCAACAGTAGTAGTCTTTAAAATATTTATTTATTAACTAAATTGGTAACATTTTTATCCAAGTAAACTTAGATCTATTGAAGCGAAGGAAAATAAACTTTGGTTGCCTGGGCAATCAATAGTTTATGGCAACGATTGTTTATACATTTTGTCACTAGGTGGGCTGTAACTGGGTAACCAAATTCCAATAACATGAGCTACTCATACATGTTACTCTACATTTTTTACATGCTGACAAATAGAGTCGCGAAAAGTTCTAGAGAAATTACGAAAAGCACAACTTTAAAATTTTCAGACCAAACATTTCTTAGTTATGTGAGACAAATATAAATTTTATGACCATTCCTACAACGTTTCAAACATTGAAACCTAGTTCCTGATTATAAAGTTGTGATTTTTATTTTCTTCTCCTAAAAATACTTGTATACCCTTTAACCATGTTCGGCTGTCTGTACATATACCTTTCTAGGTCTTAAAGACTGTTAGAGCACGAGACACCAATCTTGATATGTAGGTTTTCAAAATATTAAAAGATTTAAGAATCAGGTCGACAAAAAACTGATAATGCCGATTTGAAAAATTAACGGAGAAGAAAATATTTTTGAGTTAAATAACTAAATTAAGTTTTTCACAAATTTAGTATCATAAAATGTTAAGAATCTTGTTGAATTACTACCCGATTTTTCAATTACTCACAATTTTACTCACAATTAAATAACCTTTCTAAATCATTCGATTAATAGTATAGTGTTTATAGAAAATATTGCATAAAAACATCGTCAAAGTTGAAAAAATTTGAAAAAAGTAATAACAAATTGTGAGAACAAATTGTATTTGTTGGGCAGTTGCACGTAAATTTCTCAAGCTTGGTCAAAAGGTATGTTTACCAATAGAAATATCCATTCTTTTTCTTTTTAAAACGTGTAAGAAATTCTTAATCGGAGTACAATCTACTAAGCTACAGGCTCTTAAATACTCATAAGTACGCAAAACAGTTTTTTTTTAAAGGTAAAATCAGATTTTGGGGTATCACCAAATTCAATGTGTGCAGTTTTTTAAAACCCGATAAGCCTAACCAGAAATTCACTATCATTTCCCAAGTGTTATTTGAGTTTCAAAAAATGTGTCGAGTTCTCCTTGACTCATGTGTCTATAATAAACCTTGAACTAGTTATTATTTGAATAGAAGATCAACTAAAACGAAAAACTGTTCAACTTTAGTAAAAACAAAAATTTCAGTTACACGCAATATGTTTCTTGAAGATCTTCTTGTGAGTTTTATGTTGTTTTGGAGTCTCTTATTTGGAGGCAAACCTGATATGCATCATATGGGAAATTGTTCTTATGCCGATAAAGTTTCATTAAATTGGAAATGCACTGGAGAAGTTACTAAAGACTTGTCTTATCGTTGGGGCGATGGAAGAGCGAAGTCTGGAACTGATTATGCTGTCTGGGAAAGCTCGGATGGAACTGTTTTCGTGTCCTTTAAGAAATCGGATCTATTTGATTACAAAACCATTAAAGTGAATGCGCTTGATTATAAGATCTATGCTGAAGAAAATGGCAAGGATGTTGAAGTTGAGCTCAAAGGCGACAGTGTGAATTGCTATTCGTATGGTTTACGATATGTGAGTGATCTAAAAAACAGTTGCCTGGACTTGGACTACAATCCTGACGATATTGTCGATCATCCAATACTTCATTATACAAAATAGTTTGGATTAAAAAACAACAATTTTATTTTGGCAACGTTAAAAGAATTTTGTTATTCATTGCTGTCATTATAAAATAAAAAAGACAACTTTATTGAGTTTCTTCCTTTTTCTTTCATTTTTATAACCAGGGATTCAAGCCGAAAGGAAGAGAGGTTTCAGTTACGGTTATGGCGGGTACTGGTTTTCATCTTACGGTTTCGTAAAGGCTAACGGGATTTCCTAAGTTTCGGTCTCGAAACTTGTTTTTGACAATAATGTTCCGAAGCATGATGAAATAAGTATAAGGTGGTCTCGTCGGCAAAAGCGCTTCCCTAGCGACGGCTGCAGACGAGACCACCTTATACTTAACATATTTCATCATGTTCTGAAATGAGATCTGCTACGAACTCTCATCATAAATGATTCAAATTGTAAAACAAGTCCAAGTATTTGCTGTCAATTGAACTTAACTCAGACATTTATAACACTGTACATTCGGTCAATAACAAAAGGAGTTCATCAAAAGCTCAGAATATATTTCTTAAATAAAGCGCGATATATATTAAACAAGAGAAACAATGCCACGTCATAAGCCAACATTTAAGACCGATGTCATCGGTAGTTTGGATCTGAATCCTGAGGAGGCAGTTGGCGAGTATCTGATCTCTCGTCAGCAGGAGCGTTTCTTCGTGTAAGTTGATAGATTAATCACGATTGCATCCATTAAAATCATGGATTATATCGCAGAAAGCCTCCCAATTGGGACTCGGCTGGAGACTCTGTGGAGATGCTTTATATCGAGAATGCACGGGAGAATGAAGCCATGGTGGTGTTGCAACGCCAGTTGCTTGTGGAGGCACAACGCCAATCAGAACTGAATCATCAACGTATAGCCCAGATGTATCGGATGCAGGAGCGTCTACGAAAGCGTTTCATCGAGGTGAATAGCTTTATTAAGGACTGTGCGGATAAGAAGCGTACTGCTGAGAAGATCATTCGGGAGGAAGAAGGACTCCATGATGAGCTGACCAAAGGAATTGATGAATTCAAGAGATCCATTAGCGTTTTAAATACCTTTCGAGATGATCTCAAGGGAACTGTGTCCCAGTTTGAGCCTTATGAGCGAGTTCTGGACGATGTCGTCAAGATCTCGGACATATTTGTGTCTCCCAAGGATTGCATTGATCGCTGCGATGCACTAAGTGAGTTTACAGTACTATCAGCTCTTAACCAACTTTTTATTCACTAACTATTTTCATAGTGCTCGCTCAGGTGGAGATCAATGATCTCAAGAACAAAAAGCTACTGGAAATTGAGGAAATGCGTCAACGTATGGTAAACATCACAAGCGAGGCAGCTCTCACTGTATTAGGTCTGAAGAATGATTTGGCTAAGCTGGAGCGATCTTACAATCAAGCACGTGCCCTTGGCCTTAAATGGGAGAAAACTTTATCCCTTTGCAAGGACACAATAAGCAATAATGAACTAGACAAGGATCGTGCTCTCGATGGCATTCAAATTCTCTATCGCATGTTGTGCAAACGTCGCGGTGAGTTCAAATAGTTATGCTTTCTTTCTTTTAAACAGGGTATCAAACTAAAACAAATATCGGTCTCGATGCTTTCCAAAAAGAATATTTTACTTTATTAAACAGTTAATTTTAGATAAAGTATTCAGTATCGGTTCGGTTTTGTTCCCTGATTTTATATTCAGTTTTTAAAAGTAACCTTTCCTCAATTAGAAATGAATGCCAACTACAGTCGACGCGAGGTGGAAAAGTCTCTTGATTTTATAAAGCGTGAAGTTGAACTCTTGATGTCCGTTCTACGTGAAGTAGAAAGGGGTACCCAAAAAGGCGGAAAGTCTGTTAATCAAGAGTGAACGCTTTACAATTGATAATTAAGAATTTATTAGGTTATGTGAATAAACTAAGAGCTGAATTAATAATAAGCTAACGTTTATTTATTGTCACATTTCAATTCACTTAATTTTCCGATATCTCTTTGTCAAATATGATTCAAATCTGGGACTCAAGCAATGCCGGTTTTTACCATTTCTATCCTCTCATATTAGGCTAACCCTTAACTTTCAAAACATATGTTTCCGTCTCATAAATTTTGGCTTAAGCCCAAGCAAATCGAATAAAATTTGATAAAAAATAAAATAAAATAAAATCAGTCGCACACACATGGAGGGAATTTGGACAAGTTCTCAAGTGGGAGTCATTTGACAGGGGAATGAGTATAAGAGAACTCTTCAAATAGAGTGATGGGGCTAAGGCTGAGCAAATAAATTGTATGGTTGACAAATCGAATCTATCGAATCTTTCCATTCAATTGCCAATTGGATACTATGACCAAAGATAATCCAACTTAAGCAGAGATAATTCTTTTATGCGAACATTTTGATTTCGATTTCTTTCGTCGCATTTACAAGAGGACGAACTGAACTAGCAACTAATTTCATGACGACACTGCCACGCCCACTTTCAAACTAGCAGAGATAGAGATGGGGGCGTGTCGTTTGTCTTTATTCAATTTACTTTATTTGATTTGCGACTTTTGCCGATATCAGCTGAAGAAATAAGTTGCTTGAAAAGAAGGAACGAGGCAAGGGCCTAAAATCAAATCAAATTTGCTTGCAGCAAAATAAAATGCAAAGAAACTTATTTTAGTTGAAAGAAAAAAATCTATATATAGCTAGATGTACATACATATATAAAGTTGGTAAAGTCAACGTTATTTTATTTAAATAGCACCATTTGACCGCCCCCAAGTACCCGGAAAGCGGTTCGTTTCGGCTTGTGGTCCTGCTGGGTCTCTTTCATACCCAGAAAACTTCCTCCTGAAAGAAGCGGGGGAGGAATCGAAAGGGGCAGCAATTACATTAAGTCTGAGATAGTTTCAGTTTCTCCCCCTTTTTATGGTTGTGTCTCCTGTTGTCCCATTTCGGCAAATTTGTGTAAGCACTTAAGATTTGTTGCCTGTCATTTAAATAATTGGAAGTGTATCAATTGTTGGAATTGAAGTGCAACTTGGCAACAGAAAAGTATGATAGGAAAATAGAATGTAGCAGTTTTCCTGGCAGGTTTTCCTTTTTCCAACCTAAAATTGGCAGTGTGAATTATTTAACATTTTTGTTAAGTTGTTGCCGTCGCCATGTTGATGTCAATAAAGCCTAATGGCATTCCCAGTTAATCCTTTAATTGCATTACATTTTACAGTCTGCAAATTATATAATAAGCTACTCGCACATTGAATTATAGTTGACAACGCGTGGGAGAATCGTGAGAAAGCAATTAGCGAGGGCTTACAGAGAAATTGTTACATTACTGGTATAATACCATCGGTATTAGGTCCTCTTGATATTCATCAATTATTATTGTAACTTTAAATTTATATAGATTAAAAATCACTCCATGAATAATATCGATAGAAATTACCATCCAATTACTAAAAGTTAATGAGTTGATTTACAGCAAAGATATTTAAGAATCCTCATAATACAAGTTTTATTATTAGCTGATAACCAAATCAAGTTATTTTCGTAATCCTCACAGACTCTTTCACTCCTATAATAATCTTTCCTCGAATACACAGTAGACTTTCTCTTAATAAGTAGTTAGTAAAACTTTTCTAGCCACACACGATTCGGTTTCCTTTTAATTTTTTGCATAGTAGACGAAACACTTAATTTAACTTTACAAGTTCTTAATGTGCCGTCCAGACAGTTGAGGTGTAGAAAGAGAAAGAGGGAGTTGAAGGGAGAAACGAAAGCTGACCCCGAGAAGGCGGAGCAACAAATGGCAATTAGAGAAACAATTCAAAGCAATTGTAGGACTCAAACAGCAGGAAAATGAGAAATAAGACGGAGTAAGTATCAGGTTGCATTATAGGACTAAGAGATACCCTGTATACGAAAATAATTTTAGCAGATATTACTCGACGATTGACTTTAGTTGACAAGTTTACTTGTAGAATGATTATAACTAAAATTACAAATTATAAGTTCTTATTACACAGTCTATATGTCCATTTATATTCGTTAGACTTTATATTGAAGTTTTTAAGTATAGTTTAGTTTAGTTTTCCATAGCTGAAGAAAGTTTAAATGCATTATTCTTATTAATAAATTGAATAAATTAGCTAAGAAATCACAAAAAGCATTTGGTTTAAGTATATTATCATAAGAAGACTTTCTAAGATTACCTCCCTATATCACTTTAAAATATATGTATTAAAGAAAATAGTACCTCTTCCTATTCCTAATCGTTACAAGGTATGTAAAAAAAAGGTCGTAATTAGAGGACACTTGAAGTGTAAGTCAACTTAAAGTCAGTTTAAAGCGAAGGCAGACAACGGTAACGGTAACGGTAACTGTAATAAATGTCATAAGATTACCGCAACAACAACTACAAGACGAGGTACATGCAACATTTACAAAGAAGCAAAGGAGCAACAAGAAGGCTTCAACTTGATTAATACTATAACACATGATTTATTATGCCTGTCAATCGGCAGGCAGTCAGAGAGTCAGAGAGTCAGTCAGGAGATGGCAAGGAAAAGCACATTATGAAAGCTGATGGAGGCGCTTGAGGCAGAGATTGAAATCAGAATCGGAATCGGAATCGCTTTGCCGTGCGCCTTGGCCTGTGATAAGATGGCAAATCGGCTTAAGACCAGGTTCCCGACACCATTTCCCCCCTCTGCAACCTACAACTCCCACCCGTTGCGTCCTTTTGCAAGACACAACAACAATCGTCATCATCAATTCAGTCAGCGACATTAATATCCTCGACGGGGCGGGGTCCAAAGCTGTCGTCTGACATTTGTGACACCTGCATTGATTTGTCTTCCTTCTTTTCCTCTTTTCTTCACTCTCATCTCAGTGTGCCCAGCTTAGATCCGACCCAAGTTGCTCCTTTAAAAGCCACCTGCCCGTCCATTGACTGAGTGCCTTTCATGTCTTACAAATGCCTTTTTATGCCCCAATGTGGGTTGCGGCTTTTTCTGGGTGTGTGTGGGGTACAACAACTTCCTTTTTGAGCTTGGGGGTAGCTAGAGACCCATTAGTACCAGGTTCTAATGGCCTAGACGACATGGCGCTGCAATTACTACACCCCAACCAAATTGTGAGTAGACTCAAAGTAGAGCCAGAGCAACTAGTACGAATACACTCATTCGCACTCATTCTACTTGGTAAGTACCTTCACATAGTTGATAATTTATTCATTTGCCGGCGACAGCAACAACATTTATGGTCCTCAGTTACCGCAGTTGCTCAAAGTTAACCACACTCAGAGACACACACATCCGCTATCTGCATCTCTACATATGAAGGGAGAGGAGAGAGAGATGGAGAATGGGAAAGAGAGTTGATGACTTTCAGCTACCCTTAATGACTTCATTAGAGTTCCACCACAACAACCCCTTCGACTCTTAACAATGCTCGCAATCAACTCGACTATCTTAAGTCCCCTTGATCCCTGATCCCCCTCCCATTCTCGTATGCCTAGAAAAAATTTCTCTAAACTTTTAATTTGATTGCCAGGCGTCAAAAGCAACAGCTCAGACAATTGAGAAATATGTTCGGAAACTTCTTATATAATAGTTCAACAGCTGTGCTACAACCATGGGCTTTTTCCCGAGCCCAACCCCTTTTTTTCCGAGATATTTTCAATTGAATCGCAATACCCTTTGTTGAACCTCAGCCTCTACGAGTATTTAACGTGGCATTTTGTAAGCCAACACAATTTTTTCATATCATTGTTAAACCCTATTTATGAGGTGGGGCGTGGTAGGAGGGGACAGTTTAAAGACTCAGCACAACTGTTGTAAAAATTGGAATTGTAAATTTTAACACTTATCAAGAGGCATTTTGTTGCCTTTTATTGAACCGAATTGCCAGGCATATGTGCGCCTTTTGCTGTCTTGATTACGATTTGCATAAAATCATCATTGAGTCCGGGAAATTATGTTCGGTTTTTACGGCTATTGAACCGGGTTTAAAGGAAGTGAAATGTTGCCGTTTATGGTCTCTTTTGTAATTCAAATAAATGGGTTGTTTTGAAGGGTTTCAAACATAAAGAAAAAGAGTTACAAGGACTTGGCATAGATGACAACCCGAAATTTATTATATCAAATCATTGCATATCAGGTATGTAAATCGAAGAGAAGATTCACCTTTTATCAACTTAAGGAAATCTATAAGAAACTTGATGGCACTTAAGGAACTCAGCTAATGGGACTACATGATATTTAGGGTATTCTTCAATATGTTTAATGGTGGAAACATAAAAATTATTAGTGAGCAAATAAATCGGTAAATTGTTGCACAAGTCGCATAACCAACTATAGTGAAACTTTGGCAATTCATAACTTATGTATATTAAATCTTATATTAACCAATAAATTGTTAAACTTATCAGATACACAGCTTAATTGATTTAAAATTACAATAACATTTACTTTTATAGGTTGAGTATTGATTCTATAATATTTTAGACATTGACTATAAGTTTACTTTATAAAATAATAAAACAAATCTAATATTTAATTTTCGTTTGTTATAAAAATGACAATAAAAAATGATTAACACGCTGACAAAATTATGTTGAGGAAAAAACGTTAACTAAACGAATTAATCGATTAAAAAGATTGCGAGCTTAATTCCAATTATGTCAGTCCTTAACTCGTTTAATCACTCGCCCTAGACAACCCATATATATTTGAGGACAGATAGCCAGATTAGTTGCCAGACAGCAGCTTCTGTTAGCGGATGATGGAAAGTAGAGAAAGTATCTAGGAAAGGTTCAATGGGCCTTCATCCCTCGCCTAGGGCCTCTGTTTTGGGGCGTGTAAACATTTATAAATATTGACAACTTAAAGTGAAGTTTATAAGTGACACGAGGCACGCCCCAAAAAAAAAGGAAGCATTTTAGGCAAGGCAACAACAAGAGCTATAACATAACAACAACAAAAGCAATACTTGTGGTCAAAGTTGAAAGCCTATTTGATGGTTACCTCATGACAGACAGGAAAGGACAGCACTGGAGGGTTGGGTAATAAAGTCCGCTACTTGAAACTGTCAGAAGTAGGAGTAAGTGCGGGTGTCTATAGAGAAGGAGAGGGAGAAACAGAGAAGGAGAGATAGAGAGGTAGAGAAAGCAGTACATACTATAGAAAGGAACGAGATGACTTGATGAAAATATTGACAAAGCAATTTGCTTGTCAGACAATTAAGCGCCTAATTGGATGAATGCACGGCCACGTGGTAAGTGTATCTAAGGCAGGATAGAAAATGATACAACGAGAGAGAGAAGAGAGAGAGAGAGAGAGATTGAGTAAAAGTTAAGTGTAGAAAGACCGGAAATTGTACTTAAATTTAAACAAGTCTAATGCCTTTCAGCCTCCCACACGAGAAGGTTTTAGAATTTATGTACAGCCAGACCAGAGAGAGAGAGAAATATATCTGGAGACAAGTGAAGCAATAATCAGAGGGCTATAAATTCCAAGTGCTACCAAAAGAGTCGGCAGTTTTTAATATATAACTCAGAGATATGCCAGAGAAATGACAGCTGTATGGCAACGGATCTGGACAGTTTGGTCTGACACTTTGTCATGAAACAGAATCAGAAACAACGTCGAGAGAAAATGCAAAAATATACAAATATATTTCAAGTGCGAGTACATGAAGAAAGGAAGGGTACTTGAAGGGGTAAAGAGGGGAAATCCGAGTCCACCAGCTGTTCAAACTGCTTCAAGGACCAAGAGAACTGTACAGATTTGCATGACTGGAGAGGATTTGTAGCCAAAGATAAGTGAAATGTAATTCAAGCTGGCAGTGAAAGTGCCTGCAGGCTGTTTAAACAGAGGGATCGAGAGGGGCCAAAGGGGAGTGGGGCATGTGGCACTAAGTGGACTGCATCGCGTTGCAAGATAGCTGCATTAGAGGCTATCAAAACGGCATTCAAGTTGGAATGTATAGAAAACTGTAATCAAGTCGTTGGCTCCACCAAGTGGGTCAGGCAAATAAAAGTGAGGAAGAGGAGGGCTGTTGCAACAGTTGGAGGGGAAAATGTCATGTATGTGGCATGAACATGAAAGTATTTGCCATGCAACGCAGTTTCCATTGAAGCTTCTGCTCTCTACATCTTCTTTCACACTTTTTCACAAATTGTCACCATTTGCTGAATTCAAGTCGTCTCACTTTAGATTTCCGTCCTCTCTCTCTCTTTTCCACCCCTTGTTTCTTCCCTTAACCCCATAGATAAACATGTGGGGTAAATGGAGAGCATGCCTCGATGCTTCTCAAAGCGTTTTACATTTACATTTCTTAGCTTGTGATTTATGTCCTGCAATTGACATGAAATTTTTCGGTTGTCAAAGTGATGAACTGACAGTTTACCTTTGGAATTACGTATACGAGAATCTAACTTTAAGGATGCCAATTTGGAAAGTGGCTTTAAGCCATCGCATTATTCGGAACGCTAAACCACTGAAACCACACTCACTATGCATGGATATCAAGCATCCAAAAACTTAATTACTCTCTGGTCAGTCTCTGGTTGAGAGCAGGAGAAACAAAATCCCCAAATGGGGCAACATTCGCCTCATGATTGGCCCCTTCACACCTCATAAAGACCACAATAATAAACGCAATTTGGGCAGAAATCCAATTAAATGCCCCAGGCCAAATGAGTGGCACTCGCCACAGTTACCAGAGTCGCCACAGAGTCCACAGTCGCACTCAAGATATTTCTTGATTGTTGCAAATAAAACACTAAACCACAACGACAACTTTCGCCGACAACATCATCGATGTCTATGAGGATAATAACCAGCTGGACAGATTTCATACACTCAACAAAATGATAATGATAATGCTTGAACTTCTCTATTTTTAACAAGTCTATGAAACTAAGAGAAAGGCAAGACCAAAGTTCAAAGTCAACGTTAAAAGTGTTAAGCTTTTAGATACTTTAAACAAAAACTAAAAATGCTATATAATTTAAGAAAACATAAGGAATTGACCATAAACAATAGTAAGAAACAAATAGAGTTAAGACAAGCATTTGCATATACTTTCAGTCATTCTGAATTGATTAAAATATAATTTTATAGGCCATTCTTTTCTTCAACTTTTTCTTAGAGGAAAACAGATTTAAACCTATCGATTGAGAGTATTGTATACGTCTAAATCTCGTGATACGATATGTAATGTCCCACCTCGACATGAAATATGAACAGCACTTCACTAAAAATACTTATCTGTAACCGGCTTTAACCATATATCTCCTAAACTAAGAGATTTTCCTTTACTGATCGTCAGTGGACTTTAAACTGTCGTCCTGATTAAGAATTGTTATGGCTTATCTATAATTTGAAACAACCTTCAAGTTTTTTTAGAATTTACCTTTTATATAATGTCAACATTTAAGAATTAAAAAACTGTTAGAAAATATGGTCTAAGATAGTTTTTATTATAAACCTTTGGTTTGTTTGGTATTATAAAATAATTAAAATAAATTTAATAAATATATTAATAATTATTTTGACTTATAATTGTATTTCAATAAATTTCAAAATAAAATTAAATAGGCAAAGAAAGATAATATTATATAAAAAATATTAAACTTTTTAAACTCTAATAGATAGTTTTATCTGTTGTCTGTAGCTTCAAATAATATTATACAAAGTACATATATTCATTTGCATTATATTGAAAAGTTGAAGTTTAATAAATTTACTTTAGAGACAAGTTAACTTATTTTGCGAACTTAAGTATCTGCCTAAGATCTTTCTGCGAGTGTATAATTTGGGATTGGTGATGGCAATTGGAGGATGGGAGACAGTCCTAAGTGACTGCTCGCCTGGCATTTATTGTGCTCTCTGATAAAAATTGCAATTATTTAGCCAAAATGTGCGATGCGATGAAGTGGGCGGACATACTTTTCGTATTGGCCAAGTTTCAGTTGGAGACAACATGACAAAGTCGTCTGTAATTTATTTCCTCCAGCCTCCGAGTGTTAGCCATGTTGACTTACCCTCAACGAGACAAAGCCAAACAGAAGGCCAAGACAATTTTGCCATTGATGTGGCAACTGCCCCTAAACTGGACTTGGACTTGGCCAAGAGCTGGTTGCCATTGTGAAGGCGTTGAGTACTGTGGCTAATGAAGTGCATGCAAATCTCAGCTTTGGCAGGAGAAAGATGAAGACTTGGACTTTGATTTTCAGCTGACTTGGCTGGGCTTCTAATGAGTTCGACTTGTGGCAGCAACGAAAGGAAGGTGTGGCATCCAAGTGTTCCAGGAGTTGCAACAACTTTTTACACAGCACCTTCTACTCCATTATGCAAGTTGAACTTTAGCCACTTCACAAGCGTCCAACTGGCATCCAACAGAGGCATGTGGCATCCACTTGATGTGGCCAATGTGCTGCCGTTTGCCTTTTGATGTTGATAAATGATGTTGCATTTTCATTTCGTAAATTTGTTGCTAAAGAAAACTCACTGATTGACTAACACAGAACACGAGGCAATGAGGCAAAGTTGCCAACAACTCACGAGTCGCAGTTGCACTTCCCGTTGCACGTTGCACGTTGCACGTTGCAAGTTGGAGTTGAAAAGCTGAAGACAGGGACAGATGCAGTGACTGCTTGTCAGCAAAACGTTTAGTGGCAACACACAAGCACACACAAACACACACACACACACTGGGCTCTGGCTGGCGAATCAATTATGCTACAGACACCAGTTGCCATCAGTTGCCAGGCACTAAAGTTGCAAGGAAAGAGAGAGAGAGAGAGAGAGAGTGAGATAGGGGGAGACAGTGAGGCAGAGGTAAGAGTCTGCTGCAGACACTGCTGAGTTAGCCAAGTTGCATGCAACCAGCTGCTAATGCAAAAACTTTTTTGGCCTTAGCTAAGCGAAATGTTGGCGCCTAGTTCTGTGGTTAAGATTGGCGTGGCAATCACTGTGGCATCGTTGCAGGCTCCAACTAAAGATGTTGTTGTTGCTGCGCCTGTGTCAAGAAAACATCTATTAATCAATTTTTAATATGTGCAAAAAACAATTTAAGTTATTATGTCGAAAAGTAGATGGTTGTTTTAAGCTTTATCACTTAATTTACGCTGAAAATCTGTGCGGAGAAAAGGAATTGACAGCTTGATGGAGACACTGATTTCTAGTTTTAAGCTAAGAAAACAAAAAGTCCATTATTAGATGAAGTTTAAACGAAGATTTCTTTGTCATTTTGCAATAGAGTTCAATAGACATCTTTTGGATAATAGAAATCAATTTCTGAAAGTAGCAAAAATGGAATCATTTAAAAATTACGGACTTTAGAAATTTAATTGAGTTTAACTGTGGTCTGCATTATTTATCCAATACATAAAGTATTTTTAGTCTGTTATTAACTTGACAACAAATCGGATTAAAACTTGCATTAAAATATGTTTAACTACCCGGTAGAAAGTTTGCCCAACAACAATATTAAAAGGCAGTTTTAAATGAATTTTAATTAGCTTCTAGGAATTGTAATTACACAAAAGAGCCAAGAGTTAGTCAAATCAAGATTTAGTTTAAGAACACAACTTATTTCTCTTTAATAAGATAACTAAATCTGCTTGAATACAAAAAGGCTAAGCATATCTCTTGAGTGTCTACATTCAGGGCTATAAGTTGGGAGCCGTGGGGCAACCTTTCGGATTTCTGTTTATCCGAGAGCAAATCTTCAAAGTGAGTGACATCAGGCGCTGCCAGCTGGTTGAGCAAGGACAAGGACACGCATACCACGACGACGTATCTGGTCTCTGTTTCCTCATTCCTGCCACAAATTGTGGCACCCATCAGTGTGCACAATGCAGTGCCATGCCACCTACCTCGCACTCGAAAATGCCATTGCAATTCCGTTGCCATTCTTTAGCTTGAATACTTGAAGCACTTTCCATTGTAGATCCTTGCCACTCTTGTGAGTCCGTGTCCGTGAGTCGTGTCGCATGCCTCGCCGCCCATTGTCAGTGCAACTTTTGTTGCAAGGCGCAATGCTTTAATCTTAAACATGCCAGCGGAACACTTGAGCATTGTCAAGTGGCTGCCAGTTGCCAGTTGCCAGTTTGTAAGGTCGCCATATCCCAGCTTCAACCCCAAACCAACCGCTAAACAACCCGCGACAGTTGTTGTTGCTGCTGTTGTTTGGTGCATGCAACATGCAGACAGTCCCCTCATATACTCCAAAGTCCCCTCTCTGCGAGACTGCAGCCTTGGCTTTAGCTGCTTTTCCTATCTTTCAAGTCTCCCTCTTCGTATTTTCTAGTTCGACTTTCGTTGGATTTTTAAAGCTTTGCTTAATTTCCATTTCATGTCACGCCCCTCTGGCCACGCCCACAGAGCAGCTTAAAAGCCAAATCCTTTAGTCATTTGAAGTGTTTATCTATATCGTTTACCACAAACTCGATGTTCGGTATCCTGGAATCCTTTTCCCCAGTTACAGCGCTCAATTTGTTGTTGTTGTTTTGGTTTTGGTTTTTCGGTTCTTGTCGCTGCGTTGTTCGTTGTTGTTGTTTGTTGGCTGCCTCCGTTTTTGGCATGTGCGCATTTAATTGAAATTGCCCAACACGCCCATCGGCCACCCGCTGCCACGCCCACTTTTTACGCACTACGCGCTCTCGTCTTGGGCGAAAATTTTAATTAAAATTTTCGCAAACGCTTTGTCGTTTCCTCTGTTCTTTTCTTCTTCAGCTTTTCTCGTTGAGCTTTAAAGTGTGAAGTTCCAAGACAGCTACGATAGAAGGGAAAAACCCCTCTCCCCTACCCCACCCCTTTAAATCTGTCTTCCTCTGTTACCCCCTCCTATGGCTCGAAAACCCCTTAACTCCATCTCCTGACTGCCGCTGGTAAAATATTTAACATGCAAATGAGTTTGGCTCTGCATAAAGTTTCGCTTTAAATGTGTTTATTTTAGTTGCCACGCCCATGCCGCCTAACCGCCTAGCCGCCTAGCCGCCTACCCTATTTCCCTCCATACCCTCCTTTCCACCAGCCCCACCACCCACTACGGATTCCTCGTTAAAAAGAGTTACAAAGTTAGTGAATATTTTAACACTTCTTCGTTGCGTTTAATATTTATTTAGCCAGGGCCACTTTCGCGGCTTCCACGTTTGGACTCATCCCCTCTCCACTCTGTACCCCCCCTCCCTCTTTGCAATATATTGGTGGGAATACCTCTCTTACTTTGTCCCCTCTACACACTGCCTTTTGGCCTTTGACTTTTGCATTTATCTTTCTATACGCCGACTTTTTACATGTTAATGAGTTTTTATGCTCCCTATTCATAGGTAGATGGACAAGGTTAACTGAATATTGAAAATGTTAGATTTTCAATCGTTTAAGAAATTATCATTGAGAAATTATCAAGACCATAAGTATATCATGAGAATTTGTTGAAATACTTTAAATTAAATTTCTTTCTATCGATATACATATGGACCCCTATTGCTTCGCATATACTCGAACACCTGTCTGCATATTGCGATATACGAATAAAAAGAAAAATAGTAACATCCGAATATTGTTTCTTACGATAACAGTGCAGTTATTAAGTCAATAGTTTATACATAAATAAATTGAATGTAAATAATATAATAAGTAAATAAAATAATAATTAAAAATTCATTAAATAGCTTAGCAAATCGTCTTCTTTAAAGCAACATTAATAAAGTGACAGAGTAAAATAAAAATGCACATACTATACTTATTTCAAGAAGGTACCTATAAATATTTATTAGCCAAGAGTAAAAATGTGTTATTTTTGTATAGAGGAAATCATTAAAGTAATTGTTTATAGATCTTATTGGGTTTTTCTGGGCTTAAATTTAGCTACATATAATTAAAGTTTTTAAAATTAATTCTAACCTTTTAATTTTTAATTATTATTTCATAAAATTTTCGGTTTAAATGTTATTTAATTTAAAATAATATATAAATTATTGTTTTATAATGATTAATATAAATTACATAATTAACTATTTGTCACTTGTTTTAGTTAATGTTGAATAAGTCTATTAATTAATTTTATATTTTTATATATTTTTATATTTATAAGTCCATTGGTTACTAGGGTATCGCTTAGTCAATTTTGCTGTACTTGCTTCCAGCTGTTTTATGGACCGTGATTAAACAACTTTTCACTCTTCTAATCAACACAACACTTGCAGTTGCAACACCTACATGCTATCCCCTGATTACTCCATGCACACTCTATAACCGCCCACATTGTTGCCACATTATCATTACCTTCCACATCATCATTATCATCAGAATCATCTGGAGAGTGGCAGTTGCAGTCACATGCGAACAAATCTTTGGCACGTTTCAATTCATTAGCTTCGTGACATTTGTCGTTTGATTTCACTCGGGCAATAACTTTACCCCCTCTTCCCTTACCCCTTACCACTTTCCCCTCTCATCACACAAACCCTACCTCTTTCTGTTGCTGCCCCTTTGACTGCCCCTTTCAATATGTATGTCCCGTTGCAGCGTCGAGCTCATTCATGCATTCATTCACATCCACATTCACATTCACACGCATTCCCCGACCTAGACCCCCCTTCCACTCCCCCACACTCTTCCCCTTCCCAACTCCATCCTCCTTCTATCATTTGTGATGCAATGAAAACGCATTGTGGTCGAAATTGTTAACAAAATGTCAAACGGAAACTCGGCGACAATGGCAGCAACGGTTGCCGCCGTTGCCCAATAAAACTTCAATAGCCTCGACGACCCGAGTTTTCCCGATTTCCTCCTCCCCCTTGAGACTGATTTTTACGCAGTCGAATTATAGGAAGTGCTACAAGGAAGAGAGGGGATAGAGGGGGTAGACGGGTGCCAACTGATTGTGCGGTTGTTGTTACAATTGTTGACATTGTTGTTGCTGATGATGTTGCTGCTGCTGTTGTAGTAGTTGCTGCCGTTGTAGTTGCTGTTGCTGTTGCTGCACGTGATGAGTGCGTTGCTCGCCAGGGATGGGGAAATTCTGAAAAATGTGATTTTGCAAACAAAGGGATTAATGTAATTGCGACTGCAGAATGTATCTTAATGAATTACGCACAATTGTCATCAAGACCAAAGAAATAACAATAATCTGAAAAGAATTGTTCATAATAATATTCACATTTTGTGAATGAATGCCGAGTTAAGTTTCATTGGAAATCGTTCATATGTAAATGAATAATGTTAAAATATGATACAAATATTTCGTTCTTATTAAAAAAAATTGTATATTCAATATTTCACATTTATAAATTCATAACCATATGCTGATTCAGGAACTGATCGATTTCTTAAGTTTTGAAATTAAATATGTTCTACATCCGATATTTTTTTGCTTATTACCTATTTAGTGTCTGATTAATGTCTTAAAAAGTTGAACTTGGCAAAAAGGTTAACAAATGGCAAGATAATCGGAAGTGAATTTTCTTTACCATTTCTAATTTTAAATTGGAAAAATCGATGCCAAAAAATAAAAAACGTTAAATTGTTCTAAAAAATATAAGTGGATAAATACATATTATTAAATCCTTTAAAATAGAAAAAGGTAACTAGAACAAACCAGACAATTGATCTTTTTTATTGTCTCATAAATCATAAATGTATCTAAGGCATCAGTTAAATATCTGGAGTGGGATTGATAGTAATTTTAATAGTCTTTATTTGAATTCTAAATTTAACCTTAATCTACTTTTCCTTGCGAGTAATATATATTTTAACATTTTGTTAACATTTGCTTAACATTACTTTTTCACATTTGTTTAAAGATCGTATAAATGCTTGTAAAACGATATCTTTAAATTTCATTCAATGTAAACTTTAAAGAACGTTTATTTTCTATTCTTTTGAATTCTTTTATACTCACTCTCCCTTTTGTTTGTTGGTGATTTGTAGGTATTATTCAGGTTTCAAACTTTTTGTATCAATGGCAAGTTGAGCTGCAAGTTTTGTTTGCCCATCCCTAGAACAAAGGGACACGCGTCTATTCAACTATGCAACACCTTTTGCCGTTGCATGCCCCACGATGTCGTTTTCACTGCATTTCAGAGTAGCCTATTTTGGACCAAAGTAATGCGCTGCATTTTATTTTGTTGTAGCTCTTGCTGTGTTGTTGTTGCTGTTATTATTAGTGTTATTGTTGCTGGTGTTGTTGTTACTGTTGCTGTTGTTGTTGTTGTTGTTGTTGTCAGTGGTGTTGCAGTGCTCTTAATTTCGGGTTTCAGTGGCGGTCACGTATTCAGGTCCAATGTAATTATGGAGCGCACATGTGTTTGCCTGATTAGGCGATAGGTGGGCGTGGCAGGCAGTTACCGCTGCGATTTGTATGCAACAACGTTGCAAGAACAACAACACAACGGGAACAAGTCTAGGTCTGGGTTTGGGGCCTATATAGTATATCTAGGAGTCTAGGGTTGTCTAGGGGTCTGACGAATGGGGAATGGTGTGCGTGACCGGCAGTTGTTGCGATGTTTGACTTACAATTAAGAGCGAATTTATGTATAGACATAAATGCAACACATACAACATTCAACACACAACAGACAACTCATTATCAAATTTGTCGCGAATTTGTCGCCATGTTGTTATATGATAGTCGATGAGTCGTATGAGTAATTGGATGGAGTGCAGTTGTTGTAATTGTTAGTTGTTGTTGCCGATGGTCAAGTGTGAAAAACAATGTAGTGTGTTTAAGTGGCCTGTCGTAACGCATATTGATTTTACTTAAGTGCAAAATTTTAAAACTAACATAATAAATGTACATACAGCAGCACTTCTTCATAAATAACTGAACGGGATAAGAGGTATTAAAGCTCTTCACAACAGAAAATTCTCATAGAAAAATAGAGGTTTCAGCTTAAATATCTGATTTGAGATGCTGAACAACTTCTCTAACAAAAGTCGAGATTCTTTTTATACCCAAAAGCGTGAATTAAATTTTAGTTTTTTTTGTAAGTGTAAATCGCCATTAGATAGTGAAATAATTTAACTGTAGCTATAAATGCAGATAAGAGATAAAAAGTACAAGTGTTGGGACTTTTCAATTATAAACTATTAAGGATCAAACGATATTCAAAAGCTTGTAAATATTATGTTTAAAGCTGTGTTGTGGCGGCAATAAATTAAAATACTCGATATTGATTCTCCTTGTTAGACTCAATAATCAATATAACTGCATTAAATACTTTGTTTGTATATCGAATTAATCATAAAATAAAATAAAATAAAGTAACATTATTACAACTTCTTCACATTTAGTTGAAATTTTTACGACATAATTTGACAGCTCAAGTGACTATAAATAAGGAATTTTAATTAAATTAAAATAGAGTCATGTTATAACCTTTCACAGTATAATCAGGAACTTATCTATATGTCTCTTAATTAAAATATGGTTGCATACATCATAAAAGAATAATTCTACATTTTTTGCAATGAATGATATTCCTTCTCACATTAATCTCTCCAATTTCTATGAACTATAAGGAGTCATATTATATCAACTACTCAACTTTCACAGAGTAATCAGTGGCTTATGTGAGTGTCTCTAAATTATAACATGGTTGCATAAATCATAAAAGAATGAATCCACATCCTCCGGTGTGAATGTCATTCCTTCTCACATTAGTCGCATTCCCATTCACTGAGTTGCAAATGATATTTAGATTTAATTATGGTATCTGTTTTGGCCCCATCGTGCTCTAAGCTCGAAATATGCCGCATTAGCCCCAATTACATGGAATATGTGCACTGTCAGCTCGACAAGAACATCTTGGCCAGGTTTCCGTCTTGGTTGTCTTGGTTGTCTTGACTGTCGTGTCGCCAGCTTCGTCATTGGCATCAAACTCATTTACAAGTTGCATGCTACCTGATGCATTGCCCCCTGTCCCTGTGTCCCTTTCCCCTGTCCTTGTCTCATTTTCCCTCCATCAGCCCTTTTGGGTTGTCATGTAAACGGCGCAACATGCACAAAATTTGCAACATGCAACGCAACTAACGAACTGAACTGAGCGACCCTCCAGCCTCCCATTTGTTGCAGTTGGCTGCTTCGAAGCTTGAGCCAAATGCAAACCAATTTGCGGCAAGTGCCTCGGTTGCCATGACACATGCCGCGGACGTGGCACGGCCTCTGTGGAGCCTGCCTCGCGGAATGATGCATTGCTTCCGAATATGATGACGAGGCGTGTTAAATGTTGTACAAAAAAAAATCAACAACAAGCGGGAGAAGAAAATCTGAAATCTGCAAAGCCCCTAACTAGTCGCCAGTTGCAAGTTGCAAGTTGGCAGTGGCAGAGAGTGGCTGAGAGTTGCAACATGGGCGATGTCGTGTCAGGGGACACGCTTGAAATTTATTGCCACAGTTGTAAAGTACGAAATGCGTCGTAATTAGTTGCAACTTGAGTTATTTGTGCAACAATGCCAGCATGGCAAAGCAAACCAATCGGCCAATGAATTGCTAAAGACTCGAAGGGGCATGCGGCATGGGGAATGTGGCAAGTTGGGACTGGGAGCTGAGGACTCATTAGAGCCATGGCCTATTCGCACATTAGACACGTACGCCTCCCATTTGGCCTTTTAAATATTTCGCTTACATTTTAAAATCCATAAATTTCGACTGCCACTCATCACTTTGCATGCCAATGAGTCAAAGAGAGAGTCACGCGAAAGAGAGAGGGACAAAGAGAGGGAGAAAGAGAAGGGGCACAGTTGCAGTTGCTTGCCAGAGCCATTGTTGATTTATCAGGAAATTGTTTATTATATTGTAGAAGAACTTTTTATGTGCGCTCCACTCAGCGAGGACATTGCGTCGGGCGTCGTTTGCTTTATGACCAGCGACATGTGTCCCCATCTCTTCCCCTCCCTACCTCCCTCCATCCCTCTCTCGATCCCTTGCCACTTAACATACTCCTCGTTGTTGGCGACTCGCATAGCATTTGGGTGGCAAACTTTATGACTCTCTTTGAGACTGTGTGTGTGTGTGTGTGCAAAAAGCGTGGGAATAGTCGCCACTGTGGCCCATGGACATACATGCCACATGGCAATTGCTCATGCCACACCAGCTCAGCAGAGTGTGGATTGTGATTCTGATTTATGTGAAAGATTTCGATAAGAATGTGCCAAAGATTGAAAGATGGAAAACTCTTTGCAATAAGGAACATGCAAATTGTGGTCTCATATATGCAATCATTGCTCGTACTCACAAACAAAGTGACTAAAGTTAAAAATTACTTAAGGAAACTTAGAGAAAATGAGATTTAGCTATAAATACTGCAAGATTTTCTATAAAAATTATAATTGCCACGAAGATTTCTATTATTACTCGAGAGACATGTTGATTTAATATCTCTTCTCAGTTCCCAACCAAACATAATAAAATATAATTTTAGACAGGCTAAGAAATAAATGAGCGGATATTTGAGTCATACAGGAAACAATATACATAATAGTCATGATAGTTGAATAAAAAAACAAAACACTAATCGAACCTGACGTTTAAAGAGGATTTAGCAAATATCCAAAAATATAATTGCATGTGAAAGTTGCCTTTAAAGCTATTATTAAATAGAATGAAGTAAACAGGAAATCGATCTTACTTTAAGCACAGAAATTCAACAGAGAAGAAAAGTTTCATATAGAATAGGTTATTCTACATAGAAATTTGCTAAGTTATTATTACGAAATAATAGAAATTAAACATATTTTTTAGTCACCGTTGGATTTATGTAACTTAATCAAAATTAAAAACACTATTTTTAAAGACTTTTATTTATTAAATAATTATATTAAATATAAATCACATTCACTTACAGTTTTTAAATATGTTTATTAGCTGTAAATATACACTTTTATTAACAGTTGTCAATTGCTGTTATAGATAATTTAAAGTTAAATGTCAGAGGCGCTAAGGCCTGTCAATTCATTTAAAATTAAACAATTTATTATAAAGAAGAGCAACCACAAATAAACATAGACAATTTCGGGTGTTATTTTGAAGGCGTTTCCTTGACAGTTTTCCCCATTTACAGAAACATTAGATATAAACATGTCAAATGTTTATTCAGGTATCAGACATTGGTATAAAAATAGAGCATCCCTCTCCCTCTTAGACGGAAAGCCACTCCCACGGAATCCCCTGTTCAGAGTTTTGGGCCACCCATGAAATGATGGAACCATGGAACCGCAGACACGTCAGAATTGATACTCGTCGAAACACGAGTTTTTACCCCCCTTGTTTTAAATTGTGGGATGTTTGTCTACCCATTTCCTACATATGTTGTGTTTTGGGGTCTGTTCCAATTATGCTGTACTCGAATATCAAATTAAGTGCCCGCTGCTATGACAGTTTTAATGTCTTTGGCACCATAAAAACTGTTGTCCCCATAAACGGGTGAAACACGCCATGGCCAAACCAAATCCACATGACAATTATGGAAATCCGAGGCGTTCTACACCTACGCGTTGTTGCCTTAATTTCCCTTTTTGTCCCCCGAGGAAAACTAGAAAATATGACACGGAAATTCCATTGGTGGAAAATATGAAAAAATGCTCACCTAACACTTGAAATAATATTTCATAAATAGGCTACGATTTTCTACTAAATAAAGACAGGGAGAGGGATAAATGGAAGGGGTAGTCTCTCTCACTCTTTGGGGAGTCTCTTAACTTCCCCCCGCAGCAACAACAGCTGTTGGTAATTAATGGTTGGCCGCATTCAATGCACCGGATAATCACGCGGCTGGGAAACGGCAACAACTCTTTCAAAATCTCGGCAAATAAATCTTGGCCACTAAAACTGGAGGGTAACAAACTGCTTAAAAAGGCAAAGAGCAAGACAAAATGATGGAAGGAGAGAGAGAATGGGATGTGGGATGATTGGGTAGTCAGAGATACGAAAAAGTTCTTTATTTTGCTATAAATGATAGCCCTGGGTAAAAGTGCTGCGATTTATTCAAACCAAGAAGAAGCTGCAATAGGATTTAACCAACGCTGAAACTTAATTAGCTTAAGTTGTACAAACACTGTTTGTTTTAGAAAAAAATTATAAAGACTTTAAATCTATTTAGGGGTGCAAAGAAAATGTTACTTTGGATGCACTAAAATTTGTAATAAAAATTAAACATAAAATATATATTGAGGTATGATATTTATAAAAAAAGACTGTTATGATTACATTTCACACAGTTCTCTTCTACTTTTCAGTACTCAAATTTATAGGGTGAGCAAATCTAATAGGGTTTTTAAAAACTTGTTTGTATATTTATCACTAAGTATAGATAATATATAGAATAATAAAGTGAATATTATAAAATTTTAATTATGGGTATTTTGGCATACAGAAAGTAAAGAAGATCAACTTATTCAATAGAATATTTCGTTACCGACTGCAATTCTAACTTATAAATTGTATACCATCAAACGTTATATTGTATTTACAACTTTTCCTACCTTGTTCAGCTTTCCTTTCACTAAAACTATCAAAGTTTTTAATCTAATAGGTTCAGCTGGGATATTTTAGAGTGGATTATATTAGCCATGATATTTACCTGTAGCCCACACACAACAGATCTATATGATTTTTTTTGCAACGTTACTTTATGTCATGGACATTCAATGCTAATCCCACCCAATCAGCCCCAATCCCTTGGTTGGTTGAGCGTGTTTGGGCCACAACAATGCAACTGCCGAGCTGCCCACAGATGTTGTTTTGGGGCTTAGCCAAGTTCTTTGTCAGTTTTACTGAACGACCGGCCATTTCATAGGCGTTATGTGAATGGCAACTATTCGCACTAAAGCCACGATACAATAAATATGCAACACAAAGTGGAAAGAGGAGTAAAAGAGGTGGATAAGAGGAAGGAAGGAGGGACATATTGAGCAATCAAAGCCAACTGTGTCCAGGCGCATCGCCTCCTTCTTCTCTAATTGCATGTTGTGTTGCTCGTTTGCGTTGCTCCATCAGCTGCCACTTCCCATACCCCCTTTACCATCTCTCTAGCTCCCTCTATTACTCTACCCTTCTGTACCCCCTCTCACTTTCCCTCCTTTAGACGGCTTCACGCAACTCGCGCTTTAGAGTTGTTTTACATTTTTAATTGAATTTTCGCCATAGTTGGCATTCTTTAGCGTTCTCTTCCTCTTCTTTCTCTCTCTCTCTCTCTCTCTATTCCCATCTCTATCTACGATTTTCTTCTCTTGCTCTTGTTGTGACTGTTGTTTCTGTTGCTTTAACGCTTTTTCATTAGAATTTACACTTATTCATTAGTTGCAACATGCAACAGCTGCAGCTATAATAAAATTTTATTTTATTATGCGGACATCCAATTCATTAACTCAGCGAGTGAGAGAGGCCAATACAAATAGATAGAGAGAGTGAGTAGGAAATATTCAAAGTTAACCATAAAAATTGCAACTCTGTTGGACACAGAT
This sequence comes from Drosophila testacea, assembly GCA_035043265.1. Lineage (NCBI taxonomy): Eukaryota > Metazoa > Arthropoda > Insecta > Diptera > Drosophilidae > Drosophila > Drosophila testacea. Next base: position 784,707 of record JAWNND010000661.1, read on the forward strand.
GGCAATAGTGTCCACTTTAAATGGTTATTGAATGGACTGTTGCAAGCACTTTACCATGCAACAAAGCCTTGCCTGAGTTTTCATAGGTTTCATCTATGCGTACATCCCCAATTGTGAAACCACACAACCCCAACTTTAATGGTGTCTCAGTTGTTGACTGTACAATCCTCTCTTTCTCCCCATCCCTCTCTCTCTCTCTCTCTTGAGTCCCGAGAGCCTACTCAGGTAATAAGTGCCCATGAAGGAATCTTCCCATCGTAAAAAATATATGTTGTGGTAAAAAACTCCCTTGGGGTCAAGGGTAGCAGGTTGGGGGATAAATATTCTTTCTCTTCGTTGCTTTTTTACATAATTTTAACTGCCACTTGAAGAATACTTGGGAATCCGAAAATGTTGCCCCATAAAAACATAAACACAACATCAACGAAAATGTTCAAAACAGCAAAATGAAATTTGAGTTTCGTTTAGTTCGTTGTACGGCAAGAAAACGGCACATCTGCATATTATTAATGACCGGTAATTACCTATTCTCAAAAAGAGAAAGCCAGAGAAAGCGAGAGAGAGAGAGGGAAAAGTAGCCACTGAGAAATGGCGCAAATCACCGTCAGGGGGCGCTGTAGCGACTAATGGCCCACCCCTAAAGAGTCTAAAGAGTTTTGGGTAGACCCAACAAAATTTGCGTTCGACGAGCGATTTATTTGTTTATAAAACGTTGGGAGTAACTCAGCCAGCTTTATGATGGAAATGGAATATATAAAAACTTCAACAAATATAATTTAAAATAAACAAATTACCACAGATAGTTTTGGGTCTCCTCAACCAACTTTAACTCCCACTCAGCACTCCAACGTATCGACAGGCCGTTGATGGTTTTATTGTACAATTAAGGCGCGTGGAAGTGGAAAACGGGAAAAGTGTGGAGCCTGAAACTGAAATTAATTTCCGTCTCGTTGTTTGATATATGCCAGCAGCCCCCGAGGGTAATACTCAACAGCCCAGATGAACCTCAACCCGTTTCGAGGAACTTCCTCTGACTGGCGCTTCACTTGGCCCACGGCTAAAAATAATATTGATCTTCATTGGAACGAAGTGTTAATAAAATATTATTCTTTGTGCTGCACCATTTTTTTTCATTTCTTTTCAATGAAATTGTTGTAATTTGTGCATAAAAAACGCTGAGAGAAAGAAATAAATGAACGAAAATGAGTTTTAAAATAATCATGACGTTTTTATGATGCCCTAATGTTGAAATTATGGCTCACATAAATATACGTATATATATACGACCAAGTAGTTGGGGAAGTTGGCCATAAAAAAATTATGTTTTATATGCCCCAATGTGCGTAGAAGACGTGTCTTGCCTGAAGAGCTGTCTACAAGTAGCTGTGAATAAATAGATGATATAAAACTTTAATGGAGAGCTTGATAAGACGAGCTAAGTCTTCACTTAGAATGATCTTTCTTTGATAAGACTTTAGGTTAATCCATTATAATTCACAAATAAATCTGAAAGAAGTCTCTATAAAAAGAAGAGTATATGTAAATAAAACAAATCTTGGTCTGGTTTGTTCGCTTGATGAGGGATTATTTGAAGCAAGAACCAAGTGTAGTTCAGTTGGAATGTTAATACTTTAAGTAAATCATACAAAATATACAATAAAAAAGTGAGGAAGAATAGTCCACAAGTGATATAAAGAGTTGTCTATAAATAGAAAAGTTGGATGAAAAACTTTTTCGTTTATATAATTTGTAATCCGTTGTAATTTACAGAATAAAACAATAGAGGAATGGAATAACAGATGAATATTTGATTACAGTTTGAAGTGGTTTTGCATTTATATGAGCATTATTTAATAAAAAGTTGTTTAAAAGTACGCAATCAGTCTTCGGTTGGGATAATGATTAAAAGTATCTTATACTCAATAGATGATATGAGGCTTTTAAGAGTCGTTTAAGACTAAAAAATACACTAACCGATTTTATATTCTTCTCTGCAATCTAAAGTTCATCTAAGATAACTCAAGATCTAGCAATATCTTGGGGGTAAGACGATCTTTTAGCTCACCCGTACAGCTTAAACAAGCCATAAACCAAATGACAAACGATGCCACATAAATATCTCAACTACCAAAGCAGAACATGGCCAACAACAGGCGGGCTTTTGGAAAACTTATCAAAACATTTAGGTAAAATAAACGCCCAGCCATAAAAAACGAGACAAGCTGGGGAAAAGTTCAGATAATCAGCGGCAACGGGGCGACAACGGTGATAAAAAATGAATGCGGAACAACTTTCTTAATGAGCTGCCAAAGGCGACCAGACCCTCCACCTCCTTCTCCTCCTCCTAAACTGACCCCTCCATCCATGGGGTGTTCAGCTTTTACTTGAAATGAAAATCTAAATCAAATTTGAATAAGAAATGGTCCCGCTCGTTGTTAAAATCGAAATCTAATCGAATAATTCTCTTCGATTGGATGACAACCGAACCGAAATGTGATCAAGTGATTTGGGGGCCTTTCTTCTATGAATATGTCGTCGTCATCGTCTAATCTCAAAGATCTGTAGGCGGCTGCTGTGCGACCATAAAACGATTACCATGGAGCACATGGAGCCCAGGGAAACAGGCCCTTTTAAACTGGGTCGATTGGATAAAGAAATTGTAATTAATTAAATTTATGCGACATGTTTACAGTTTTCTCATTGTTCGACGCACAAATTTACATAATTCTCTTCATGCCACAAAACGCGTTGAGAATCAAAATCACATGTTGTGTTTATTGTGGACATTAAATGAACTTGTTCTTTCTTTCGCTTTTGGCCCTAACAATGCATTTTATTAGCCATTTCGAAGGGTCTATGCTTCAGCTATTGTTGTGAATAAGAACATTGGCAGGGAGTGAGATATACGATCGATAAGTGAATTATCACTAATCCGACTATTCTTAATCTTTTATCCACTTTTGTAATTGCATTTCCTAAAAACTTAAGCATTTAATTCAAGGCAAATTATGTAAGATGCATGCTGCGGGATTGTATCACAGTCTAAGGAAACTATAAACAAGAATTCTTCTTAAATTAATTAAACTTTAAAATTATCCTCTCACAGACGGTATTAACAGATTCCTTTGAATTTGTAATAATCTGTTAACATGACAAGTGAATCGATATGAGATGGAATAATAGCTAAAGTAGGGGGAAAAGCTGTGAAGATTCTTAAAACAGATCTTAACAATTTATATGCATGTTTTTAAATAATAATAATATTTTGCAAATCTTGTCCAAGTCAACCGCCAAGATAACAGATTATAAATTAATAATAATAGACTTTCCTAATATTACGTTTCCCTGAAAGTAATCGACTACATTTATAGTCAAACTACCTTCATCTCTCTGTAATTCAGCTTTAAATTCAATTTTACACTAAACTTTAGTGACTAAAGCCTTTCAAAATAATTGCAAATAAATTTCTTTACTTAAGATGATTTAAATTCAAAATGCATTGGATGAACCCATTCTGCAGTTGTACAATTGAATATTTAAACTTATATTAAAAATAATTCAAGCCAAGATCAAATTACTCTTTCTACAAAGAGTTAATTAAATAAAGTTTGTCGGAGTATTTGGTTAAACCAAACTGCAAACAGCAAAGCTGTTGACCACAAAGCAAAATAAGAAACAGAAAAATTCTTAAAGCAAAGCCAAAGAAGTCTCAATATTCTTTTTGTTTGCATTTCATAAAGGAATATTGGCTTAAAAGGAAGCAGAAGTTGCTGTCAAATTCATTTTGTTGTGGTCAAATGGTAAGGCAATTGGAATTGCTTTAGAAAGTACAGAAGCTCGAAATGTATTTTGTGCATTGACTGCAGTATTAAATGAACTTTAAGATCTTTAGTTAATGGTATATTTTGACAGTTTTCAATTATTTTAAAGACATACAGACCTTCAATGGAGTACTTCTTGTATCTAAACATCTGGCCAAAAGAAGTAGCATCAATAACTTAACTTACACCCGCTCGTAACTCTGACAAGAGTCCAATATTTCATATGCATATTTACTCGGTAAGCCAAAAGGGCCCCAAAGTAACAAAGCAAATGCATCATTCAAAATCAGTTCGACGTATTGAGCTCCAGGTAGCCAATCATAGGGGGAAGGAACTGAAGAGAGAGGGAAACAGGTAACACAGAACAGGGCAGAATATTGTCTGCATTATTGAAACCTTCGCTTGGCTGACTTGGCCCGCACTGCAGGTGATTTTGCTAACAAATCCAAAACTGGGGTCATTGTCAAGAGCTACGAATGACGATGCTACAAAAGAGAGAAAACAAATATTACGGGGTAATAAATTTCAATACTTACATCTGCATACATATTTAAATAACATATACATATACACATTAAAACATCTGTATAAGTATTGACTGAGCTCCTTAGATTGTAAAGCTGCTGATAAGCAACAAGTTTCAGGAATATATTAGAACTTCCAAAGTTATAAAATTTAAATATTTCATATTCTTTGGTATAAAATCTATACAAAAAGAGGATTTTTATTAAACTGTAAACTAGAGGTTATATTTATTATATTAAAGCTAATTAATAGTAAGATAGCTGATTCTATTTTTATTTATAATCGAAAATCCCTATTAAGATATTTCACTCAATCTATGTTCTTTGTAATTTAAAAATATTTTAAAACACCAATTACCCAAGTTTATCTTTAATCTCTTTGGAAAAAAATATATGGGAAATATTATGACTTCAACTGATATAGTTCAAATTTAATATATATTCCCTTTACTAACATTTCTTTTGTATCTAAATAATTTATAATATTTTCTCCAAGGAAAAGTTCTTGAGAATTTTTTTATTTATCGTGAATAACTCATTTGTGCTTCAACTTAAGGCTATTACATTCATTGATTTTCTACTTTAATTACAAAGAATACAAATGAAATAAAAATTTTACTGATTTAATTTAACTTTCACATTTACCGATCGTCCCTATAACGAAGCTCCGATATACATCCTATGTATGCTGTTACATACTGCTGCAAAACATTTAAAATATCATAGAACGGAGCACAATTTGAAAATTCAAATTTTAACTCATTTCTGAAAAAAGAAATGACGGGTTTCATTGAGTTTATTAAATTTTCTTCTTTCTTTTTATCATTCATCAATGTTAATATAAAGTAAAATGAAAATTATAAAAATTATTTAAATTGATGATCAGAACTTGGACAAGTAAATTTTGAGAGTTAAAGTAAATTAACGCACTTCTCGTTCCGATATAAAAATCTCTCATATGACGTGTATAGCTGTAAAGCAGACAATTCTTATAGAAATTTCCATAAATTATGATGATGTAATCTTGTATTCAACTGATATTATTTATTTAACCATCTCAATTGAGATCTCATTCAAAGTCATAAGTTGCAACGCCCCAGTGAGTGTCAACTGAATTGTGTGGGTTTAGTTTTCAACACACATCTGTGGCATGGTGGTCGCCATATGTAACCATACCAAATGAAACCAGACCAGACCATACCATACCATACCATACCCACTATATAACATATACTCATGGCCAGATCCAGACCGCAGTCAAATCAAAAGAAGTGACAAATGAACTGTCAAAATATAATGCAAGTGACGACGGGAATGACAACACATGTGCTGCTGGGTGCGGCCAGACCTATTCCTATCCCTGAATCCAACTCCGACTTTGACTCTGAAGTTGACTCTGACTCTGGATGTGGTTGTAGATCTGTGGTGTACTTAACTATCAACTGTTGACAGCTGACAGAGCCGCAGGCAGCGACAGTTTTTAGTGGCAGACTGAACAAAAGCCGCAAGCAATTTGTTGCATAGTTAACTCTGAACTATGAACTTGGACATGGCTTAAACAAATTACAGAAACACTTAATTACATGCTTCCTGTGAGCTACACAGATCAAGCCACAATCACAATCAGAATCAGAACTCAGCAATGGTCATTGGTCAATTGCTCCGATTGGAATCGCTCAATCGATAACTGCGTCCAGGTTGTGGCAAGAGGCACAGGTAGAAGCTCGTTAGGAGCTCCCGAAACTAAATACGAGAGCAAAGCAAAACGGCAATCTAAACAACAGAGAAAATGGTTGTGGGAGGGTTGAGACTAGCAAATACCCTATACTTACAATCTAGTGTGTCATCGACAATTAGTTCTTAAATAAATTTATTTACAATCAGCAATAATGTTATTATGTATTTATATATTACTATATATTCAATAATTTAGCTATTGGGTTTTTTTGTATAAGTTAATATTTAATTTTAACGATGATTGTATGAAATAAATACCTTCTGAATTTTAATGGTTTGGCACTCTATTTTTTGATTTAGTTTAATTTTTTAAAATATTTTTTAAAAACACATTAAAAAAGAAGAAAATATTACAACAACTAAAATTTAATATATCAAATTCTAAAGTCACTGAGATCTTTCGATCGATTAAGAATTTTAATGGTTTTATTTGATCATTCCCTTTGCATCCATTTGTAAGCTACAGGGTATACGAAGACGCAGAACAAGAACAACACATGAAGAAGACTAACGATGGGCACAGGTTTTGGGCGATGTTTATCGGCAGGCAAGCCAAAGCAAAGGTAAAGGCAAAGGCAAATGTAATGCCAATGGTAAGGAAAGGAAAGGTAAGAGATGAGAAGAAGTCAAAGACGGCCTAAAGAAAGGGTTCATTATGGGCCTTTATGGCCTAACCTTAAACAGGCAGCGCACGTAGTGGACCCGAGTCGAGTGCCCGCTGCGTGTTGTTATTTATCGTGTTTGTATATGACTATGTGTGTTTGAGTTTGTATTTGTGTGTGTGCAGGCTGCGATTGCCTTGTTGTGATAATGCGAGACACTGGACGAGAGCAGAGAGCAATCAATTAAAAAGGCAGCAGCCCGGCAGCACCTTTTTTATATGGATGTGGACTGAGAACAGAGGACTGAGGGCCTGGCGAAAACTTCTTTGGAATCCGAGTCGAACTGTAATGAAGCAATTTTTACGTGAGATTTCAAGGCAGCGATTACAACTACATGTGTGTGTTTGTGTGTGAGTGTGTTTTGTATGTCTTATAAATCGTTTCGTGTTATCGCATCATGTAGGGCACATACGAGTGCAAACAGCCGAGCAGCTGATAAGACCAACTGCGAGTTCAGAGCTGTGATTTATGGCAAGTGCAACAATTGTGCAGCTATCGATGCGTTTATCGATAATATTTACAAGCTTCACTAGAAATATTTAACACCCTTTATGCTGTGCTTTGTACAGTTGCCTCTGGTTTTTATTAGCAAATCGAGTGCTGCCAACTCGCTTGAAATGTCAACAAGTCGTGGGAACGGAAAATTGGAAAATGCCCTGACAAGGTCGATTCATATCTGAATTTCCTTAAACAAAACGACACGAATTATGCAAATTACCTTTGAATCGTTTATCAAGAGCCCGTAGCATTTACATTAATCATCTATTAGATGGTAACAACGTCATGCATATGTAAGAATCTCTTTTAAAAAACAAAAACAGAAAATAAACGTTGAAAAGAAGTGGAAAATGTTTCTCTGTGTCTTTGTGGTGGTTGTTGGCTGGCGCCAAGTGACATTTTTGTAGTTGATTTATTATCTTGGTTTGTGTGGAAAATATTATAGAAATGATTTATAATCCTTATCTGCGTAGTCTGATCATGTGTGTGCTCTTGTCAGGACGCCGATAGCCATGGGAGAGCAGCAACAGATACGACAACGAGGAGGGATAAGTTAACGTAAGGTACAGGTACCCAATCCCATCCCCTCCCCTCCTCCCTTCCTTCCTGCTGTCCTCACTCTCTTGTCCAATAGTTGGAATCGCAAATGGCGGAAAAACCTTTCAGAGTCATGGAAAAACTTTCACGTGGCCTGGCCAAGACCTGGGTCGGGCCGACGCCCCAAAGGCGCAAACATGGAGCATATTTCAGTCTGGCATGCGATTATCAGCTCAGTCTCATGCTTCGAGAGCTGGAGGAACTATGAGTCCAAAGCAAAATGTGTGTCAAAGTTCAAGCATTGGAAACGTGAAAGGAAAAACGGCCAACTGGATGATGAAGTGCTGAAGTGCGGTGCATGTGGCATCGCGAATGGGGCATGGGGCATGGGGCATGCGGCATAAGGCTGGTGTGATAGCACCCACGTTCACTATGAGTTATGACCGCAGCAAGCAAATAATTGCAAAATTACAACCCAGCTGCTATTCCCCCTTTCCACCTATCTTTCTATTTCTCAAAACTAAAACTTTGCAGCGCCCTCAATTGGCGTCTAATAACACTATCCAACATTGATCGTATTTTAAATCAGTATTCAAATAAAATAATCTTAATTTAATGCCTAGTTTCACATCATGTTAAGTTGTCTCTCCATCAAATTTTTCCACATAACGAAATTATTTAAAAGTTGATTAGTTGACAAAATCTTGATAGCAAAGTAACAAGGCTTGGAAAATTTCTTAAATTTCAAATCGAGACATTTACTGAATTAACTTTTTAATGGTAACTCTTAATTTAGATATTTATTGAAGCTTATAGATGTGCATATACATATATAAAGTAAAAGACTCGCCGCCTTCGCTGTACTCTATAAACCAGAGACTGAAAATAAGAAATGAACATTTAAAAACATTAGTAAGTCTCACAAAATTCTTTAATATGATTGATAAATTAAAAATCATTAAGTAGAATTGTCAATTATTTCTTTCCAATTATTAACATTAATAAATTAACTTAACCACTTGCCACATTCTTCAGATGAATTTCAGAACTAGTTAACTTTAAAAGCAAATATTTACTTACATTTAAAATTTTCTGTTAACTCTAACAGCGTCATCTTAACAATTTCTTATATATTCCCAAAATATTTTGTTAATTTCCATTAAAATAGTAAATTTGTTTGCTAGTGTAATTCATAAGGTCGTCATTTGGGGGCAGTTCAATATGAAAATGCCTACAAATTGTTGTTGCCTGGTCAACTAGCTGGCCATTGAGATGATGTGGAAAATTGGGTGGTGGGAAGGTGAGAGATGTGGAGGGAATTGCTGGACTTTTAGTTGATGGCATGAACGAAGACGGAGCATGCTTTCAACATAAATTTCCATTAGATTGCGGCAACAACAACAACTACAACTACAACTACAACAACAGCAAGTTGCATGTGGCATGAAAAAGCAGCCGCAGGAAATATCTTTCGGCAGCCGCAAATAATTCTCCACGTTTGCTTACTCGCACTTTGACATCTGGCCGGAGGGGGGGTTTGGTGGAGGGGAGTTAAAGAGACTCCACGGCTGTCAGGCTATATAGAGTCGAGTTGGGGATATTATAATATTTGTCTCTTTGTTGACATTAAAACGCAATTTATGCAGCGTCATTATTATCAGACGATGTTGACGTTCGAGACGAGGTTGAAGTTGCAGTTGCAGTTGCAGTTGCTGCTAAAACTTTGCCTTGTTGTGGCATGCAACTTTGTGGATTTTTATACAGCGGTTTTAGTGGTTTGTCGTCTGCAGATTGCATCGACGCGTCGATTCGATCATCGTCTTTACTTAACATTTGACTTTAACGACTCTTCCATTTCATTTAATGACAGATTGTTTCTTGAGGCAGCAACAGGCGTGGAAATTATTAAAATAAATTACAGTTTAAGCAGGGAACTACAATTTTAAGTTCAAGGCTCACGTCAGAAAGTTAATTGGAAGTGATAATAAAGCTAATATAATAAGTAATAATATGGTTTTAATAAGTATAAAATTTTTTGTTGAAATACTAACTTTTTTCAAAGCTAACTGAAATAAGTTTCACAGACACCTCAGAAAATTTAAGTATATATTCTTGGTGTCAAATGTTATTCTGACATTGTTAAAGTTGACAGAAAAGCGCAACGCTTGGATCTTAAGTATTTAATACAGCGATATAGGATTGTGTAAAGTAAACATTTCCGATAAACTTTTAGATAAGTTTTTACATTTGTATAATCCTGAGTCCGTAAGAAATACTCTAAACAAATCTAAAATACAATAATATTTTTCCACTTTTAATCCTGTTTGAAATATCCAAATGCTCTTACACAGATTAGAACACGAAGAGGATAAGTCTCCCTCTTCTCTGAGAACTACCTACAACAAGCCAGAAATAATATAATATTTTACTGGGTGTAACCCACATAATGATTGCATCTTGGAATTAGCCTTGAGTTGAACAGTTTTCTGAAAACAAATGCCACATTTTTAGGGGCATGACTGCATGGAAAATGTCACGCTGTCTTTATGAAGGTTTCTCTCCTTCTCCCTCTACCTTTTGGATTTTATATGTTTATATTTACCCATGGTGCAGGTAGTCGAAGCCGCTCACCGTCGAGGTGATTAGGTCAAAGCAAAGCGTGTGGAAAATGGATTAGATAAGGTCTAATTGAGGTCAAGCGACAGTTAAGCGAGTGTGGAAATTGTGGCAGCCCAAAGCGGAAAATTCTACATTCAAAATGGTATGGGTTTAATTGATTAATATTTCAAGAGTTGCTCTTTTTAATTTGCCTAGGCAAAACAAGGACACAAGTTTGCCTGAGGACATAATTGGCAGTCTTCATATGCAGTTAAATTAAAAAGGTATTAGAGGAAAAGTATTGCAAGATTGGATGGGAAATTCCTAATAGATTTTACTAGAGATGGGGGTTCTGAAGATGCTTTGAGGTAAAGTAGTAAGGTTAGGGATTGTGTTTTCCTTAGATACTGACAGTTTTTTTGCATTGAGCAGACTAGAAGAAATAATATTTGCTTACCAGAAAAAGAATAAAGTATGTAGATTTTCTTTAAGATTCTTTAATCCGATTTTAGTCTTTTCCTTAAAGTTCTGTTTACACCTAAGAGATAGAAATAGATAAAGGACTCTTCACTCTCTACAAGGATAAATCGGGGAACTTAAATAATAGCTGGTTCCTACACACATTTTACCTTTAAACTAAAAATTATAAGTCTAATTAAATATTATATTTGAGATAAATTTAAAATCGAATCTTTTGTTAAGAGCAAGCTGGACAATTGCTTCCATTATGTTGTGTGTGGCATCTGCAGTTCATGTTGCTGTTGACCTTTTGAACTAATCTCGTCCATATTCCCATGCAGAACATGCAGCAGCAATCAAAAGTTTTAATGTAACTGCAGTCAGGCTTGAAATTGAAGGCAAAACAATGCAACGGGGCAACAAACGAGAAACTATGATGGAAAAAAAAGAGAGAGGAAAAGAAATTCAGCTGAATGAGACTGCAAAAATGCTGGCCACAAAATTGCACCAATTGCAGTTGATTAAGCCGAGACCGAGACCCAGACCGAGAACGAGAAGGAGAAGGAGACCCAGACTGAGCTTCAGGCCGAGGCAGAGGCCGAGCACTCAGTTATATAGGGCCAGGTCTGAACTGAAATGTGCGGAATGCACCACAAACAATAAATTCTGGGCATGAAGAGGGACAGTCCGGATGCAGAGAGGGGAGGCTAAGCGCCACAAAAGTTTAGCCAACAATAATTTCGAGTTAACTTTGACACTTGCAAAACGGGGCAGGCAACAGGCAGGCACAGGACAGAGAACAGGGAACAGGACCTCCTACCAGGCTGAGGATGCTCTCTATAGAGAGGCAGTTGCTGCGTTGGCTTACTGCAAATGCAGTTGTCATAATTTTGCATTTCCCTGGAAGCTGCCTCCTTCTCCATCACCTCCTCCTCATCTTCGGCCTTGTTCTGGTCACCCGGGACAATTTGTACGGCCGACGGCGGCCTGCTGTGACTTGTGCCAAGTTGTTTGGCTTTTGTTGTAGTTTTGGCTCTGAGTAAATGCAGAAATTCAACCAAGTTAAGTTCAACCAGGGACCAGAGACCACAGGCCAGGGACTGGCTGCTGTTGCAGTTGCAGGTGCCACTGCAACAAAGCGCTGGCCACTTGCAACCAAAGACCATTACGTGCCAGCTTATAAACCCCATCAGTAAATCCTATTCCCATGATATACCCCCCGTTGAAATGTGGGTCAAATCATAGCGTGGCAGCTGCTGCATTCACTAAATAGCCATTGCCACGGGCCTCACTCCAACCAATTCAGCCAGTCCAGTCAGTCTTTCTGGACATAAATCCTGACGCTGCAGCTAAAAAACAATTTTCTACGGGTATGTTAAACATCTCGTTGGGGACATGAGCTGACAACGACACCCAAAGCGAAGCACAACACAGTACAGCAACACAGCCAAACCCATCCCATCCCAATCCAATCCAAACCCAACTGAACCCAACCCATCCAGACCAGACCTGTCCTCGCCTCTCCACTCCTCTTCTCTTCTTCAAACATCTGTCCACATTCAGCATCTGTCCTTTGAATCTTCCTTATAAATATGTATAATATAGTTAGATCGTAAGTAATTTTAGGTCAATAATTTTTTCGCAGTGCACATTCAACACAACAGAAATGACGTAGCACATTTCAGACGCCAACAGCAGCAACAACAAAACTGTTGCTGTTGCCGTTGATGTTGTTGCTGCTGCTGCTTGAGGTTGAAGCAGCAACTGCGACTGTGAATGCGACAAGCTGATGCTGATGCAGCAACAACTGCAGCGGCAGCAACAGCAACAGCAGCGGCAGCAAAATGCAAACAAGTATGTCAAAAATCTGCATGTCTGCCACCACTTGCAGCACCACCAGCAGCAGCAACAACAGCAACAGCAACAACCAACAGCAACAAGAACAGCTACAACAACGGCGACACGAAATCGCCTTTTTTAATTTATTGCACAAGTGCTTTAAAAGCCACAGCAACAGCAGCAGAGTCAGGGGCAAAAGGGGCAACAACAACAACAAGAAGAAGAAGAAGAAGAACAACAACAACAACAGCCCACGCCTTTGCCACACCCACAGCCCAATGTTGCAGTGAAGCCTCGGGGTTAGCAGCAGGAGGCAAAATATGACTTGCTTGGTTATTAAATTACAACAACAGCCGCACAAAAGTGAAAAGACACAAAATTATATTACTGGAAAGCAAGAGGAGGAAGTGACAGAGAGGGAAGAGGAGTTAGGGGCAAAGCAACAGATTTCTCGGCTCCTCATTTCCACTGAAATTATTTGCATAAGTAACGCGATACGCAATACAAAAACACCAACAGCAACAACAATCGCTTGTAGCCAGCCTACAGCCTGGCCAACTGTTTAGCTTGGTCGGGTCTGGCCAGAAGATGATGATGATGATGATGATGCTTCCCAAACACGATCGCTTGAGCCATTATGGCCATTACAGCCAACGAGGCAATGCGTCATGCACGCACAGCATGCTGTATGCCTCATGCCGCATGACATCCAAACTAAGGCTGCCCAACGAGATTAGCAGAAGGAGGAGCTGCCACTGAGGCGGACAACCCACGCAACCAAATGGCAAACATGACTGATCCGTAGAAAACCCCATTCGAGTGGTTCGAGTATCTCGTGTCTCACTCTTTTAGCTGCTTTTCGCGGTAGTCGTCATTTTGGGCATTACTTAAGCGCTTTTCTAGAGTCTGAGTGGTTCTAACAGTGGGCGGATCTCAGACTTAAATGATTCATTATTGTCTTTTGAAGATGCAAATTTTATGTGTATGTACAGCAGCTTAGCATCAGCTTTATTTTGCGGACAGCTAATAATATATTTAAACAAATTATTTGCAGCTGCCATCCTTAGCAAATAAATGTAACAAAACATCAGTTTAAGATTTGAAAAAGTTGCAACAATTTTAAACATCAAATAAATGCTGTTTACAAAAGCTTAGTAAATTTACAAAAGCGTGACATTTTTAACATATAAATAGAATTCATATTTATAAAACTCTTTGTCCTGACTGATTTACTCATCATCGTGGAGCCGAAATCGTAAGAGCTATGAGGAGGAAATTTAGACAATATAGCTGAAAAATAATAGTGGTGCAACATACTTAGTTAATACTTTATATTTATAGTTCTATAATACTTTAGGGCTCTAACGTACAGTTGCTTAACGTAAACTTTGCTTGTTATTTGAGAATCAGCTTGTAAATTATAAGGTAAGTAGTTACAAAATTAATTTTATTCCAAACTGTATACAGTTGGAATTGCATGTTTTAATTTCTGAGAAATTGAAATGTCTTATTTATCTGTCTTTACTGTACATCTTAGTCCACATTACATTGCTGTAATCCTACAATGAGTTACATATTCGTGTTATTTGATAAGAATTGCCCCAGCAATCCATCACAGCATCCCACTTAATGCACACTTTGTGCAATTTTCTGGTACATTTTCTGTTACAGTTTCCAATCAAAAGAGAGTTGAACAAACCCAAAAACTAACTCATTGGGTCAGTGGCATCAGTTGAAACGTACATGGAATTTTCTTCCAGCTGTGCAGTCATCAAATGCTCTTCAATATGGCCCAGACAAATACGGAAAAACATTTTCCACTTTGACAACATTTTGCTTTAGATTTTAATCGCGTTGGCGGAAATGTTTCTTCTCTATCCTCTCTGGAACTTCCTCCTTCTGCGATTTGTCCTTGTCAATGGGTCATGAAATTTTGTGTTGCACTTGTGACTTATCATAATTAAAAATCAGCGCCAGCAACTGGCATCAAGTTCATGTTGTACAGTGTACAGTGTTTTGTCGGACAGTGTCAGCTCTGTCTGTCTCTCTCCATATGTCTCTCTCTCTCTGTGGACCTTAGAAATCTTTTAAATCTATGCGCATAATTTGCAATTCAGACTGCAACTCAGGCCGTTAAGGTAACTCGGCAAACTGAGGCAGTTGCCTGATTTCCTCTGACAGCCAACTGACAGAAATTGATTAAAAAACCATTGCAAGGCGTTTGCACTAACTCGTAGTAGGCCGACAAATCTACCCAAAAAGAATACAAATACGACATGCATAGATTTTTCTCTGCAAAAGGTTTTTCCAATGCAAATGAAGCTGCGTGGGCAGACATTTGCATAGACGCAAAGATTTTCATTGGAGATGGACGTACAACATGCTAATGTAAAAAGTTATAGTAAAGACACTATACTATAGAGTCTATTATATAGAGTTTATACTATAGAGTCTATGCTATAGATTTTATACTATAACTATAGCTGTGTTATGCAATATGATGTTTTATAAGGATTCTGATAAAACTATATTTTTTAAATAAATTAAATAATCAGAAAGTTACTTTTCATAAGCATTTTGATAATGAGCTGTTTGCAATTTATTTATATTTAGAATTTAAAATAATTTCACGCAGATAGAAAAAGATTTTGGGTTTAAAATATATTTGAAGTTGAATAAAAATTATAAATCAAAATATGTATATGTATACTAATGCTAAAAGATTCAAACAAAATGTGTTCTTGTTGCTTATAATTGAATTACTTAAACACGATCTCTGATTACAAATTTGATTGATTATTTAAACCTACATAATTTATATACTAAGATTTAACTGGCACTAAAACACGTTTCATAAAATAAAATTAAATTGATAAACAGCATAGTTTTTGTAAAGAATCTGCCATTAAATAAACCGAAAGAACTCTTCCAATATCAAACTTACTTAAATGATATTTAACTTAAATTCAGAAAATACCCTAAGCTATGCAAAATATTTTTCAAGCTCTGATTTTATTCAGGGCTTAAATTTAAAAGAATTTCCACATAATATTGCCACCTTGACTTTGATTTCGCAGCTCGCACATTTATGCAGATAGAATAGAACAAAGGCTTACTGATACTTAGATACTTAGCTGGACAGTACGAGAACAGATTCGAATGACCTCTAAGAGAGGTTCGAATGTTGAAACTAATTTGCATGCAAATGCGAAAACGCGTTGCACCTGCAACATTAGCATAAGCAGACCTATAGATACTCGTATCAATGCTGAGGCACAGATACAGCTGGCCACCAAGTGGCACTATAGAGGAGAAGTCGTGTGTGTGTGTGTGGAGTGTGTGTTCCCTAAGCGACATGCTAATCAATAGGCCACACGAGTGCCAATGATTATTTTGCCATAAAATTCAGTTAGTTCTCTCAAGAGCTGCTTCTATCGAGTTGCCCACTCGAGTACTTGCCCTCTCTTTTTTGCTCTCATATCAACATTTCTCTGTCTCTTTCTCGGCCCCATTCTCAGTCTCGTTCTCGTACTCGTACTGTGCACAATTTCCAATGGCTTTTTGGGGGCCAAGTTTGCATACGGAATTAGTTTAGCCATGTTTGACGTTGTTGCAGTTGCCGTTGCAGTTTCAGCCAAGTTTATGCTAAATAAGCCAATGCCACGCCCCCCATACCATACCATTTGGCCGCCCACAATGGAAGTGATTTCCAGCTGAGACGCAGCTGCAAACGCTAAAAACTTTTGTGGCCATAAAAGCGACTCTGCGTAGATCCAAGGGGAAAGACAACTTCATCTGTTTTTTTCTTTTTTGTATGCTGCAAATACATTTTTCTCTATTTATTTTATTTCACTTGGCGGCACTGCTACCAATTTTTTTACAGTTCCTTAGTATATTTTTCTTTCTACTCGCTTTTTTTAATATGTTTAGTAAACTTCATGTTGTGCTCCCTTCCCGCCATCCCCCCTTTCTTCTCTTGGTTCTCACAGACAATTTTCCGCGCTGCCATAAAAACTCAAAAGTTTGTGCAATGTGCGCAGTTTATTTCCGTTGCAAATACCTTGGATTTGGCCAAAGAGTGGCGAAGAAAGGGGGGAAGAGAAGGTAGAAGGGAGGGAATGGACTGGTATCCTGGTGAGATGTCTAAGTCATCTTGTGGCTGCTCCTGGACCACAGCTGCTGACATCTGATGTTGTCGGCTGCTTTTGTCAACACTTTCCACGTTGATGTCTGACAGATGCATATACTACTCTACTTAGTATACATACTTACTTATTTAGTTGGTTATTTCACTCGCCGTTGCCGCGGAGAAAAGATAAGTGAGGTCTTTTGTACTATGACTTATCTTCTTGAGATGATAAGCTGACTTGGCTAACAGAAAAATGTTGCTTCAGTTAGAATAATAGCACAGGATTCTAATCGACCACATTGAGATTAATCAATCATTGAATCATCAATCATTGATATTATAATATAATATTTAACAATATTTTTAAATTCATAAAAAAATTTAAAAAAAATAGTTAAATTTGTATAACATTATGTAGGATAAGAATAAGAGATTAAAGCTTTTAGTTGTTTTCAGAAATTGTGTAAAATTTCTTATAATTCAAAATTTTTTGAATAAATTTACACTGTTCTTGAGTGGATGATTACGTTTTTAAAAACATATCTTTAATTAACAAAAAAGGAACTGCTAATGTGAAAGCTTCAAAGTACTTCAACCCATAATACATTTCAATCGATTTCTCTTTCTCATTTATCATTATGCATAATTATTTTAAGGTATATCTCTTATACTTCAAGAAACCCTTAAATTTCTTTTTATATATATGAAAATACAGGCCCTACTGAAATGTCAACCCCAGATAATGAGTTTTCACATTAATGCACGATCTGTGCTCTGACACGTCAAGGGGGTAAGTAAGGTACTTCAATAATTGCATCATTTATCAAATTAAGTAAATAAACAAATGAAAGTTTTAAAGACGAAAGCATTGAACATGGCTGGCTCATTAATTTAAAACCAACTCCTGCTGTTGCCCTTTCCGTTAAACCCACAATAATAATCGACATTAATCAGACGGAGATTATCGATAAGTGCGTTTAGGCAACGCTTAACAGGGTTGCCTCTGTCAGCAGGCAGTTCAGCTGCGTGTTTACCTTTTGGAGCCCCCTAATTGATTACGCCCCAAAGTCAAGTCCGCGTCTTTATCATCATCTTAATCATCATCATCATCAGCATCGGCTCCATCTTGAGTATCTTAAAGAAAAAAAAAAAACAGAAACCAAATCACATGCATTCTGGATGTTTCTTCTGAGTTGTTGTTACCCTTCTCTCTGCATGTGATGTCTGGTCTCGATAAGAGGTTCCTCTCCTCTCTTCCATCTCACAATCCCTTGAGTCAGGGCTCCCCAGTGATTATTGTGACTGTGATTTTTATCGCACGTCGGCTTTTGATGTTCTTCATCTTCTTCTTGTTCACTGAACATATTTTATATTCATATTTTATTTATTTAAATTTAAATTCAAATGTGAATGTGAAAATATTCAATGCATATTCGTATTTGCATTTGATTTGGGAATTTGTTTTTCATGCAAGAAAATATTGAGATCTTATCGGAGTTTATTAAAAGAATTCTTATCTATAATGCAAATGTCATCTAGATTTTGTTGTTTATTCTATTGGGTTTTGGGCTAGTTCAGTATGGTTTTGCTTATGGTTGGGTTTATTTATTCAGCAAGCATCCGAAATTTCATTCGTTTCCGAGTCATCTGTTATCCACTTGAAACTCTATCAATGTGCTGGACCATGCAATTAATTCTCGTCCTCGCTCGGCTCGACTTGACCCACAAATCCATGTTCAAGCCCAAAACAAACAAGCATAAATCACCAGTAAAAACACAAACACACACATCAACACACACACACACACACACACATAGACATATATACACATCCGCAGCATGGAATAAAAACTGAAACGAAGCGGGTCTTAAATTTAAAAGCAATCTGCCAGAGAGTTGCCCTTAGTCCTGTTCCTGTTCCTCCGAATGCTTCAGCTTCTATTGTTATTGTGTGTGGCCTTTGGCCAATTTTCTTATTAAAAACAACAGAGTCGAAAATGTTTACCAAACACAATTCCCGGCTCCTCGCAGTTTTGGCCTAAACTGTAAATAGAGCGGGCAGTGAAAGTGCCGACAGCCCATACTGAAAAAATGAGAATGGGCAGAAGGTTTAGGCAAGGACACAAATCCTTACACCACATGCTGAGTCTGTGTCTGGTCCTGGCTCTGACTCTGACTCTGGCTCTGGTGTCGGAGTACACTCTGTATAGTCCGTATCCATTGTCCGACCATCGAAATTGAACCAACCCACCCACGAAAGGAAAACGTTTTGTTCGAGGCAAACCGAAAAAAAGAGAAACAAAAAAAAATCCCATTGCTAAACCCATTAAATGTGACTCACAAAAGGAAACTGAACACAAGAAAAAAGACGTCCTGTATTGTAAAGCAAACTGAATGACTATAAGGTACCCTTAGTTTATATATCCTAACTAAGTACATAAAGACTGACTCTTCTGTGACTGAAAGATTTCCTTAAGTAAGAGACTCCATTTTCTTAACTTGATCCATACAGTATCTAAAATGATCTATATTCTAAGACAGACTACATCAGGACATCAAATAAACATCTTACACACATACATACTTATGTATGTATGCTTCCCTGACTGTTGTGTCCTTAAGTTATACTCTTATATCTAATCATCTTATGGGTCCCTAAACACCTTATATCCTTACATCTTAACCGTTTAATAAGAGATTATCCAAGGAACATTTTTCTCTGAATTAAAGATTAGATTTATTAGAGATTATAAAAATGCATTACTCTTTAGAAATCTGATAAACTTCCTGTGTCGTGTCATACCCCATTTGCTACAATTACTACTGGGTATAAAAAGACGAAAATTGTAACAAAACAACATACTATTTGCTAGTCTTGCACAATTCTTTGCTTATCCTTTGCGCTGACTTTCACTTTCCTTGGAAACATCTACTCGAATTATAGTCCGCTTGACACTCGCAGGGTTTTGGAACTGGGCATAAATATTTGGACTGTGGCGACTGATTAGTGGGAGCTCCAATGGAACAGAATATAAACGAAACCAATTTGCTGGCAGCTAACGAAACCTTAATCGAAAATTGAATGGCATGTTCAGAGAGTCCTGAATTGGTTGTCCTGTCTGCAAACAACAACTAAGAGCACAAACATCAATCAGGCCTCAAGTTTTTCTGACTTTCGAGGTGGCAGAAACACCTCCACGACATTCACGTTTACATTCACATCGTCATGGTCTCCATCTTGAGCATTCTTTTGGACACACGCCAAGTGCATAGCATTGGCTCCTAGCCTCCAGTTCCTTCTCCTCATACACCTTTGTGCTCCCACATGATTTACTACAACATTTTCCTCCGTTTCAACCTCTTCTTTTCGTCTTGCCCTTCCCGGTAGCTGTTGCCATGTTTGACTTGATTTCGTCTAAATTGAGTTCAGTATCAACAGAAAATACTTCCGTTTCCTTCCCTGCCAGTCTGTCAGTGTCTCGTCTCTCGTCTCTTGTTCCTCCTACACTTGCCTCTCTTTCTCTTCCGCATCTTCACTTAGTTTGTTGTGTACCTTTGCTTGATTTTGTGTTCTATTTTTGAAACTACCAAAGTAACCCATCCAACAAGTCGCCCTTTCTCTTCCCCTTTATCAACCAGTCCAACTTTCACTCCCTTTTTTCCTGTTGGACTGTGTGTTTACTTTACCATCGACTCATTCTCATCCTTGTTTCTGTTCCTGATCCTGTGCATCCTTGTTGGTGTTGCTCGCCTTCGACTTCGCCTTTGCCTTCGTCGAGGTGTTTGCTTTATTTTGAATGCTTTTTATGTTCAATTTGTTTCAATTTAATGTTGTTTTGCCAGAGATCAGCCAGGACGCGTTATATTTTGCATGCATTTCAGATGTGCGCACCTTCTTCTATGATAAATGGCATTAAAGGATTTGCGTGAATAACCAACTCAGAGACTTACACTGGATAGTTGCCAAGACAAGAAAGAATTTTCAAAGTTTCCCAGGTTAAGAGCAAAGTTGCTGCCAGCTTTTCTTGTTAGATTATGACCTGAAAATAATACTCAATGCAGTCGATACTTTGTCATTATTAAGTGCACTCTTAATTCAAGTCTTAAATCAAAAAGAGAATCTAAATTAAATTGTAAAAGTAAGTCCGATACAATTTTCTTATATTCTATCTTTCTTATTTTCTTTCCTATAACAAGTATTGTATATTTGACAACCAATTATAAGATTTTATTATACAATTGAAAATGAACTCGATTTATGCTTCTTTGTAATATTTTGTACTTAAGACATAAAACTTATCACAGTTGCGTTTTAATTATGCAAGAGTTTGTGTTAGAAAATAATTTCAGGAAATATTTCCTATATATTAAAGAAGAAAGAATATTATCTACAATTGAGGAAAGGAGGTACTTAATAGTGAAACCTATAGTGGATAAATAAAATAAAAAAACAAAAATGAAATGGTATTTTTGTTGGCTTAGATTCAAATATTCTATAATGGATAAAGCCTTTATATACCTAAGTATAATGTACATCATTAACTCGAATTAGCTGACTCGAGGTCACATCGACACTATTTATACACCTCAAATAAGCTAATGCTCTTAAATTTAACAAAAAAAGGGGTCACTTGCTATAAGAAAAATCTACCATTTTAACTGAAAATTATTGAAGTTCCTTGGAAACTTGAAATAAATAACAAGCTTCCTCTTTGGCAGCGTTATTCTAACGAAATCATTATAAATTAACTTCCCGACAACATACATATAGTACAACAATGGCATTGATACTTGTACCGCTCCAAACTTACGATAGTCTTGACAATTTCAATGAGTTTTACATGGTAAATGTTTGCCTCCACTCTTCTCGAAGCTCGTTACAAGTTGACTTTTTCACATGAATTTTCCATTTCATTTCAGTTCATTTCATTTCTGTGGAACAGCGGCGCCAGGTGTACCCAGTAAATAGTTGGCCAACCTTTTCCACATAAAATCAACAAACATTTTCACTTATTAACAACAATGCTCTCTCTATAAAAAAAAAAATAGAAGAGGAAAATAATAGTTCCATTCAATATTTGAATAAAGTATAATGAAAATGTATGCGCCGACTGTGACTATTTCAAATGAAACATTAAAATTCCATTAGCGGATGCATTGTACATAAATTTTGGAGCTCTATCTCAATAGATGGGGGGCTTATCGATGGGGGCCTCGGCAAATGACCAGAAATTATGCATTTTGTTTAGCTTTAATTGCAGTGTACTGTATTTATTTAGTTTGCCCCATCGAATTGTTTGTGGGGGGAAACTTCACTCTGCTTGCGATAATCGAAAATAATTTATAGAAAATAAATATTTCCACACAATGCGCCGCCCTCGACGCGTCGATGGGAAAACAACTTGAACATTGCTCCGTTTCCTTTCCCGACCATTCAGCAGTTGTTTATTTAAGTTGTCATTAGAATGGCTGCAGTTCTAGCTCCAGCTACAGCTATAGCTACAGCTTCAGCCCCAGCCTCAGTTTTCAGTTTTCATCCAGTCGACGGCATATAAACTTTTTAAATTATCACCGAGGCGCACTGCAAGTGTGTATATGTGGCAGGGGCATGGGGCATGGTGCAGAAGGCAGAGAACAACCCATTGGGGCGCGTTCAACCGGCTGCCACTTGAGAAGCTGACGGGGTCGGCAGCGTCATTCGCTTACGTGGAAATCGCACGGCAATGTGAAATGGAAATCCAGCCCTGCCCCTTTTACTCCCCAGCCTCTCCAACGCCCACCCAGTTCGTCAGTGTGTCGTCAACGAACGCTGCATGTTGCACGGAAATAAATGCTGCAATATAGGAACCAACACAAATACGAGTACTCGTATTTTCTCTGACTGCTCTTCGGTACTAGGAGCTGCGTCTGGGTCTGGGTCTCGGTCTGGTTCGGGGTCTGAGACTGTTGGCGCCCCAGCAGCCGGAAATGCAAGACAGTATTTTGCTTAAGAATTTGAACTGTTTATTGGAAATGCTTGGGAAATGTTGCAAAAAATAAACGCAAAACTAACCGGATCAAGGGTACTTCAACTACGGCAATAAATACGTAGGTATAAAAAGTTTCTAATACATAGTCATATGTGCATTTAAGAACATGGATTGGTTCAACATTATGCTTATTAGATTATTATTATAAGTAAGCTTTAGCAAATGTTCGACTTATTATTAAGACATCTCAACTTAACTTATTGTAAATTTGTACGCCCGCTCATACGTATTCAATAATAGTAAAAATCTTCAATATTTTATTTTACCCAAAAATATCTCCCTTTAAATCTTCTCATTTCATCTTACAAGTCAGTAAACTTAAACTTGGCTAAAAACAACCTTATTCAGTACCATCTACTCTGATACTTTTTACTAGGTACTGTAACTATTATACATTTTCTAATAAAAATTACAATCTAGCATTTTCCCGCCAAATCCAGCCCTTTTCTACTGAATCCTTTTCCCGTTCCAATCTGGTTATTCCTCAACAAATTGTGTCTTTTCACGCCAAATCTACTCTATATCGCCAAAATCTCTCCCTTTTTCTGTCCAAATATGTATAATCTTTCTGTTACTTTCAAATCTAGCCTTTTCCTCCAAATCTAGAGTATTCATCATTCGACTATATCAATCAAAGCACAAACTATTGGCTTATAGATTAGTTTTCAAGTCAGCAAAAGGGCAGTACACATTGACTTCCAATTATGTACACTTTATGAGCTGCAGTTGTATACGAAAATGAATATGAATATGAATATGTGTGCATCTTGCTGCAAGAGATAGATATCAATATGTTGTCAGATTTCCTGCAGTCCCTATATACACATACATACATAATCACATATATATACGTACAGATCGTATATATTTCAGGGAGCATTAGCAAGTAATAAGTATAAACAAACTATGTGCTTAAGCAAACTGTTTACAATGGCTGCTGGCTCGTATATCACATGAGTCCTTTGGCTCTTTGGCTCCTTGAGGGCCAAGTCAAAAGCAACAGGCAACATCAGGCAACGGTAAATGTAAGTTTAAAGCCGCTTAAGGCTATAACCAAATGCCATGGCAAACGAAGCAGGTCAAGTCACAAACACAAGGATTACCGCAGGCAGCAAGGCAATAGCAGCAGGTGCCGCCCCCTTTCAGGGACACAACAATAACAAGGAGTCGACTTAAGTCTAGTCGAGAGAGGGAGTGAGAGATAGAGGGAGAGAGAGAGAGGGGATGCTGTGAAACACAATGGCCAACACGAAAGGCAATAGCAAAAGCGATTCTGTCAAAATATTTACGATATGACTCTGAGAATGGCTGTTAAAGTGTAAGAACACACACACACGCACACACATACACACCCACACACACAGAACCTGTGATGTCGAATCAGCCACACATGGATGCACACACACACAAACACACACACCACCAGCCTCACCTACTTAGCGCACTTTTCGCAGCTTCCACATAAGATATATATACGCTCATCTTGCCATTATCCTGTGTGAATGACTCCGTCTGTGTGTGTGTGTGTGCGGCCAAGGACACAAGCCACAAACAAAATTGATTCGTCTTCTTGCTTTGGGCGTAGGCGCTAGTCGACTTTATCCTCTTACCGTCTTTCAGGCCAGGCCCAAAAAAACATTGTCATGTAAAATTAAAATTTATGGCTAATTTGTGTGCCCGAAACATTGTTTTGTCTCTCTCTGACTCTCTCTCTCTTTTCTCTAAGCATCTTTGTTTGAAGCAAGGTTACGCCTTTTCCAATTCCAGAAATTTCACAAGGCAACCTCCATAAATTTCCGCATTTCCAGCAAGTTTTTCGCCGGAATGTGATCGGGTTTATCGGTTTTAATAGCCTCTTTATAGGAAATCTGTCTAAAGATTTGGTAATAAAACTTAAGCATTAAACACAAAAAAACACAATTTCTATTGAATTTTATAGTAATTTCATTTTATTACATGTTTTTTCTTTTTTCAAGTCTTCGATAAATCGATATAAATTTCTATTACCCATATATTATTGTGCGGTTGTTGTTCTTTATAAATATGTGTATTATTATCATATGTTTAAGTATATGCTTAAAAATCTTATTACACTAATATAAACTACATAATGTATAAGTTGTATAGATAAATATCACTATATTTGATTTCGGTTCAAGGTTCTTTTGCTAGATTTGTTAGTTAATGTGTTTAAACTTGTAATGAAATTGCATTAAAAACCATCTGCAATCTCTCTTTAAAGTCGCATATCTCTGAATATGTATGTTAGTGTGTGTGTTTGTGTCTGTTATTGTGTGTGTGTGTGTGTGTGTGTGTGAATCATTGTGTTGAACTTAAACATAAATTGTTTTTTCTATATACACAAAAAAGGTCACCCAATTGAGACTCTAAATATTAGATTTGGCAGTTTAACAATCCGTTTATAGACTAAAGGGACTTTAGCTATCTATAGTTAAATTTATGTTGAGGAATTCGAGGGCCGTTCGATGAGTTAAATGGACTAGGCACGCCACTTTTCAAGTGCGCGCCTTCTTTCTTCTTCCTTTCTAGACATAGCGTGTGATCTGTGAATAAAAGTCCGAGAGACAGGATTGCAGTTGTGCAAAAGTCGGACGTTCTCCGGGAAGTAGAGCCCAGCAATAAGCCATGATCGTAAACCTGCAGAAAGAGATGGAGTAATAGATAGAAAAAGGAAAATTGCTTAATGAGTATCACGAGATTTTGATCTTTCATCTTTTAACTTACAGCTCATCGGGACAATTAAAGGGTTGCGCCAGACGATACCCATCCTTTAGATAATGCTCCATTTCAAAGGGATCGACCTCAGCGTAGGGTTGCTTGGCGGATGTGCAGAGTTCCCACATCAGCACACCAAAGGCCCAGGAATCGCTGGCCTCGGAGAATTGTTTATGCTGTAGCGCCTCGAGGGACATCCACTTGATAGGGCGATTCTCACTATCACCCAAGCAGTTGTAATCCGCCGGAAATAGATCTCGGGAGAGTGAGCTGTCGGAAAGTTTCACGCGCAGCTGATCATCAATGCTAAAAAGGGAATAAAAGAATTTTAAAATTTTAAAATTATGACTAATAAAATAATTAATTAATCCCACTGCTTCTAAAATTATGAAAAGGCTATAAAAATGATGAAGGAGTTACGATCGGACTACAGACGACTGTACATCTTTAATACAAAACAGTTGTTGGCATAAAAATTAAATATTAATTTTTAACTAAATTTAAATTAAGCTTTGAAAACTGAGAGTACACCTTAAGGGATATAATGAAACATATAAAATGGGGATAAAGACAAAGATAAAGTAAAGATATACCCTATTTAAAGTTTAAGATTATCGTTTCTACTTACATGCAGTTTCTTGTGGCAATATCCTTGTGGACCACGCCATGACTATGCAGATGATCCAGGGCCATCGATAGTTGAGAAGCCATCATGACAATCTGAATGGTGGTGACGGTGCGAGCACAAGCTGGATCCAGTAGGAACAGCTTTAAGTTGCGTGTGTTATTCAATGCGGGATAGAGGACAAATGGTGTTGTGTGATCCTCGATGGAGACACCGAGAACAGATAGTATTCCCGGATGAGATGCGCCATAGAGTAGCATTCCCTCTTGAAGCAGAAGCAGCACTTGCATCTGGCTGGCATGTTGAGCAACTGTCTTGACGAGCACATCTTGGGTGTCGTTGTAGGTGCCCCGATAGACCCGACCAAAGGTGCCCTCCTGAAGCAGGCTAGAGAGTCGGACACGGCAACGTTCCACGGTCAACTCGGATATTCTTCGGTGTAGTTCCTCTGGCTGTTGCTGCTCCACAGACACTGCCACCTTTCGAGGCAGAGATGAGGCATGCACTGGAGCAATCAATGAGGGTGTCATATAGGCAGCTGAGCCTAGAGAGGATTGGCAAGGCGGTTGTGTGTTCAGTCTCTGAAAACTGGAGGTTCTCATGGGTTGTCCACCATGTTGGTGATGTTGGCGCTTGGCTGCTGCACCACGGACACAATAAGCGATCACCAGAAGGATGCAGACAGCACTCATTGCCACAGTCACGCCCACCACAAGAGTGATCAGTCCTGTGGGCGGTGGCAGCACCGTCTCTAGCAATTGTGGATCATCCTGTTCACTGCCCAAGGTCTGTTGTTGCTCCTCCTCGTTCTCACTCAACAGACAGATCTTCTTGCGTCGAAAGACCAAGTGGGTGACATTGTTCAATGCACGATTCAGGATTACTTCCAGGCTGATCGTGATGTCCACTTCCGCGGCTCGGACTCCACTGCATCGCAGAGCCACAGCCCAGGTCTGTATGTGTGTTGGAATCTCCCCAATCTGCGACACATTTATAGCTGGGCGAGGCAACACCTCCTGATCTGAGCTGACCACATTCAGACTGTAAGGCAGGGATCGTCCAGCCAACGATTGCCATGTAAAACTCACATCCCGCACATTCGCCGGAACCGGAACTATAAAGTTTAACGCGTAGTTGTTAATGTGTCCCTCCCGAACGTAGTAAACCTCAGCTGAGACACCTGGAAATAAAGGAGAGAGACAGATTGTTGAGTTAGGAGATGATACGATATGGTAAACTAAATTGCAAGGATTTCATTTTCAATATATTTTCTAAATGAACAAGGAAATTTCCATAAAAAGATAGAGATATAAATGTATAGATTCCAGAGACCGATTTTTTTGAATGACTTAGAATACAAGTAGAAGAACATAGTCATAATGATCATTTAAAAGAATGTTTATACTTCGCCATGCTTTAAACATTTTTGATTTGAAGTATAATCTTTAATGATCGGTAATCAAATTTTAAAAAATTTGTGTTTTTGACCCAAAAAGATTGAACTCACATATAATCAGAATGTTTGAGTAAAGATTCTTTCTATTTAGAATTATAATTCCAAGGCTCTTTTAAACTTATCTTACTACTTATTAAAAACTCGATCGTATTTATTTCTATATAATAATTATAATATTTATTATCTCATTATTCCTTTACTTTTCTCTAGATTATTCTTTCTTTTTCCATTTACGAGTCCATTTTTATTGTTCTTTCTCTGTTTGTTTTTTTCTAATTGTGTTTATATTTTAATTTATTCAAATCTAATTCTTTGTATCAAGATATATCATTATTTTGTGTTTATGCATGAATATCAATGTGTATTTCTTTTTACACATGACAAATCTCAGTTATTTTAAAGATCTTTGCTTACTCCTATATTCCATCCCCTCTTCAATTTGCTTGTTCCCAGAAATATTCACAACCCATCCCACACTTTTCGTCAGTTTCTTATCCTCAAATGCAATCAGCAATGTTTAGCACTCGACAAGTTTATTAACCTATTCATAACATGGCCCAAGAAATCACGCGAATCACGCGATTCGAAAACCGCAGAAACCACGTCGAACTACATACAAGTAGTTCATATCAATCCAAAAAACATCTACGACACGTGCAGAGCACCAACTTCAACAACCCCAACAACAACAACAACATCAACATCAACAGGAGTAAATTTGTAAGTGGAACAAAGTCTTGCACTTTACATGTAAATTTATCTAGATGGAATTTTTATCAAGCAAAGTTGAGGTTTGTTTGCTCATCGGCTGAGAGGTCGGGCTACATTTTGTATAAATAAACATGGGCAACCGAGTTTAGGGAATTCCTCGGAACTATTTCTTGAGTTTATCAGTATCTGGTATCTGTAAATGTATCTGCATCTGTATCTGCATCTACAACTGCGAATGCATCTGCATTTGTATCTATATCTGTATGAAAATCTATGTGTAACAAAAACAAAACAAGAAACAAACTCGTGTCGCCAGACCACGATTTGGTTTCCAAGCAAAAAAGGTTTAAAAACAAACAGAAAATGAGCCATGACCATGTCTGAGATTTGTTCTCTCTCTGATGGTTATTATACTTCTTCAATCTTCTTGTTGTTTTTCTTTTTCTTCTTCATCTCCTTGTTGTTATTCTTGGATTGAGTTTATTTGCGGTTTGACCCAACAAACGTGCGGTGGCCAAAAAAAAATCAAGTTAATGAAGCGACTGCGCTGCTGGCAAAGATGTCTGGCCCTGATTTGAATTGTTATGGATTGTTGTGTTTATGTTAATGATTATGAAATGTGCAGGTAGTTTCCAATGTAGTTCATCTCATAAGACCACACACACAGATACACACACAGCCAGACACACATTAGCCAAGTTAATGGAACGGCACATACGTCTAGCTATTTTCTATATTATTATAAATGTTATTATTATGAGCTGTTGAAATGTAAGCTGCCTGGGGCAATATATTTTCTTAGGATTGTTCTTCACTTAGAGGGTACTGTAGATTTTTATCATACTTATTTATTTGGAAATTATTTCTGGATATAGCTTAGATTTCAATGTCATTTTGAAGATGATTTCTTTTCTGCCTATTATAATCGGAAACAAGTTATTATCACAACGAACAGCTTTTTTCTAGATGTTTATTCTCGCTCTTTACTGACAACAAATTATTTTATTAA
This sequence comes from Drosophila testacea, assembly GCA_035043265.1. Classification (NCBI taxonomy): domain Eukaryota; kingdom Metazoa; phylum Arthropoda; class Insecta; order Diptera; family Drosophilidae; genus Drosophila; species Drosophila testacea. The sequence goes on from JAWNND010000661.1 coordinate 814,077, forward strand.
TTATTATTTACTATACATATATCGATACAGATTCGTATTGTGAATTCTATCGTCTGCTTTATTGAGATGGTTTCTCAGTCAACCTCGAACTTTTCTCGGAAAAAGGTATTAATTTTGTACATTATTTATATTTCCTTAAAAGCGAATTCTACCCAAGATTTTTTCTATATTTGGGAATTGCACACATTCTAATATTGACTTTGACAAACCATTCGAACTTCTTTTAATTATAGAACTTACTAGAAAATACCATTAAATTCATCAATGTCATTTGGAATAGTTTTTCTCTAGACAGCACAGAAGATTGATTCACAATAGGAACTAAATTTTCTTAAGTCCTTCTCTGTTTATACACTATACATATTAAAACTTGCTTTATATGATTATAATACTAAGATTAAGATCTATATAATTTAATCTTAAGATATTCCTTTAAACTTGCTTTTAGAGTCAATATATATTTCTTCACTGCCTAACGCAGTTTCTCTACTCAAATTTCCTTCAAAAAGTACATAAACATATGTGGTTAGCTTTGATAAGATTATAAATCTGACGTGTGATTTTCCTTCTACATTCTGCAACAACTCTGCTCAATTCGAAATATTTTACTTCTTCTTTTTTCTTCTTGTCTTCGTTTTGCGCTCAGCTTGATTTTGGTAAACTTCTGGCCAAAACGAGCTAATATGATAACTAACAACCTGCAGAGCTCGAAAGCCTTCGCTACGTGGTGCATTCAACTCTTTCGGAACCGCCTGCTGTTGCATGCCGCACTCACAGTTGAAGAAAGAAGCACAGGAAATAATTTACGAAAAATGAAATACCAGAGAGAGACAGAGGCAGAAAGAGAAAGAGAGAGAGAGAGAGAGAAAAGCGAGGCGCACTTCCTTTGACAACTGGCAATAACAATAAAAATCAGTGAGCATGTAGGTTGACATAGACGAGAACTTTGGGGGCATGCAGCCTCCCCTTCCCCTCTCCCCACTCCCTGATTCTGTCTCCTTGTGGAATGTCTCAACTTGGCGGCGACAAAGTCGCGTATAAATTGTGTCAGAGGCATAGACACGTTGTGCCCACAGTAGGAGGCAGAGAGACGTGGGCAGAGAGACGGGGGACAGACAGAGGGCATGTCGGGCGACTTCCTCTCTCAAATGTGCAACATGTTGCACGTTGTGTAGCTGGGACAAATGCCTCGCTAGCGTTTTAAAAATAGCGCCCATGACTTAATCAAATACATACAGGCAGGCAGACAGGCAGGCAGGCCGCACGCTTCCATTGACCCTTTGAGGCTTAGAAGAGGCAGCTATTGGATTGCCATATGAAGCAGAGTCAGGGACAGGGGCATGGGGCAGGAGCCAGGGGGCATGCAACGTGAAAGCAGAAGGTGCAGTTCACAGGCTCATGTGAAAGTTGCCGCTTTATTGCACTTTGCAAAGATGTGGGGTAAGAAGAGTGCCAAAGGGAGGCCGTGTAAGAGAGAAGGAGCTAGAAAGGAGAGGAGAGAAGCGAATGCTCCTTCTCAAGAGTCTGTCTTGAAGTGGCGTCGTCGTCGTCGTCGTCGTCTACCTTCATGTCACGAGCAAATGTCACTCTCATGTGCCCAACTCGACGTCTCTTGAACTTTTTTAACCTTTGTGTGTGCCATGTTCATAACTGGCTGCATGCTTTTTATATGCATTTGTATACCCTAACAGACAGACAGAGACAGGGAGTGAGACACGAAGATAGGGTATTATTAAATTGTTGAGGAATATGTAATGCATGAGGCAGAACTTTAAACTTCTTTATTATGTTAACATGAAATGTTTATATTATACAATTTATAATTATTTACATTTATCAGCTGACTTCTTTGTACAAAAGTGCAACTGTATATCAATAATTATAGTTATGTTTATTTTTAGGGAGAAAATCTCCAACTATTCTAATCAGAAAAAGTTTTCTTACCAGTCTTTATAAAGAAATACTACTGTGAATCGTAAAGCCAACACCTCAGCTTATCTTACTTTTAAGTTCACATTTACTCTCTCTTTAAAAACTTTTTTCTATATATATATATACATATATTTAATTAATTTACTACAGTATATAAAAATTGATTTAAATTCGAGTTGAATAACCATTATTCCCTATTCCCAGTTTATGTACATATATTCCCTCAGTTTAACAGCAACAAATTATTAAGTTGTTGTATGGAAAAGTTGCATCTGAAGTAAATTTTTTTAAACAAATTTTTTATAATGAATACTATGCTATTCTCCCAAATTTAGAACAAAGTGTAAAATAAATTCCATATAAATGTCTAAATAATAAAGCTGTTATTTAGAGTATTAAGACTGTCGACTTGATCATTTTAAACGTTGTGCTTTGTTGGGGCGTGCCTGGGGCTGTAGTTGTTCCAGGAGTTGTAAGGCAGGACCCATGGGTACATGTGAATACGAGTATGAGTATAAGTATGAGTATGAGTATGAGTACGAATACGAGTACGAGTATCCATATCGTATGTCGAATTTTCAGAGCGTGCAGTCATGATGTTGTCGTTGTCGCTGATGTTATTGTTATTGCAATTGCTGTTGTTGTTACTATTCTTGTTGCTGTTGCTGTTGATGTTGATGTTGCTATTGTTGTTGTTGCAGTATTTTTTAATAGCTTGCTACTGAACAGCGAGTCGTGACCATCGTTGTATAGAGTAGGACTTCCAGGCAAAAGGAGTCAAGTTGCAACTAGACAACTGCCAAACTGCCAACTCGTTTTAGACACTCAAAAATGTTTTTGGCTTTGGCATTTGCTTTGGCTTTGCCTTTTGGCTTTGGCATTATTTTCCGTTTTCCATTTTCTATTTTCTTGTAATTAGCGTTGCAGTTCGTGAAGTTTTGTCGATTAACCATGCTGATTCCTAAAGCAGAGGTCAAAGTTTGAATACTCCCGAGCTGGAAGCCCTTTTTTAACTGCATATGTAACCCGATTCATTTGTCAACTGTGCGAACTAAGCCTGCAAAATACTCAATTTAGATACACAACAATAGGGGGAGTTACGGATTTCGGGTTTTCGCTTTTGCAACCACAGCTTTTCCCTTGAAAAACAATCCCGAGCTTAGCCCTCTGCCCTTTCTTTATTATCATGAACCACATCAAATTGCAATAGATGATTAATGATGTACACGCGCTCCCCCAAAAACTAAATAAAATAAAATTATCACAAAAGAAAATGTCTTGTATACACAACTGCCAGATACCCATTACAGGTGTGCGTAAAGTAACCCAAGAAGAGTCTGGGCTCTTAAATATACAATCAGAATGAAGTGTACTCTTTGCAAGTTATAGGCGCTAGGTGGCGCCACTGCAGCTGTTTGTTTACCTGGATAAATTACAGTTTATAGAAGAACTTCTGTGTTTATCATTCGATTGTAATTAATTTCTCAATATTGTAAATATAGAACAAATTTTTGTATGTTAGTAGTAGTAGTACCTTAGATCATATTTCTAAGCTTTCTATTATTATTAACAAATAATATTCTTCACAGCATCTAAGTTCTAAATAATATATTTTATTAAGGCTTTTTCTTTAATTCTTACATAATTTATAACATTTTTCATATAAGGCAATTCATACAGATTCCTTTTTTATCCTTCCTTAAAATTCCTGAAATTTTAAATACTCTTTCTACCGCTACTGATCTCTTATCTAATTGTAAGATATTACGACTCAGCTTTTATATATCTTGCCTATCTGCTCAGCATCAATACACCATATTTAACAAAATATTTACAGGGTATGACAACGGCTCATCTGCCCATCTAATGGCTCATATGTCACTTTGACTGCATTTGCTGCATTTTGTTTGCCAAATCGAAAAATAAATAAAATAAATGATCTGCTGCCCTTCACAGCAGCTGTATGTCTCCCCATATAACACCTCCGCCTCTTGCCCAGCCTCCCGGTCTCAGATTTCCCCCCATTTCCCCCTCGGCAGTCTAATGTGACTCGGCTTATCACGCACAACAACAATTTCGCTTAAAAGCTTAGACAGCCCCGCCTTCAAAACGCCTACCACATGTCAACATTTAACATGTTTTTGAGCTTTGAGCCAAAGTATCTGTATCTGTAGCTGTAGATGTATCTCTATCTATGGTCTTTGTATCTGTATCTGCGCCTTTTGTATCCACGTTGCTGTCTCACGTCGTCGTTATGATAAATGATGCGCCTTTTCTTATTATTGTTGTTCCTGTTATTGCTGTTACTGTTGTTATTGTTGCTTTTGCCTAATATTTTCGCTTTGCTTTTACTGTTTTTCTATGTTTTTCTGTGTTTTCCCGCTTTTAGAGCCGCAGGCGCAACGTTCTCGTTTCTTGTTACTCGTTTACGGATTTGATTGTAACAAATTTGTGCCAGCTAAATTAGCCATGTTTTTAGGGCCAGCCTCTTCAGTTGTTTGGCAACCATTTGGCACAGATTTTGTTACTTTTTTTGCTTCTATGTTATTTTTCATATCATCTTTTGGCTCTTTGCCTTTCGGCTCGATGCCTGAAAATTGGCTCAAATTAATCATTCAAATTTTTTCGCTTGACGCTTTTGACTAACTGACAAAAGTTTGTGGCCAGGCTTGTAATGCCCAAAATCAATAGCAATTAACCTTAATCGCCTCTTGTCTGTTGGTGTTGAGTTGCCAGAGCTGCCAACTTTGGTTAAAGAACATTAGGAAAAACGCGGGAGGAGATCATCATAATGCTACATATATTTCTGTTAATTTTATTTTCTACAAAATGTGTTAACTTCAATTTGACAAGTTGGCTTCACTACAGTAGAGTTAGCAGCACGGTTTAAATAATTCGTATATGCACTTTTATACTTAATTTGTCAAATCCAGCTCGGGAAATTAGATACACTAGCATATCCGAATCTTTTAAAATAACATGAAACATATTGCTTAACTGACCGTTAAAGTTGATAGCGGCTTGAGAAAATTACTCTAAAAGTTAAAAAGTAAGTGCCTAATATAATTCAACAATAGTTAACAAAGACAATAACAGTGTTTCTTAACACTTAACACAATATATAAATGATATTGAGAGCGCTCCACTTTTAACTTGTATATTTTTAATATTTTACACACAACTTTTGTGCAGTTTTCAACATATTTATGATGAACCGAGGGAAATTACGATAAACTTTTTTAAAACAATGCCAAACGCATGATTTTATTCACTTACTCAGTGAGTGTATTCATTCTCAAACTGCTTTTCGAATAGTTTACATGCAGTTGCCACGTTGTGGCTGCCCTGCAAAGTTGCCTTGGTTTGTTCCATGCCTTTCCTGGCGAATTCCCACAGTGCATGGCCCAAATAAACATACTCGTACAGCTCAATAAACATAACAACAGATACATTTACACACACTAATACAGATGCAGATACAGAAACAGATACTAATGCGTGTCGTTGCACATGCATGTGGATGCCACAATGAGCAACTTACACAGCTCGCAGTTCAGAACTTGCAACTTGCAGCTTTTATGCCCCTTCACAGTTTCAGTTGTTACTTACTAGCGGATTCGCTGTTGTCAGCTGCCATGCCCCGCCTCACGTTGCCACCTTTCTGCGAGAGGCATGATGGAAATAAACTCGACAGCGAATGATGCGCACAGTGGAGCAAATTAAAAACGTTTTAAATAAATATGATGAGGAGTTATTTTATCTTTAACTTGTATATTTACTATTTGTATTAAAATAATTTAAATATTAAATTTTTTGGCTTAAATTTTAAAATAGAATTTCATGTGGCACAGTCTAAAATGTTTATAACAAAAATTAAATTATTATAAAGTGTATTTTATTGATTTATATAAAATCGATTTTAATAAACAAAGTTACAATATTTAATAAGTAATATTTAAAATATTAAATTTATTTAAGCGACACAAAAACATAATAAAAATAAACTTTTTAAAAATATCTCAATTCATATTTAAGTAAGTTAATGTTTATTATTGATTGATTGACTATTGATCAATTGAAGTTAACATTTGACCGCAAATGCATAATTTTATAGAATTATTATCGTTATATATTGTTAATTTTATAATTTTATTTACTTTAACTATTGCTGTGAAATAAAATAACTTGCTCCACTGTGCGACGTTGAAAATTCATTCATTGCTCCTCGTCAGTGTTTTTGTTTAATGTAAATATGATTATTCCTTTTTGCACTACAAACGAACGTACATACATATAGTATGTGTATGTGCTGCATATAGGTATGTATCGTATATAAATATATATATAGCGTTTGTATATATCGTATATAGAACAGAGTCTGGCAAACAATGGAATTTATTTATTATTGACATGGTGCGTGCATGGTGCCTGCCCGGCGGGGTTATCAGTTGACAGTAGTAAGTTGCAGCCTCTGTGCAATGGCACTGATAACCACATACCCTCCACTTCCCTCCCCCCCCCCCTACTTTTACTCCCTTTTACAATTGTTAACAATGGACAAAGTCAATGGAACAGACGGTCGGATTTTAAGCCTTTGACGTAAACGATGCCATCGACAATTTCGCGTTTATTTGATTTGATTTGTTTTGTAGTCACCGTTGGCCAAATCGGTTTATGTGATTTTCATTTATTTAAATGCAGCTTTAATACCCTGTACCCATAAAAATGCCTCATAGATACAATAAAGGATAAATCGACAAAAATCGTATAGCAAACACAATTTAAAAGGTAAAGCCAAGCTTAGTTTTTGATGTCAATTAAAAATTCGGAATATTTCTGAATAATGGGATAATAAATTTGATAGTTATTCTGTGAACAAGGTATCTAATGCTCTCACACTCTCCATTCATATAATCGTACTTGTTTGTCTATAGTTTTTATGACCAAGCATTGAATCAGTTTAAGCTCGGGCTTAGTCAACTTTATGACGGTTTATAGCCAACAGACAGAGATGGCAAGTGGCCCTTGCCTCATTACAAAATGAGAGGTTTCCAATGACACACATGTCTGTAATTTGAGACTCGAAATAATGACTCTTTATGACCTGTCAAATGCCCATCAAAATGTAATCGATAATGCTGACGAGGCCACAATATGATCGCTGAACATTATCAATACATAGATGGAACCTCAAATGGAGGAGGCACACAACAAATTTCCATAAGTCACGTTTCAGTTTTTCAAACGAAAACAAAACTCAAGCCGATAACGATTGTCGCATCGATAATCTCAAGTCAAGGTGGTAAGGTGAGACGTCTATTAGAATTAATTAATGAACTTAACCGGATGTGCGAGATCAAAAGTGAAATACAGCTCAGGAATTAGATTGATGTGAAGAAATATGCTGAGGTTAAAATTAACATAACACTTATGGGATTTGCATCTAAAATCGAATAAGATTCGAACTAAAAATTACTGAAATTCCTGTAATTGAGATTTTTTAAGCAGGAACAATTTGCGATTCCACTTGAAAGTACTTATATAGAAAATTGGATTGGTAATGGACATTTAGTATGATAAATGGGAACTGATTCATTAATAAGATAGAGTTTATATGTATATGTATTAAAGAAAAGCTTGTTTTAGGTTAGGAAAGTGTGCTTTGGAACCTATTGAGCCTCTGTAGAAGATTTTGTCTTCTGGAAAAGATCTTTCTACAAAAGATTTTCCCAGGCTAATAAAAATTCTTGCAATTAGGTCGCTGATTTATATTCATGCTCAGTCGCAGGCGCAGTAGATCATTTAGCTAGTAATTAACAGGGCCTAGATCATAATAATAATAATGGCCCACTTTTTGGGGAATACTTGTAGAAAAAGCATAAAACAAAGGAAGAGGTATCACATAAGCTGTTAATTGTCTCACGTCGTAAGACGAGGCATGCTTATAGAGTGTCATAAGATCCTCATCGTAAATTGGCTGATGGTAGCATTCGTATTGGCCATATAGCTTCATTAGCTAATGGCCACTTCATTATAGGCAGGCCAGAGCACACAGCTGCGTCCAGAGAACAAGTACAAAAAGCAATGCTTGCCACAACTGGAGGCAAGCAGGCAGGCGACCAATTAAAATATAGATCATGCCACAAGAGCAACAAAAGCAACGTCTGCTGATCATATCGTGTTGGGGCATTGCACAAAACCGTTAACACAACTTTGGCCCCCAGAGATCGGTTGGCAGTTCGTGGAAGGCATTTAGCACGACAAGTATAAGTAGAAGAACAAGAAGGAGGTGGAGAAAAAGAAGCTGTTGGCCAGTATCAGCTGGTATGATCTTGGCGAGCAGCGCGAAGAACAAGCCATAAACCCGAGACGATAATATTGTGGCTTGCATGCTTGTTATGGCCAAAAGACCAGATACGAAGAAGATACGATGATATAAAGATACTTAAAGGCAACGTGCCAATGCTAGGTGCTAAATGTGGTAGCAGCAGCCGCTGCTCGTCTTTGTGTATCTTTCAGATACTTTAAGCTTGTTTGCCATCTGAGCTACACTAAATGGCGGCTTAGTCGCGGCTCACTTCAAACTGGCCGAAATGAAGTGGAAAATAAAAAAGGTTATAATATTTATGCAAATCTCGTATTTATAGAAATTGGAAATTGGCCAACGAGACAAAGCCAAAGCAAAGAAGAAGAGCACAAAGCAGAAGAAGATGTGGAATATCTCTAGTCATATTTTAAGCCTCATTGAAGCTATTTGGGGGGCCTAAGCTTAATTTATTTCACACAGTTGGTGGTAAATTTAACACATTCGTGTCATTATTGTTGTTGTTGTTTTGCTTTTGTGCTGTTATTTAGCAGCTGTGCCAATCGATCACTGTTAAAGCTAAGCTACAGGCGTTGCTCAGTGGGCGTGTCCCACTTGGCACCAGCAACAAGTGCAGCAAAGAGCATAGAGAGGAAAATAGCAAGAGAGTGAAACATATTCAATCTATTTGCACACTTGCCACATTTGTTACATTTGTAGCAAAACTTGTACGTATTAATTTAACTAACTTAATTAACATCCCAGAGCAGAGAGAAAAGTAAATTAGCGTTTATTTTTGAAACCCTGATTTCGAATATGTTTTCATTTATTTAATTTCATATTATTTAATAATTGATTAATATAATTTACATATTTTAATCTTTGACACACATTAGATCGCTTGTGTTAAAATTCTACATTTTTGTAAGCTTAGCAAATTTATAAATGTTCTCTTCACATTTATTAGCAATTTCAAAAAAGGTGTACAACTAAATTATTAGCTTTAAGTATCGCATTTATAAATTATTAATTTAGTTATGTTATTGAATTGTAAGAAATATTAAAAAAAATGACATTACATTTAGTACATATAAAAACTGGTGACCTTTTTTCGAAAGCCCAACATTTTTTCCTTAAAACTGGTATAAAATAATTTTTATTTTGCAGAATGCTGTGAAACAGAAGATGGATTGTGAAAAAGAGATAGAAATACATTAAGCACCGATCGATGAACTTTTAAATGCAACTTTAACTTCAACATTCGTCATTAACAGGCAGCAAATGAGCAATAAAATTAAAGCAAAGCACAACAAAATTGAAGAGCGTACAGTGGGCACAGGGCCCATAAAAATAATCATTTGAAATAGACAAAGGGAAAATTCCAAAGCGTCAAAGTCGTAAAAAGCTGTCAAAAGGAAAACACAAATGAAAACTACGAAAAATGTACAAAATAAAATGGTATTAAAATTCAATTTATATAATAAAATACCCAAAGCGTGTCACAGCAGCGAAATGCACATAAAATTTAAGGAATTGGAGTGGGAAAAAATAAGGAAAATCAAATGAAATATTTAAAAAGTGACAGAAACGATCGATCGTGTTGGCCCATCCCAGACCTCTGTCCAGACTCTGGCTACGATCATACATACACACAGACGAATATCATATCATATGGCAGCTTTATGAGTAAGGTCTTTTAAAATGAAACCCCAGAAGGCAGACAGAGGAATGACTCCCCGTTGGGATGAGTTGTTGCTGTTGTTGTTGCTCTTGCCGCTGCTCTCCCGTTGCTCCAATAAAAATGCAATGCAAATAAAAATTTATTCAAGCCTCGGATGGATTTCAACTTTGAGTCCAGAATACGGAATACGGTCTGAAAGTCAACCCCTTTTGCCAAAAGTCACACAAATCAAATGCAAATTATGCTGCCTAATTGATTTATGGCTTAGCGCATTTCTTTATTGCACGCATATATCAAAAGAAGAACACGAATAAGAAGAAGAAGACAATGAGAAAGAAGGGAACAAGGAGTGTTAAAAACTTTTCAGCTTAGTCTTAATTAGTCGCAATGTTTCTACTGAAGTTGCAGCGTTTTTTAAATGCTATGTTGGAATGCGTTTAAGTCGCCCACAGACTCTATTCCATAGACTTACAGCCCCAACAGTCCAAATCCGAATTCAAATCCAAACATACGATATTTTGCATATTTGATTTCACGCCCCAAAATTCAAAATGCATACGCAAATTATGCGCATCGTCGTTGGCGGCAACAAAATAAAAGAGAAAAGCAAAAAAAGAATAAGAATTCTGATCCCACACATGGCAATGGTTTGAAAAAAAAACTCCTATCTAAACTTAACAAGCAGGCAGCATGCCAAAACAACAACAACAAAGCAACTACAACTACAGCAAGCAAAATCTGTTGCAGTGGGCGGCACAAGTTTCTGACTTGCCAAAAAAAAATGGTAGTGCCAAACTAACGACAGGCGTTGGCACAGTGGGCGCACTTATAACAAATTGATTTAATTCACCATTAAGAACCATTATTAACGTAATCATAGTGAATGTCAGTTCACGGTAGTAACTATACTTAAGGCACTAACGTGGACAATATTTACAAAAATATTGAAAAATTTGGGTTAGCAAAAGTAAGTATTGAAAATGATATTTCCGAATGGTCCTTCCTTAAAGTTATCGTACATAAAATCTGATAAAATGTCCTTTGACGCCCACTGTGCACAGTTGCACCCCCACCAAAAGCAATACAAAGACACACGCATACACATACAGAACACAGCTGACGACGTTGCCTGTTTTGTTGTCCTCTCCCGACCATTCTTGCCCAGAAGGAAATATTCCGCAGAAAAATGTACTAATTTGCCGCAGCCCGACTCAGAGGATTGCACTCCGAGTTCGTGTAAAAGTCTCATTCGCTTTTACATTAGAGTGATCGGGGTAATTCGGTAGGAAATCCACACTACCCTACGGCAGGTTCCGCTACGAACTCTTACGTTTTCCTGAGCTCGTCATAGACACATTCTGCAGGAAATTCAGTTTCAATTTCTGCTGTAGGGAAATTCTAGTTGGGAATTCTTTGAAATTCCACTTGGAATTCTGGCTGGCATTTCTCCCTCCCTAGGGTTCTGGCTGCTGCAGAAATAAAAGCGTATACATATATACATTTTTTTCAACTGGTTTCTTTAGTTTTATTTAATAAACATTTTTATACATGAACTTAATATTAATATTATTAAATTAATTAATACTGAAAAGAGATAAAACGAAAATGTATATACATGTTTTTATTTTGAATATATTTCACTTTAATTAGTGTATACTTACATTTCGTGTGGTTCCAGTATTTTATTAACGCATTTGAATTAACCCACATAATGGCCAATGTAAGAATATGTACCTGTATAAAAGAATTACACAATATAATGCAAGAAAAGCTAAGACTTACCCATTTATAAATGCGTTGTTCATCCAAGACGCGTTCAAATAGCACTGCTGCGCAAAAGACACTTTGATAGAAATACACAAAAAATGGGTTGCCAACATAACAAAATGTAGCCGATCGCGGATTCTAGACTCTAAGCTAAGAGTACCGCAAACGTATTGACAACCCTTACAGCTAAGGGAAATTCAAACCTCTGAGCTAGAATTCCAATCTGAGTAACATGCAGAGCAGTCAGTACCATACTCAGTAAAACGTTTGAGCTCGTAGCGGAAGCTGCTGTAGGAAATTCGCACCCTGAATCGAACGATTCTTACTACAGAGCGCTCTGCTGACAGCCTGCAGCCTGAGGATCGATCCCTACTTCATGTAAAATTTTGGTACTGCGGCCGTAGCGACTTTGGTCTGTACGTGCCCACTGGATCGACTGGGTGCTCTCTGGCAAACTCTCTTGCTCTTGTCTCTTTTAGCCTCTCCGCCGCTCTACGTCTTGCGTTTGCGGCTGCTCCAAGTCACGTTTTGCCTTTGCCTGCTCATTCCATAGTCGTCGTTGCATTTCTTCTTGTTGTTGTTGTTTCCTTTGCGTTGTCATCTCGTTTGCGTGTCTCTTGTGTGTGTATGTTGTTTTTTTTTTTGGGGCAGAGGAATTTCAATTCCAAGAAATATTCAAAAATATTCCCTGGCAGTGAAATAAATTTAATGCTGCTTGTAAATTTGGTTGTTGTTTTTGTTGTTGTTGTTGATGCTTCTTTTTACGAAGCGTAAAATTTCTTAACGAAGCAACAGAAAGTTATGTACATAGAAGAAGAAGAAACAGTACTGTTGTTGTTTCTTTTGCTTGTTGTTTGTTTATTTGTTTAACTGTTTAACAACACCTGCGGCAACAGCATGCGTGAGAGAGAGAGAGAGCATGCAAGAGAGAGCGAATGGGGGATGAGTGGGGAGAGTGAGAGAGCGTCTAAAATTAAGCCAAAGCAAACAAATCAACATAATTTTGAAAAGCATTTCAGTTTTCAATGAAAGACAAAATTGTAAAATTGTTAAATTGTAAATTGAAGCTGCCACATAATTGGTTGACACAAATGGAACGTCGCTAATTGCTCAATTGCTTTGCATTGGCGTTGTATTTGTTATTATTAAGGTGGAGAAATCAATAACAAAGGGCGCGACTTATCGAGAAATTAGTTTGATTCAGGGGAAGACTTGGAGGGGAACTTACCAAGCAAACGCATCACTTCTTCGGGATTTAAAAACACATTTAAATGGCCAGAGACGCCGCTGCCATCGCGCAGTAGCAGCGCAGTCAGCGTCAGCAGCGCCAAAAACACTGTTTTGTTATTATTAAACATGTTTGTTGTTGTTTTCCAGCCTTTCGTTGGCCTTTTCATTCAACAATTGTAATTTTTCGCTAGTTTTTGCACATTTATGAACACACACAAATTCGTAAACAATCGAATCCAACGAATATGAAAACCAAAGCACACGCGCAGAGAAAACAGCGAAGAGCGCGGAGCAATAACAGTGGCGTCACTTAGTATAGCGAAAAGCACTAAATTGTTAACAAACGATGTGTTTAAACATTTCTAGATCCGCCACAAACAATTTATTTTGTATTTAACACAATTTTACACGCAAGTTTTGCTTGTTTTCTCGTTTTTTCATCACATTACCGGCCGCTACAACCACACGCTTCAACAGAAAATTCATGAATAACAGGTCTGTAAAGTAAAATGTTTTAACTAACAGAGGCGCTTCATGAAAATTTTATTGCTCTGTTCAAATACAGTCTGAACAGCTGTTTGTCTGCTTGGCGCGCCGCCTTTAAACAGAAGTATCTGAATACTTGAACCTTACAATTAAATACATTATTAAAGCTAGTTTTACATTATGCATGGAATTTCATCTTTTATTTAATTTGTTTTAGGTATGCGGCGTCATATTTTAATTCAAATATTTAATTATATACACTGTGAGCCGCCTCTGTTAACTTTTAACATCATCTCACACTCCCCGACTGTTAATATAACAGTCAGGCAATATGTGCGCCACCTGGCGTGCATAATGTCAAAAACATGTTAAGTCTGCAGCGCAAGTAGTACAGTTTTTGTCAAGCAGGAGGAATTGTGGATTGTGAATTGAAGCGGCAGCATTCAAATTCCTCTCAGTGATCGGGAGGGGAATGGAATCGTAATGAGAAAGTGGAATGCATCAAAAGAGGAATTTTATACTTACAGTTATGGAAAAAATAATAGAAACGCAAATTACACTTTAACTTGATGCCTTGTTACCAAGCTTCAACTATAGTAATATGCATAAAACCCACTATGCAAGCAATGTTGATAACGGTGCTTAATTATGATCTCCTTTTTAAGCATCTTTCGCCAACAATTTTTGCTGTACGAAGGGATTTATTAGGAGATCACGTGTTTCAGTTGGAAAAAATAATAGAAACGCGCACATGTTTTGGTGAAATTTAGTCTTATTTTTGGTCAAAACTCAAATAAAAGGTATTGTTTTGAATATTTCGGATAACAGAAGTGTTAATATAGGAACTTGTGGTAAAATTAATGTTTTAATTTGAATATTAGTGTCAGAATGGGTCGTGGAGATCATTGCACAGATGTTAAGTGAAAAATAGTGCTTAGACTGAGGGAAGAAGGCCAATCCATGGCGGAAATCGCAAAACTAATGGAGTGTTCAAAAAAGAAAGTTTTTTCCGCTATCCACTTTGAAGAAAAACAGGAGACCCGGGGCAGAAGGTGAGAAACTTCAAAAAATTTTGACACGAGGCTTATACGGAAATCCAAAAAGGAGCCAATCCTTTCATCCAGGGACCTTAAAAATTACATGAACGCATCACTTACTAGTCGTACTATACGCAATAGGCTAATAGAGAATGATTTAAAGGCACATTCAGCAAGGAGAGATCCTTTTCTCAACAAAAAGCATGCTGAGAAGCGAGTCTGCTTTGCGAAGAGACTTGAAATCCGGAAAAATTGGAGAAATTTGCTTTGGTCCGACGAAACAAAGATAAATTTGTTTGGATCTAACGAAAGGCCCCATGTTCGGCGCCCAAAAAATACTTCTTTCGATCCTAGGTATACAAAAAAGACCATTAAGCACGGGGGCGGTAATATAATGCTATGGGGATGTTGCTCCGCTTCAGGTGTTGGTCCGTTATATTGGATTCAGGGCAATATGTGTGCCCCGGACTATGTCAACATACTTAACGAAGTTATGTTACCATATGCCGAAGAAAACATGCCGTTAAAGTGGGAGTTTGTGCAGGATAACGATCCCAAACATTCGTCGAAACTGGCCAAAAAGTGGTTCCTTGACAATGAAGTGGGTGTTATGGACTGGCCTGCTCAGTCACCTGACCTTAATCCTATTCCGCACTTGTGGGGAGTATTGAAAAAGAGGCTGAGTGGTTTTCAAACCAAAAACAAAGATGACTTGTGGAAGAAAGTCCAGGAGGAGTGATACTCAATTGATCCTTCAATTTGCTCCAATCTGGTGGAGTCTATGCCTCGTAGATGCGCTGCAGTTTTTTAAAAACCGTGGTCACACAATAAAATACTAAAATTTTCAACATTTCATCATTAATTTTTCGAAACTAGTTAGATTGGATAAGATTAGTCATTTCGTTTCTATTATTTTTTCCAGGCGGAAAACAAAAATTAATTTTAAATTAATTTTTTTTTTTAAGTGACTTAAAATAAAGCCTCTTTTGTTTTTAATTATGAAAGGCAGTTGTATTTATATTAAGGAAAAATTAAAAAATTCAACTCATTATGACATTCTGCATAAAAAATAAGACGTTTAAGAAAGAGAGAAGCTGCGTTTCTATTATTTTTTCCATCACTGTATTATTATTGATAAAAATAATATTAATGTAGAGAAGGTTAAAAGCTATGATGATAAGCTTATCTACCAGATATATGTATTTATATTGTATAGTGATTTTAATATCTTTACGAATAAGGGCCTAGTTTCCAAGGACTCAAATCATTTTAAAATATTTTGTGTTCATTAGCAGATCGTTCCTTTAAATGAGAGCAAGTGGATTTTATCTGGGACTATCCATACACCAGCAACAGCTCCGATCTCATAATTACGTCAAGGAGAAATATGCTTCCAACTGCTTTCGCTCAGCAGGAAACTTCATATAATCTCGTCCAATTGTTAAGGCTAGGATTAACGGATGTGCGAACGTGCCTAGAATGCGATCAGAGATGAGGTCTGACAAACGTGATATTATAAAGACTAAGCTATGAAGAACTGTCAACAAAGAATTTGGTACATTTCTTTTAGCAGATGTTGAAGAAAAATATATGTAAAAATCTAATGAGATCATATTGAAAATGATACTGTATACACATTGCAAAAGTTCAGAGCATATAATTGGTTCTTAAAAAATGATCAGAACAATGTAAAATACTTGAATTAAAGAGATAAATCCTAGCATTTAAATAAATAACTTATGAACTATTTAAGAGTCTACTTATTATTGTTGCCAGTTCGACTAACTATTTAAGTTAAAAATAAAAGATACAAGTTATAGTTCAGTCGAGATTTCCTTCAATTTAATCAATACATAACAGGGAATAAAAACTAGCTTTCTAATTAGAAAATCGACTTAGGATAAGGTTAACAAATGATAATGAAGATCTAGAAAGTATCAGACAATCTGATCTAATCGTTGCATAAATAATATAATTGTTTAAAGGACCTATTTAAACTACCTATAATATAATTAATAGGCATAACCATTTATGAAAAAATTCTTTTATTTGATATTGATGACAAGAACCAAATATTCATTGGAAGTTTTGAAAATATTTAGTTAATAAATTAATTTATTAAATGATATTGACGATCGAGAAACTAAATCTTGACCTTGTGCCATTGAGTTAACAGAAATAGACCCACCTCAAAATTCACAGAATTTTTACAAATATAAAATTGAATAGTTATTATTTGTGCTCTTCTGTAAATTAATTAATATTTATTTACATGTGCGTACGTATGTATGTGGGAACTCAAATTAATTGTCTTTTGTGGTATTTGATTAAACATAGTTGTATATACATATGTACAGTTTATTTGGCTTATCAGTTCTGTTATAGGAAGTACGAGAGAGAGAGAGAGGTACGACCTAGAGAATTCCCACCAAATTGAAGGTCATCCAATTCGCGCATGTAAACAAATGAGCATATAAAATACAACAAAAAAAAGCACAAAAAACTGATTAGAGAGCGTTTATAGAGCTAACTTATCGGAATAGGGGACGAAACCGACTCTAGTAGTGATAAGGAAACTATTTGTGGTGCAGTTAGTTGACGGTTACAATGCCAGACAGCTGGAAATTGGCGTTGATCTGTCTCGGAGTGGGAATAATGTTCCACCTGACGGAGGGGATGCGTTGCAAGGTGCCCTACGAGAAGGTGAAGGAGAATTATTGTTACTTTATAGCTGACGAGGAGCCGCTGGTAAGTAGATACAACCCTATACAAACCTACAACTTACAATTTATAATTGAAACTGACACTTAGCCCACTTCGTTCAGCAACTTTTGCTACCAGGAAAAACGCACGTCACGCGTGTGTCTTGAGAGCGAGGAGGAAATGTTAGTTTTGGCCAATTATCTATATGATATCGGTTACCAGAATGGCACACAATTCTGGAGTGCCGGACATCGTTGGCCAGGTGACTTGCAGTTCTATTGGAATTACTTTGGACGTGCCCGTGCCATCAACTACACCAATTGGCTGGATGATGAGCCCACTCCTCGCATGGGACTCAATTGTATGCTCCTCACCCTCCAATCCGGGCAACTCTTTATGAGCAGCGCCTCGTGCCACGCCCATGCCGTGGACATCTGTGAACAGTTGCTTATCAACGAGCCGACTATAATGCACTAAAAGCTGTCCTGGACTGATAAATAATATTGCAGATATTGTGCCAAATTGTGTACTTAAAAAGATTCCCCTCTTTATCAATTAAGGCGCGATAAGACTATTGTTTATGTTATTGTTTATGTTTATTGATACTGCTAGCTGATATCAGACTTTTAGATTTAATACTTCATGTACAGTCGATGATGCTCTGACAAAACGTTCACTTGTTCTCCCAATCATTTATTTCTGAAAAATTTGGAATAAATTTCTGAATTTATAAACAAATTTCTTGTTTATTTTTTTTAAATAAGACTAATTATTTTCCAAGTTAATGTGGGACAAAATTATCTTGAAAAAAATGTAGCTTATTGTTCAATTATGAGTTGAATCACTTAAAAACGTTTTAACGCTTAAGTAAATATAAAATACGTCGAACTTTAACATTTAAAGCATTTTGCACCCAGTTAGGAACAGAATCAACTAATCAATTCTTCTACGCATTTATAATCCTTGTTTCTCGTCTTTTCCAAATCGGCGGATGTCATCCTGATAGAGATTAAATGCTTTCCCGATAATTATATTCATATGGCATAATTCACACCTATATAATGTTCATAATTATTAGTGTTGGTTAACGGAATGGACAAGGAATGCCCACAGAGGTCTCCAAGCCATACCCAGTCGATCCAGTGGGCACGTACAGACCAAAGTCGCTACGGCCGCAGTACCAAAATTTTACATGAAGTAGGGATCGATCCCTCAGGCTGCAGGCTGTCAGCAGAGCGCTCTGTAGTAAGAATCGTTCGATTCAGGGTGCGAATTTCCTACAGCAGCTTCCGCTACGAGCTCAAACGTTTTACTGAGTATGGTACTGACTGCTCTGCATGTTACTCAGATTGGAATTCTAGCTCAGAGGTTTGAATTTCCCTTAGCTGTAAGGGTTGTCAATACGTTTGCGGTACTCTTAGCTTAGAGTCTAGAATCCGCGATCGGCTACATTTTGTTATGTTGGCAACCCATTTTTTGTGTATTTCTATCAAAGTGTCTTTTGCGCAGCAGTGCTATTTGAACGCGTCTTGGATGAACAACGCATTTATAAATGGGTAAGTCTTAGCTTTTCTTGCATTATATTGTGTAATTCTTTTATACAGGTACATATTCTTACATTGGCCATTATGTGGGTTAATTCAAATGCGTTAATAAAATACTGGAACCACACGAAATGTAAGTATACACTAATTAAAGTGAAATATATTCAAAATAAAAACTAATGTATATACATTTTCGTTTTATCTCTTTTCAGTATTAATTAATTTAATAATATTAATATTAAGTTCATGTATAAAAATGTTTATTAAATAAAACTAAAGAAACCAGTTGAAAAAAATGTATATATGTATACGCTTTTATTTCTGCAGCAGCCAGAACCCTAGGGAGGGAGAAATGCCAGCCAGAATTCCAAGTGGAATTTCAAAGAATTCCCAACTAGAATTTCCCTACAGCAGAAATTGAAACTGAATTTCCTGCAGAATGTGTCTATGACGAGCTCAGGAAAACGTAAGAGTTCGTAGCGGAACCTGCCGTAGGGTAGTGTGGATTTCCTACCGAATTACCCCGATCACTCTAATGTAAAAGCGAATGAGACTTTTACACGAACTCGGAGTGCAATCCTCTGAGTCGGGCTGCGGCAAATTAGTACATTTTTCTGCGGAATATTTCCTTCTGGGAGGCCAGGCACTATTTCGATGATCAGAACTGTAGAAAGCTATGAAGCGTTGCGTTATACATATACTATAATTAGTTTAACGTTGAAGACCTCAGATAACGTTGCAGTTGTCGTTGTTGCTGCAATTTTACAAGTTGTTGGAGGGGCGCGAGTCGCAAATATTGCAATACAGAGAGAAGAATAGCTACCATGTGACTTTTAGGAGTGGGGTGTGGTGGGAGCAAGATAAGATAGTTGAATTAATTAGCAAGTAGGCATTGAGCATTACTCATTAAGGGTGTTCACTCGACTCTCGCAGCGTTGCAAGTAGCAGATGTGAAACTTGTCACAACAACAATTTGAACAATTACTACTTTTATGATTTTAGATGGCATTTTCAAGAACAAAAATTGAGTTTATGTTTAAACAGTAAGCCACAAGATTTTTTAAATGTCAAAGTAGCTCGAATATAAACACACTTGCTAAATTAAAGGTTGTTCACACTTTAACTGTCGCAAGTCGAGTGATAGACAGGGCAGATCGCACTTTTAATGTTTTTATTACCTTTTATACCCTATGGGGGTATATTAAGTCTGTTCAAAAGTTTGTAACAGTCAGAAGAGGGCGTGGAAGAGCCCAAAAAGTATATATATTCTTGGTCAGCGTCAGAAGCCGAGTCGATGTAGACATGTCCATCTGTCTGTCTGTGTAAACAAAAGGTTCTCAGAGATGGTAAGATCTAGGCCCTAGATTCTAGGGACACCAAGTTTAGTACGAAGACTTCTTTTATTTGCACGCAGCACAAGCTTATTTCAATTTGAACATCGATTTAAAAATCGAAAACACCGGAAATTTCGACATCGATTGATCGATTTTTCTTATGCATATAAATACACAGAAAAGTACATGAACACTTTCACACATAACACATTTAAACTCAGCTCGCGATCAGTAACATAATCTTATTATGGTTTTTATATACATGTACGTTAATAATATTAAAGCTCACACTTACTATGGCATTTTTGGTAAATTTAACTTTTCTATTAGTGAAATTTTGACACCGCGTGTGTATTTTGTAGCGTTTTCTAAGGATGTTTAAAGAGGACGACTTTCAATGAAAATCGATTTATTTAGATCGATTAATCTGCTAAAAATAGATCGTGTTAAAAACCTAAAAAATTCGATGTTTTTTTACAACACTACTATCACTGTCTACACTACTATTTTACTGTACGTCCCCCTCGTGAGCTCAGTGCTTCATTGCGCATGTTCTCAGAGCGTGATCAGAATAACAATGATAAAGAATTATTGCAATGTACACTTTCTGTGTTTGGCTGTTTTAAAATTCCCTGGAAATGTTACGATCAGTTCAGAATGTTGCGTTGAGCGCGAAAGTTAAAAATTGTATTGCAATGGGATTTCGATTTATAATTATTTTTACAGTACTTCATATCTGTCAATGTAGCATTTTATATGATAAAGTGGGCGACTCCGCTTACTTTATAGCAAAAGGACATAGTGTGAGTACTTGACAAAAAGGTCGATAACGTTAAAAACAATCCGGTGTGTTCCACAAACCTCTAAATCTTTTGCCTACAATTGCTTTTGAAAACAACTGTTCTAAATGTTGGTGTTTCTGAAATGTCGGTTATTTTATTTTTTCGTACAGTTTTTCGAAGTAAGAAAATCTGCTGCTGTTCATTTTATTCGAGTTTTTACAAAACTATTAAATATTTCTGTATTTTCTAAAATTTATAAATTTGTTTAAAATGTATTCTACGCCTTTTTAATACATTTACAAAATATGTATTTAAAGTAAATTCAGTAAATTAAAAGATTTATCAAATGTTTGAACAATTTGTTTGACATTTGAAAGCAATGCTTCTTGCTTGTTTTGAGAAACACCAAAAATTGCTTTGGAGTTGCTTTTGGGTTGCTAGAGTTTTGTAGAACATACCTGAATATGAGATACATGAATATAATTTTTGAATATTAGGATGAAAGGTACTTTGACTGGTTCGATGAGCGTAACAGTTGTTGGAAAAACGGCGGAGAATTGGTATCTGTGGTAAACTCTGATCAAATGATTCAATTGCAGAACTATATACTCTCCAGGGGCTATGCAAATGGTAGTACATTTGGTACATCTGGACACAGTTACGACAGAGAATATCCATTCAAATGGGAGGCCTTGGATCAGAGTTTAAGCTATACAAAATGGTTGCCAGGTGAAGCACCTGAAAGCGAAAGTAATTTGAGTCTGCAACTTATTGATTCTGAACTATATATGATACGATCGTGGGGTTATGATCAATTTTATATATGCGAATTAACGACTTCTTGGCGTCACCTTAAAACATTTTTTATTCATTGGAAATATCATTTTTTTATTGCATCCCTTTTAGTTTTAGTAGTTATTTTTACGCGACTCAACGCGACATATAAAAACAACCAACACTATGTTGAAATAAAAAAGATTCCAATTTGATCAAATTTATGTTAGAAAAGTTATCATATACGTAAAGAAACTGCACACTTTGTTTGTATAATTTAATAAATATACGCTTGAACATACTTAACTCCAACTTTCGATATCAGGTAACTTCCACTGAATGTCACAGGTGTATAAGAAAGCTGTTTGGAGTGCTTGGTACAAGTATCATATTCAATTGGGGACCTATAAAAATATCAGTACCGGCTAAGTTAAGCTTTAGTTTCCAATTGAAGTTATCACTATGATGTCCAGAATTGGGAAACCCTTGGGAATCATTATATTTGCTCTCTCAGTCCTGACTGTCTATGTCTTTCTGTCTATGGAATTCTGGAAACGTAAGTCCAATTCGTAAACCCGATAGTCTAATTAACTGATTCATAGCTCGTTGTATGAAACCCTTTGTGGAGATTGGGAATAGCTGTTACTTCTTCTCTACCAACAAAGCGGCAAGTATAAATATCCTTTATAAGGTCTCCTTTTTTATATTATTTTCCATTTCGTAGCGTACTTATGAGTACTATAAGGTATCGTATAATGGTCGCATCTTCAGCGTACCCGCCATGGTAAGTCTTACTTATGATCTTAAAGAATCTCTTTTTGAATAATTTATCGACTCTCAGCTTGATTGGCTACATTCGGGATTCGCTTGTGAGACACTCGACTCTAATGCCAAGTTGTTGAGTATCGAGTCCGCCGAGGAGATGCGAGGTATTGAAGATTATATGCGACATTATTCTCATATCAATACCCATCCCTATTTCTGGAGCGGCGGACATCGCGGTAATCTTGGTGCAAAGGTCTTCGATCAGGAGACAATGAAAGAGTTTTATTGGAACTATGAATCGCATCCCATGAACTACACATTCTTTGCCCAGCAAGAATCTGAGGAAGTCAACAAACGCTATCCTCATGGTTTCTGTGTCTATATTGAATTTGTAGGATTTGAAGAAACCGAACTAATTATGCGAACTGCGAATTGCAAGCATCAACTTGCATATGTATGTGAGTTGCCATGGCTACGATGAGCAAATATGCCAAAAATATTATTAAAGAAGATGCATTTAAAAGATATTATAAGAATGATTTTTTTCATTAAGTATAGTATAGTGTATATAAGTGTATAGTAACAACGTGTTAATAGAGTCTTTTTTAATTTCTTGAACTTTTTAGCTACGGTTTACAGTTCATGTTTGCATAATCTATATTTTTACAATCTGTTATATATACATTTCAGTAATGATTAGATTTCATCATGACGTTCACTTGTCTGTTAATTTCTTTGTTCGAGAGTATAATTCGTATTTATATTTTAATATTTACTATAATCCTGATCCATTACGAAGACACATTTTCGTTTTTATATATATTTTTCTGTAACTTCCCTAGATAGTTTTTAATCTGATACCTGTCAGAGTACTTGCTTTTCTTACTTATAAATTAAACACCTTTATCAGGTCATTTGTAAGTGAATAAGTGCAATAACATTCTTATTTGTACGTACGTTGCAAATACTATAAAGTATACTTTAACTCTTTGTCGCAGATTATAAGCATTGCAATGATAAGGTGCAGCTTTTATTATTATTATTATTATATTACTCTTATACCCATTGGCCTCCCTTCAATTGGGCTTGCATATTGATGAGCGTTAAATTTAATTCTTTCCCAAAAAAATTAAAGCAAGAACGTGTCCTGTAGTCATGCAGCTTTCACGATTTCTTTGACTAGACAACGGAGCTTTTTCCAGTAATTGTAATAACCCTTCCTTATACGTACTTATAGGATACGAGTAAGCTGTCATCATTGTTTACTTTATATTTTTCATTGCATTCCTCAAGATGCTGATAGTCTTTGTATAGAATTGTGAAGCACAATCTATATTATAAGTCTCAAGTCAGTGACTTCAAAAGCTTCCAAGCTTCCGTTTTTCTCTGATTTGTCATCCGAAAGCACTTAAAAAATCACACTTGAGATTTATAATTACTAAAGATTTTTCAATCTGGTTTTGAAATGAACGAGTTTTTTAAGCTGATCTTCAATGCTTCAAATTCGTGATTAATCGAGTATAGTATCGAAAGCTTTTATAAATAAGTAGGAATAGGATAAAGTGTGTATATACTTATAAGTGGGATTTTGATAAGTACATCGTAAACTTTATTTTTTTGTTTTGTTAGACAATATTTCATTTGTCATATGCGTAATCCTATTCAAAAACTTGGAATTTGCCTCTTCTCGAAATGTTGCATCAAATTTATGGCAAAGTGTGGCAAGTAACTAATTTAATAAATCAACAATCTTAACCCACACAAAGTGCATTAGAGTAATAGAAATAAATTTACTCTAAACGCTTTTAAACAGTCGCAGAGAATGTTGTAACAATTTTCGACTTGTCACGACTCATCACGACTCGTGACTTGTCACGACTCACGCGCGAAGAGAGAGGTAATTGCACATTGGGACAACAAACAGATAAATGTGGCAAAAATAATTAAAATTAACAATGGTATTATATTCCATAAAAAAAAGATTTCGATAAGGTTACTTGAAATGATATCTGGTATTATATTCCATAAAAATAAAGATTCCGATAAGATTCTTTGAAATGATATCTTGTATTATACTATATTCCATAAAAATAAAGATTCCGATAAGATTCTTTTAAATGATATCTTGTTAAACACTTTAAACTTTACCTTTACTTTAGTTCGACAATAAAATTAATTATCCCATTAAATGTTAAACAAACTATGTCCATTGTTTTTTAAAACAAGTTAACGAAAAAAAGAGATTTAATGTATCGAATATTATAAATTTACGAAGTCTTATAGCCGACTTACATCAACTTATCTTAAATTACCACAAAATTATTATTTTGATATTGATTTTGATACGACAATAAATTAAAATATTTATAGTCATTATAACGCTTTTTAATTTTATTAAAAGCTTTAAAAACAATTTCAAATGATATCAAATTTTCCAACAAATTGTATGCCATTTAAATAATTGCTTGATTTTTAAAGCACAAACAAAAGCTGTTACGTATTGAACATTCCACTTGATTTTTGGTATAATCAGAAAAGAATGACAAATTCTTAATTATAATAAATTTTTAAATATTTTAATAATTTTTTAAATGCTATAATTCTTGCATCGGATAGTTAGAAAAAGGAACCACTGTGCAAGGCGTCGCGACGGTGTCGGTAATTATGTCAAATTGATAATGACGACTTAAGTTTTAGGTGTCTGGAGATATAGAGAAAGAAAATGACAGGGAGAGAGAGAAAGAGAGAGAGAGAGATAGAGATAGAGAGGGAGAGGAAGAAGGAGAATGAAAATGTAGAGAAAGCAGCCAGCTGGCTGTGACGTGATTTCATTTGTGAATACAAAATGGCGACACATTTCGGCACGTCCTGCAGCATTATATGGTTCCTGTTCAGTTCTGTTGGGCTGAGATTTGGAGTAGGGACTGTGTGTATGTCTGAGTGTGTGAGTGTGTGTTGGGTGTGCCCTTTGGCATAATTAAAATGAAATAATTTTCGACAAGTTGGCTGTTGTTTTGGGGGCTCTTAACAGCTTTTCGCCAGCTATTTGCATCGAACCGACGCGTCGACAGTTGCCTGCCACCAAATTTCTATTTGTTGTCCTTGTCGTTGTTGTTGTCGTGATTGTTGTTGTTGTTATGTTGGCACGTAGCGGCAGTTAGACAGACGGTCTGCCATATGATGAAAACTTGTGCTTCTTCTTCTTCATCTACTTTTTTGTTGAGGGGCAAGTTCAAATACAGCTTCAGCTTCAGCTTCAAACTGCCACCTCCTGCTCAATGTCTGTACTCTTCTGCGTGTTGGAATTTTTATTTAATTTGCTTTTCTGTCATCGTATGCTGCCTCGTTGTTGTCTCTCGTTTGTTGTCTGTTGTCTGTTGTCTTCTGTTTGCTGCATTGTTTGAAATTAATTTCACTTGTCGTTGGAACCATCGGAACCCTCAGAACCCTATCATACACTGACAAAAATGGGAAAACTTCAGTTTTATAGCTTTGCCGAAGTAATACGAAAATTTAACTTGTTTCAACTGACAATTTAACTAAAAATTTTTGTTAGACTTTCAATCAATTAATTCTTGTTATTCTATATAATCTCAAACCTAAATTAAGGTATGTAAGTCCATCAAAATAAGGCGAAGTGTGTTAAAGCTTGGGAGAGTTATTTTATTGTTTGTTTACTTAACATAGATTTTCTTTTAAATTGATGCATGTATATATATTTTTTTAGTCCAGTTTGTTTCTTATTATAATCTTTTAAGAGCCTACAGTTTTCCAACAATATATCGCAATCATTTTGTGTGGTTTTACTTATTAATAGTTTTCATAGTCATAATAGTTTTCATAGTCATTTTATCAGCAAGTTCGCTCTCCCCTTTGAATTATGCATATTAAACATTATTTTCAAGACCTTTGTTTACTATAAGATATTGGCTTTATATTTAAATATTAATTATATATATTATATTAAAGGAGTTACAGCATATA
This sequence comes from Drosophila testacea, assembly GCA_035043265.1. Classification (NCBI taxonomy): domain Eukaryota; kingdom Metazoa; phylum Arthropoda; class Insecta; order Diptera; family Drosophilidae; genus Drosophila; species Drosophila testacea. The sequence continues at coordinate 840,400 of JAWNND010000661.1, forward strand.
TTAAACTTTTTTGTAGTCCATTATCCATTTATATTAAGTTCCATTATCTCCCATTTCATTTCTCTATACATTTAGTCATATGTAGTCATAATCAATGAGTTAGTTATTTAACTACTTATTATTTTGTTTGACTCAAAAGTTATAGCTTAAATATTATTAATTGGGCCATATATTAGGATTTGTTCATAAACTAACGCTTAAACTTTAGTAAATTTGAAGTCTCGGTATTTACAAAGGTATCACATATTTAAATGAACGAATTTAAGGTTTCTTTTTAGACTACATTGCTAACTACTTATGTATCACATAATTAAAAGAATCACATAATTTAATTGTAAGATTTATTTTAAGACAACATTGCTAACTATGCATCACATAACTAAAAGAATCTATTTAATTGTAAGATTTATTTTTAAACTACATTGCATTTTAGGTTGACAGTAATTATGTATTTTTCTTGCAGTGTATTTTAGTCCTTCCTCAGCCCTGGAAACGTGCAGCTCGTCATAGTCGGTGTGCGTGCCGTTGTCAATGGCGCTTAATACTGCATAGTTGAAACGCCAGAAGAGCCAAGGACAAAGTTGGCATCAAGTCGACTTCAGTTGAGTGTCGTTCCCCCTTTGCCCCATGTGCCCTTTCTCCTGATTCAGTCAGCCCCTGCTTTATCCCAATTTCGCACTCAATCGTTTGCCAAATCAACGCGCTAATCATTTTGCCAGTTGAGGCAATGCATTTCACTCAACGCACTGACTCTCTGACATTCAAGGATGTCAACAGCATTGGGAACAGGACCAACATCCAATGCCAAGCACGCATCTTGTTTTCTTTTTTTTTTTCGTTACCTCCTTTTTGCTCTGTGCCGGAAGTAGTAAACCCATAAATGTCATTGGGAATGGAGACCGAGAGACGACTGGGAACAACAACTACAGTGAGCACTAGTTACAACAACAAATAGGGCAACGTTGCTCGTTGTCAGCGCATTTGCTTGGCTAACTTATGTGGCATCCGCAGAGCACACCCCCCTTTTGCCCACACCCTCCCTACCCCTGCTCTTGATGCTACCTCCATCTCTGCCTTCATCTGTTTTGTCATTAATCACTGACAATAATGAACTTCCGTCGTTTGTAGTCGCAAAATGGCGCCGACTTTGGATTTGTACTTGTAGCGATTGCAACGGCTCCTCCCCTCCTTTTCCCACTCCAATCTCCTGTTGTTGTCATTAGCGCAATGTTGCAAAATTTATCGTGTGACTTATGAGACGAACAGCTGGACAGACAGTCAGTCTACAGTCTGAGCTGACCAGGCCAGAAGACTACACTCGTATTCTGGCCATGATGGCGGCCTGGTCTCTGTTTTGGTCGTGTGATTTTATCGCTTCGATTTACGACTCATAAAAATGCTAGCGACTTTATATGCACCAATATCCTAGCTGTTTTTTTGTATCTTTTTGGATACCCTATATTCGAATTGATAAGGGTAAGCTTAGAATTATACAACCAAATATATTCTTATACAACTTAATCAACAAATAAATTTAATTTTCCAATCTCTCCTCTTTAAAATAATTATTTCTTGATGCATTTCTAATGTCTGTAGATATTGCCTATGTTATCTGAATATTTCACAAGATTTGGCTAAAGTCCAAACATCTTTTTAGAGTTGGAATATTTTATTAAAATAGTTAATCCTTTATTGGTAAACCTTAATACTGCATCACAGAGTATCTTGCAAGTAAATCCCTTCGTTTTTGCATTCTCGTATTTTTTCTATCTTTTTCGATTTCTCAATCCTCTGGTTTTTCCGTCTGGTTGGAGTTTTGGGGGCTTTTCTGTCTATGCTGAAATTCTCGGTGCTGTTTTTGCGATTTTATGCTTGACTGCACTTTCCCTCACCCTCATCTGCAGGACATTTTGTTGCATGAATGTCTCTATACAAGTGTACACATATCGTGTATACATATATAGTTGATTTTTATGGGCATTTAGTGATGCAGAAATTATTTGGATATGTTGCTCTCATGGTCTTTCAATTGAACCAAATAAACAAAACCGAAAACCTACTAAAACTATTAAATAGTTGAACTTTGTCGGGGGCGTTGTGCAATGAAACCAAGTTGAACTTTGATTTATGAACTTTATTGCAAACATTCAGTTACTTACATTTAAATGAAGTTAAATTAACCTTAAATTGTAAACTTTCATAATAATAAAATAAAATATTAAAAAAAATAAATTACAGATACAAATTATTGTATAGCATCATTTAAAATATTAAGTATCACTTAGATTTACTTAAATAACTATACAAATTAAAATTAGTTGAACATCAACTTGTCGTAAATCTTAAACCTAAGTCAAGTAATATGATAGTTTCCCTTAATTTAATTTATTAAATTCAAATATTACTACTAATATAATAAATAATTTATTAATCTATAAATATAAAACTCTTTGTCCTAATTGACTGACTGAATGACTGACTGAGTCTTCGTCGTGGAGATGAAATGCGAAGAGCTACGGGGCTGAAATTTTCCCACAACAGCTGAAATACAATTAAGTCGTTTTGAGTAATTCTACCTGCAAGGGGTTAAATTTCGGTGTCGAAATTCTAAATTTCTTAGTAGGAAAATATAGTTTCCTATCGTAACCAAACTTACCGATTTTGTGCTATGTGTTACACACTAAAATTTGGTCAAGTTTGGACGACTATTTCCTATAGCTGCCATAGGTACAATAGGATTCACATTAATCTTTAGTACGAAGAGCTCTGTTGTTTTTAAAGCTAAATAAACCAAACTCCAAATTTAGTAATTTGTACTATACGTTACATCTATGTTTAAGAGTTACGTTGCTTTTGCGTTTCGAGATATTAGTTGAACATATCAGCTCGTTACATAATTTTATTATTCCCAACATTTAATTTTTCTTAATTCAAGACTTCCGGAACATTGACAAAATGGATAGTGTGCAGCTAAAATAAAGCACTAAAAAGTTTCAAATATTATCTATCTCTCAATAACTCTTTTGCCATGCTTTGTATATCCCATCTGAACATCACACATCAATTTGCAGAACAATTTAGTCTTAACACAAAAGCCATCTGACCAATATGTATCCTTTTTTTTGCCAGGCTTCGAGTGAAGTATCAACATCCTGCATTTGACAGTTATTAGATTAACACCTACATGCACTTCGATACTCGTATAGTCGGATACTCGATTACTCGTTTGGTTTGATGAGGCAGAGTGAGAGAGAGATAGAGAAAGAGAGTGAGAGAGTGATAGATGTTGTCTGAATTTTAGCAAACAATAAAGCTCTTAAAATGTATGCGAGGATACATAAAATCTCGGCCAGACAACATGAGAGAATGGCGAGAAAACAAAAGCAATCCCCGATTTGTATCCAGGTTTGGGGCAGGAGAGAATGATGACCAGCAACAAGCGATGTCAATTTCAGACAAACAACCCGACTATATGCAAACTCGTTAATATATATGCATCCGTACATATATTGATATATGTGCAGGATATAGATAGATACATATGCTCGTTAGGTATGGCTCAAGATGTCACAGTCCTTCCCTTTTCCGCCCTCACATTGCACATTTCGAGCTACATAAAAAGGCGCTTAAGGTGTGGTTGAGGGGGAAAATGGTAGAGAGGGAGTAGGTGGAGGAAGCCAGTTGAAAGCTGTCAGTGGCTGTTTAGATTTACGTGCCGCAGTGCAGCAATGTCAGACAGAGACAGCGACGGAGATGGAGACGGACATGGACATGGACGTTTGGCCATCAAGAGGTGTGACAGGCACAACACACACCCCACCCACACCTTTAATGCACTTTGTAACAATGCAAAAACAACAAACACACACTTACACACACACACAGTCCAGCATATAGCTGATTGTCATCGCTCTCTGACTTTTTGTTAATGAAAGTGTCAGCTAGACAAACGCACCCAAACCAATGGACCATCATCAAAAACAGGCCAACCAACCATACCAATCAGTGTTGCCAAATCAATTTAAATTTCCCGTCAAAACTGGCCACTTTTTAAAGTCTACTTGAGAGAAAATATGAAAACAGCGGGCAGAGGTATAACTATTATTCCTAATTTTTACAAAAAACCTAGTATAGTTTGCAGATTTATCATAATTATATTTAATTTATAATTTATTTATGTTTTATAATGTTATGAATATATTTACAGATACTTATTGCCTACATCAAGGAAAACTTTCTGGATGGAAGTGAACAAAGTTATTGAATATTTATAGATATAATGCCAACAAACATGACAGAATACATCCTCCCTTTTTCTCTAAGTCTCATCTTATTTTTTGTTGTGGCTTTTTTCCATCTATGTTCAAATTTGTTTGTTTTTATAAATTTGGCAACACTGATACCAAACACCAAACCGAGTTAACCGACTGGCGCTTTGTTTGATTTTGTCCTTTTTGTTTGTTGTTCGGGTTCGTTTGAAATGCTTTTCATTTTGGCCAATAAATTATGATCAGGCTGATTTTTAGAGGGTCTTTTGTTAGGCTTTCCATCGGCCCTAACAGCGTGTGGCATCCTCACTGTCATTAAAATGTCCTGGACAGGGATTGTTGCCGTCGCTTTTGTTTAACTTTCGCCCCAATGTCCGGAATTTGTTGATAGAATGTGCAAAATTTTGAGATGATTACACAGTAATCCACAGGTATTGTCCACACAATGTGACAGCGTGATCAACTATCAAATACCTTCCATAAGCCTGTTAATTTGACATATTTGTTGGTTGGTTTTAGTTTAGCCAAATCAATTAATTGGAATTATGTAAAACGCTCAATTTATATTTTGATGGCATCTTTTGTTTTTAGACTTAAATTCAAGCAATTAGCTTAATATTTATAATTGCAACTGCTTAATAAAACAATGAAGACCTTTAGGCTTAACATTGCAATATACAAAGTACATAAAAACATAGTTTACTTAACTTAAAGTTTTGTAGTGTTTTGAAATTGTCTTTATAGTCAGTAAGGATGCCAGTTTTCCAATCAGAGATCACAGATAATTAAAAAAAAAAACTTTCAACTATACACTTTAATGAGAACCAATATATTGGATCAATATATATTGCAGATTGGACTCTAAAGTTTTGAAGTGTTTTGAAAATCTCTTTATAGTCGAAAAGTATGCCAGGTTCCCATGCAGCAATCCCAGATAACCTTATTACAAAACTTTTAAGTAAGTATACACTTTAATTAGAACAATTAAATTGGTAAAACTTTTCTTATTATATATTTTTTAATATACATATATATAGTTCAAACCAAGGAATAATATAGTTTAAATCGCTTATTCTGAAAAATATCCTACTTTGAAGGATGTTCATATAAATTGTATTAGCTGCAGACTTTTCTTAAATAAATAAATATAAATTTGAAAAGAAACATATAATATTCAATATGCATATGGAATTTTCTTTTAGATTCACTACTTACGATAAGTACTTATGATAAGTAAGAAATAAAATGCGATTTAAAGCAGCTTCTTCATCCTTTGCAATTCTATTCACCTTGAAGTCAAAGTAAGTTGATTGACAAAACAAATAACTGTCTTGAGCATCATGTCACGATTGTTCATTAACAGACAAATTGTAATATTAATGTAGTGTCATTATATTTTCCATGAAAACCTTAACTTAATCAGAAATTCCACCTTATAATAGTAGCACAATTTAAACATTTTATTTAGCTTTTTGTCATATTATCACAGCAATTTGAACAATTAACAAGCATCGCATATCGTCAGTTGGGAATCTTTGTTGCCAGCGGGCTTATGTTCCATTATCTTAAATGCTTCTAACTCAATTTACATACCAAAGGGGCGTGGTCGAAGGCAGGGAAACGACAGTGGCGGATTATTAAAACGGATAAATCGCGACGTGCAACGGCGTTGAATGAAAGTGAAAAGCTGTGCGTGGGTAATTAAAAAGTCAACTTCAACGAAGGCGACTCACAGATGAAAACCTAATTCGCAGCTTGAATTTTAATTAATTAAGAGCAAGTGAGAGAGAGAGAGAGAGAGAGGGAGATGTTGGAATAGATAGGAAGATAAATAGGATAGTCACGTGTCTCCTTTTGCACCAAGGGAATAAAGTAGGTTAATGCGCTTAGAGGCGCGTCTACAAAATGTGTGTAAAGTGTGGTAAGAGACGAGTGGAGGAATTTGTGGGGAAAACTCCTCACAGACACCGTAATTGGTGGCGTTACAAAATATTTACAGTTACCGTTACATGGAAATGGAAAAAGATGATAAAGTGCGCAAACTGTTTGCACTTTCCCTTTACGACTCTTTAGAGACATTTAGGTGTTGAGCCAACTTCCCTTTTCCCCCAATTGCTAAACCTTCTGAGCGGATTCTGTGAGTTGTGTTGGCGTGTCGACGTCTTGATAAGCAAACGTTATATAAATATAAATATTGCTATATTTATACGAGTAATTTATTTACATACTCGTACTAAGCCGAGGGTTGTCTTCATTTCAACACGAAGGGTAGATTTTCTTATCGATGCGTACAAAGGTTTGTTTCAGTTTGCTGAGATAGTTGATTTTGCTAAGTGTTGTATTTATAGGGTTGTATATATAATAAATAAAAATTTTCCAAAACTTTCGCCCTCTTTAGATTTAAAAAAAAAAATGTATTACTCGGAATGTTACGTTTGTTCAAGAACATAAATTTAACACAAGATACAAATTTTAATTCTTTTTAGATTCTTTTTAGAATTAACATAAGCTGAAAATTGTATTCATTTCAATACGAAGGGTAGATTTTCTTTTCGATGCGTACAAAGGTCTCAAAATGAAATTTCAAAGACCAAATAGTTTTAGTTTGATGAGATTGTTGATTTTGCTAAGTGTTCTATTTATAGTGTTGTATATATATAAAAAAATTTCAAAGCTTTCGTTCTCTTTAGCTTAAAGTCTAAGTAAATATTTTTTCTTCATTGTCATAACGATAAATTTGGAAAAACAAAAAGGATTACTTGAAATGTTACGTTTGTTCAATAACATAAGTTCAAAGACAAAAACTTTTAGTCTTTTTAGAATCTTTTAAGAATTAACCAAAGATTACATATAAGGTAAATAACATTAAACAAAACATCACTTGCCATTGCGAATTCATAAATGTCAGCAAACTTATTTTTTAGAACTCAAATCAACGGCTGCCATTCATTGATTCCAAAATTATAAAAACCTTTTTATTTTTAGTATATTGCTTTAAAATTAATATATTTTTTCAGTATGCATTCCCAGCCTTTGGTAATAAATTTAACAAATAATTAAATCACATTCCATAAATCCAAGTGAAAACCGGAACAGGTCTTATGGTTTTTCTACAATCAAAACAAAGTAGGCCTTAGAGCTTTTACTATAAGATTCGTTGGCATTTCCACTCAGCAGCCCATTCGAATAATAACATTTCGGTCACAGTCTCATAAAGTCTTGTTTTGTCTCTATAGTCTGTGCTAATTTCCCTAGTTCATTTAAACGTTTTTGTACCAATTTGTAAATACTAATTATGGATGCCAAAAAGTGTCCTGATCTACATGAGCGCGCCAAACGTATTCATGAGCCGGGCCGAGTTTGTCGTGAGCTGCTCTATTTGCGTTCCAAGCGGGTAAGTAAGGATCAGGATAGGAATATTGGATTTTTGAAACTTTCCTGATCTTTCATATTGTTCTCCAGGTGAAACGTGAGGTGCCAGCCTTTACATATCAAGCTCTACAGAAGGGCACCATGGTAAAGCCCCCCACAAAGTAAGTTGAGCTAAGTGGTTGGTAGATAGTTCTATCTTAACTTAAGTGTTTTCCAGAATTGATATATTCAAGCGTCAACCGGTTAAAGAAACCGTCTTTAAGATTTACTTTATGCGTGGCGATATCCCAGTTGCTTTGTCGGGTCGCAGCAACAAACAGGACCCTACCAAGGATCGTCCTTTGCGCTGGCATTGCACTCCAGAGGATCTGGATTATTGCTACTATCTTCCAATCTTTCTGGATGGACTTGCTGACATAGATAGCGATACACGCTTGCTGGCAGTCAATGCAGCTGTCGATCTGATCATGAGACAACCCCATAAAGTGCTTCCAGTATTGCCCAAGTTAATACTTCCGCTTAAACGTGCTTTTCAGACACGTGACAAGGGCATCATCATTTCCGCACTTCAGGTGCTGCAGTTAATGGTGCGTTTGGGTAAGTATTTGTCTGTTTTTGATAAATTTAAGATGTATTTTATATATTTTGGGAAACTTAGGACCTTGTGTGGGTCAAGCTCTGGTGCCTTTTTATCGCCAACTGCTGGCCGTCTGCAATCTCTACAAGAATGTCAATGTAAATCTGGGAGAAGGAGTTGATCCCGATCGTAGCAAACGCATTGGCGATGTCATTGAGGATACACTGAAGTTACTGGAGTTTTGTGGGGGGCCCAATGCCTTTATCAATATCAAATATATGGTTCCCACCTATGAGAGTAGCGTCTTCCCTCGCTGCCAGGCTCCAGATGACAACTCCAAGCATTAATCACAGTTAAGAGTTTATTTGACAAAAACATATTTGGTTCGCTTGCTTAGGTTATAATTAGATCAACAAATTTTATCAGTTAGGTTCGAAATTTTGCGCAATAAAAGCTAAACAGTCTGGTTGAGCCTGCAACCCGAAAAACTACAAATCATTTTACTACAGTAGATTAACATGTATCGGATATGAATATATATATAAAGAAAGAAGAAGTTTTAAAGAAAACATCGCTAATATGATTATTGATTTTGTGTTTTACAGAATTTTACTATGAAATTTGTACAGAAATCTAAAAGATATTTATATCTATCTATCCATAAGATTGATTTAGATAATTTTTTTCTTTGAAGATTAGTGTCTTATGTTCCTTTAACTTATCATCTTATTCAACGACGATCCCTTGCTTTAACGTGATATTTTGACAAACTTAAAGTATATCTCATCCGATAAAAATGATAAATACTTAGGAACAATTTCAATATAGTTGTAGTGATAACTATTTATATAACAAACATGATTCTTATTGTTAATAGTAAATATGTATATAGATATTAAATATTTATTAAAAAGATAAAGAATCAAATTGCAAAAAGTGCAAAAATTACTTTCTGTTCAGACTTCGCTTGGATATCAATTCAAAATTACCAAATTAATGGGAGTTAAAAGTTTGAAAAATGTTCTTTTACTTTCAAAAGTGAGGGTGGACCAAAAGCAACTAGATCAGAAAGATAAGCCATATGGATTTCAAGAAGACAAGCAAAGGGAAGCCAATGATAAATGCCTAATTAATTTTTAATTTTCAAAACAAGCTTCTACCGAGCAGACAAATTTCAACAATGAAAACAAGGCCCGTAAATAAAAAGCTCATTACAATAAATCATAAAGTGAAAATTGTTCAATTCGCCGACTTTTTTAATGGAATATCCATGTAGAGTGCTAACAGTCTGACAGACAGACACATTTGTCTAAGGATGCGTGTGTGCATTGGCCCAGGAAGAGACAGAGGGTGAGGGATGGGAGAGGGAGAGTTACCCCGTATTTGGTAGAGGGTGTCTGTCTGCCTTTAACCATATCTGGCCAAAATCAAGCATTGGGCCATACTTTTGACTTCTGAACTGCTGCTGGCACTTTTCAGCAATCGAAGTACGAAGCACGCTCTAAAATTAATTTAGTTAAATTGCCGAATTGCGGGGAATGAAAAGGACTGGGAGTGGGAAGGGATGGGCTGGTCCTGGCTTATGTACATACATATATAGTGTGGCACAGTGGCTTCTGTGGTTCTCTGTGCTGCTATTGCGCGTAATTAAGTACGACCCTCCATAATTTTTGAAAAACAAATCTTGTTATCAACGCGAGCCAACACAAAACAGAGTTTACAGCTCGTCCAACTCGACCTGCTTCTGGTTGGGCAGAGCTTAGTTTGGGTTTAGTGGTTTGGTGGCATGTCCAACGACCTGCGACCTGCGACCTGCGACCCACCCAACAGGCTGTCTGTCTGTCGGTCCGACTGGGCTGACTGGTTGGTTTTGATTGTGGTGCGTAGATAAAAACCTGCCAAGTGTTGCAACTCAATTTGATCCCCCACCAAAACTCAAGTGAACCACCCTTCGACTGGTTGCTTCGTTCCACCACACAAATTCTTAATTCACTTTTTGGGTTCTAACGTTCTTATTTCTTTTTTTTTAATCTCCTGTTGACGGTAAATCAAACAGTCCCCCTGGGTGCAGCGTCACTTGAAGACCCACCCGCCAGATAAATTGCATTTGGCTGCTGCTGCTTGGCGAATTTTCATTCCCATTTTCATTTTCATTGCTCGTTCTCATTTTCAATTTTATTGTGCTGCTTCCATTGCTCTTAAAACGTTTTGACATTTTTACGCAGTTTTTTAACAATTTTTTATTGCGTCTCATCTCAACGAATGTGTCTCTGTACATCAGTAGAGTCAAGGGGGTGTTGAGGGGTGACAAAGGGTTCGCCGCGGGGTGTAAAACTTTGATTTAGGTGGAAAATTGTGCTAAAGAGATTGAAATTCTATTTGAGAGAATGTCGAGTACTCGAGACTTTTTAGCACTTGAAATTAGAGATGTGACAGAAAATATTTAACATTAATTTAATCAGACTTTGACGTTTATCAATCTGTCAGAATATTAGAAAATGTCAATAATAGATTGATTGATTATATTATTGATTCGTGTCACGTCGCGAAACACGACACTTACTCATCTCTAATTGGAATTGAATCCAAGCAACTTTACTGTTAGCTAACGATTAACCTGAGGGGGACCCACAGTTTGGTCACCCTAATGCCCAGGAGAGCATTTCCGGCAAACACACACCCGCTCACACACACACACACCTCCACACTCAGTCCAATCACATACATACATATTCATATGCATTAAGTCATGACCATGACCATGTCCAGTGGGCGGGTGGGTTGATGGGTCGATGTTGGGCGGGAAATTGCTTTAATATACCGGAAATTGCAGGAGAGTTGCATAAATTGACACGAAACGCCCCGCGGGCACAATTCAATGTAATGAGGCTCAGACATCAATGTGGCCAAAGAAATCGAAAGTGTTGCCACATGTTGAAGGGGATCAAGTATGGGGATCAAAGTGGAGCTGTTGTTGATGAAAGTGTTCAGAAAGTTAAGTAAATATTGGCCAGTACTCAATATTAAGAAATCGGAAAACAAATGTAGAATAAATTTATTGATAAAATTTTTAAAATATTGACATTCCTCTTAAAAATATGTCTGCTTTTGACGAAGTTGTGCAAGTTTAAAGTCGGTTGACCCTTGAGTCTGGCAACTTTGCAAGTCACTAACTCCTGAGAATATATTATTTTATTTTTATACTAGAAGTACTGGTTACAACCAGGACTTGTTTAAAAGTGAAAGATCGAGTCTAAAAAAATTTGAACATCCCAATTTTCCATATCCAAATTGAAGAAAACTTCCTGAAATAAAACTATTGTTAAAAATACAATCAATCAAACCATGTATAATATGTCATTTGCAATTGACCTAATATTTGTCTAAATATTTTCTGGAGTTAAGAAAGAGCTGACAGTTGAAAGGAAAAAGTTTCATCTAAAAGTAAAAAGCGTTTAAGATAACGATTTTTAAAGATCATTTAAACTTTTTAATGATCTAAGAATTCTTACACATTCCATTTATATCTGTTTTTCTATTTAAACGGAGGAGCTGGGATAATATCAGGTTTCAGGAGAGCTACAGACATCCATTGGATTCTGTTTGATGACTTTAGGATTTGAGTCAACCCACTGAAAGTTTTCTCTTAACAAAAGAAATGTCTTTGAAAATAAAATAAGTAAATAACAAACTTTTTATTGTCATCTAAAGGCGAGAAATTAAGTAATTTATTATATCTGTGACCTCTATTATGAAAAAATTTAATCTGTGACAAACCATATCAATTAAATTCCATAGGGTTTTCTGGAGCAGATTAGGAAGCTGGCTTATTGGTACAGGAAAAAACTTCACAATCAAATACATTAATTAATGAGCTTAGCTCTAAAGCTGTAAGCTTCCCCTTTTTATTTAGACTAATAGGTATAATAATAAGTTGTTACTATACCATTTATTTAACAATTGTTAAGATCAATATTCCTCTTATATTTCTTTGCAGTTTTTGTTAGTTTTATCAGAAGCTTTAAAGATTTGCCTGCCATGCTGCTGTCACTGGAAATGTCAGAGGTCTGACATATTTTGCGACTTGGCTTTGGCCACAATATGTGAATCCATGTTCATCCAGTCACGACCCGGCATAAAGAGTCCTGAGTATGGAATCGATGTATGTTGGGCGCAGATGCTCACATTTCGCGAACTGCGTCGAATCACGTGCACGATGCCCGGAAGCGAATCGAAATTATCACCAATTTGCAGTCATCGAAATCCAATTATGGGGCGTGTGTGTAACCCCGAATCCTAGACTTGGCTAGACCAGGACAATGCCTTGTAAATGCCGAACAGCCACTGTCCACATGGAATGCCATATGCTCACCGCGATACAAAAATTGCAATGCGACTGCAGTTGAAAGTGGATCTAAAGCTAGAGGGTCTGAAGCAGACAATAATCGGATTAGGTTGGCCTGGCACCGACAAAAACATAATTTGCGAGAAATGTCACACGGCACACGGCGACTACTGTCCCGGCGACTTATTTGCAATTTGCAAAATGGAAAACGAAGCGAGAATTAAAAGGGAGAGAATCGAGGGGGAGGATGGAGAATGGACTATAAGAGAGTTCACTAAATCATGCATGTCAAGTCGAGTAGTTGTCGTCTCTATCAAACTCATCATAATCGCCAAAGCGTACGCATCATTATCGGGAACAGGACTTGACGCTCTGGTTTTTCCTGCGTTTCCGTTAACGGGGGATGAAGGGACAACATCTCTTGGGTGCCACTGTTGTTGTTTAGTTCCGGCATGCGACAGATGCAACGGACGTGCAGACGGTATGGACAGAGCTCAGTCCGTTGTCTGCGGTTAAACCACAAGAGGCTCACCCCGACTATCATCATCATCAATGTTCTCGGAGCTGTCACTGCTCATTGTCGACTAAGTGCCACAGTGCACAGTGGGTGGAGTTGATAACTGGGCAAAGACCTTGGGGTGTTGGACGGTCAAACAAGCCGCAGTTGAAGTCAAAGCAACAACAACCCTCGATGCAGCGACATCGGCAGCAGCAGCAGCAGCGGCAGAGCCCATTTTCATTTTCAAGGGCCTTAAAACAAATTTTTTGCTCTCAGAGTAACCTGCTTGACGCGTTGGGAAGGTGGCAAAAAGAAACCCTGCATGCACAGTGGGCTGAAATAAAGAAATTACAAAATGAAATTAATGAAGGGCAAGGTTAAGTACCTTTTTTAAACTTGTAACTGAAATAGATAATTTTGGTAATTGATAACGTTAAAAAAGTAGTAATTGGTAAGAGAAGTGAAATTGATTTCTATAACTAAATAAACTATTAATTAATAATTTAAAAAATCATAAGATGTTCTTTCATTGAATAAACTCATGTAAATCATGTAAAACATCAGCACACTAACATTTGGGTTAAATGAACATTCGATTAACAAGATAACAACTTCCACTAACAACTGCCTGAAGGCCTTCACTGCTCTGACTCTAAGTCACATTGTAATTTAGAATTATTAATAAGCGGAAATAATGTAAATAAATGATTAATATATGGTCGTAAACGAGATAGTATTTTTACGTTTTCACTGTTAATAATATTTATGTTTTGAACTAGCATAATTCATATACATATGTATTATAAAGCATTAATGAACAAACAAATACTTATATTATATTAAATTTATTGTTATTATCTGGCATTCAGACTGTCGCAATTAGTTTGATTTAAAGCAATGTGGTTTTAGAGAAAAGATAATATATAATGTAAAACAAAAACAAATAAAACTAACTTGTTCTCCCATTTCAGATAATATAACAACATAATAACAATTTGACTGTATTATTATTGCACATAAACACAGTTGTTGCAGATCCCCAAGTAACATTTTGTATTGATAGGATAAAAAGCAAAAGCAAATATTGTTATTGAAGTTTAAAAAAACTACATATATTTTTCAAATTCTCAAAATACAATTTGCTACTAACCATGAACCGCTGTGCATTATTAAAATATAAATACAGTGTTTGCAGATCCCCAAATAACATTTTATATTGATTGGAAGTAAAAGCAAAAGCTAAATATCATTTTGTATTGGTTGGAGGTATAAGAAAAAACTACAATCATTTTTCAAATTCTTAACATACATTTTTCTACTGACCATGAACCACTGTGCATGGCTTTGCCACCCGTTACGCAGCGATCGCAGCAACAGCGGCGTTTTTGGGCTGCGTCGGGCAATCCAAAGAGGAAACGATAAGACGACAGACGATGTGGCAAGAGATTCTGCTTTCCCTCACATCCGCTGCAGTGCAGCCAGAATCAGGGATTGTGGGTGAGGGATAAGGCTGAGGGGGAAGGATGAGATGAGATATAGGGTGGGTGTCAGACCGAAGTGAAGCCAACAACAATAAAAGCAAGTTCCATGCATTTTGTGATAATTTCGCACCATACAAGAAACAAGAAACGAAAAACGAGAAACGAGAAACGATAAAGCGACGATTGCCAAAGACCCAAAGCCGTAAACGAGCAAATAATAAAAATTTTATATAGCTGAAAAAATATAAATGGGAATATAAAATATAATAATAATGGGAGTACAGATATATAGTAGTTGTAGTAATAGTGTTGTATGAAAAACATGAGTGTGAATAGTCAATGAGTGTTTGAGTGGAGGTTACAAACAGGTCGTCTGCGGATCAAGCAATGGGTCGTCGGATCTCTGTGGGTGACTCTGCGTGTTCTGGGGATGGTTTACTAAATTTGTGGGTGGGTTGGTGGTGCAGCTGCCGGTGTTGGTGTTGGTGGTGGTGGTTGTGGAAATCAAACGGCAACAATGCAATCAAAATTTTCGTTTCCTTTACCTTGGTGCAAATTTAGTTATTGTCTAGACTCTGGAGTCGGAGATACGCAACACTCGAGGGAATTGTTGGGCCATAATTTAATTCAGCTGGCCCATTATTTCATTAGTTGTGCGGCAATTCCACTTCCCCTCTCTCTCTCTCTTTCTCTTTCCACCCTTGGACAGAATTTGTGCAATTTATTTACAGTATTGTCGTATTGTAATATGGCTCTGGCAGCTAGACGCATAAATTTGTGTATTTCAATTTTGATTTTGCCATTTTAATTGTTTGTAAACTGGCCAAATACTCAGCCAGTTGCTCCTTTCACTGTCTCTCTTTCCCATTGCATTGCATTGTCTGTCCTTCTCTGTCTGCATTGTCTTTGTTGTCCCAACATGTCGTATCTTTGTATCTGCATCTGAGTTGGCTTTCAACAATGTGTTGGTTGCTGTAATTAACATTTATGACCAAAAACTTAAGATATCTAACCCAACTAAAAGACCAACAATATATAGCATTTTATTAAGAATGGAAATTGCAAATTTTCATAGTTTATAATCAAACAGACAACGCAGAGGAAAATTAAATGAAGAGCCAATAAATAAATTTGTATTTCGTTACGTGAATTTTGCATTTAATAAATATTTACACGATTTTGTTTGTTTCAATCATTTTTGATAAAATCAATTAAGCAATGAAAAAGTATTACAATGATTGTTTTATAAATATTTTCCTTGTAAAATTCAAATATAATTGGCGAATGGAATTTCATATATGTTAACTTTAGTAATTGATGGAACCTAATAACAAATTCGTTAGTGATACTGCAGTCATCATAAATAGCTGAAAAAAATTTATTTCAAATAATAAATAAAAGAAATAAATGATTCGTTATTAAATGTTGTTCAACTTTATACTTCAAGGCTATTTTGTTATGTAAATTAAATGTATTTAATTTAATTTAAATATGATTATTGTGTTCTGTATTCATGCCTGTATTGTAATAGTGCACTTTAATTCTTAAAATTGTTAGCTTTCACTGAAAATAATTTCATAATCTTCATCAACATTATTATTATTATTATTATTGTTATTTAACTTCATAATCTTTCATATTCTTTCTTCAGATCTTTTCTGTTTTTTGCGCTGATAGCTTTTAATTTGCAAGTATCTTAGAGTTCTTTTGCTTCGCATCGTCCAGGAGTAGAAGCTAATGTTTATGCATTTGCTGACAGTTAATATAATTCAGTTAAATAAATAAAAGATGGACCTTTTCTTCTTAAACTATTTTATTTACAGTGATGTGCTATCGAAAATTGCTCGTTACTTTTACATGGTTAGCCATTCAGTCTGAGAATCTATCTGATAATGGACTCCGATCAAACTCATCAAAATAAGACGAAAATATAAAAATAAATATTTTTGATTTTTGGCCAAATAAAAAAAGCCTAAGAGTATGCACCAAAAAAGTTTTTCGGCTTGAAATAAAATTATTTTTTAAGTAACAAATGTTTTTTTTGACAAATCGATGAAAATATAATTTGGATAAATTCTAGCGGATTCTTTTAATATACATATGTATCGTTTATACAGCCTTTCTCCTCCTTCAAATAATGCCTAAGAAATCTGCAAAATTCTGAACACATTTGGAAAACTCTAAATAAAATCCTTTGTTACTTAGTTATTGATATATCATTATCAAGTTTTTTGAATGAGTGAGCAATAGAATCAAGACAAATCAAAAAATTTTTTAGATTTTTAGATTAAAATGATTTAGAACTACAACTGTAAATTTGCAAAAACAAAATTCAAACTTATGGCGGTTGATTTTTTTAATTTTTTGTATTCATTTTTAAAATAGGCGATATAAAATGTATGTATTATCTTGAGTGTAAGACAATGACGCACTTGAACTTTACCAGCTACACTTGAGTGAGTCCACTCAGTTTGTCTATCTGTCTGTCTGTCCGTACGTCTGTCCGGCTGTACTTGCGGCAAGTGCAACATAAATGCATAGAAACAATGAAAATTAAGTTGTTGCAAGCACAACTTTATGCAAATAGAAGTTAGAAGACGCATTGCGAGAAGGACAGGCAGACAGATGAGAGAGTTTCAAGTCAGCAAAAGTATATTAAAAATGTTGACAACGAAATCCATCTGTTTAATGGGTCTGCACGAAGTGCAGGCAGTACCAGAATCAGTATCAAGACAGGCCCAACTCATGTCCACACATACACACACACACACACACTCATTGTGGGGTATTTGTGGGTGGGCTTTTGTGGGTGCGCTTCTAATCCGCCAGATTACAAAAGTGTGCGGTAAAGTTGGAGCTGTGGGCCCTTGGCAACCATAATCTCAACCCCATTAGACAGGCCCAACCCTTGGCCCAACTATTACACTTGATAAATTCGAGATTAAAGTGCATTTGCAGTTGAGCCCAGGACAAGAAAAGGCCAAAACCAAACCATACCATACCACACAGAACTGAACTGAACTGAAGTGAACTGAACCAGGCTGGGTCATCAAATTTATGGCCATACATTTGCCAGAATTTCCCTCACTGAGCACTTTTCCGACTCGTGTGCCCTTTTAATTATCACACGTAATGACAGCAGCAAATGCAATTGCTAATTAATTGCCCGGGAGTCCAGGCAAAAACTCTGACGCCCTCTTTGAAGAAATAAAAGAATTTATGGTCCTTACATTTGTTTGGCTTGACACTATTATTCCAACATGTGTGGCTCAAATGCAATTTCCTCCTCTCTCTCTTAAGATAAACCACCCAAATGGGTGGTTCAAAGCGTTGGCTAACAAATGACTGTGGCTTCCAGCTTAACCAAATGGAGGGGATTACCAGAGGGAGATAGGAAGGGGGCTATCTTTAATCGTCAGCTCAACTTGAACTTGAATTTGATTCTGATATTATATGGTCGGTCGACAGCTAATGAAGATAATCGTTTGTGCTGTCAAAATTGCCACAAAATATAATTGTGATAGCTCCGAGAAACTTGAGAAACGGCGAATCGCCAGCAAATGATTAATGATGAGAGCATTATGAAAAAGACCAAAACACAAAAGTTTAGTTTTTAAATCTTAAACGGCAGCACAAAAACACAACAAGTCAGCTTTAGTTAGTAAGTAAATTGACTAGAGGTTACCCTGGGTTTAAAGAAATTTATATTTCCCATTTCAGTAGTAAAATTTAAAATTTAAACCATTTAAATTCTTGAAATCCTTTCAGAGTATAAACAATACTAGAATTTACAATCATGATTTTAAGTATACAATTCATTTTAAAGACCAAAATAACAGAAACAATTGTTTGGTTATTCAATTTAAATTAAAGAAATCATATTTTGGACAAATTTTATACATATAATTCAAAGGAGTACATTTGGATTATTCTAAAATTCTAATTAAATAATTCTTTATAATTTCTTTGAGTTAAGGAACTCTACAAAGTTAAATAAGATATAAAGCCCTTTAAAAATTATTTAATATCCTTTATTCTAAAAGAAACGTTTTTTATTCTTCAAAAAAAACAAATTTTAAATATTGATAATAATTTTTTCAGCGTTTCAATTTGTAAGAAGTTCTGATAGAAAGTGAAATATCTCAACCTGTTGATACAACTTGCCTATATAGTTTTATATATTTTCAGCACTATAACATACCCATTTCTTTTATCCCAACAGGGTATAAACACTTCATCAGACACAATAGAATCTCCAAGATGCTTAGTACAGCGGAAACTTCAGCTAAAAACAATAACAAAAGATGCCAGCCAACTGATTACTCGCAATTTAGACAGGGGTACCGGGGCTTAGGGACTGACTTTGGCTTTATACCCATTACGGTTGGGGTTATAGCTCCCCTCCCTCAATATCCCCACGAGTCTACAGTGCAGCTATAGTGCAGTAGCAAAACTCAACGAATCACTTATGGGCCCAGTCTAGATGTTATCTTTAAAGCTCAAACGTCAACAAGAGAACAGAAACAGAATCTGAAACAGAAATAGAGACAACAAAAACTGAACAATTGAGAAACTGAACAACAAAACTTTTGTTGTTCTCCAACTTCTCCAAGTTCTCCAGTTGGCTAGTTAGTTAGTTAATTTTTTAATGAATCTCGTCAGATATTTGAAATCGGCTTGTTGCTGATTTTATTTTTTTAGTCGTTTGTCGGCGGTTTTCAAGTGCGCACCTGAAACGCGCTTCAATCAAAAGCTTCAAGTTCTCAAAAAAAAAAACAGTGAAAAATCTCATAAATCAAAACGATTCGAAGTGTTAAAAACAACTTTAACTTGATTAATAAAAAATACTTTTTTTAACATTTGTGTTTATTCCCAAAAATGTATCTGGGATCTGTGGCCTATTTGGGATTATGCTGCTTTCTGCTAACTCATCACTCTGTACAAGGTTGTTATTCAATTTGAAATCTTAATTGGTTATTTACCAATTAACAGCAGTTGTTGCCATTGTTTTTTTTGACCAAGATTTCAATCTAAGCGTGTCCACCCACTCGAAATCTATCGACAGTGTGCTCGGGAATTTCCTGTAATTTGGGAAAATTTAATAGCGTAGCCTAAAATTCCCCTTTCTAAAGGTGAAAGAACTCACACCATGTCAGAAATAGTTTATAATTGGGCACATGATCGTTTTAAAAGAAAGAATTCGTTTCCAAGTTCTATAAATTTTGGGATTTTTATAAGAATTGAATAAATTATTAAATATCTTAGACCTATTTTAGTGCGCTTTAACGTTATTTCTTCATATAGCCTTAATATAACAAATGTATCCTGAACACATACTTTCTTTAAAAATTTAAACTATAATCTAGAATTTTAAGTTTAAAATTTTGAGTGATTTTCTGTGTCACCTAGAGATTAAACTACCCTTTATTATTGATCTGGAAAGTTTTTAAATAAATGCAGATCTTAACGATGTTATCTTCGAAGAAGAGAATTATCAGATTCCATAAAGAGTATTACTTTTAGGAGAATACAACTTGGTACAGGATCCATAGAAAAAATCTAACGAATTGCATACAAAATAGACCTACAAAAATAGATTGTACGTATGTTCAATTTTGTCGAATTTGACATTTCGGGGCCACTTTGTTCTAAAATCCAAAGTACTATAGCTGAAAGGGATTATGGAAATAAAAGGGGCTGTAAATTTAGTGTACCAATCTATATAAATATGAAGGGACAGATAAGCTTAAAAACGCTCGTCAGTAAAATAAGGTTTAACTAACAAAGTGTCCAAATACTATATTTAAATATACATAGATTACAAGTTTTAGATATGCATAACTAATATGCTTCAAAGATTCTACCAAAATTTCATCAGACAATATTATAGGTAGAAACGATAGACTGAATATAAATTTTTTAAATTTATTTTTATTAACTAGCAATAATGCAGAATATAAGCAATATTATACTAACTTATTTACTAATTAACAATTTCATGCCTAGAAAGATATGTGCTTCAACACAAAGAAATTCTTATAACATAGCCTTGTTAATTCTGTTTAATTGTCAGTTGCAACATTTGCTGTCAAATCAATTAAAAACAGAGTGTAAGAATCATTGAACAAAATTCTAAAATGCATATTTAACTGGTTTTGATGCAATTTATAAACAAATTAGTTAACCATAGAAGGCATTGCATATTGAAGTACAATTATGATTAGACGAGTTGCGCAGAGTTCACTTAAAAGGCAGTCAACCTAAAATATAGATAGGGTTAGGATATAGATTTGTATCCATAAATAAGTTAACGTGCGCTAATTGGAACACTTATAGACAGCTTTAACGTCAGACACGCTCCAGTTATTTCGCTGGAGTGGACAGTGGAGGGTTGAAAGGGGTGAAGGAGGGTAGAAGGGGATTGAAGTGTTTGCATAACTAAATTAAATTTCTGTGCTTAAATCTAATTTCTATGCTAAAACCTAAAACAAACATCGTGGACGTGGCTGGGCTGTAAACGTAACCAGGTCAAGCGAATAAAGTGTCATCCAAGTTGGATTTCGATGACATGGAGAGCAACAGCAACAACAACCAGACCGGTGTGCCAGTTTTAATTGGGCTGGGACAGGGACAGGGACAGGGACAGGGACAGGGGCAGGGACAGCAGGGTAACAGTGGCAGTGGCTATGATCAGGGCACAGGACGTGCTGGCAGTGGAGGTGGAGGAGGCGGAGGAGGAACTGGATCTGGAACTAGCAACAGCGGCAATCGACCAAAGATACATGGAGTGCGTGTTACGGTTGATACGGGCGATGGACAGCAGCAAACGAAAGGTAATTAAATTGGCTCAAAGCAAAAGCAAAATAAATGAGACTAAAACTAAACTGTAACAACATCAAAGCAGAGTCCAAGGAGAGCGTCGAAATTACGGACTTGGGTAAACACAAGAAACGTGTGGGAATCCACACGGACATCACGTTCGAAATAACAGCTGAGGGGGAGGGAAATGAAACAAGCTCGGCCCAACAGCATGGCGAGAAGGGTGAGTGAAAGCGGCAATACTTTCACTACACTTTCAGCTTACTTTCACTTAACCACTTTCTCCTTTTCTTCTGACAGAGGACGCCAGTGTGCCGATTTATAAGGGTCGCTCAAGCAGCAGAGGCGATTCAAAGCACAAGTCAAGGCAACCCTACGATCCCAAGTCACAATGGAATCCCAATTATTCCAGCGAACATGGTAGCAATCGAGGCGGTTCCAGACCCAGCTCGGGATCCTATTATCCTCAGTATTATCCAGAGCATGTCTATACCAGTGGCAGCTCCGATGTTGGCAGCATCTATCGGAATGGAGAAACATGGACACATTATGTGCCCGTTTGGACCACGGAACGATCTCCACATGAACAGAGCCAACTGCAGCGACAACCCAGTTGGAAACCCTGCTACTGCATGTCCTCCTATGGCACCGACTACAGACGACGAAGGGATAACAAAGGATTCAAAGGTAGCAGGGGTTCAACCAGGCATGGAGTTTTCAATAGCGATGTCCTTAAAGTCGACGGCAAGTTGGAACAGCCCTTCTCTTAAGAAGGTGACCCGGGAGTTTCGGAAAACCTATTGAAAAGTATTGAAAATTGTATTATTAATGTTGCTGGGTAGTCAAAATTTTTAGCAAAATAAATTCTGTATTTATAGATCGTAGATCATCGACATTCCTTTTAAAAACTAATCTCAATATTTATGGTGTATTGAAGCAGACAATCTTTGAAGTGAACAATTTAAAAATTAAAATTTAGATCCACAGATATGGGATACTTCATAAAAATGTTCCGAAATTGAAAGGAATATAAAAAGACTTCGGAAAGGAAGGGCTGTCTATTAGATTTTCGCATACAGGAATGATATTTTTGTATAGCAACCGTTTCTAAAGATATATACGTTTGATTTTGAAAATCTCATTGAGTATATAAGAAATTGTCCCTACATGAAGATTGATTAAAATATAACTCAACTGTTTATGTGTTGTCGATAGATTGTTTATATTGCTAGCTTACAAAACAATTTTATGATCTTAATTTAATGCAAAAGAAAATACTTGATTCTTGGAAATTGTATTCTGATTGCTCATATTCCAAGAATTATACATTTTTTTTGTATTGCATCACCATTGCAATTGAACTGATAAGAAGAACGAGACAGTCTTAAAGATATGACTGTATGAACTGTGCTAATGGTTCTTTTGAAAAGTATACAGTCATTCTACAGTCATTGTAGAATCAACTCTATAAATAGAATTAATTCTATGGTGACTTCGTATAAGACACAGAAAATCTAATTGGAAGCAGAAACTCAAATCTAACCGAAATAATCATAAAACAGACCACAAAGTATCCTTAGTATCTTAGAATCCCGCTTCCTGATCCACAATATTTAAATTTGTAACTAAAAATCGTTTATAAAATATATTTTAAAATTGATTTTATTGTTTCTGTTATGTTTTTTGAATCGTCTACAATGCGGAGGGTATAAAATTTGTTACTACAATTAAAGTTGTGGCAGGGATGAGGTTGTGAGTTGCATTTTAAGAGTGCACACTGTAGGTGCTTGTCTTGCCATTGTCATCAACGGATGCGGTGGCTGCATTATAACCGTATTGTTTACCATTGATGTTGTAGTTCTCGCTCTCGCCAGTGGCCAGATCCTTGTAGTTCTTCACATGACCATCGGAGTCGAACTAAGTAAGGAACAGATAAGATAAGTTAGCCAACTGTATTTACGAAGGTCTATCAAGTACTCACCTCAGATTGGGATGACCACTTGGATTGCTTCTCCCACTGCTTGGTCTGATAACCACTGCCAGCACCGCCGGCACCACCAAAGTTACCAGAGCCGGACAATTGTTGACCAGCATTCAGACCCAAGTTGCTCTGGGCATTGAGAGAGGAACCACCCAAGAGGGAACCACTTAACAAAGATCCCTGGCTACCACCGAGCAAAGAACCACTCAAGAGTGAACCACTGCTTCCGGTATTCAAGCCGCTAGCGGAATTCAAAGAGCTGGCAGAGTTCAAGGAGCTGGCAGAGTTCAATGAGCTGGCAGAGTTGAAGCCAAAGTTGGAGTTGAAGGCATTTGAGCCACCCATTTGGACTTGATTGGCGCTGGACAGGCCGGAACCGGAGTTCACTGTACTTCCAGAGGCAACTTGTTGCTTGGCAGTCAAATGAGCCTGGTTAATAAGCTGATGCAATTGCGAGTTGCTGGCACCAAAGTTGACGCCGGTATTTTGACCAGTCGTCCATTGGGTCTGGGCACCTGAACGTTGACCAAAGTTGCTGCCAAAGTTGCTGCCAAATCCAACATTCTGGTTGACCTTGAAAGCGGAGTTGGTGCCAAAGCTAGAGCCTGTGTTTGAGCCATAAGTGTAGCTGGCCGAGGGCTGTTGAACGATCTGAGGAGCCGAGGACGAGGTGGTTGTTACCTTGCGTTGATAATAATGCTCGGAGGTGCCACCGGGTTGAGCCACTTGGACATACTGCACCGTGGGCTGCTTCTGCTCCACAACGCGCTCCACATGCTGCACATATTGCTCCGAATTGCCAGGAACTGTGTAGACAATCTGCTGTGGTGCACTGGACACAGTCCTTTCGTGATGGTGCAAATACTCAACATTATTACCGCCGGAAGAAGGCATAGTAAAGGCCACTGGAGCTTGAACACTGCTGGAGTGCAGTGACTCAGAGTTGACGGTGTTGGATCCTGCACCACCAAAGTTGACCTCAGTTCCAGCATTGTTGGCATCGGCAAACTCCACATTGCTGCCCACGTTGTGGGAGCTAGCAGTATTGAAGTTGGCATTGTGGCTGGCCTGGAAGGCAGAGTTTGAGGAGAAGGCGCTGTTTGATCCAAAGGAAGATCCAGTATTGGCACCAAAGGAAGCCTGGTTGCTAGCACCGAATCCTGCACCACTGTTGGCACCGAAAGAAGCAGCGTTGTTGGAACCGAAAGTTGAACCACCGCCCAAGCTGCTGCTGCTGCTGTCTACACCCTCAACGGCACCCACGGAATCATAAGAACTCTCCAAGTTGCCTAGGGAGCCGCCAACACCACCACCAAGTGACAGTTCAGCGGTGCCACCAGCTCCACCAATGCTGTTTGATCCACTGCCTCCATATCCATTCAAGCCAGCATTACGACGAGCCGTTTCAATTGCCTGTTGATGGGCAGAATAATGGCTAAAGGAAGAATTCAGATTAATGGGATTAATACTTTTAGAGATTTCTGGAACTATTTCTAATTTACGCTATGCAACAAAATTAAGATATCTTGAAAGAATTGTTTGATTAGTAGAGTTTATATTTATGTTTCAAGTCCTAATTGAAAGAAACGACATACGAATATTTAATAGTGTACACTACATTTATAAATTTAATTATTGTGAAAATATTTCTTAACACTTACATTATAAATTGATATTTCTCTAACTTTTATTCGAAAATTTTTCAACTTTTATCTTTTGAAACTTGACTTATAGCCAGCTAAAAACAATCGTGAATCAATTAAAAAGGTCGTTAGCACCGAAGTTTTAATTTTATTGTAATTTAATTTGTAAATTTAGCTTATGAAACATCTATTTATTTTTCAATTAAATAAAATAAATAAGCGTTTAAATTATCAATGAAATTTAACGTATACTTATAATTGCCTCATAATTAATTAATTAACCATATTTTTTTAAATTGATTTGACGAAATAGAAACGTTTCAGATTTAGACTTTGATCTACTCCTAACCAAAATTAGGTCAAAGAAGCATAAAGTATTTTTTTTAATATAAACCACAACTAATTGGTTTATCTTTCTTATCTTTCTAGTACCCCCCAAAAGAAGATATAAAAACCTTGTTGCATAGTGCTAATTGATAAATGAAAATCCAAATTATATAGAATTTTGTAGAGTTTTCAGTGTACTTCTTTCATAGTGGGTTTGTACCATGTTGCCAATTGGAAATTTCGATCTTGTTAAAAACAAAATGATTTCTTCAATATTGCCGCACGGCACTTACCGATGATGAAAATCGTCCCGTTTCTGTCTACTCGATAAAATCCAAAGTTATAATAATAAGATACAATAAAAGATAATGTCAAACGACGCTCTAGAAAAGTTGCAAAGTGACCAACTTACCTGCTGTGGAAATCTGTAAGAGAAAGAAAGACAAACAGATTAAAATTAGTTTTCTCTGGGTTTTCTTAGATTATATTGTAGCTGTGTAATATTTAGTATAGGTATGCTGATGTCTAATCTTGACACATGCCAGGCATTACACAATTTGTGTTTCGTAAAAGTTCATTCAGGAAAAATAAGACGAAATTGGACTGAACGTATTATCAGTCCACGAGAATTCCGGGAAATTTGAATTATGCAAAGATGTCGACGTCAGCAGGAACTGATCGTTATATTTTGAAATTTAAACACTTGGATTGCACTTTCATTTGATTTTTTAACATTTTTAAGGAGTCTCGAGTGGTCTTTACCTGCACAAGCAACACCAAGGCACAAAGCCAGCACCAATAATGATTTCATTTTGAATTGTTCTATAAAATATTTTCCACTTTTCTTGCGTATAACCGTGCGAGATCCGCGCTTGAAATTGAACTAATGATTTGGAGCGATTGGAACGCGCTTTAAAAACCCAAACGAATGGCCCAGACGATTATTGATAAGACCCGAGAGCTTGATTCGGACTTGAACTGATTGCTTCTTGACCTAGAGAGGATGCCATTGGACACAGCAGATAATGTCAGCTATTTAATTTTGTATTCAACTCGGAATTGGTGCAGAAATTCTTGACAATATTTATTTCCATCAATGATGAAAGTAATTGCGACATTCATCTACAAACATACATATATTGTATATATATTAATACATAGATTTAAATATTACCTAGTAAGTACTTGTATATAGACAGCTGATAGGAGATTTGTTTTCGTGTCGAAACCTTGGAATACTTGCACATCGTTGCCATGTACAGTACGGCCTGTTATAGGTACACGTATACTTGTATATGTTTCTTAGAATCATAGTACGTTCAAGACCATTGATAGTATAAACTTGAAAATATTAAAATTTATATTTAAATTCGCAGATAGTGCAAATCATTCACAAATACCTAACAATTTAACCGCTGTTACAGTAAGTAAATAAAACATATGCATAAAACTAAATATATAAGGCATACTTCTCGGTTTATTTTCGAAGTACGGAGCTTGAAGTTTTTTAAATCTTAAAGATTACTTAACTTCTCCCTAAATTTCTTTCTTTAAGTACCACACAAATATATATACTTTCTTTGATCTCTAGTTGTAAATGAACATAGGAATATTTAGGAAAAAGAGAAACAATGCGCATTGATTATAATCATATTATATCAATTATAATTATAAATATAAGGTAATAAAAATTCTCTACAAAATGTTATAAATATTAAAATATTCTGGTAAATGGTATTACAAATAGTTTGAGTTCTAGAAAATCTCGAAAAACAGCTTAAGCAGAGCAGTAGAGGAACTTTTAGAAATGGAATATTTAACTAAGTGGTAAAAATTTTTATTTATAATTCTCATAGTATTCCGAAGAACATACCAGTCGAGCAGATCTATTTAAGGTAAGCATATATTTGTACATAGTATAGTTGTTTCAGTAAAAACAAAATTTGTATAAATATATATTAAGAAATTCAAAAAATATCTATAATTATGTTACTACTAAAAGCTTTTAATAAAAACTCAAGTAAATTCTCTACAAAAAATGTGTACAAATCATAATTTATTTCAGATGCCGTCAGTTAATGGGTTAAGAATTGAGAATCACTTGAACCTATTTAAATTAATCTATGGGATATTTTTGCGCATTCATTTTCATTCGAATTTTGAATGCCGCTTCCCGGAATAAACAATGTTTGTTAATTTGTAAATAAGAATACAACAAAAAAACACAAATTTAATGTAAGATGTTTACAAACAAAAGTTTCAGTTTTATTACTTCCGTTTAATGCTAATGAGCTGAATTTAAATGATTAGAACTTGAAGATCGCTTTGAAGCGGAACTATAGAAAATCTAAATACCCTACATTTAAGAGAAAAGCTTAGCAGGTTTGAGAGTAATACGTATTCTTATAGATTGTTCTTTTATATAATATCTTTTATTTATTTACAGAAGAAAATAAGAAAATAAGAAAATAAGAAAATAAGTAAAATAACTGAAATAGATTGACGCAAGATTTATATCATAGATTTTAATATAAAGAAAAGCTAAATTTATATTCGTTTATCCCTAAATTCCATATGTCTTAGCAGTGTCCTTAGTATTTACCTGGTGTTAAGTATCCTAGTGATTGATCGGATGCACTCAGATTGTTAAACTAACAAAACTTTCTCTTGGGTGTTGCTGCCTTAAATACCTACTACATACATACATAGATGAGTATATACTTGGTAGAATCAAATGTATTTTTAATGTGTGCAATTAATTAACTAAACATAGACTGTTTCCTGTGACGCTTGATAAACTTTGAACGGTTCTCTATCTATGGCAAACTCTTGCGAAGTATATAATACTCATAGATCGCTAAACAAAATCCCCATAGCAGCCAAAATCAAGGTCATGAGCTTTCAATGAGCAAAAAAATAAAAATAAAAATAAAATTTGCATATTCGCAAGCTTATCAGTAGAAAGTCAAAATGAAACTTTCTAACAAAAACGAAATCACGCACAGTGAATACCCAATAAATGAGAAAGTCGTGCAGATTGTATATTTCTTTAAATAAAGGTATATATAATATGTATATATTTGTGCTCGACATAAATAGAGTTTAATTTGTTTTTGATTTCGAAAGGTTTATAATATGCTAAACACCAAAAATAAAGTTGAGGAAATCCGGGTGGGGAATTCAGCTCTAGGAGTGCACGGAATATGACGTCACTTTACCATTATCATTGATGGTAGTCTGAGCACCACGTCGACTGGTGCCATCACCATTGCTGGAGCTAAAGGAGCTCACAGAGACGCCCTTGTAGCCACCATTACCACCTCCACCAGAGCTGGAGCTTGAGCCAAAACGATTCACAATATTGGGCGTGGCCTGAGGAAAGTGGGGAATTAATATAAAGAAAATTGGATGGAGAAGTTGCTGTATTAGCTTACCGGATTGGCAGGACTTATGTAGGCCGTCTGTCTATGTCCATTGGATCCAATGGAGCCAGCTGCAGCTGCATAACTGGGAGCATAGCGGTGAGAGTTGTAAGATCCACTGCCACCACTGGAACCACCATGATGGTATCTGTTGTTGTAGGCTCCATTGTTATGGTAGGCCTGCTGGGCGGCAATCTGTTGCTGAATGCGACTGGGAAAAGACAAGTAAATAGATTAGATATTTAACTTTTTAATAAGCAAATCCATTAGTAGTTGGGGATTATGTTTTAGTAGTGGAAAGTCTAAGGATAAAAGCAGTGTAATTACGTGTCATCGTCACTTATCGTTGCATCCGCGGATGCAAAAGCATTGCCAGAGGTGGCCAGACCCGTTATAGCTCTACAAGAATAGATAGCAAGATAAACATCACCAATTACCCCATTTATAACTACCCAAAGAGATAAAAGCCAAGCCAAGTTTAAACTCGGACTCAAATGCTCACTGTTGTGTTGCATAGTTCTGGGCCAGAATCTGATTCGTCAGCTGCTGGTGGAACAAATAAGGATCCGTAATGCCAAAGTGTGGTGCATAACTGCCATAGTCATCATAGTCATTATAGCCACCAACATAACCGCCTACATTACCATCGCTATTGGCATGACTGCCCGAATAGCTTCCAGAATATCCTCGACGACGGCGAGAGGGAGCTCGTCCTGCAATGCATATGAACAATCAAATTAGTAAAAGGGAAAATATAACTTATATAATATAAGAATACTACAAATATCCAGTACACTGATAAAAAAAACAGAGCTGTTTGAATTAAATATTTCAATGAAGCAACTTAAAGAAATATTGACATGTAGTAAAAATAAATAATTTAAAGGAATCAAGATATTAAACTATTTTGATGAACGTTTGGCTTTACTTTTTTTAAACGAATAATTAACCTTAATTAAAAGCATTTTTGATCAGTATAGATAGAAATATCAAATTTGGTTTATTATAGGAATCAATTTAGAAATATGCGCTTTGACTTCCACAATTTGTAGAAAATACTCTAAAATTAATAAAGTTCAAGCTAATGTGCTTGTCAAATAATATTATTATATGTCTTTAATATATTTAAAAAATTTGAAAGACAAAAGAAAGGCATTATAAAAATATAAAGATTGTTTCGCATATTAAACAAAAACTAAGAAAAAAAAATTAAAGCGATTGCTGCAACGCTTGGGAAAATCAAATATGGAGATACTTTGAGAAATGTTTTAAGTCATATTATTTCTTACACATTTTAATGTTATTAAAATAAAAAGTTTTTATTCTAACTGAATAACTAATATTATTTAAATAATATTATTTCTCACAAATTTTAAAAATAAGTATTATAATAAATAATATTAATTCTCACTAAAAAATATATAGTCATATTCTTTAATTTTGTTCCTTGTTTTTTGACAAGTGTTTTGTGTGTTCTTTTATGTATATAGATCTCAAGTCAGCTTAATACCCTATTATATTTTGTAAACCAAAATATATTTTACAATATTAATTTCGTCTTTGTAAACAGTAATTAAGTATCAGAAAAATTAAAACTTTTTATTTTTTAACAGAACAACATACAAACTTTAAAAAACGTTTTAATTAAATGTATAAGATTGTAAACCAATCAGTAGAAATTACAATTTAACAATGCAGAGTGAATTTATATATGTTTCTTAACTATATATTGTATACGTCTTTTATTGAGACGTGGCGATTCTTACTAAATTGAACAAAGAGCTCATTGTTTAAATATTTTAAAAATGGTTTTAATTGTTCTTATAAAAGGATTCCCTTGTCATGTTACGACTTAGCTAAGCAAATTGCTAATTTTCTGAAACCGTATTACAGATACCCATTTTATACAGGCATCAATAGAAATTTTTAGAAAATTCTAGAGGTACTCAACTATACTCTTTAAGTTTCAAAAGAGTATTTAATTTTCAAGCAATCTCTTTTTTTCCTATTATTATCGCTTATTGTGTTTAGTGTTTTGCTAATGTGTACATCAGAAAAGGTTATTGAACTCAACAATATTCAAAATGTGATGATCTTGGAGATTAATTCTAAAATGTATAGCATAGACTTATATAATCTTAGTGATTAAAAGTCTGTAGTCTTCCTGTACTTACTTGATACAGCATCACCTTCATTACTTAATGCGCTCATTACGATACAAATGATTAAAAATTTCCACATCTTAAGCTTAAATTTGCATTTGTGTTCAAAAATCGATTGGTTTTTGCTAAAAATATAAGTATAATAAAAAACGAAATGTTAAATATAACGATTCCAATTGAAAACTGGTCTTAAATTTAATGTAATCGATCCGGTTTCAAGTTGTAGATGTTAGTCTTGAATTCGTTGAATGTATAAATTACAAGATTGTGTAGATCATCTTCTCCTAATACTACAAAAGTATATGTGATAAGTTCAGATGAGTTTAGCTTATATAAAGCCCACTAACTGCGAAAACTATGAGTATTAATGTCAGATCTATGCAAATTGTTACCCTACAGTTTTCATTGTCTTATTTTCTTTATTACATTTCCCATCCCATCTCACACTGATACGAAATCAATTAATCAGTGCTTACCTAACCTGATGATTATACTTAGCAAGGTATCTGATTTATTGTCTTAAAAAGGGATCATCCCCCTTAAACCGGAGATGCTGATGGTCTCATCACGATCCCTCCTTACGAAAATAACAATTATTTAATAACATGCCTCTTATAAAATTTAGCAATTATAATTGCAATTACACGATTTCTCAACTATCAAATTGCAAAAATTATAGACAAGCGTAAAGAGGAAGGGGAGGAAAAGACAAATGGACCGCTGAATTGAGAAAATAACCGAATTCATCACGGAAATCCCCAAAATGTAAATTAATGGATTTCTTATATGATATTTTGTATATATTTTGGCTAGAGATTTCTAAACCGGTTCTTTCAATTGGTTGCTCTTTAATCATTATTCATCTTTTTGTTTTCTGTTTTTTTTTTGTTGCTTTTAATTTCTTGTTCTTTAAAGCATTTAACTTTTTTGGTGCGCATTTTGTTTTGTCATTTATTTTTCTTTGTTTTCATTATCATTTTTGCTACTTGTTTTGTACTTGACAGAACTTTGTACATTTTTTCATTATTACACTTCACGTTAAGTTTAATTTACGTTTATTGCGGGAATTTTTTACAATATTTGCTTTAATTTTTTTGACTGTTCTCTTTTAATAAATTAAGACTTGGATGGCAAGCATTATAAACTCTCCCTATTGAAAAAAAAACCCAGACATTAAATTAACATATAGATTTCGAAATTTGCACAGGTTTGCGGCCTAAAAAAACCTGAAGTTACATTTGTATCTTTAAAATGTATCTCAAATTGTTATTGTTGTTTTTTCACTAAGTTTCATGTTAATGGAACTTTTGTGTTATATGTTCCGCTGATAAGCACACTAATATTATATCAATAACATTCATGTTATTCCCCTTTTCCATTCACATACACACGAACTGGCCAAAAACGGAATTAAACTGCGCCACAAATTTGCAAAACCAACAAAGTTATAGCACAATCGAAACGTCTATTAGTAGTTTTTTCTTGGCAGCGGATTCTCTCTTTCTAAATGCCGCTCTCTCAATATATTTAATTTCTATCTTTACTCATCACTTCGCATTTGGTTTGTTTTGATGTTAAAGCTTGACTCATTGTCACAACTGAACTCGGCTCACACACGATTTCATTGATTTATGCTTGACGTCTCACGATTCTAAACCCACAACAACATCTCTATTTCACTCTCTCTACTTCTCAAAGTCTCTCTCTTTTGTCACACTCACTTTTTTAGCACGACCGATCGTCTTCACTGGACGACAACTTTGGAACGTCTGAGCCGAAACAGGTAGGCGCAGGTCCTCTTATAAACGGTGTCCAAGCTCCGTACTAAACTTATTGACAGTGACAGACACTTTTCAATGATGAGAGATACATATAATAATACATACAGAAAATATAATATACATACTTATATATATACATATTCATCTACATATGCTCATAGAGCGTGTAAAGTTGTGTGTGTGTCTTTTTGGTTGTAAAATGTTGGTAGCTTACGCTATTTGAGCTTAGATTTGTCGTCTAAATATAGCAAAAGGTAGCTTTTGTCTTTGGTGCTCCGTTGGTGAGATTTATTCATACAGTTACGATTCTGTCTAGTATTTTAAATATTTAATCATTCATTCTTAACCATACAACCCTTTCATTTTAGATCGTCCATTAGCAAAAGAATTAACTTTTATATATGACTGCTTCGGACTTTTTAAACTTAAATCAAATACTAACTATACTTAGCCATCATGATATGAGAATTAGACCCAAAGCATGTTTATAGTTGTATAAGCCAATTAGAATAGTTTTAGTCATACTTTAAGCGTTGATTTGTTGATATACAAATTATATAGCATGATGGCTTTTGGATGGTCAGAGTAGCAATTAAACAAGATTACTTTCATTGTAAGACTCTTATTAAATAAGACTTGTATTTTGAAGAACTTCAATGACACATTCAATACATTTGATGATGCATTACAAATAAAGTAAATAGTCTAGAAACTATGTTTGGAAAAAACAATTCAATAAAGATGCGAAAATAGTACCAAAAATCCCATAAGACTTTATAGATTTAGTAAGTCTTCACGCTTTTTATTCAATATCAAATTTAAAGTACTAAACATTTCCAGTTGTTCTTTAATGATTTCAATTCTCTAGAGTCTTCTTTCATAAGCATCAATGTCCTTAAATCTCCAGGATCTGCTTCCATAATATTATTTATATCTTAATTCTTATTTTGATCTCCATCAACGTCAACTGGCGGTTTCTCTTGATTAAGATTTTTGCAAACAACTGTTTCGTGTGCAGATTACATGGAATAACATATTATCTTAATAATTTTTCATCCTGTGACGCCATAGGATATTTTGAGAATTAAATTTGTGCATCAGTCTCTGCCTCTATATTGACTTCAATAGATATAATAGATCCACGTTAGATATAATTTCATCATCAAGACTATTTTCTTCAATGTATTACGAAGGATATTTCTATAGATTTTCCTATATTTGGTTTACCCTACATGAATAAAACTTGAGACCTTTACTTGCACCGGGTATTTTAAGGTTTGTCAGGCTTAGTTGATTTTTGAAACAGCTGCGCATGTACATTTAATGAAACTAATCAATTTTAATTGCGATTTATAAATGTTTATTCACATAACTTGTAACAGATTATTGTTAAAGTAATACAGATAAAATATTATCTGTAAAGTCATCAATAGTAAAAATTTTACCTACTATCGAAACTGATCTTATGGGTATTCAGTGCTAGAAATAACATATATGTATATCAGAATGTTGAAAGTGTTTCGAATATAACCAAAAGCTTATATATTCATTTTAAAAACTTTAAATCATAACTGTAAACACTTCTCAAAAACTATCTTTATCAAGGAGTATAAGAAAACCAATAAGACAACAGTTGTAAATGATATATAGCAGTGTAAAAATATATATTAAAGTGCACAATATTTTTCTTTTTTTGATAATACAACATTCTTAAGATAATACATATTAAATACGTTTATTGAATACATTTCAATTGAAATCAAGTCTTGATTTCTGCTAAGGAACAAAATGAAATGTCGATAATATCATAAAAATCTTTTCAAAACACAAAATTTAACGTTTTTCAGTTAGTTAACGGTAACAAAATGGTTAGGATAACCTATGACAGTGCAATAACAATCGATAGTATTATACATATATATAACCGACTTACTATCGGTTGTTTACAAAAAATAGTTCATACTACTGTATATAGTAGGGGATACATATAAAACAACATACTATCGATAATACTATCGATTAATGGGATGATTTCAGTAATACCTGATGTGATATGGAGTTATAACAATAAATATGATTAGTGTGTATTGGTACACTAATCTTAGGAATCTTCCCAGGCACTTGTCGTTCCAAATTTCTCAAGTTCTTCCCTCCTTACAACTTTGATTTCTCTTGGGATTGTGGAATGATGACGTCACGCCACCACTCTGGCCGCTGGAAGGCACCAGCATTGGTCATAAATTCGTTTTGCAAATTCTCGTACAGCAGTCCATCGGCCTTGGCGATAACCGAGTTAAGGGCAAAGTCCGGTGGAGCAATGGCATCCGCAACACTGACAGCCACATCCTTCAGCTGGGCACAGCTTTGCAACAGACGCTGCTGCACTGCGTCTGAGAATGCCGATCCCACGGCAAATCCACCCACATAGAAGGTCCTCATGTGCTTCTCCAGCAACCACATTGCATAAACATCGTACAACAGACGCAGCACTCGAGCATAAGACTGGTCCACATTCAACTGACGC
Source organism: Drosophila testacea (assembly GCA_035043265.1). Lineage (NCBI taxonomy): Eukaryota > Metazoa > Arthropoda > Insecta > Diptera > Drosophilidae > Drosophila > Drosophila testacea. Next base: position 875,601 of record JAWNND010000661.1, read on the forward strand.
ACATGGCCCACAAAGCGACTCAAAGCAAAATACTCGGCATAGGCCAAAGAGAGTTCCTTGGCACCCGCCACCTGTGAGTTGTTACGTGCCTCAAAACGATGCACTCCAGCTGCCAATTGCGCCTCAATGTGAGCACTTGTATGTGCCATGAGATGGACCAGCAACCACTCGTAACAGGTCAAAGCAACTGCAATGGAAAGCCAAGTTAAACGTTTTAGGAATTGAAACGGAAAATGGGATATCTTTCACTTACATTCCCAGCTCTCCAGTGGACTCTGTTGCACCAACTGTGCGTACTGCAACTTGGACAACTTTTCACGCTGTTCCAAGAACTTGATGCTGCCTATTGGAGTTTCCAGTTCTTTGGCGCTCCATTGGCGAAGCAACCAATTAGATGCCTGCTGGCCAAGCACATTGTTGTCGCCCTCGTAGGTGCACAGGGGATCGTGATCGGTCCGCATCTGACCCAGCTTGGCGGCACGCAGATAACCATGCCCTCCACATGCCTCACGTGCCTCCTGGATGGCATCACGGGCTGACCACGTGATATGTGGCTTTGATGCCGAGATAATGGCATGAATCTCAGCTGCATTCTGAGTCTGTAAAATAGGAATTGAAATTGTTTATACTGATATACTTTTTAGAATCGAATATGCCACTGTCTACACGTTATGTAAAATCTATACATCCTAGCTTAACTTACCAGCACATCGAATCCATTGGAATCTGCCTGGGAGCGTGCTATGATCTCCAGATAAGTGTTGGTCAATTCCTCGACGGCAATCTTATGCACACAGGCAGCAGCCAGATAGGGGAAGATGCGATATTGCTGTGAGGATACAGAAGATTAAGAAGAATAAGTTAATGTTTATTTTCTAAAAGAAACTCCTGCACTTACATGCAACGGATACTCGAGTATAGCCATCTCTTCGCCCTGTCGTTCTGGGCCAAATTGTTTGCGAACTGCCGCATAACGGACAGCAATGACAGCTGCACTGCAGAGCGTGTTGGCCGATTCCTGCATAATGCCAATGCGTCCAGCCGAGAAGCTCTCCAAGGCAGCACCCAAAGCCTTGCCGGGTTCAGTGAACACACTTTCATAGACACCTTCGGGTGTTACGTTACCAGTTCTATTCAAGTGATTGTCGAGTGGAATGCGATAGTTGGTAAACATTACAAATCCGTTATCAATGCCATTTAGGCCAGACTTCTCGCCAATGTCGCCAACAAGGACACCCGGATACGAGAGCAAGGTCTTCGGATCACGAATGGGAATGAGAAAGCCGTGTAGTCCATGATTCTCACCATCCGGCGTAATGAGATTGGCAAATGTCATGGCCACAGTGGCCATTTTGCCCAGATTTCCCACCCAACACTTGGCCGCCTCAAAGTCCGGTGTGTTGACCACAAACTCCTGAGTGCTAGGATCATAAGTTGCTGTCGTACGAATACGCTTCGTGTTGCTTCCATGCGATACTTCCGTTACAGCCAAACAGGTGATAATCTCCCGATTCCAGGCAGCCTCAATGTACTTTGTATGCTTCTCTGTTCCCATGGCACGTATCGCATTATTAAACAATCCCACACCAAGAGCCATCTTCACCGAGAGACTGGATGAGTAGCTAGCCAAGGCCTCATTGATGTTCATCAAGTACTTTGTCTTGGCCGAAAAGCTTAAACTTTCAATTTCCTTGGGCACAAGCTCCAGTGCCTTCATCTTATTCACTTGCATGGCTGCCAGACGCTTCTGTTCATCCATGGGAAGCGTACGGGAAGCGTGTGCAAAGAGAGGATCATTTTCCAGGCGACGCCAAACATTATACTGAAAAACCAGCAGTTATAATTTTTCAAATAAAAATCGTAGAATGTATAAAAGTTAAAATATTAAATATAACGCAAGCTATAGATTGTATACCCTTGCAGAGACCTGCCTTCAAATTTCGACATATGACAGCTTTATGATATACTTAGTAGTCCTTTTTTATTTAAATTTGGGCAGATTGTATAAAACGATACCAGACTTACAATCTATGAGTTTGGTTGAGATATATTGAGAAACAAAACAGTTTTCCATACTAAAGGTCGATTTTTGACGGATCTTTCAACAGACAGCTATGTATATAATATAGTGATCCAATCCGGTCGGTTCCGACATATGTATGTACTGCGTGCAGCAAAGTGCCAAGTTTCATCAAGATAGCTTCAAAACTGAGAGACATGTTTGTATAGAAACAGACAGACAGACAGATGAACAGACGTACATGGCTATATTGACTCAGCTCGTCGTCCTGATCAAGAATGTATATACTTTATGGGATTTGCTACAAATTATAATACCCTCTGCAAGAGGATATATGCATGTATAGTAGCTCTTATTATATCGATCTATTAGGAAATATTATAATAAATAACCTTCATTTTTTTCATTTTAAAAATAAATGTTATATGTGTATGCCTTGTGAAGAGCGAGCAACTGATTAGATGCTTCCATTTAAAAGCTCTTTAGTTCCATTTGAAAAACATTCGTCCTAATTTTTTGTAGTCTGAATATTTTTATTTGAATTAAAATAAGTTTTATTCTAAAATAGTTGTGTGCTCTTTTATATTTACAACAATAATTGGTATGAGCTACCGTTTTTGAGTCACTGTTCCCCATTGTCACTAAAACTGTTCACTCACCTTGATGCGAAGTCCTTGCTCCTTTTCGAATATCAAACGCAAACGTTTCCAATCAAAATTTGCTCGTTTTCGATAAACCGATAAAGGTCCGCTCACTGGCAGATCGGGTATAAAGCTCGTGTCCACACTAGTCATTTTGAAATATATTTCAGTGTGTGTTTACTGCAAAGATAAAGACAAGACACAATTGTTAGCTATGTACGTTCCTAACACTTGTAAATACGTTAACAAAATGCAGTGATTAATTTAACTGCATTTGGTTTTCTTCAACATTGAAGTGGGACACTTCAACTACGTTATCCGCCCGTGTCTGAAGCCATAGGAATTTTTAAATACCATGTCACTAGGCAAAAGTTAAACCAGTTAACGTGTTATCAACCAATTGAATGATTTTGAATTGACAGGTTGTGGAGCAATTGTAACCCAGCTACAGTTTACAGTTTTAGATTCAGTATGCATTGCTAAAAGTATGTGTTGACTGTCACCATAATTTGTCAGGAGTGTTGCCAATTCAACTATTTTATAGCTAGGTCGAGGCTATTTTAAAAGTTCAATTGCTACAAAACTTTGTAAATTTATACTGGCTGGAAATCGAACTATTGAAAACATGTATTTAGTTTTTGTTCAGTTTTTATTTTCTTCTAAAAAGTTAGCAGCACTGCTGTTAAGTAAAGCTGTTATTTACAGTTTGCTGTTAAGAGCTTAGCTGGTTTTAAAGTCACAGTTTTAGAAGCTATTTACAGCTAACAGATTTAGGGCAACTGTTACAATGCTGTTCTGCTGTTAACAGTTCGAGATGCTTTTCATTTCAAATTAAGACTAAAGTTTTAGAGTCTCGGTAGGATGAATGTTTCAATAAAATAAATAAATAAATAAATTATTGCCTCTATGGTTCCCACACTTGGCTTATTTACATTCTGTTGCCGCGATGACACTTTATTTCTGAATTGTCTCTGTGTATTTTTGCTGTTTTGCAACTTGTTTGAAAATTATTCAGCTTCTGCTTTGGATCTTAATACATTTAGCTGACAACGTTGAAAATGATCAAACACAACATGGTTTAATAAAAAGATAAGTGTAATAAGAATTTGTAATCCAAGTGGCAACCGTAATTGCATCGCAACACCGAAGATTTATGAAGCATCTAAATATATCTTTAATCTACAAATGGTATTCCCCATCTGCAGCAAACAATTTCTTAAAAATGCTGATAGCGATTAAAATGCCCCCCCCAAGGACAAGAAGATTACAATAATTTCGAATTTGGACCCAAAAGAGTTAAGAATCTAACAATCGTTGGGTGCAAATTCATTGCAGATAAGCCCATGACAAATAAGTATACTCTCAAGTGTATGATAAAATCATATAATACAAACTATTATAGTTTTTTTTTCCCTTGAAAAATTCATTCTGTTTTGGAAGAAATAACACAATAGTACTTGCTCTTAAAACTTATGGGAGAATCGTAAAGCTATTAATAAATTTGGGCAATTGAATGTTACTTATCATAGATGTTACTTATCGGCCATAAACATAAGAGCTCGGCACTTCAATAACTAGGAAAGTGCTCCATCATAATATACACCCTTCATATGAAATAACTTATAGCCCCAAATTAAAAGTAACTAGTTTTGAACTTGAAATGAACAAATAACATAAGTGTGCCGTTTGTTGCGAATTATTAAAGGCTTGTTGAAACGTTTCAACTTTCAAATACTCTGTTAAAATATGTTTTTAGTTTTCTTAGCAATTTAGTTATTTATAGTTTATATTAGAGTGTCAATTCATTTGGTAGGGAATACACACTCAAGATTATAATTTTATTATCAATTTTTCACTTTTCTAATATAAATTGATGTGTTTTTTTTTATTTTTCAAACTGAATCTACCTTTGAAAGTTTAGCGCTGGATAATCGTTTCATTAACCGGATAATCAAAGCACTCAAATCGATCCGATTCGATTTAAAACCGATTTACATATTTGCTTTGTAATATCCGTCTATACTTATCTTGGCTATAGGGTATATAACATACTTGAACTGGGTTCAAAATTCATATCTTAACACGTTGAATTCCGCTTAATTAAAAAATGAATTAAGCAGCAATTAGCACAGAATTTTAATGAATTTCATAACTGAAACTTGAACTTTAAAGCAATGTTCGGCACTAGGGCGCCAACAACAATTATCTATGACAGGTAATAAAACCGTTTCTATGAACACCAAAGAGTAAAGCTGTTAATTACCACCTTTTGCTCATCTACTCACTCTCTCTAACTCTTACTCTCTCACTCTCTCTCCCTTCTTCTAACATTTTCTAAAAAAGAGCGCGTACATTTGAGCATATCTGACGCTAACATATACTTCCCTTACATATATTACTCTTATTTATAATTTTTATGTGTATTTTTGTCACGATAAATTGTTTGCTTACACCCATAAAATGGAAAGAACAAGAGCAATCGAGCGAGGGCGGCTTGATAAATAATTAATTATTTTTATCATCATTTATTAAAATGGCAAATCAAATTTTTATAATAAATAAATAAATGTACTATTCAACATAATACTTAATAATTTTATCCTGAGCAATCTGGCGACACCTAATTTTTCAACAGAAAAAATTACTACTAGTGAACATCCCAATTTAAGTTTTGCTTCCAATTTATTTTAATGATATCTTGAGTTTATATACACGAAGTGTGTTTTGAGCAAATCAAACTATTTTTAAAGCAAAATTTTAACCTTGATACTGTGAACAAACTCAATACTTGCAATAATTAGTTCACTATATCCAGGCACGACTGTATTTTGAGAACCTTGAACAGTCTTATTATTTAGAATCCGCATGAAATCAACTTTAATAGCTCTGCATAGTATTCGCCAGTGATTGTTTACCCATTACAAGGTAATCGATTTGAATACTTTGCTACTGGCCACCCACCTTTGTTCCAAAAACTTCTCAGTCCACCCTCGGTCATATGTGAAACAATTCAAGCAAAGCCAATTGTTCTTCCCTCTGACACAAACAACCACATCGAGAAGTACTCGAGTATGCATAGAAAAGTAGGCGTGCGTCAGCCGTCACACAATAAATTCAAATTGATAATCTGTATCGACTGTTTGATACCCTTGCGCACCTTGGTCTGTGACCATTGAACCCGTCGGTTGCACATCCGCTTTCATTTATAATTTTCTCTTATAGGAATCGATATCGTATTTCTCGCTTATCAGTTTATTAAACTTGCTACATTATCTTATAACTTATCCGCTTCTGGCAACTTAGCTCATATATACCCAATATTTAAGTAATCGAATTTTTAATTTCTAAATTAAAAATATGAAAATCCTATATCTTATCTGGAATTTAATTGAAGTTTCGTTCTTAAACTTAAAATTTTATAAGAAAATAAAAAATAATACAATGAAAAGTATTGCCTACAAGTGCTTATTCAATGGAAAGTGTATACGTGATTTCAAAGCCAAAGATAAGGATTTTCGCTTTTTGTTTGATAAGCTACGCAAGGTGTAATTACATTTAATCGTAACAGTCAATTATTGGGGTAGGGAACATTTTTTCATATGTGACATAAACCCACTAGTCGCTCTGGTTTTCAAAAGCTAAAAATAATTTTATTTTACGGAGATATTAAAATTTTTGTTAAGTGTTAAAAAATTTTTTATTGTCTAAGAAATAGTTTGTCGATAAATACAGATTAATAGAAGAAATTTTTTAAATGTTCAATGCATTTTAACTTAAGTTTAAAATGAATGAAATGAAATGAAAGTTTTAAATGGAAGTTTTCACACTTTTGTTTTATTACGCCTTTGACGGAGCTCAGGCATGTAACTCCATTAAGATCTGGATTCTTTAATATATAGAGGAGTAAAGAAAATTAGTATAGTGTCTTTTACAAGTTTTAGTGTTTTCTCATTATAAAATTTAGTCCATATATACCCATTACTTAAGTACTTGACTTCTTAATTTTAAAAATAAATACTATGAATTTTATATCTAATCTAGAATTCAATGGAAATTTAGATTTTGCGATAAAGCTAAGAACTTGAATTAAATCAGCTAATCAAATATTATATAATAACATTTATTTTCTATAAGTGTTTATGTGCTCTTGCCAAAAACGTCATTGATCTAAATCCATAAGAAACACACTTGTTTTAAAAAAGTAAAAAAATAGAAAAATAGAAAATTGTTAGAGTAAATAAAATTTCTTCGCTTTTTTTTAATTTTATGAGATATGCTCATGTAGAATTTTATTTTGTAGAGCATAAAAAGTTATATAACCACTGTGCAACATGGTGAGACCAAAAAACGCAAATTGAATCATTGTTTACTTTAGCTGATAAGCAATGTAAATGTTGCATTAGTTTAACAGCCACTGTTCAGCTTGATGCCCAGTTGGACCAATCGCTGCTTAACTGTAGTGTGCACAACGTGAACGCCTCTAAAATATTCTGTCACTCTCATTAAAAGCAAATTTAGCACCAATCAGTTGATATGCATGTAATAACAAATTGCTGCACATTAAATGTACACTGCACATTAAATGTAATCATTAATCATTAGCGGAAAATTGTGTGTACCCTACAAATCTACCAATTTGTCAATACACCTGTTTTAGCCTTGAATATGCAAACAAACACATTCTTCAATTACAGTGTATGTGTGTGTGTATGTTCTGGATGTAAATGTAACGATACAATTTGGAATCATTGTATGCAAGTGCTCAATGAATTTACAATGGTATTTAATTGAACGCTAATTTAACTGTCGCAAATGGCAATAATAATAAAAGCTGCAAATGTAAATTTCACTTTTATTTACATACGCGACACATTGACAGACATTCTGACAGTCTGGCGAGCAATTGACTCGCCAACAGTGTGTGTGTAATTGTGGCAACAATAAACAGTGTTGCCAACTCAGCTTTTTTTCCGTAAAATCTGGCTGATTTCAAAGGAAAACGGTGGAAAAACTTCGGATTCTGTAATTTTTAGCCTTTTCTCTGAAAATGTACAGTTTTGTTTGACTCTTTTTCTGAATTTTGTCAGCTTTTCATTGCTTTCTCTTCCCGCTTTTCCAGCATTTTTTCTGGTAAAAAGTGCAGCACTGACACAATAAGCCTAATTGTGTTTTGGTTACCGCTGCTCCTCCTTGCTCTTTCTCTCTTATTCACACTGTTTTTCTTGCTCTCAGAGAGTGAGAGACTGTCTGCCATATGCGGGTGGCGTGTCCAACACTGACTTTGACTCTGAGTGTGAATGTGTGTCAGACTTTGGCTCATGATATCATGAGTCGCACACACACAAGCACACAGAGTTTTTGTTTTTAAAAGGACTTGAGTGGAAGTTCTTATTACATCACCATAACAACAAATAAACCATAACACACATTGCATGCCAAAGAGAGGCAAGAGATTTAATGATACACTTATATTTGTTCTGCCCATGTATGCGTATGCACACTGGTATTTGTATATTATATTCACCAACCTGTAGCGCTTCCTTATTGACTCCGCTTCTCTAGCTTCTTTATTGACTTCACTCAATTTGCTTGGCTTAGCACATAAAAGTTTTAAAGCAAGCGCACTTTGTTTCCAACAAAAAAACTCTTTTTAACAATCTTCCCGGCTTTGCACGCAAAATAATTAACAAATGCTAACCCTGAACGAATAAAAATATAGAGCAGCTCAGCAACCGACCAGACGACCAACAGGACCGACGGATGAAAAGTGAATGAGCGATGGAAACTGACGCCGACTGATTCATAACAGCGTTTATAGGGAGCCACTCACACACGTACACAAGCTTACTCTTTTTACTGGAATGTGGGAGCGTGCTTTGTTAATTTAGTGTAGCGCGCCGTATGAGCAAGCGGGCTGCTGCTCAATGTCAAGTCCAAGTGCGAGCGAGTCGACAATCGAACTGCCGGCCGGCATCTTTGCGAGATATAAGAATCGCATGTGCAAGTAAGCCCAAGTATTTGTGTGTGAGAGAGAGAGTGTGGGAGAGCGCCAAAAGTTTACATATATATGGGTCCGTATGTATGTAGGTAAGGCAGGTTTCAAAAATTGTGGCGCCATGTTTTGCTTGTTGCGGAACACAAATACGCCACCTATGGTTTGGTTTCAAAAGAAGATAAAACAATGTTGCCACACGTTCCCGTTAGTGAAACTATTACCACGGTTGACCACTATCGCAAGGTGGAGCCACTGTTACACTTTCCGTTATTTTTTTAAATTGCTTACAAGATTAAAGTTAATAAAATAAAGGGTATCAATTGAATGAATGTTTGGTGATTGAAGCTAAGTGGTTTTTAATAAATTCTATTCACATTAAAACTCGACAAAATTTATACAAAATACAATAACGAGTCCTTTTTTATGAAAAGATTTCAGTATTTTTTAAAGCTTAAATAAAGCCACGTTATCTTGCAATACATCTTGTGTTTGACCTTTCTAGAATTCCAGAGCTGACAGAAAAAAAAGCTGAGTTCTGTTGCGTCTGTTGATAGGACTTTCATAAGGTTTATCCAACAAACAAATACTAATACTGGATAAGAAAAAATGTAATTTAACTTCATTCAATTTAATTTAGTCACCAAAACATAAAAGATACTCAATAAAATGTATTTATCGTTATAATGTTTTTATTTTAAAAGGGCAGAAATATCGTTTGACCATCATATCGATTGGGTATTAGTGTCTTCTAATTGATTATTATTATCATCATTCATATATTGTGTGTCTGTGTTAATTATATTACTAATTTGACTCGGTTATACAAAGCACAAATGTATTGTAATTATTGTAAGTATTGATAAAAAAAGAGACGTAATTCGTACAAAACAGCATTATATTGTAACTATAGTTTGGAGCACATATGGCTAGTGCAAATCGGGTTCAAATATTCAACCGAATATCTTGTCGAAACAGGCATGGCAATAGGGCTTATCCTTTTGCTCCTTGAACGTGCCCTTGTTCAACTGCTTCAAACAGAAAGCGCATACAAAGTGTTCCGGATGAAATTTCTTAAACATCGCCGTAATACAGCGTCCCGTTATCGGTTTCGAGCAGCCGGCACAGAGCGATCCACGCTTGGCATGATAATGCGTCTCACAATAGGGCAGACCCTCGTGATCAAAGAACGAACCACCTTGGAACGGTTGTCGGCAGTCCTGAAATGAACAAAATAAGTTCAGGATTAGTTTTACCATTTTCATAAATATTTTTTGTATTATTTTATTTATTTTGATTTATTTATAATTAACATGTGAAACAACTTTGAAACTTAAAAGGAACCAAAATCTTGATTTATGAAAATGTTTTAGAAAAGATGAAGGTTCAGCCTTCAAAAGGAGGAAGTTAAGATCCTAACTCTTAAAAGCAGTACAAAACTATCCCAATAAGACTAAAATAAACGACTAAGATGGAAAATAATAGCTATAGAATAAGATTAAGTATAGATCATCTAGCATCTGTTCGAAACTTATTGTAATTTTTTCAAAATTAGATAAATAGCTATTTACTATAGTCTATTTAATCGAATATAGTCGATTTGGAATCCTGTAATTTTATAAACCTCCCCAGATTAGTTGGCTCTTTTCTGGCTAAGATTGTGTGAAGACTGAGAGAAAGGTACACCTATTTTGTAATGAAAAGTACAGACTCTTTGGGCTAAGAATCGCTTGTAAATCGAATCAGTTAATTATGTCCTTTTTCATTCCACTCAATATACCCTGTTAACTGTTATAACATATACATATGTGTAGTTTTGGTTCTCTTTGACAAAACTGGTCTTTTCATATTACATTGACTTGGTTTTTATGTCCTTTGCTAAACTAATCTGTAAACCCAGTGAACTCCGGCGAATTATTTCCATTTAACACGAATTTGTTACTGCGCCACAGCTATAGTCCAATTATACAAAATGAATATAAGAAGAACATTTTGGATGATCTATTTATTATAAGGCCAAATGTTTATAAAGTTTGGTAGCTACAAAACTAATGCTAATTACAACCATAAATTAGCGGCCATATAGCATGACCGTGTGCCCAGAGACAAGTGTATCCCATCTGTATCCTCTTCGATCCCATCTGTGATTCAAAATTATTTCAAATTATTCGAAATAATTTGAAATTCTGTAAAATTATTTGTATGCAATTTGTGTGAAATTTTACGCCTGGCCAAAGAAAGAAAAGCCAATTACAATTTTGTCAAAACCAAATGTGTCAAATGAAATACTGAAATTGTTATTGGCAAACGTGATCGTGCCACTGTGCACATTGGTACAGCACACACATACAACCGAAAACCATTCAGTTAATTTTTGCCATTGGCTTTTTGGCTAATTGAAAATAAAAAGAAAAGCTAAGAAAAGACAACAATCAATTTGATACATTTTTTGGCACATTTTCCGACGACGTTTTTTTGTGTTTTGGAAAAACATTTCTCAACCAGCGGCAGCAGCAGCAGCAACAACAACAATAGTAATAACAACAATTTAGATATGCCTTAACAATAACATTTTGCGCACGCTTTTGGCCATTTTCCAAGGTGCGACAAGCAGCGAAAGAGACGCAAGATACAACAACAGTATATACTAAAAAAGATAGATAGATTTATACTTATAGAGATTATAAAAATATGGAACTGGCAACAATTAAATAATGCCTTGAAGCATTCACACAGCTGTCGAAACGTATTCGATAATAAGACTGTCATCTAGACTCTAGATTCTAGAGGCTACATGAGGAAACTCTGAGTATAGCGTACAATGTAAATATGAGATAATTGCCTTTATATTATGTAGTCTAATATTTATAATAAGCTTTCTGGTTTAATTCATTGAGTGAAAAGATTTAATCACTAATAAACTGCTTTTATTTAATGACGAAAGTATCTAAAATTTAGAGAACCTCTAAGATCGTCATAATATGTCATAAGCAATATAAAGATTCAATCCAAATTAAGAAACAAATACTTAGATAACACTTGTTGAAAGAGTATAGAAAAACAGGTGCATAGCTTTTCTTTGATTTTTCCATTCAGTATGGTTTTTGTAACTGGGCCAACAATTATTCAATAAACACGAATCTAAAATCATTTAGCATTTTTGGGCGTCAAAAATTGACGCTGATATGTGTACAAGTATTTGATATATGCAAGAATTTGCATTGGAATTTATTATAAATTTTGTGAAATCTGTTGAAAGACTATAATTAGGCATAATTTAAGCATGCATTCGGTTTATTTTTGGTTAGGAAACCGCAAATGACAAAGTATAAAGAGGGATACACAAAAAACGGCAAGAGTCACAGGTCTTCAGGGTAAAGAAATAAAATATCGAAAATTGAGAAATCATTTTGATTGAAATGTAATTACGTAGGATGGGAGGAGGATGTAGTTAGAGGATGTAGTTGGCTTTAAAAAGCAACTATAACTTTAATAACTTTAATTTTTGAGCTCATTCTTTGGAAAATTTTGAGAGTAGATAAATAAGTTAATAAAATATGAAAAGGTAATATTTCTAAAGGTACATATGTACATGTATCTTGATAAGCTCGTAATAAACCTTTAGGTATTTATCTAAAATTATCGGAATTTCAATATCAAATATGCCGTCTTTATTTCTCATAGTCATTAAGAAATTATACCCCTATACTATGTACTTTATATGATCGAAAAATTATCTATTATAATACTAATTTAAAATTACTAAAATATTCGAAAATGTCATAATAAAAGCAGAAGTTAATGTATGAGCCCTATTTAGATGATCTTTAAGCTTTCAGCCATGGAAAAGTAATCTATCTCATAAAAATATAGACACTCAAGGGCCTCATGTACGTATCCTAACCTTATAAATTTGTAAAAGTTGAAAAGATATTGCCTCCTTTCGTCAAGATACTTAAATAACTCAGGAAAAACATTTACTAACGATTAACAAGGAATCTAATAATATATGTATATAGACAGATGAATATACACATGTTTACAATGTGTTATGGCCAAGTACTCGTGAGTACAAAATAGATCGCTATATATTTACTATATATAAAATAATTTGGTAAATTTGTTTGTGTTTTATTGCTAACGAGAAACGTCAGCAACGAAAATAGTTTCTACTTAGTTAGAGGCCTCTTTTTGCACCCTCCATTTCAATGCTCCATCAATCAGTTTGGTCAAGGGTGGCAGGGGTGTGAAAGGCATGGGGATTATACGATATATCTAATCCCCTACACACACACTTTTATGTAGCAATATTGTAATTTGTTTGAGACAACAACAACAACAACAACTGAAGGTCAAGGGACGCGACCCGCGTACAGATCAAGGTCAGATCTATTGACACTGATCTTGAACTGTCACGAGGCGTAACGGGGCGTGGCAACACCCCCACACCAGACAATCAGTGTTTGTCTATTTAATTGTTGTTTTGTGTTTTTTTGTTTTTTGTTTTTTATGTTTTTGTTTTAAATTGTTTTTTTTTAATATGTAATTATTTAAATTTTATTTACAAAAAAAACAAATTACAATATTGCTTCATAAATGTTTAAATTTAAAAAATACCTAAAAACTTAAAACTAATTTTGCATATAGAAAAGTTCAACAGAGGGGGTAACGTCAGGGGCGGGGGGCTTTAACAGGGGCAACAGGGGCGTGAGACATCATAAACAATGAGTTTTTCTTGGGCGCCAACCACCGACCCAACCGGTTAACCGGTGGTCAGCAGTAGTGCAGCCAAAACCCACTAAGGTGTGTGTGCGTGTGTGTTGTTGTTGTTGGGTGTGTCTGTGTTGTGTTGTGTTGTGTGTGTGTGTGACTGCTCCTCGAGTTGTTGCTGGATGTGGGCAGAGCGAGAGGGCAACAAGTTGAGCCCCGACAAATGAAAAACGTTTACAACGAAAATAGCCCCGAGATGACATAAAGTAAGAGCGAGAAAGATACAAATAGAGAGACAGAGAGCGCGCTATAGAAAGTAGCACGCAACAGCTGCCACTAGATAAACAAAAAGAACACTTCATAAGCATCTTTTCTTTTGCCTATTTGTATCTGTATCTGGGCGGGGGGCTATTTTCGTGCTGCTGAACTTCAACAAGTTGTTGCTGTGTTGCTGCTATGTTGTTGTTGCTGTTGTTTCTGTTGCTGCTGCTGCTGTTGTTACTCCTCCTCATCAACGCCCACACATTGCGGACACACTGGCTTGCCCTCCATGGCATAGAAGGACTTGCCACGCACAGCCTTCTTGCAATCCTAAATTTGCAATCAAATTATAGATACATAGATAAAGATACAATTTTCTTTTGACTTAAAGAAAGAGAGAGAGAGAGAGAGGGAGTAGTGGGAAGAGAACTTACCCTGCAGACAAAGCAATCGGGATGCCATTGCGAATTCAAAGCGGAGATATAATTCTCCATGATGGCACGATTGCAACCATTGCATTTGGGTGCAAACATCTCAAAGTAATCGTTGCGGCAATAGGGTTTGCCATCCCTCTCATGGAAACCATCTTCGCCAAATTGCTGGCCACACTGGGCGCAAAAGAAATGCTCCGTGTGCCAGGTCTTGTCCAAAGCCGTCACACATTTATCCAGAATAGCGCCATTGCAGTAGGCGCAACGTGGACTAAATAGATTGTGATAATCGGGTTCGCAATACGGGAAACCATCGCGTTCAAAGAAATTACGTGTACCGAGCTCCTGGCTGCAATGATTGCATGTAAAATGCTCCGGATGCCAGGTCTTGCCCAAGGCAGTAATAACTTGGCCCACAATGGGTTTCTCGCATGCATTGCAGCATCCTTTTTGGACTGTGTTGACACCTTGACGACTCATGTTTGCTTGTAAATTACCAAGCATAGAATCCAACTGATCCTCACGACTATCCTCGACGATTGTCGTCTCTTCAATTGTTTGCGTTAAATGAGCCTGTTGTGTTCCTCTTGTCGGCTGTGCGTAGTCCGTCACCGTCTGCTGATGATGTTGTTGCTGATGATGATGATGTTGTTGTGGTTGAGGTTGCAACTGTTGCTGGGCTCCACTATTATTATCAAAACCGTTGCTGTTGACCTGCAATTTATACAAATAAAAAAAGCGTATACAGTGCGTTAATATAGTTTATTCCTGTTGATGATGCTGCTTATGATGATCCTCCTTACGTCGTTGCTCGATGTTCTCGGCTCGACTGAATTCAATTTTATGCGCGCGCCAACAGAAAAACTTTTGCTTTTTGCCTTTTTCACCCCAAAACAACCAGAAAATGAAAAATATAGAAAATATATGTTCTTTTAACAAATCTTCTCTAAATGTTGTTGCTGTTGCTGTTGTTGTTGTTGTTATTGTTGTTGCTGCTGCTGCTGCTGCTGTGTTCGTTGCGCACGACGCTCTTCTCATAAATACGCTGAGCAGCAGTTTCTAGTTGACGTAGTTTTTGTTCATTGCCAAAAATACGAAAATGCCCAACAACAACAACAACAACAACATTTGATTTTCTTTTTCTACTTTTTCTATAATACTTTTTTTTTGTTTTTGTTGTTTTGAATGTCTGTCTGCTGTTCTGTTTCTGTTTCTGCGTGTCGTGCGCGAGTTTCCATTTCAACATTCAATTTTCTTTCATAAACTTTGCATTTTCATTTGCCGTTTACACATACACAGATTTTGCTGGCCAAAGCCGAAAAACCTAGAGACGCCTAATTGAGTGCTTTTCTTATCTTTCTCACTGTATGCGTGGGCATATACATTTGTGTGTAAGTGTGCGTGTAACAGTGACGTTTTAGCAGCATTAAAGGACAAAAAGGGGCGCTAAATGTTAAACTATTTGCAGAAATCTAACAGTTATCTCAATTAACTCATACACTGTTGAATCACATTATAAAAAGAAATCAAGAAATCTTTTGTATATTAAGTATACGACAGAAAGCATACAAGTTCAATTGCTAGTTCAGTTATTCAAGTTCCAACCAACTCAATTTTCTTGATTGCATTCAAATTAAATTAAATTAAATTTATTTAGTCCCATTTTTACAATGTTTGAAAAAACTATCTGAAAGATATTTCAAAGTAAAATGTATAGAAATTAATGTCAAATTCACAAAGATGTTTCAGGAAAAATGGAATTGAACTATGAGAAAACGGAGCTTTGTTTATAATATAGCTGTTAAAGAACTTAACAATAAATTTTGTTCGGAAAATACAAATTGAAAAATCAATGAACATCTTTCTATTTATACTAATAAGTTGAGTGGCTTACTATTTTTGTGGTTTTCATCTTTCGAAAAACTTTATTATCGTATTACGTGTAACGAACTACTATTCCGTCTATTTGCATCATCTTTAAATATTTTTCAAAATGCCTAAAGAAGAAATCGGTGTTCTGTTGATTCGCGTGATTCCTGCGAAGAATATTGTTTTATTTACAAACATTGTGATTCCCTGCTGCTAAATGTAATAAAATGAAAAGTGAATCATATAAAATAATATGCCAAATTTGACCGCATGATACGAGTACTTGGAAAATGTAAATGTTTTATGCTTTCCTCTATAAACAAACTTGATTTGAATAAACAATTGTAATAGCTAAATCGATCAATCAAATGCCTAGAGATTACGTAATTGCATATAATTAATTTCTACATCTACAAGTATACTACAGACTGAAAGGGGCTCGCCTTACTTTCTAGCGCCCAATACTTTAACAACCCGCACTCCGCTACTGTCACCGTTTTATATTAGCTTTTGGCGTTGGCGGGATTTTGTTGCTATTTTAAGATATAATTCATAGAGCACTACGTATGTACGCGTATACGAAAGCAAAGATAATGAAAAAGATCAGAATCTCGTTGAGGCGCTATAAAACTGAAAGCTAGCCGGGTGGCCAACAGGATTTCCCCATAAAAAGCGCATTGGACACGTTCCCCCAAAATGCTTCTGGCGATCGCACAAACTGGCCAATAAAGATGCAGGCAAAAGATTAGGATAAGGGGTTAAGGGGATGAGCAGAGACAGGAAGAAGCCAAGAGGAAATTTCGATCATTCTGGCAAGAGTTTTTATGAATGGCAAGCAGGACGTTGGAGGCCGGGGATTATAATTATTGCCACAGACAGACCACAGATTGCCAATTGGGGGCGGCAATGAAAATGAGCATAAAATTATAGAAAATACACACACACACACATAGAGAGGGGCACAAAAATAAATGCATACATATATCTATGTAAATGTATGTACATATAGTTATACCAATGAATAGAAATATTAAAAAACGTGTTCAAAAATAGACATGCAAAAGATTTGCAATGAAGAATAAAAAGGAATGGAAAAACGAATTGAAGCAGCGGCTAGAAAAAACTATAACGCTCGTTCTCCGTGGAAAATGTGTTGACAGTGGTGACCCGAGAGGCAGGCAATATTTACGGGGGCGTGTGGCAATGTCGTGTGGGCGCCCCAAAAGAAAAGAAAAAAAACCCAAAAAGATCGACCACATTTGCTACTTCTTAGGTGCCGTGTGCAATATTGTTTATATATTTCTCGTGTATTTTGTTTTTTTGCGCTTTCCACACATAAATACACACACACACACACACATGCATAGATGGCTAGCCAATTTCATTTTCATATTTATCATCTCTTTGCGGCATATCAACAAAAGTCACGGACACGCCGCGTCTCGAAACGACGGCAAAAATTGAAAATGATATTAAATAATTAACAGACATGGCCCCGCACACTCACACACACACACACACACACATACACCACACACCCACACACATGTCTTGTATTCATATTTTCTTATGTTCACTCGTCAATGACATTGAATTGCAATTCAAAATTTCTCCTTCTATTATAACCCCGCCCACCTCTTTTATCGTCGTCTGCTTCTTCATCATCTTCTTGACTGACCATCGACAATTGCCAAGAAAATATTCTGTACTTGATAATTAATTATTAATTAATTAGTTGCAGTAATCAAAACGACAGCCTCTGAATGTTGCTAATTAATTGCATTTTTGTTGCATTTGCCAATTTGAAACATTATCTTTTGATTGTGCATTTTGAACTTCTTGAAAATATATATCTTTTATCCATATCTCAATCAAACTTCTATATAACAAATTAGAGGGTCAGTTAAAATAAATTACTGAAGAATGTATTTCTGTTTAAAGACTTTAAATTATTAATAAATGAATTTATTAAATGGCTGCTTATAGTTTAATAAGATCAAAAGCACATTTATTTATTTTCTTTTAAAGGAAAAAATGAAATGGATAGCAAGAGATAGAATAACATGGGAAAAAGAGACATACTAAGCGATACATTTTAATATTTAAAGATCAAAAAATGCTTTTGAAAATACACGTTACTTTATTATAAAGAAAATAAATTTTGTTTAGACTATAAAGTGTCGAAATTGCTTGACATGAAACCAAACAACGAAAATAAATAAAAGCTCAAACTGTTGACCCATAGGTCCTATAAGGGGTATAATTTTAAACAATCGGAACTCACAAGATTGAAGGCTAGAATATATATTATGTTATATGTAAATAAATGTATATATTATTACTAGGATAAAAAGGAAGTTTCCAGTGGAAATAGTATTTAAATTAAAAAATAAATTCAACAAAACTAATATATTTTCAAAATTTGGATTCAATACGAGAAAGTGCTTTAATGAGAAAAATGTTCAATTAAGCTAAAAACGCATCAAAAACAGAAAAGAAAAAAAAGTCAATGGATTCCAAATTCAATGGAAGTAAAAGGTTATATCATTATAACCATAAAGTAAACAGTTCCACGCCACAAGCTGTTTATTATTTGATGCATTCAATATGTTTTATTATGCACTCAAGTTAATTGCTGGCACCAAGGACAACATTAAATAAACACCATGGAAAGGAAAGCGGATACAGTTGATTTTCAGCCTTGACCCAATATAGGAGGGTGAAAAATAAAAACAAATAAAATAACTGGGCAGCTGTCTTGTATTATTATTATAAGGAACGAAGCGTGTGCTTGCGACAAGAAAATAATGCAGAGCACATCTGTTAAGATATATCATCATCATCCATCCGTTGAATACAATGTCAGAAAGTTCTAAAAACAACTGTCAGATCACGAGAGACGAACAAGAAATATATAGAAAATGAGAAATACTTATTATAATCCCAGAATGAGAAATCATAGAAAAGCGGAAACAGTTGCGTCGTCTTATGCAAATATGGTAAATAAGAATTTTGTTTATCTTTAACGACCAAGAGATTAGATTGATTGTTTTATGGATCTACATCGGAAAAAACGCGAGTCAATATGTGTTGAGTTTGGATGGATATTTTTAGGAAGATATATGGCCAGCTCTTTTTATAGCGCCGTGTGCAATAAATCGCATAAATATGACAATAATTTAAACTCGTATATTTTGTTTGCTAATCGGGACCATAAACTAAACAAATTTATGCATCTATTAAAAGTTCCACCTACAATATTCTTTGACATAAGTCAAAGTCAAGAACTTTTCTTTCAACATTTCATCTTGCCACTAAGGGCGAAAGGGGGAAAAGCCAAATACAGGTACAGGAAGTAGGGAAAATATGAGAGAGTCATTAGATTTGCTTGAGCAACATGCGTCACACGATTTGAGATGATAAATTTGTTTATTTTATAGTTTTTATTACCAAAAGACTCAAAAAGAAAAAAAATCAAAGAAGGGAAATTTAAAAACACAACAAACGTTTGTGTTCCGTTCGGTTTGTGCCAAAAATATCAGACAGTATGCTTTTGGCAAAAAAGATTTCAGAATGAGCCCCAAACACGCACCGATGCCTAAATATAATTTCCAATTTGGGCAGACGACAGGTGAGAAGTGAAAACATTTGTTGTCTCGCAACAAAGTTGTAAAAAATGCAATGGCATAAAAGAAAAACAGTTTTTGTTTGTCTGATCCGAAAAGAAAAAAGCATAGATACAGTGAACTTTTGATATGATAAACAATTGAAATAATTCAGTAACAGGTGAGATGACTTTACAAATAATTTTCTCTTTTACATCCTAAAAATCGATAGATATTTAATACAAATGTGGCTAGTCTCTTATGTGCCCATATCTGGCAGCCCTGAAGCTAAGTTGTCAGTTAATTTTTCACAAACATTTTGAAATTCACGAAAATTTAAATGGATAGAAGAAAGCGGACGCAAGTTTAACAACTGTTTGAAGTGAATTTAAGAGTAAACACATGTTTAGTCGAAAAGTCAACAAAATATATAATCGACAAAAAACTCTGAAGAACTGACAACATTCAACGAATATTCAATTAACATTTCTAAAATAGTACAATACTGAACTGAATTTATTTTAAGATTAAGAGTTTAAGATAAATAAACAATTGTGGATCGAATTTCAATTCAAGTCATCAAATTCGCTTAGTTCATCAATGTCCAAGAAGTCTTATCAACAAGAATTTGATTATTTCGCAAATGCAGACTCATCACTAACCATTCAATATATAGATGTGTCAAACCTCGATTTTCGTGTTTGCATTTCAATGGTTAGTGATATCATATTATAGTAATCATTAATATATGATTTTATTATGACAGCGATTTCTGAGTAATAAAGTACAAATAAGAGCTGATATGTCTAAGTTGAATGAAAATAAAGTCTTAGAGAGACCTCATAAATGTACAATTGGGTAATAGCTCTATTAATAATAATTCTTTGTTGCTAAGTATTTGAATTAATACCTTTTTTAGTTTCCAGTGTAAAATATATAAACAAATACTATATGTTTAATGAGTCAACAAGCAATACAGATAATTATTCTCTTGGATAAGTATAAAAAATTCTAGTCTAGTTGTTATCTTCTCATATTTGCTTACATCACCCTCAACACCTTCCCCACAGGCTCTTGCCCTAATATTTATATTTTTCCATCTCATTCTATTTATTCCTTTTTATAATGTAAATAGCTGTACATATTATATTAGCTCTTCTTAGCATAGTTACATTCTTACATTCTTTTCATACTATTTAGCTAAAGTCGCCATATATTTGAATTACTACAAATTTAAAAAAAAGTAAAAATGTTTCTAATTAGAGCACCACAATTTACTAAAAGTGTAGCATAACTTAGGGAGCTGACCGATTCTGAGAATAGGAATTTTCGCTTTAGATATTCCTGTTTTCCTAGTAAAATCTATCCCTTAATATAATGATTGTCTTTCTAATATCAATCTATTGTTTTCTCACCTTAAAGTCCGACAGAGATGCCATTAAATCATCCAATTCCTTGGTGGCCTGTGATGTGTAGGTCTGATGTTGAGGAGCTGCTGCCATATTGGGACTATACGAATCTTTTTGTTGCACTATCTGCTCCTCAATGGTACCAACTGTAATCAAGATAAATACAAGTTCAGTATAGAATACACAGTGAAGTATAGATTTTAGTCAGTACCTGGTCCATCGGGTCCTGAGAGCTTCTCGGTTTTCGTTTCACGCACTGTGATAGTCACATGACGACCGGGCGTCGGAGACTTGTGAGCGGATCTTTAAAACAAAAGGAATAATAACATTATAGTTATAGTTGAAACAAAGTTAAGAGCTTTTCCTTACCCATTTGGCACAGCATAAATATGCGCATTGTCTAGCTCATTTAGAAGACTATCGACAGTGGGTCGCTCCTCCACTGAGGCATAGCTGTTGTAGGTGTTGTACTTGGAGACCGGTGTGCTATAATTAACAGGCACATCGACTTCTGTGAATATACAAGAGAATTGATTATTATTTAAACTATTAGAGCAACTGGCAAGCATTTTATCTAATTAAGTTCTGATCGGAATAATGAGAATAGTTTCATTATGCAAGGAACTCTTTTCCTTTGAAGTCTAAGTATTTAATTTTTGTGTGTAATTTTTGTGACCTTGCAAAAAGTAGTTCAATATGAAAGTAGTTAAAAGAATCACATATTCATTATTCCTAGGAAGTATTATCAATTAATTTTGTATGCACGCTTTGCTTATTGTTGTAATAACACAATAAACAGGATTTTTGAGTTTATGTTTAAAAAATATTCGTTACATTCACATGATAGTCGAAAGAATTCTTCGATGTATTGCAAGTTGGTATTGAGTAGAGATAAACACGCTTATTTCTTTTTCAGGCTATTTGCTGATGTCCGTCATTTTTTTTGATTTTTAAGCCCAAGGACCGACAGTTTTTGAAAAAGGTACGCGGGTAACAAAGTCCGTTGCCCATCTCTAGTAGTTACTGAGTTCAAAACTGATAGATGGGTGGTTCTTGAACTGTGACTCCTCAAGTAAGTGAGCCTTTTTTTACTTTGATTTAGTTCAATTTCCCTTTAAACTCACCTTTTCTCTCCGCGCTGCCGTTGTGATAGCGCGCATTCTGCAAATCCTGCAACAATGAATCCAGCTCCGACAATCCCGAGCTATTTTGGCCATTATTGTAGCCAGAACGTGGCAGTGAGCCAGTGCCTTGATTTTGATAGCCGTTGCTTTGATGGGTAAGACCATTAAAGTCAGCTGCCGTTGGAGAACGTGTCTCCACGCTATAATGCTCTTGATACTATAACAAAAGGACAAATTTAGTAACGAAACTTGTAAGAATTGCTTGCCACTTACCACTTGTGGTTGTGCCTTGCCCCTCAGGCTGCCATAACCAGGCGTGTTGTCCACAAACTGTTGTTGCTGTTGCTGTGGCAACTGTTGCTGCTGTTGCTTGGATTGCACCGTTCCATATTGTGGCTGTGGTTGTTGCGGTTGTCCCGGCACGCTGTTCTGCAAATCAGCAAGGAGTGCATCTGCAGATAAAGAGCGTGATAATAAAGGAGATTAATTACAGTTAACCATTTTCCAACTTTAGCTTAGGCTTATACCCAGATTGTCGTAATCGCCATAGTTAGCCATGGCCTATAGTCTTAGCTCAGTTGAGGCAGCTTTTCTGACGCATAGCGTACTGATAACTGTCGTTCAACCAAAAATGTTTTACTCTTTTTCCTTCACAGTATATTATTATATCTTGACAAACTTACTGATAAGAAGAAAAAATACTCGGTGAGTATGTTAACGGTTTGTTTGTTTTTCGTATTGCCTTATCAACATTCTTTATTATGAAAACTTTACGGTTTGTGTCTTAACTTTTTTAATAGAATATTTACCATGAAAGCTCTGCCTCTTACACAATGGTTATATTTTCAAGAAGTTAATTTGAACACTCGTCGTAACTATTGAAATATGGTCTATTGGAATTTCATTAATAATAATTCTAACGCAAAATGCAATTTTCAAAAATCTAGTTTACAGTTAGGCTTGACTGGAGATTTTAAAATTTTTGAGTTTTGTATTTGAATTAAAAATAATAACATTATTTGCAAAAATCTACTTCTTTTTACTCCGTACATTATAATAAGCAATACTAATATTCTCAGCAGTAGACTCAAGGACAAAAATTAGTAAAAAAAAATTCCCTAATCTTTTAAAAACGAAATGTAAATTAATATTATTTAAAATTGTTTAGGTTTGAAATACACATTGGTACCGAAATTTATCTTTTCCTTAAAAGAAAAGGATCAATTCAAAACAAATATATAAAAGAACATACATACATAGAATACAATAATTTTTTTTTACAATTTCCTAGATTAAATTCTATTAAATTTGTAGAAATTCTATAATGGAAATAATTCGAGAAAATCCAATGTTTTTTTTTTGATCCGGCTAGCAATTTAAACCGAAATTGCTTCTTCAATTTTGAATGTATGCAGCTGTGGTTTAAACTGTATACTTTCTTTATAAAAGACTTTTCTAAGATTTTAAGCTTTAGGATTGGAAGTGCGCTTACATAACTAAATTTATAGCTAAGTTTATCAAAAAATATAATATAATAAATTCATAATTATCTAAAGAAGCTTTAAAATGCACTACGTCTTAGCCCAGGTCAGTAATGTGCCACCCTTACTGAGCTGCATTTGAGCTTAACCTTGGCATTGGTAGCTGCCCCACACTTGAAGTGATTGGCCTTAGTTATAAACACAGCCAACGCTTGTCACGCTCGTCATCTTGGACTTGGACTTACCTAAACGTCTCTCAAACGCGCCCACTTTAAAGCAGTCGTTAAGGGGCGTGCTATGGAACGATGATGATATCAGTTTCGAAGACATTTTTTAGCCAGAACAAATATGGCCAAAATCGATTGAAGACTCTGAACGAGGTATAAACTTTTTCGTTAGTTCCTTTATTAGAAATGTCACGTTAACTTGACTAAATTATAACAGCAACAATAACAGCAAATAGACGATTGTAAACTTAGTTGCCAACTGACCGAATTTGAGCAAAAAGGCAAGAAAACTCAATCAGAAAGCAAAGTCATGGAGACTCCCACACTTCGCCCAAAAGTGGCCATAAACAGAGAGACAAGAAGATGGAGAAGAGAGGGGGAATTGAGGGATTGCTGAGAGGTACAACGACCAACAGTAGACGAGGTCTATACACAACATTTTTGATATGTTTTTCGTGGGACGAACTAGTCGAACGAGCTAAAGATCTCGCACCAGGGCATGAAATATCGCAAATACGATGATATAAGTATTAATGAATGAATGTAAATGTGTGTGTGCCTATATGTGTATGTGTATGTATCTCACTGAACATATATTTGTTCAAATTAATGCTGTTTGCATTCTGCTTTTCCTATAATTTGGCTAAAAGCAACACAAACAAACAATAGGCAGGGCCACAAAATGGCTAGAAAACATGGCATGTGATTGTTGAGTTTGATGAGGGATGTGCATTTTGATAGCTCTAGAAACTGTCATTCATCCATTTGACCCGCCCAACCCAGTAGAAAAAAACCCCAACAACAGCAGACAAAACACTGTCCAACACGAAACATGACAGCCAGCGATTAAGACATCACTTAAGAAAAAACCTAAAAAATAAATCATACAAAAATCATCAAGTAGTTCTCTTTGAATACCCTATGCAGTAAAATAAATGAAAAGGGTATATTCCAGTTGTAAGAGGATGAAACACAAGTCATTCTAGGCTACAGGGTATCTCGTGTTGGATTATAATTTTAATTAGATATTTTATATAGAAATGTAAATAAAATTTTGAATAACTAAATAAACTTTGCAGCCACTAATATACAACCAAGGGATATATATTAGTTGATCACTGTCAATACATTATTTTTATTGGCATCGATTGTCGGATAGGTTCAAAAGTTATACCCCATAAACACCTGCAACTGGGCCAATGCCAAAATGGCGAAAGACAAACGAGAAAATCACTCAAAAATTGAGTGAAAGTCTTGAGTTATATAAAAGCTAGAATGAGTAAAAAAAGTGGGGTGAGGAAGAGGGAGATTAGGGTGTGACGCGCTTTTTGGCAGCAAATTTATTGTGAAAATAAAAATAATAAAAACGCCAAAAGGGAGGAACTACAGGAAAGGGGAGATGGATACGTATACGAGGAGACGACGGATGGATCGCTGAACCATGATCTATATTTAAAAGGCATTTTCAGTTATGGAAAATATCAGGCAAATCGCAAATTGTTTCGCAATTTGCTTAAAAATAAATTGAAAGGAACTGAACCAAAAACAAATAAAAACTCGGCCTATAAACATGTGGTTGTCTCTTTGGAGTGTGCCTATATACGCTTTGTATGGGGATTCTATGTTCTACCGTATGGTAATTCGCTATATGGTATAGGGGAGAAAGTCTAAATATAGAACTGACAGGGTTATCAGAGCGTCGCGCTTCAGTGGGTCAACGTCAAGACTTGGGGCAAGAATTATGATGCGAACTGTGTGGAGAGGAAATGATACGGAAAGTGACATAAATCGTATTTTGTTCATCCATATACTTTATGTTGTTGTTGTGAATGATTTGTTTTGAGTGTCGCAATGGGATTGAGTTCAATCTGTAAGCTAGAACTGCTTAAAAAGTGATTTAAAGAGAAATTTTAATAGACGAAACCATAAAAGAAAGTCCCTTTGTCGGCATAATAAATAATTGGAGCTGCGACTTGAAAGAAAACTATAAATTTATGTAGATTTTATAAAAAAATATAGCGCAAGCTAACTTTGGCGCGCCAAAGTTTGGATACCCTTGCAGTGCCCTGTGTAAGACGTCAGATTTTTTAAAAAATTTGTTGATTTTGAACCGATCGATCCTATGGCAGCTATATGATATAGTAGTCCGATTTACACCAAATTTGGTCAGCCTATTTAAAACTTAATCAAACACACAATGTTTATATTTGGTTGAGATATTTTGAGAAACAAAAAAGTTTTTCATGCTAAATGTTGTGTTCGAACCGATCGTTCCTATGGCAGCTATATGATATAGTAGTCCGATTTACACCAAATTTGGTCAGCCTGTTTAAAACTTAATCAAACACACAATGTGTATATTTGGTTGAGATATCTTGAGAAACAAAAAAGTTTTTCATACTAAATGTTTATTTCCAACCGATCGTTCCTATGGCAGCTATATGATATAGTTATCCGATCCGGCCGGTTCCGACATATGTGCTGCGTGCAGCAAAAAGACGGACCTGTACCAAGTTTCATCAAGATAGCTTCAAAACTGAGAGACTAGTTTGCATAGAAACAGACGGACAGACGGACAGACGGACAGACGGACATGGCTATATCGACTCAGCTCGTCGCCCTGATCAAGAATATATATACTTTATGGGGTCTGTGAGGCTTCCTTCAATGCGTTACACATTTCGTGACAAAATTATAATACCCTCTGCAAGGGTATAATAAAGGTCTCTAGGGACGAATCGCACTCAATGTAGAAATCTCAATTTATGTTTGCACGATACTCGAATCGTATAGATATTTTTCTAAGTGTACGCAGTGCCAAAAACAATGTGAGAGATTCATTAAAAAACCATCAAATAGCAGCGACAAACTGCAGTTGAGATGACAATTTAAACGATTGGTTAAATTTTTCGTCAAGTTGTGTTCATCAAAACGCAATTAAAATCAATTAAAAGCCGCCATAAACGCAGCGAGAGAGCATCAATTTAGTGAACAACACTTTGAAGTTTGCAGAGATGCAGTTAATCAAAATAGTCAACGATGGCATCGGAGATGCAAAGAGAGGAAACAGAGAGAAGCTCAAGCACACAACAGTAGGAGCGAGTGAACGGACAGCTGCAGTTAACAGTCACGTCACAATAGTTAGAGTCACAGTCAGCCACATGACAGCTGTTGAAACGGTTTGCACAATGCATGCTCTGAGAGAGCGGGAGACACAGAGATGAAGAGAGCGTGGGTGAGCACGACGCGTAGAGCAGGTCAAGCAACACGCGCATATTCAATTGTTGTTGTTATTGTTAATGCTCTTGACTGCTCCTACTGCTGATGTTGTTGTTGTCGCTGCTGTTGTTACTTCGGTTTCTTCTTCTCCTTCACTTTGCTCGCAATTGCTGTTGACATTGTTACATATTTTTGCAGCTTGCTGTTGTCACTTTCGTTTTCAACTGATTCATTTATTTGCTGTTGCTGTTGCTTTTGTTGTTATTCTTGTTGTTGTTGCTTTGATTGAAATTTTGTTGCCTTAATTAAGTTCTTCTCACTCGCACACTCACACACGCTCACTCACTGCCAAAATTTAGTACAAATATTATTATGGCACATCCACACACACACTTGTAGAAAACAATTGCTAACAGATCTACAAAAACAATAATCGATCGACGATTTTCACGCACAAAGTGACTGCGACGGCAACGGCAACGGCGACGACAACAGAGCACCAAAAATTATTTTTCGCTCGGCAAAATCTTAAAAGCAACTGAACAAGACGCCCGACGAAAACCGTTGCTGAAGCTGAGGCTGCTGGGAGACTCACAGCAGCAGCGCACATTGGTACTGAGTATACCATTTGGGGTTCCTAAAAACAGCTGTTTCTATCAACACAATCTTTGGTTACAGTAAATAAATAAATAGATAAATTCGAAATTTTAACAGTTAAAAAATTCAAATTTTTAATGCTTGTACCACTAAATATAAAATAACAATTTTGCCTGGCAATAAATTTTATTTCGATTCGTCTTACTTGAAATTTGGGTTCAATTTTAAGCTCCACTAAATAGTAGAATAAGAAGTAAACATTCAGAATATTTTAAAAATTTAAATTTAATTTGCTAGTGAATGTTATAAATATTGTTTTGTTTATTTTCTTCAAAGATTTTGATATTGACACCAGTGTGCCTCGCTTAACTCACTCAAGAGAGGGTGGGAAAACTCGCTCAAACTCAATTGGGTGTATGTTTGCTTTGTTGTTGTTGTCGCTGTTGCTGTTGATTACAACACTTTTGGTTACACAAAAAAAAGAGTGTTGAGTAAACGTTGCCATTTGTTGCTGTTGCTATTGTTGTTGCTGTTGCTGTTGGCGCTGCTGCAGCCACACAGGCTTCTTTGTGGGCGTTTGTCATAGAGACGCCACCTGTCGAGCAGAATCATCAAATAGTATCCGGCGCACTTGTGTAGTGTTTGGGGACCCGAATGGATGACTCACTTGACTTTGACCAAAACTAAAATTAGTATGCAACAACAACAACAACGAATGGCAACAAATTAAAAGTGTTGCTGTTGATTATTTCGTATTAATTTGACGGCGCGTTGTTTTTCTTATTTTTATTGTTTTTTTGCTCATCTATTTTAACCATCTACCCCACAATTGATTGCCTAGATTATTTGTTTTTATATTTGGCAGTTCATAAAGGTTAACAAGTAGAAATTTAAATGATTTACCCGAATTGAAATATGCTCCATCTAATATATCAAACTTCATTGTAGATACAACAAAGATTAAACAAACAAATGTGCAAACTGGTTCCAAAAGATTTCGACAAGTTTTCAAAACTGATTTCCGGTCTGTCAGGGGTTCACTTAATGCTAATCCCAAGCATTGCATTGACATCTGGCAGACAAAACTTAAATATAACGTATACTCAATGTAAATATGGCATGTAACATGTTAACCAGAAAAGATGGTAGTTTTGATACTTTTTAGTATATTTACATACGAGTACATTCCAGATTAGAACCATGATGAGCCAATTCGGAAATATCCATAGTCTTTTATAGATACTAAAACTTTTATTTTGTTTAAATTATGAATTAAGGACACTTTAAAATTTCACTTTTTAAATTTTGTCAATTAAATATTTTACAGCATTATCTTTGTATACCTCAAATTACGAAACTATTCGACAATAAGCACAAAAGATTTCGTGTGATGATGTCGACGCAAGTATCGTATGTGATTCTTTTTTAAATTAAAACGCTTTTAACTGAATACGATATGGGTTCTGGATAAAATTCAATAAAAAATGCTCTCGATACCACTTAAAGCTAAGAAATTTAAGAAAAACCTTCTCCGGTAAAATTTGTTTTCCATACCAAACGGTTCAGAGAGTTACAGAGTATCATCAAGTTGCTCATTTAAATCTTGCTCTTTCTTACTTGTTTTACCAAGGCTTATTGTTATAACATTGAATCAACTACAAAACCTTAGCAATTAAGAGTTTACACAATCGCCGATACAGGTAAATACATCTGTACACACACACACACTTCTATATATATGTACGTATATCGATACTATACAACAAATAGAACCGTGTCACAAACTATATGACGCCCACAATGAATACTCGAATATATTTAACTGGTCGCTTCGGGTGCTGAATGAATGACACGAGAATGATCTAATGAATGAACCACGTCGTGGGGTTTTGTCGTCATCGTAGTATTCGTAACCCTGCCTCCGTCAGATTCGCCAATTCACAGATTGGAGCTTACCGATTTTCATGTTTTTCACTGCACTATTTGAACAGACGATAATATTGATTAAGCCCGCGCGGCGTCTAATTACAAACTGAATTCAAAATATTCAAATCCATGTCTGACAAGTGGAGACTTCACTTTCGTTGCAATCTCAAAATAATGTTTAGGTGTTTGTTTTGTACACACATCTATACACAAGTGTGTGTAATTGCGACGAGCAGTGTTAACAAAAGCAAATAAAAAGTAGTCTAAACAAACAGAATGCTCGACAGGATGATACTCTGTAGCTCATCAACAAGTGTGTTTTTAAAATTCTATGGTAATTCATACTTTAATTTTTATAATCATTAAACTAAATGCAAAAATAACCAAAGTGCTTGAAAGAATTATTTATTAAACAAAATAATTGTTTCCAAACATTAAGATGAGTATTTTTGTCTTTAAACCAAGATGATTACTTTATTACCTTTTACATTTTGTCTATTGTATTTGTATTTCCAACATGTCATCCTCTTTTAATTGTACTAATACTTTCCGATTAACTCTATATACCCTTCCAACTTACCATTAAATGGTGGGGTATATTAAGATCAGCACAAGCGACTATCTGTTGAGCATCTGTTACAAAAGTTGCGATCGATTTGGGGCATTTTGACTTGACCCTTTCCACAACAGCACAGATGCAATAAAATCGTATATATGTGTGTGTGTCTGTGAGGGTGTTACGTCACATGTGTGTTGTTTGCCTTACTTTTGTTTATGTTTTCGTATGCAATAGACATAAAAACGCCAATTGATTCCTTACGTTTTGTTTGAAATTGTGCAAGCTATTGATTTTTTAAATAAATATTACATTTTTGGGTTCTTTTATTTTAAGTTCAATATATTATGCGAATTTTTCATTTTTCCTGCTATTGAAAACATTTTTTTTATAAATAAGAACTTTAAATTTATTTATACGGCCCAAATCTTTTATTAACTTTTTCAAATGTAGAAAAAAAGCATTCTAATAATTTTATACAATCAATTTAAACTTTTCCTTTCAAATTTTTGGTCTTAAAGCCCGCAATACCCAAGATTATTAATTTCGGAATTTAATATAAATAGAGAAAGAAAAGAGAATATTTATTTTATAGCACTGCAAAAAGCCTTACAATTTGCAATTAAAATAAATACTAAATGAAAAATTAAGAAAATTTATATTTTTAGTAAATCTGAAGAGCCCACAAAAAAAGTTTTTAGCAAAACAAATAAGTTTAAAACAAAATCGTTTTACTGGCACATTCTCTTCTAAATCCATCTTTTGGCAGCTTTGCGTAACATCCCGGGAAACGCGACAGCTCTGCTTTGGTCTCACTTTAGAGTAAAATCGGCCATTAATGCCCTAAAGCATGATTTAGACTCAGGTCAAAATGAAATCGTAAAAAATCTGGTTTTTTCACTTCGCTAGCAGAATATTAGTATTTTGTTATCGATATACGTGTTCGATATCGATTTACATGTTATCTACGCTGTTATTGTGGCCGCTTTACATAAATCATCTGTTGTTGCTGCTCATAAGAAAAACAAATTTAATGCTGCCACTTTTAAATGAAATAATTATATGGCCGCTTCCTGGCCTGATGATACATTATAATTATATAATATATTTATTTTGTTAGGCATATCATTTTAATTAAATAAATAAAGTCTAATTAACTTGTTTGGTCCTTATGACCGTTGAAAATCTGCGGTATTTAAAAATTGAGCTCCAATTAAACGTCGTTAATTCCCTCACACCACATTTTCCCCAACTTTTACTATTCAAAAGGTCATAATTTCATCATTCTCTGATGAAATAAGGGGTGGAGGCTTATTTCATTACGCTAAACGTCAAAATGAAATGGTCCGTAAGCTGAGCTATGTTAAGTCTAACAGTGCCATTTTGAGTTTAACAGAACGGCTGGGCCTTACGTTATGAAACGTAACGAGAAGTGTGAACCAACTTTGAAATGAAAAACGGGAAAAATTTTCGCTGTTTTTTTATATGGAGTTTTTCATTTCCACGGCGTTTTGAGGCGAGTGTAAATACTACTTAAGCCTAAAAGTATACACCAAAAAGGTGAAAAAACAGTTCGCGCCGCGTTTTAAAAACCGAAAAAAAAATTAAAATTACTTTTTTATAAGTACCAAAACGGTTTTTTTACCAAATCAATAAAATTCGAAATTAGTTTAATTCACGCGGATTTTTTTAAAATATATTTCGTCTTTGCACGGTTTATTTTTGTTATTGATGTCTCAGATTAGAGTAAGTCCGGCGAGTGTGCATCTAAATCTGGGAGACTAGGGCTGTCAAGTTTTCCAACTAACAAAAAATTGCAATAATTTGGCGACGTTTATTGTTTGCTAGCGCAAAAACAAAATTCAAACTTATGGCGGTTGATTTTCTAAATTCATTGCATTTTGAGTTTACTACATTTTGACAATACAATAAATAAACTAAAAGTTTGCGGGATGCCCCGATTTTTGGTAAACTTAAAACGATTTTTGGTAAACTTATAAATTGTTGCGATTTAAAAGCGATTGCTTAATCTAAGTTCTTGTCAATGATATCTAATCATATTTCAATAATATTTCCAGTCTTATCTCAGAAGCTAAATGAGTTAACAGGAAGCTAATATCGCGACAGTCAGAATTACACGTTCCTAACAATCGCTCAATAAGTGCACATCAAAATGTGGTGCAAATGCTTTTTTCTAATGTTGTTAGGGTTAATGGTCATTGAGGCTGCGCCCTTTAGTAAAACAGGTAAGAAAAAAACCTTTCCTACTAGATTTTTTAACTTATAACGAAGTATATTATTCAAGCAGTTAAAGAAAAGAACGATTTCACCCAAATCGGAGCAAAGGTTTATTTTATAGAGGATTCATTGCGAGTCAATTGGTTCGGTGCGACCAACTTATGCCGTCAGCTTGGTGGATTTCTATTTAACATCTACAAACGGAATCAGAGCTGCAGGCGCTAAGCCCTTATCTGCATCCATCAAGAAGCTACTGGACATCTCTAAATGAGCTTGCCGTACCGGGTATATACGCATCACAGGCCACTGGAAGGGATGCTGAATACTTTAACTGGTCCGTGGGACAGCCGGATAATATTGGAGTAAACCATTGCATTGCGTGGAAATCTGGAGATCGTCGACCAAATTCCAAATGAACGATGTGCAATGCGAGACGAAAATGAACTTCGTATGTGAGTTAGACACGAGGTCAGGTTAGTTGAGGTGGATTATTATAAAGTACTTACAGCCCGGCTGGATACCCTTGCTTCGTACCGTGCGATAGGGTTGTCGCGCACCCGGATCGATTTTACCGTACATTGTTCTATCCATGATTGTTTAACACTTTTATGTAGCTGCATTAAAAAGCCAATGAGAAATCATAAATCTTTGTGCCAAAAGTTCAAACTATTTCCATATTTTATATAGAGTATATAGACGGGCCAACCGGTAAAATTGGTTGATTTATTTAAAAGCTCCGTAAAGAGTACGTTTTTTTACTGCTTGCCTCCCTGGCCCTAGGTCTATTTAAATTATTTATAAGCGCATTTTTATTTTTGGCCTTTCGGGACCCGTCGA
Organism: Drosophila testacea; assembly: GCA_035043265.1. Lineage (NCBI taxonomy): Eukaryota > Metazoa > Arthropoda > Insecta > Diptera > Drosophilidae > Drosophila > Drosophila testacea. The sequence goes on from JAWNND010000661.1 coordinate 908,744, forward strand.
CGGATTTGTCGCTTTGTTTGTGTTGAGTTTCGCCTGTCAGTCGGTATCCGCTTGTCTATCATAGTTCAGTTTCACCCCAAAACCCATCGACTTAATGATTTACATATTTCTGACTGCTAGAAATGGAAGCATTGCCTTAATTCTTTGGAAGTGAACTCTAGAGACTTTTAGATTTGTCAGAGAACATCATTTAAGTGCAAGCAGTTATTAAAGTTGTCAACAAACAATCAAAAAAATGAGAATGACTAGAGAAAAGATACAGTGGAAATATAGAATCGATGGCTTTATTGAATACTTCTTCGGGATTAATAAATATAAATTGCTAGATTCTGACAACATTTTAGTTTTAAATTTTCTAAAATCGTTACTAGCAAATTTCAGTAATGCTAAACATATGTGAGAAAATGGCCTAAACTGTTAACAGCATCATCACGATATTAGCATAGTATAAGAGCTAAGTTCAAATACAAATACTGATATCTTTAAATGGTTGACAAACTCTTTTATGTGTACAAGCTAATAACTTAAATGTTGCCCCAAGACTAATAGAATTTGCCCTAGAGAACAATTCCAAACATCAAGATTGTAATTAAAGAAAACAGAGAAACATTCCACTTTCTTTTTTATAAAAATAATTTGAAATCAACATATGACATAAGATAAGAGCTCGGAAAAATAGAAGTTCAGAAGTTAACTGTTAATCAAAAAGATATTTATTAAAATTAATATGTAAAACTCTTCTGAACTGCTCTAAAAAAAATGGCATTAATTATTTCCCTGTTCATTTAAAACACATTTGTTGTGTTAGGAACAATATTCCATTTTATGTTGCTAAAAATACTTTGAGCCAAATTTAAGGAACATTTCGATTAAAACAAGATATGTACCACAAAAGACAACAACTTCAATTTAATTAAAACTAAAATGGTAAATGAATTAAAACATATGTATGTTATGTTTGACAACTCAATTCTCGCTGCTTGGATTCACTTTTAACATTTGCTCCAAATATCAAATAAGATTTAATTGGCTTTAATAAATCGAGATAAATCGAGATTTATCTGAAAGATTAATAATAAGAAATGAACCAATTTATAGTCAATCGCATTCGTGGGTTGTCCACATAAATGGAACAATACAAAGTTGATATATGAAACTTTGGAAATTTATGATCTTTCATGGATGACAAGTGCACATTGGGGATGATCGTGGTGATCCGAGCGCCATAATACCAGATTTATGAACCATTAAAATACCAAAAAGAAAATTCAAGACTAACACACAACTAACATGTGTCTAAACAAATAACGACACATTGGAAAAGGTAACAAATAATAAACATAAATTAGAAACTCAAAAAAAAAAAACACAAATAAGAGAAAGAGAAAGAGCGCAGCAGCAGCAGGTTTATATTTTAGTTTGAGTTAATGTTGTTATGTTGTTATTGTTGTTGTTGGAATGGATGCTAGCGGGGAATCAAGGTTGCCAAATTACGTCAACACGTTGATCGAGAACTAAAAATAAAAAGTTCTGCCAAATCAAAGGCGACGTTTTGTCGTTTCGTCTCGCCAGCGGAGCGAAATCATCAACCAACAGCCAAAAAAGAAATTAATTGAAAAAAAAAGAAAAAAAGGAAAAAATAAATAAATGAAAGAAAAAGAAAGACACAACATTTCCGCAGTGCATTGCCAAAAAGGTAGCTCCAATGCGAAGCCCTGGGATAATGTGCACACTATTTTCCAGGTCTCGCTATGACGTCGGATCTAAATAGAACAAACAACAATTTTAACAAACGCGATTTGTGTTTGCCAGTTTCTATATTTAAAAGTCAAAGGCACGATAATTCTTTCTGCTTTTTTTTTTCTTTTTTTTTTATTTTTTTTATATTTGGCTAAAGGAAATTCCAAGAGCCAGTGCCCGATGGACTTGAACGCACGTTGACCGATGCTTCGGATGATCGCAATCTCTATATAAATACTATAGAAATATTTTATTGGTAAGTACATAAAATTAAGGTGTATGTGTGTGTGTCTATGCGTGTGTGCCTGACCTTGTTGAAGGCGCCAAAGGTGAGAAACGAACAGAGAATATATACTTTTGGTACATTCACGTGGGTGATCTATACCCGTACCAGTATTGTCCGTATAGCCTATAAAATTGTCCAGTTTATGCCGCTGTAAAATGCTTTTACAATCGGACCTAAAATTTGTATATGGTCGCAAAACGTTTTTTGAAGTTGCAAGATATATATCGACGTTACAGGGTAATATATCATACTAGGCAGAGTTTTAAAATGAAGATTCAAATTAAGGCAGATCCGAAGAATAGTCTATCATTCCAGGAAAGAGACAGCACTATACAGTTTTAAGAATTTTATGTTGATAGATAGTATCTTTTAGATAAACGATTTAATTTGGGCATGGTTTAATATGATAAATAATAAAGATGTGTTTCCAACAGGGATAGAAAGATTGGATATCAAAGGAGTTCTCTTTTGGGAGTTGTATACTCTATATTTCAAATATATTTGCGTTTAGAATGAATAAGTTCGGCGAATTTAAGTTTTTTCAATTTGAGAATTACAGGAAGAGATTTTAAATGAAGTCTATCTATAAAGAGAAAATTTAAATGAAGTCTATCTATATCGAGAAAATCGACAAGAAAACTGACAAGGTCCTTTACAAAATGTCCTTTTAAGATACGTTAAAAAGAATGAGAAGATTCCTAGCTCTTAGAAAAGCTCTCACTTTCTGTTTAAATGAGAAAATCTTTTAGAGTTTGATTGGATGATACATATAAAAGAGAATTGCGAAATTAATCTCAATAGAAAGAAGACTTAAATAGGAAGCCCTACTTCGAATATTGCAATAGCTCACTAAGGGGGAGAGAACGAGAAAGAAAGCGAGAGAGAAAGAGCGCTCCAAGAAGCTCTCCCTTTCTGTCAAGCAAACAAAAACAACGCACACTAATTGAAATTTTATGAGTTGGCACTTGGAGATAAGAATCTGTTCGAGAACTAGCTACACAATGCTAACAAAATGAACGATGAACTCATTGCAGTGGGAGCGCAAAGTGGGGAAGACAGAGAGCGAGAGAGATAGGGGGATAGAAGCCAAGAGGTGCTAACTTCTCTTCTTCCTCTTGTGGTATTTGAACTAATGGTTTGTACAAACATTTGATCGGGAACTGTGGAGTAGAACCCATTCGAGTTTCCCTCAACGCATGCGTGTGGGCGAAAAATGGGAAGAGGATGACTCGGCTTGGGGGACAGGCAGGGGGAACAGCTGTTTCGTCATAAACAAACGATTGTGTGGCATCCGATAGATACAGATACATTTTGAGACTAATTGAAATTCGTTTGACGGCAATTGCAGTAAGTGCATTTAATGGATACAAACGTAGTTCTATCTACATTCAATATATCCAATATTTCAGGCACTTTGTGTGTGCTTTCGTAATCCGATAAACTCATTGGGAAAAGAGTCGCAACCCAAATGATTGAAATATGTGTCGGAAAATGTCGTAGACTCGTTCGTAATTATTATTATTTTGTTGTGTTTTGTTTTGTTCCAATTTTCTAGTCACGAGTTACAAGTTAGATGAGATCTCATCAAACAAATTTCCCTCTTTGGACGCCTACGAGATATGTCTCAATTTTTTTTAATATCGCTTATAATCCGCTTGTCGGGGCCATCTATAATTAATGGCGCTACCAAAAATTTCTGTTTTCTTGTCACATTTAGGCATATTTCTCGTTATTCATTTTGTTCTTTTTTTAGTTGTTTATTCGATTTAGAAATTAGCTTCATAATTAGTTTAAATTAAAATTCTAAAAGCTACACAACCATGTTCGCGGGATTTAGTGAGTGACAGTGAGATCATTAATCTATTGACTATATAATATAAACATTTTTGTTTCTCTTTTTTGTCTTTTAGCTACTTAGCGGTTTTTTGTCTTATCAATTTAGCTACTGAAATTCCTTTCGTAGTTTATCTTAGTAATACAGTTTACGGAGCTTTATATTTATTATCTTTAATTTACCGACAAATAGTAAATATTATCTACTCGTACATGAGCAAAGTAAACAGTTTTCCCACGCTACACCACCTGTTACAATCCCCACCGATTTTTCATTGACTTTTTTGCAGTTTTTTTTTTGTCTTTGGTTTTTGTTTTGAATCACATTGAACACTTGATCGATTGAATGACACTTTTTCTTGATATTGATTGCCCGATTACACGGTATATCAACAGGCACTGTCTTTTCTATGTTTTTTTGAACTTTTGACTTTGCTTTGCTTTAATGTTGTTTTCATATTTTGTTGTTATTCCTCATTTTGGACGCGTCGCGTCGCTTAAAAGCCGAGTGAAACGCGCGCGTATTTCGTAGCGTCGCGTTTAAGCAAAAGCGTCGCAAACGACTGAAATGGAACTTGGCGCTTGCACTAGCAAAAGGAACACATGAAATGGAACCCCAAAACGCAGCATCAATAGAGCTCCATTAGAAACAAACGCAGCGTTCCTCTCAAGAGAGTCGCGCGCAGCTAGTGAGAGCCCCAGGGAGAGACTAGTAGAAAGAGAAGAGAGAGCGAATAAACAAATGAAACGTTGTTAATTTCATTTGTTTCGCTTTGCTTGGTTGCTGCAAGTAGTGATGGCAAAAAAGATTTATTTTCGATTATTTAATCATATGATTAATTTTAGCCCACCGATTATTAATTGTAGTTAATCGAAGAAATCAAATCGTTCTTCTTGCCTCCACAGAGCTTGGCACAGAGTTTCAGGGGTGCGTTTGGGCATCTGAGCTCCCGAAATTTGAATTACCAATTTGAATGCCCGCAATTCGCGCAAATAGTGTTTCGATTATTTCAGTATAAACTCGATTAAGTATACGATTAATCGCAACCTATTTTGCGATACAATTAAATCGTGAATTGAAACAAAATAATCGATTTATGTTAATTATATGAGATTTGTAGTGTCATCACTACAAACGAAACGTTGTTCATATCATTTGCTTCGTTTTACTCGGATGCTGCAAGTCGTGATGATGAGGTTGTGATGACAACGAGACGACGGCAACAAAACCGCAAAACGAAAGCCGCAAGTGGGAGGCAACAGGCGAAAAGTGGAATTAGTAGTAAGGCAGACAAACAAAGATTGTCAAATCACTTACAGTGGTGTACGACTACGTCGTTGTGATTTCAAAATATAATGTGCACAGATATGTTCGATAAGCCAAGTACGTACGACGTTTGTATTTGCAAGTGAACGCATTTAAATATAATTTGAATGCGATGTTCATTCTAAGATTAGTGTAATTTGCATTGTGATGAGTTACAGTGCTCAGAAGAGACAGATCAACAACTTTAGCTACACACGCAATCCGACTCCGGACGTTGCGTGTGTCGAGTGGGTAGCCTCTTTGACGGGAGTGATCAATAAAGTGGGCACATTCAACTCACTCTCAGTGTACAGAACTCGTTCATGAATGGAAAATTTGTGCTTTCATTTTGCGTGTAAGTGTACCACTGTGCGTGGGCGAAGTGCAGTCAGCTGAGCTTAAAATTGCAGCAGAGCTGTCAACTTAGTTTTTTTTTAAGTGTATGTTTATATATTTATGTGTGAGTGGCCTTTACTCAACTCTTAGGAATGTACCCACTCGTGTGTTTGTGTAAGTGTGTTTATCAAAAGACATTAAGAACAAGCGCAACAGGCAGTAAACAGCCGAGAAATTGTGTCATAAAGAAAATAAAGTAAGAAGACCGAATAGCAGCTGCGATACAAGATGACGATACACGAACTTCTGCTGACGATGACTAAAAGAGTGTGTGGAAAACAAAACAAACAAAAAAACCGCAAACCCCAATTAATAGTTGGGCTAACTTAACGAAGCCACATCATTTACGATACGAAGGTGAATGACAAAAGCGACTCCCAAAGAGCATAATTTTCAGACTGCAAGTGTGTGAATGATTGTTAATGTTGTTGTTGCTGCTGTTGATTTCGCTTTGATTTCCAGGAATGCGTATAAATCATAAAATCGCAAAAGAATGCAATGGTGAGGATGCAAAGTATCCAAAAGTTGCGATAAGCATTGGGCAGGCCAAAAAAACACTCATCACACTTATGTACATTATATACAAATACATTTTTATGTGATAAGGGGGGACTAATAATACAACATGATTAATCGGATAAGCAGCAATACAGATAAGAGACAACATGAGTCTGATTCTAAGGTGTAACATTTATTCAAAGAATTATATATGCGCCATCTACTGGCCATTACCCCAAACTGCTTGCAGAGAATGCTAATTAGTTTATGTTTGTTTGTATATCCATATTGTAGGTTTTATGCCGCTAACAACAATTGACCTTGAAGCAGCACAGCATTAACTCCATAAATTGCTGCCTAAACACGCTGCCGCACCCTGTGTTATAGACAGGGTGCCACGGTAACAGGAAGTACTCACCTAAATCATCCATTGCACCGTTTCCTCTGGCTTGCTGCTGTTCTAGTTCAGGTAAATGATAGTACTGTTGAATGTGTAAGTGTGTGTGTGATGAATTCTCCAATTGGGTTATTTGTTAGCACACACAGAGCTTTTCATAAACAGTGCCACGCCTCGGTTATACACTTATTGACACATATATAATCTCAATTGTAACATTCAAAACCAGACACAAACGTAGTTAATTGCTTTAAATTTTTAATCCACGCAAACAATTTTTTTCCTGTACCGCGACACGACAACAACAAAAACAACAACTACACAGCAGTTTAGAGTCGACGGGCGACTGGTCGAAGTTTTTTATCCGTCGCGTTCGCGTTTGGAATTGAAAATATTTTTGCTGAAATGGCAGTGTGAGCGCTGCTCGAGAGTTTCGCGCAAGTTGGAGACGAGTTTTATATGATTCACTTTAATTTTGGAGCGGCGTCGACCACAAACACGTAGACAGCACAGATATAAACAATACATACACATGCACACGCTTCAACAGCTGATGCATTATCGATTGATACGATATACGATAGCTTACGCGCCCTTTTGATAGTTTTAAATTGCTCGTTTCAGACGCCATTCACAATAGATTCCAGTGCTGCCAGAACATGTAAAGGGCCAAAATAGATAATTTGATAAGAAAATGTAGGAAAGATGTATGTATTAAATCTGTTAAAAACTAGAAGAAAATTACACAATTATTCTGATTCAATATGTTTAAGGCAATCTGTGCCAATGGGTTAAATAGACTCAAATCTCTGACATCTCAGTATTTTAAGAGCTCTTCGCCATTTTTAGATTGTACCTGAAAAATTAGAATTTTTGTAACACTGACCAATCTCTATCTCATTCTGACAGGGAATATATTGATTTTCTGATGTATATTTAAGCGAAATGCCAAAGTATTTTTAAATATATCCATATTTCCAGCTGATAATAAATTTTTTTATTTTATAGCTTTTGGAATTACAAAATAGCAAAGAATTGCTATAAGATTGATAAAATGGCAGCTCGGATGAATTTATCGACCATTTCGCTGATAGAACTTAACGACGATTGTCTGGACAATATATTCCAATACCTTTCACTTGACGAGCTAATGGTGATTTTCGGTAACGTTCATCCTCTCATCGACGATGTCATCGAACGACAACTGCACAGATTTCGTCGCTTTGAAATCAGCATGCGTTTTCCACCACAATATAATGGGGAACAATTACAGGCACTTGGCCGACACTTGCAAAGTCTTAACATAAATGTAGGCTATTCCATTCGAGCAGACGAAGTGCTGATTCTGCTGCATCAACTGTTTGTAGGAGTGAAAGAAGGTGGACGACTACGTGCACTTAAAATTCAGCATGCCAACATTACCAGCGACTACGTGAAAGAAATCCTGCCAATTGCTTCCCTGCTACGTGAATTGAATTTCAGCCGTTGCGACATTGAAGATCAAAATCAATTGATGCTGCTGTTACACTCTGCTAAGAATCTGGAGATACTGGCTCTATACAATAAGGATGCGGCTAGTCTTGATGAAACGATTCTCAGTCGTCTTCGTCATTTTAAAATTAATTGGTTAGTTGGCACAACGCTGTTTGATGTGAATGAAGTCATAGAACTGCATCCACACTTGAGCATCACTGTCTACCAGTCTAGTAATGTCGACGTTTACGGACCACCTGTTGTACGGAAACCTGGATATTTTCACCAATAAACTTAGACATTAAATAAAAGATTTCGTTAATTTTTTAAGATGAAATATTTGAATTCAAATCTTCACAGTTTGTGGCTGGCTTATCGATTGGCTTATGAGATATATCAATTTATTGTGGCGGTAAGTCGATAACATTATCGCACTCGATTATAGCAGCTGGTTTGTTGATATGCACGTTAGTCATAGCCGGCAATTGTAAAATAATTGCATTGCAAATTGTGACGAAATTAATTGTATTTATTGCACCAAAATACAAGTAAATTACCAAATAGATAGTTAACGCTTCAAAATGGTGGTGCGGACGTACGAAGAGGAATTAAAGTATCTTGAAAAGATCAATGATCATTGCTGGCGTATTAAAAAGGGCTTTCAGCCCAATATGAACGTTGAAGGATGTTTCTTTGTAAACAGCCGACTGGAGAAGTTAATGTTGGAGGAGCTGAAGAATTCGTGTCGTCCTGGAGCCATTGGAGGTTTTTTGCCAGGAGTAAAGCAGATTGCAAATGTGGCTGCATTGCCTGGGATTGTGGGACGCTCAATTGGATTGCCGGATATACACTCAGGATATGGTTTTGCTATTGGCAATATGGCAGCATTCGATATGGACGATCCTCTCTCTGTCGTCAGTCCTGGCGGCGTGGGCTTTGACATTAATTGCGGCGTGCGTTTGTTACGCACGAATCTCTACGAGAAAGACGTGCAGCCGGTGAAGGAACAGCTGGCACAATCGTTATTCGATCACATACCCGTTGGCGTGGGATCCAAAGGTATTATACCAATGAATGCAAGAGACCTGGAAGAGGCACTGGAAATGGGCATGGATTGGTCACTACGTGAGGGCTATGTCTGGGCAGAAGACAAGGAACACTGTGAAGAATATGGCCGTATGTTGAACGCCGATCCCGCCAAGGTGAGCATGCGGGCTAAGAAACGTGGTCTGCCTCAGCTAGGCACATTGGGTGCTGGCAATCATTATGCAGAGATCCAGGTAGTTGATGAAATCTACGACAAATGGAGCGCCTCCAAAATGGGTATCGAAGAAAAAGGACAAGTAGTGATCATGATTCATTCGGGAAGCCGTGGTTTTGGCCATCAGGTGGCCACCGATGCCCTCGTACAAATGGAAAAGGCAATGAAACGTGACAAGATTGAAACCAATGATCGCCAATTGGCCTGTGCTCGCATCAATTCTGTTGAGGGTCAGGATTACCTTAAGGCTATGGCGGCAGCTGCGAATTTCGCTTGGGTAAATCGTAGTTCCATGACTTTCCTCACACGTCAGGCGTTTGCCAAGATGTTTAACACAACACCTGATGATCTGGACATGCATGTAATCTATGATGTTTCACACAACATTGCCAAAGTGGAGAATCACATGGTGGATGGCAAAGAGCGCAAGCTTCTGGTTCATCGCAAGGGTTCCACACGTGCCTTCCCGCCACATCATCCTTTGATTCCAGTGGATTATCAGTTAACCGGACAGCCTGTGCTCGTTGGAGGCACAATGGGCACCTGCAGCTATGTCTTGACGGGCACAGAACGCGGCATGCAAGAGACCTTTGGCAGCACTTGCCACGGCGCAGTAAGTAGAGATTATCAATGAAATTTATAGCATATCAATTAATATTCCTTTCTCAGGGTCGCGCTTTATCACGCGCCAAGTCGCGTCGTAACCTGGACTACAAGGAGGTGCTAGACAAACTGGATCAACTTGGCATTGCTATACGCGTTGCCAGTCCAAAATTAGTAATGGAAGAGGCTCCCGAAGCGTACAAAGATGTCACAGATGTTGTAGACACTTGTCATGCGGCGGGCATCAGCAAAAAGTGCATTAAAATGCGTCCTATTGCAGTTATCAAAGGCTAAAATACATTTAAACTCCACATTAATTTATAGAACATGAAATTATGCAATTAAACCGATAGCAAAACTATTGTATTTTTATGTTTAAACAACATTTGATTGAATATTTCGGTACTTAAGACAAATTACACAAAAATTTTTACCTAAATCTAATTTATAATCAAAAGTTCTGTGATGAGAAATTTATTTTAATGCATGCACCAAACAATTAATTGTTTAAATTTATTTGAAACGGCGCGCCATGTTTTTTACCACACCTGACAGTCCTGGTCCCTGTTTCTCCGCCAGGTGGCGTCACTTTCAGTTTCACTTTCGAGTGGATTTCAAAAACGGATGAACGAAAAATGTTTCCACTCGAAAGCGGTGGTGCGAACGGATCGGATTGAAAATTTACATGAATTTTCTGTGCATTTTTCTAAGCTTTTCAGGAAAAGCGCACACTTAGCAAAAGCCTACGAACGAAACTTGGCCCCCAGTGGAGCTAAAAATCTGGCTATATTTTAAAAGAAGCGAAATAATTTTATCTAATTTCGAATTTTAAAATTTAGTTGACAAAAAATCGTTTTCTTGGTTTAAAATAAATTTTAGTTTAGACTCAAATTCGAGTGGACGATTGTTTTTGTTAGCGCCGCCACCGGTAACATTGGGAACTACAAAGCGCAACTTATCGATAGCGATATCGTTAGTGTTGCTTACTCACCTTTTTCCGTCAGATCTGACTTTTCGGAAATCCAAATGCGGAAAAATTTGTGGATGACGGGAATTTTAACTTTTTAAGCACCTTTTCTTCTGGCTCTTTTAAAAACTTCTTGCTTTTTTCAAATACTGATTTAGCCTTTTCAGGCGCTGAAGAGTTGACAACACTGTGTGTGTTGAGTATTCGTTCTATCAACAAATGCTTTCATTCAGTTTTCGGTTGACCAGCGTTGCCATCGTACGTACGTTGTGAAGCTTAATACAACTTTTAACTTTGTATGAAAAAAGAATAGTGTCTCTTTTTGAATTCTTACATTGGCAACAAACGAATCTTCTGATGTGAATAAGATATCGCTTTAATTAAAAAATAAACTGTAAATAGTTAATATACGAAGCTTTAATATGAGTGCTCGATCTTAAAAATCAAATAGAAACTTTTCGTTTAATTGTTACATTCGAAACAAAAGTGCACGTTATTGCAATTACAACAAAATTAGTTTTGTAATTAAATGCAATGCAACACAGCAAAAGTTGTAATTAATGAGATATAAAGAAACACAACTGAATGACTTCTGTCTAGATAATTTTTTGTTGCGCAGTTGTTGTTGTTTTACAACAATTTATTTATTTACTTGGTATAATTATTGAGACTGCCGGCGGTCGCCCCACGTTCGTATAAAATGACAAATATGCGCCCACCGCAAAAAACAAAACTACTGAAGGTCATCATACTAGGCGACGGTGGAGTGGGGAAATCGGCACTTCTTACACGCTTCGTATCCAATCGTTATGATGAAAACAATTTTCATACCATTGGTGTGGAGTTTATGAACAAGGACATCACAGTGGACGGTGAAAAATACACACTGCAGGTCAGTCAGCGAACAAGAATTCTTAATTAGATTACTTAGCCCTTATTAGCTCCAGTTCCGCTTGAGCTTAACGTCACTTCCTTTATTCTAATTGGACCAAGTCAAGCACACGTTTTGATGGGTTTCTTGAATTGAATTGCGTGACAAAGTTTTCTATTTTTAAAATTATACAGTAACTTTATTATAATGCAACACTTAATAGTTTACATACATCACTATCATGTACTATTTCTTTTACCATCCTGTTAGTCATTTCGTGTTCAATGAGCGCAGTCGTGACTTAAGTCGTGCTCAGCCAGTGACGTCGCACAGTGGCTCGTTTGACCAGGTCAAGCGGCATAAAAAAATATAAAAACATTTAATAACTTTTTCTTGGGAAAATATCAACTTTCCCATTTTGGTATATGTAAATATCATTTTTAAAGAAATATTGTTAATTTTTTAGATGTTATATTGTTCAAGTAATTTACTTCATGTTAGGTTTCTTTATTTTTGATGTATTTATGCTGTCGGCATTCATTTGAATTCAAATTTTCACAGTCGGACAACTTATGTAGGCCTATAAATAATTGTGTCCAATTGGTTCACTCAATTTAAAGTTTCCTTATATTAGCAAGAAGATGTGGCGATCCCTAATTAGTAATTTAGTAAACTACTTATTGAAACAAAGTCTTTAAGCATTTAATATATCTAATAGACCATTTAACCAAGTGATTTACTGAACATTTTCAAAGCAAGTTCAGAAAAGATCTTTGCATCCATATAATACGAATAAAGTTAGCAGATATCGGACGTTATTCCAAAGTTATATTATTTGCAAGCTGCTTCGACAAATCGTGTCACTGTGCGACGTGACTTTTTTCGTGATAACTTCTATTTGTTTTGCGTTCATTTGAACAGCATACTATTATCTGTTCCATCTGCCCCCACTCACACACACACACACACACACACACACTCACTCACCCAAATACTGCTTTCAATTAACGTACAGTTTAGCGGCAAAAATCCCGCAAACGGATAGAAATAACAATGAGATGACTTTGTTTCACTTTTCAAATGTGTAACACATAACTGTCTGCATGTGTGTGTGTGTGTGTGCTTGTGTGTAGTCTTTCCATGTCTAGGAAGCCCTTCATCAAAATTCCAAATGCGTGTAGTTATTGCCAAGTGCTTAACCATTTCCTTCCCCTTTCATCCCCTCACGATGGATGCACTTTATTTATGCTGTCGGCTTTCATTTGAATTCACATTTTCACAGTCGGACAAGTTTTGTATCTGGCTTATAAATATGCAACAGGCTAAGATTATTGTGCACTCAGCCTGAGAATGACGCAGCGATAATTGTGCAAAATGCCAGTTTAAATAAATCGATTAGTAATGTTGATTAGAGTCACAAATTTTTTAAACAAATTCTCCTTAGTTACTCAGATATTTAAAAAACAAATAAACTTTATAACACGAGTATTATTGCATTTATAATTCTTATTAGTCATTTTTCTGTTGTAATTTTCTGCAAAGCCACCACCAGTTTTTGTGTTAACGCTTCGTTGAATTTTGGCCGAAAGCAACACAAGAGGAACGCAACTTGGTAACCAAAATGGTCTTGTTTATGTAGATGTATAATACATACTATATGTATGTATAGACGGTTATATATGACTCTGACCGAGCTGCCCTCGAGCGCTTTGGGAAAGTCCCAATCAAATCAAGAATACGTTAATTGAGCATAGCATAGGGGAATACTCTGTGAAAAAGTTATTTTCAAAACTCTGACTCATTCAATTCGAGATTGTTTCTTAACTGTTATTTTATTCATGTGATTGTTTTACAAGTTTTTGAACAAAGAGATTCCGTTAATACCCAAACAAGAAATTGCATTACACAGAACTTCGCTACTCTTACTCTCTTACCATGTACACGTTTAAAGAACAAAGATTGCATACCCTTTTGCAGAGATCTGCATTCAAATTTAGACATATCGCAGGTCTTTGATATAGCAGTCCGATTTTAAACAAATTTGGTCAGATTTTATATAACGATACCAGACATACAATCTGTGAGTTTGGCTGATATATTTTAGAAAACCAAAAGGTTGTTCATACTAAATGATGATTTTTAACCGATTGTTCCTATGGCAGCTATATGATATAGTAATCCGATCCAGTCGGTTTCGACATATAGTATGTACTGCAGCAAAGAGACGTATGGGTGCCAAATTTCATTTAGATAGCTTCAAAACTAAGAGACCACATAGAAACCGACAGACATCAGATAGTTTTGATTTAAGACACGAAAAACTTCAATTTCGGGTATTGGTGTGTTCCTACAACTTGTAGTTTGAAATATTCCAAGAAACATTGCCAAAGAAAGTTAGTCCAAAAATTCAAAACCTTACAAGTTAGAGACTGATACAAAATGGTTAAACTAATTCGAAAACTTTCCAAAAAAGTTTTGGAAAAAAAGTAATGTTGCAATTCGATTTCTAGGACCCCAAATACGTGGAAGCCGTTAAGTACGGACATGTCTTTTATATTTTGTTGTTGTTGAAAAAAGCTATTACGGTGAAATAAACAGCGTTCAACTTCAGACTAGCACATATTTTGGACAGTTGCGAAATAATAGATGATTGTTGTGTTCTGGTGAACGCGATCATTGTTTTCATTTTTCCATTGCGAATAATTGGCTGCGTTGCATGCATGACTTAAAATGTGCTTATGTTATGTTTCGTCTGTTTATATTTTTATGATTTATTTCGTTCTGTGTTTACAAAGCTTTGCTCCAAAATTGCACAACTTTGGACCAGTCTACGAAAATGCAAATACTATTTTAATGACTTTGTGGATTTTCCTCAATTTGTGTTTAATTTTGCTAACTTTTCTCTTGAATCTTTTTCATAGGTTTTTGCGAGTGTGTATCTTTTTTTAATGGATGCAAATAAATTGTATGAACTGTGTTTGAGTGCTTAAAATAAAAACAAAATATTAATATAAAGTCTACCTACGCAGTTATGCGAAAGCGGAAAGTGTAAATCTAGGATAAGTCAAAAACACCCACTCTTAACACCATTTTATGTAATGTTTTCCTCAGAAATAGAGCGAGTTTATAAATTATTGCACAATTTTCAGCAAGATCATTTATGAATTTTCAGTTTGGCCACCTTTAAAAGCAGACAACAAGTTTTGAAATTTCAGCCATAAATTGGGTTGTAACCTGATTTCCCATTCAGCTTATTCTCCAGATGTAGCCCCGTCAACTATATTCAGTTTCGAAATCTTAAGAAAATCGTGAGAGGACGTTGAGAAGTCCGATTATTTGAAAGAAACTGATGCTATCAGAATTACTTTTAATTAACGAAGATTTGTAGTATTCTAATCTAATGTAAAAATGTGCATTTAAAAGAGCTTCTGAATAAAGAATATATCTCATATAGATTAGCTATAGTTATAGTAAAGGAAACTCGATTTTCGACTGATGCTGATTTATTTATATATCATAAACAAAAATATTTGGATTCCTTGACATTAATAGAATATTTCTTTTAAGTTTTAAGGTATTTTTTGGAACATGTATTTTCCATTTGTTAGCACACCTGTGTTTATTCATTACTTTTGAGACTTTCTTGTCTGAGTTTGTTTTGATTTTGTTATCAGCTTGACGTTATCAGTTCCTCGGTTTGTCTTTGGTTCGAGGCTTTAAGAGATTTCAGTTAGCGTATGACTGAAGCTTGGCATTGCGCAAACATTTGCTATCTTTCTCCCGACCTGACAATGAATTTTATGTATATGTTATATTTGCGACCCCAATTAGGGGCCATAGATTCGCACTACTTTCAATTAATGTAATTTCTATGGAATCTTAATTGAATGGCAATCAAGATATATTGTTAGTATATTTAGAATGTTATTATTTTCTATTTTAGATATGGGATACAGCTGGACAGGAACGATTTCGGGCCTTGCGTACGCCCTTCTATAGAGGCTCGGACATATGCCTGCTCTGTTATGCCATGGATGACCGGGATAGTTTGAGGGGACTGAGATTGTGGCGCAACGAGTTCCTTACCTATGCGAATGTGAAGTCGGACAGATTCCCTTTTATTGTGGTGGGCAATAAGGTGAGTATTTATCAGTGTTGCCAACTTAAAAGAAGCAAAAAGAACTGTTTTTGATGAAGGAAGGAACAATTACATCCATCAATATCAATATCTTCTAAAATCTCATCAGGAAGATGGGGAGTCAATCCAATTGTTATAATGCTTTTGAAAATTTCCAGAGCTCCTATACTATAACACTATACTATAACTGTCTAAAGGTCCCAAATTCCTCCGTCAGAGATTTGATTTAATTTTCCAGTTGTAGTATACTACTAAGCTAGACTATAAACTTTTGGCCTGCTTAGCCATAGCTAGTATATTTCATAAAATATACATACACAAATTTATGTATTTATTTGCAATCACACATAATATTGAAATTATAAATCGAAGAGAACTATATTAAGTTTTAGCTAAAAGTTTTGCATATCGATTTTTCCGATTTTTTTCCTGACTGAAAAAAAGCTGCTTTGGCAACACTGAGTATTAATCCTGTGAAAGAGTTCTAGTTCAATGTCAATGTCATTTGTATTTACAGAATGATATTCGACCGGAAAGATGGCAAGTGAGACGCGAGGATGTGCAACAGTGGTGCATGGAGCAATCGATTGCCTCACACATTGAGACATCCTCAAAGACGGCGACGAATGTGTCGGACGCCTTTGTGCTTGGCCTGCGCCAATGGAAGGCAATGGAGTGCGTGGCGGAAGCGGAACAGCGACAAAATGGCGACACCATAGATTTAACCCGTCCCATTCAGTTGATGAAACGTCGCAATTGCTGCACTGGCGGTGGTTCGAGTAAAACATCTGACGTCGTCGATGCGGATGATGATGATGGGCGGAATGCAGATGCTTCTATGCGTTCACCCTCCTCACTGACTCGCCACTTGTTTGGTCAGGCACGTAGCTCACCCAAGGCGCCATCGACCAATTACCGTCTCTAAGCGCAGACAGCGAGTTTGACAAGTTTGTTTTTCCTTTATAAGTTTTCACTGCTTAGCAAGAGGCAATCATTAAAGTCCAGCCGGGATAAATGATAGTTGGGCACAGAGTCCTAGCCCAGACCAAATACACATTAAGTGAAATGTAGTAAACAGATTTTGACATTATGACAGTGACAATTAAGTTTTAACGAGTATAAAATGTAACGAGAGGTTTTTATAACAGTTTCCAAGATGATTAGAACAGTTTTTAAATGCGACATAATTTCACCTTATTTATATGACGAACAATTTTTATAGAAAGACTCAAAATGGTTTGCAAACCGATTAGAACTGGTTCTATATAGAAAAACTTTACAAACTATTTAAAGCTTTCTTATAACAGTGTAATACTGTTTTTAACAGTTTGCAATTTAAAAGGATACATCGTTACTCTTTAAGTTTGTGGCAAGAAATTTATAAAAGTTAGCAAACAAATTAGAAATTGTGTACAACAATTTGGGCACTGCGTAGTTTTCCTTAAAATCAGTGAGGTGTAATCGAACCATAGAAAGAAACATTTGCAAACTGTAAATTTAGCAAATATAGCTATCATTCTGTTCAATTCGATTAATCGACGAGTGTAAAGGTTCTTATAAAAGTGAACATTGCTTGTACAGGTGAACTTTTTAAGTTTAAAGCTTATGTATAACTGCTAAAGCTGTTAATCCATACACTTTATTATAGCCAAAAAATTAGAACACCTAAACGTATAACAAAGCTGCCTTTTAAGCTGTACTTCAACACTAATTGAGTCACGTGTGACTTATATAACAGTTTTGAAATGAAGTGCTTACATTTTGTGTATAACAGTGGTGCCTTTAAATCGAATCAACGGATTTTAACATTTTTTTGATCAGCTTGAGCTATTATACAATTTTATATAACAGCATAGGCGTATAAAATTAAGTGTTATACGAAAAGAGTTAAGAATACGACAGCTAAATATATAGAGGCATATATGTTATACAAGTGTGTGAACAAGTTAATCTCAGACCATTGAAATGACATTTTAACGTGACCATTTAGCTAATTGTATGTGAAACAATGAATATTGCTTTGTATAACGGTCTCACTTAAAAATTTACTTATATTTACTACTATGCAGCCAGTGAAGATTATATACATACATATGTGATTTGTCTATATAGAAACACTTATTTGTAAAGTATTCGAATGCAAATACAGAAATAAATTGAAATAAAAGAAATGTGTTTCATTATAAAAGGTGAGATTTATATAGATTTTATTTTAGTTTTCTTAACTAAGAAAGTAATAAAAGTATATAACAATATAAGTACGTTTAACCCCGTTTAAATATATATAAATATATATCTATAGATATATAATGTTGATTATGTTATAGCTATAACACTTACTGCCAGATTGGAACGAATCTATTGCTTAAGACTAAGGCAAACTTCTTGGCTCTAAAGACTATCGCAAGCGTTGGCTGGAGAAGCGTATAACAGTTAATTAGCTTAATGCATATTAATCAAATTGTGGGTATACGAATATCACTAGCTGTACACATTCAATGTGTTGTACTTCACTTCTTCTTATAACCATACGAGTTAATGGCCTCGTACTCCGCATCGCACATGAGCAACAGTTCATACCATTGATCGCCATCGATGCGGGGCAACTCAAGGATGCCTCCATAGCAGGATGGCAGACATTTCGGGGACATGTATTTGTGCAGGGAATCACGATCGGTGCCATGGAAGATGATGCGACTGCGCAGCTTCTCGCGCAGGAATGGCTTGAACAGAGCAAACACCACATTAAAGATCTTTGGCTGATTCACAATGTGAATCGCCTTGATGCGCAATGGCACCGAATCCTGTAGCCAATCCACAATACGCTTGGCAAAAGGCGGTGTGAACTGCCAGGTCTGCTGAAGGCTTAGTCCATCCATATCGAAGATGACAACAGCACCATTGATCTGTGTCTCAGGTTCCAGCATGGCAGCCTCCAGAAATATGACAGCTCCCTTGAAGACCTCATCCAGCGACACTTGCTTGTGCTTCCAGCGTTCTTAATAAAAAAAAGATAAATATAAATTAGAAATGAATTTAAATAGATTAACTCTAGGCTTAGCCCACTTACTGCCAAGTTCCAGCAGCAGAATACGACGTCCACACTGATCCCGATTGGGAAACACCGTAAGTATGTTATTCTTAAAGATATTTGCTTCCCCTGTGGGCTTCAAATTGTTATACACATCCGAATGCTTCACCTTGAACGAGTAATACCGCTTGATCTAAAAATAAAGATAGTTGTTAGATATTTATCTACCATAATAGTTAGAATAAACTCACCAAGTCGCGTGCACTCTCCGGATAATACTTGCAGGGACGTAAAAAGCGTATTAGCCACTCCTCATTGTCCTTGGGGCAGTGCAGATCAGTTTCCGCTAAAAGTTTATAATAAAGAACAAGACATAGTATAGTTATTTACTAGAAGTACAACGTATTTATTAAGTTAATTAACAGCTCGCTAAGTGTTGACCTTTGTCACTTATTCCATTACCAGGTAATGGGTATTAGCGATAACTTATTGGACTTTTCATTAATGTAAGTTCAAGCTATTTTAATGAAGGGGTCATCTAGCAGTCCAGGAAATCGACTTTAGATGCATCGTAATCTTTAACTTAAGTAAAGGGATTTGCTATGTGATTAGCAACATGCTACAAAATGACTTTATTTTTCAAAATAATTACATTGATCTGTGCAAGTTTACAGGTAGCATTAAGCTTCTTAAAGCTTACAGTAGATTATATTTATGATGAGACTTTGCTCAGTTGTGCTTTAAGCCCATTTTTGGAATAAGCTTCTAGGCGGTTTTTGTCTTGGAAATTGAGGTAGATTATTAAGATGAGTTATTCATATTCTAAATAATTAATCTTTAACAACTTAATAGATATAAAAATGACTAATGAAAATTTATAAAATAAAAGTTCCTAGGATTGTCTAACGATTTGGAATTTTATGTTTTTTTTCCTTTCCTAAATAACATTCTAATGACTTATGCACATGGAAATCTTTTATTTGTTGCTTTTATATTAAAGTCAAAAATAAATAAGTAAATAAATTGATTGTTCAATTTCTTTTTAGATGTTGCAATAGTTGAAGTCTATATAAAACCAATACCTTTAACTAATTATGGTAAAATATTGAAATGTATGTGTTGCTTGGCCTTTTTCTCAACTAGATACGACTTTAAAGACATGTAATATCTTAAGCAAAGCAACTTATATTCCTATTTGGTAATAACCCATTGATATGGGAATTGTCTTGACTCAAAAGATCAACATTTATAGAGAAATTGAAATAGATATCCCAAGATAAAGTTTCCCATATTCTTTAAGTTCTTCAAATTCCCCCGTATTCTGGAATTCTCCCTCGATCATTTCAACTAAAGTTAAGACTCTGCACAACACTTACCCTCTAAGAGACGCTTAAGTTCCTGGGATGCCTGCTTCTGGCGTTCGGGGGATTCCCGTAGCTCCTTAATTGCTACTTCCTTGGCTGTTGCGGTAGCTTCACCCAATTCAAATTGTAGCGTAAAATCGCCGACTTGAATCGAGGGCAGCTTATCGATGTCCGACAACATGGTGGGCACTCCTGAAATAATTGAGAAGAAAAGGGGTAAGAAAAATAATAATTAAAATGCAATTAGTGTACAAAACTCGGAGGGGGTATTAGAACTGCGCTTTGATCTTTAGCTTGGACACTTAAGACTTGACTAACTACATATAGTAGCCAACTCAACTGACTAACAATCATTGTCAATTATATTCTTATGTAAAACTTCTCTACCAACATGGCAATAATTAAGTACTTACTCATTGTGTTGTTGTTTTTGTTCAGCTACTTTTTGCAATTAAGTGAAATATTCTTTTTATATTTTTAATTTATTTTTGTTTAGTTAAAATATGTCAAGTTTCTGGTTTTTGTTTGCTCTACAATAAATTTTGCATATTATGACAGAGTTTAAATTTCTTTTCTTTTTTTTTAAAAGCTGCATCAAAATATCGAATTATCTTCGTTTAACCTTAACCTTGACATTCGCTTTTGTCTGGCTAATTTTTGTTAAATTCAATAACGGATGCTGCTTAACAGTATTGTCTTTATTTTTTGCAGGTCATTAAAAATTCGTTTTAAAATGCATTTGCCATGAAGATATCTATTTGCCAGTAAGATCTTGAGCTGAATTCTCGAGTTCAACAAGTTCTACTTCAATGATTTCCAAAGTCTAACAAGTTTTTTTCTGGTCTTAAATTACATTTCATTATATTGATATATTATATTAATATATATTTATTGATTATATATATATCATATAATTTAGAAGGCTGTTGATATAATCCGAATAATCACTAGATTATAAGCTGAAAAATGTCAGGAAAGTTTTCAAGATAGATAGTAATGTTTTAGAAAAGAACAATCGTCGCCAATTATCAAACAAATTCAAGTGGAAACGATAGACATTGATTGGATTTTGATTGAGTTGATGGATGATCATATTTGACAAATTACAGCCCCTTGAGATAACAATCTATTGTTATAATATCAATGTAGGCTTTTGCGCTGAAAAACCCCAATTTAAACTAGACGTTTCGATTGTTTCTTTTTTTTTTTGGCAAAACCCAAATTAAAACAACTTATGAATTGTTAATGTGCTTGCAAAAGTGCAAAAACAACATAATAATAATCATAATGTTATCTAAATAAGTAGTACACACTCTGCACAAACACAACACAACACCACACACAAAGTTTAATCGAAACCGAAACTGAAACCGAAACCGAAAATGTAAAACTCGTTTTTTGGGGCTATAATAAAATTGAATGAAGAGATAGAAGATATATGTAAGTAGGAGGAGATGACGAAGACGGCGGAGCAACGGCAAACTACTGACAATGCGTGCAACGGAGCCGAAAGATCTGACGAAACTGTTGTGACCAAAAGCGCGTTACGGAGATTTTATACCAGGCCAAGAATCACAAACTGGTCACAGACTCATGATCAACTAGGAGATACGATGGAAGCTGAACCCGAAGCTAAAACTGAAACTTAAGCTGAACTTGAGCATGACATTCACGTGCCATCCACAGAGAGAGAGGGAGAGCTAGAGCGAGAGCTTAAGAGATATAGATAATCAGTTATCGTAGATTAAATACTCTTTAATACAAATCTAAGCTCAATCTAAATCTTAAAAGATTTTAAAATATACTTTCCCATAAATATAGTTTCCCAAAAGATCGTTTCTTCTGAATTACTCGAAATACGGAAATCTAGGAATATTTATCGGGAGTCTTAGTGTTTATAGAAAGAACCTTTAATATAATTTAAATATATACTTTTTAATAAAAATTTTATGATAGTTTGTACTTATGTTTAAAACCCATAAATTAGGAAGTTAGATTTTGTAATATTGAATCTGATCTTGCCGCTTTAGGCTAAAGGCATCATATAAAGCCAAAGATAATCAAACATTTTTCTTAGATATATATGGTGTTATACAATTGTTTCCTGAATTAAGTTTAAAAAAAAACTTTTATATTTTATAGGAACTGAAAGGAAAACTATAAAAGGAAAACTATAGGAACTATAAAAGCTTAAACTGATGAATAATAAAGATATATGCAGAATAAAGAAAGTTGTTCTTATAATAAATTAATTTTAAACGATCGTTCAAATTGCATAGAAAAGTGATCCATTTCAATTTGTATCGACGCATTTGTCTTCAAATAAAAAGTTTGCATTATAAACAATCGCAAATTAAAATAAATAAGCCCAAAATGGTAATACCCTTCTATAATGGGTTTATTCACAATCCATTTGATGCAAATTTAAGTTGCCTTTATCTATTTATAGAAGAGAAATTTTAATCCGATCGTTCCAAAACATTTAGTGTGAGATTGCATATCACATTAGCAGACTAACTCACAGTAAGGGTATAAAATGGGAAAGAGAGAGAGAGAGAGAGAGAGATCTCGCGAGAAAAAGAGGAAGAGAACTGAGAGATGCATGGCGAGTGCATTCGGGAAATTATGCCACTAAAAGCTGGTTTTCATTGCGGTCGGTTGCTCAGCTGTTGCTATTGAACGTTGTTGTTGATTTCCATTGTATTATTGATGACAGACCTGGATATTCCATAGTATCCGTGAGTGCCTCGATCAGTAGCCATCATCTTAGGCATAATTAAAGGGCAAGTGTGCTTTAAACAAGCACTTCACTCATTCACTTGACCCTGAAGCTTTGTACTTTCGGTTCAATGTTTCTGCGCCCAGTGAGTGAATGATACATACGTTAATTAGCAATTACCTAGTAATGACACCTGTTTGACGACCAAAACAGGGCTAACACGTTTCAAATAACACCCCAGACATGGCTAATGGACAAGTTGTTTTTGGCAAACTTGTATTTTTTTTTTGACTAAACGGCATCTACCACGTGCGAAGCGTCGCTTTTGGGCCGCACCTTCTATCACACACATCCATTCATTAGTTTTCGTAAACAACTCTCGATTTCGTTTTGAGCTCAGTTTGAAGAATTGAAGCTTATGGCTAACAGCTGATCGATAGATGTGGAAGCTTTTTAAAAGGTTTAGAGCTTATGGATTAGTTTAGTTACTAGGAGAAAGGAAAGAATTGCCTGAGTTTTATTAGAAATCCTTTGAATAGTATAGCTTAATTTTGACGAGAAGCTTAAAAATTGATTATTAACAAAGAAATATTTCTTTTAATATTATAATCAATATGAGTGTATAATTATGTTATATCAAAACATGTCTCAAATCAATTTTTACTTCAGCAGCTTTGCTATACAGAGCAGAAGAAAGCTAATTTAAGTGGAGATAAAATTTTAGCTAACTTTTAAATAAATAATAAAAGTTAATAAAATAAAATAGGAAATAAAATTAATGTCAGAAATTATACATTTCCATTGAAAATTAGAATTTCACAGCAATTTTTACGCTACTTGGAAAGCATACAATTCTAACTTCAGACAAATAACTTTTATTGTTGGTTAAAAGTTAAGAGCTTGATCAAAAAACCATTAAATTTTAAGATATTTTTATTGATTTAATAAAAAATTTAAATTGACTTCTAGACTGAAGTACTGTAACCACTGTGTTTAATAGTTTCGGAAATGAGTTACATTAAAATTAATTATTATAGACATCGGCAAAAAAAAAAGGATAAAGAGAAGAAACAAAGATGACAAAAATTCCACGTTGATCGTAAGATCGTAAAAGTTGCTTTGAGGTCAGAAGTTTTGGCAACAAAAAAGGTTAAAAGCAGTTATCTGAATGTATTTAACAAGGGCGAACCCAAGAGCAATGTGAAAAGTGCTTTAACCTTACGTGCCAAAAACTTATAAAAAGTAAATACAAAAGCGCACACAGACATACGTACATACACACTGTCTCTGTTCAGCTCTCACTACATAGGTGTATGTAAGTTTGTGAGTGTGACTGTAATACAGTCACTGTGTATGATTTTCTCACCTGTCTCAACGGCAGACGTCGCGGAGACGCCGGTAACTACTGTCCTAGGCAAGTAGCTAGTTGCAGTTGCCATAGCGATAAATACACAATTCGCTACGTTCGATATTTACTTAAATAATTGATCAGATTTCACGCTTATTAGGTGTGGAATTGAAATGCAATTGCCGTAGCACTTGAACAGGAGTCGTTGTCTTAAAACGGGTCACTGCCAACTGGTTACTGATTCGCTGATACTGATACGCTCTTCTTTATGCTTTCCTTCCGATTCCTTTAACACACTTTCGCAAATAAATCTATCACGTGTGAACCTTAAATTGGGTCAATGCCAACTGTTTATTGAACTCTTTGATTTATAAAATGTACACTCTTCGTTAAGTTTTCTTTATTTCTTTCTCACACCGCGACACGATTACAATGACCTTTTGCTGCAGAAGCTGAACAGCAACAACAACAACATCAGACTCAACCGAAAGTAAATGCAAAAGGAACGAAACGCAAATCTGACAGTTTGACAGTGCTGGCAAATGTGCAAAACAAAAGCAACAAGTTGCCATATGCGTTATATTTTTTTGTTTTTCTATTAGACATTGAATATGGTGCTCTTCATTATGCAGAAGGGGGAGCACAAGAGAGGCAAGAAAACAACAAAGTAAGGGACGGAAATAGTCATGTGTTACGTAAGCAGAACAGAATTAAGAAATCACGCAATGGTAAACTGTTATAACTTACCAGAAAAATGTAGTACAGACTAGGCTCACAGCTAATCCAAATATGTTTAAGTGTTATTGAGATCCTTCAATTTCAGCTTGTTAAACAGGTCTAGTTCGCTCTTGGCACGTTTAAAGACTGAAAATATACGGCTGTTTATTCAACAATTTTATACCCGTTTCGTATGTGTATCGAGGTGTACCGAGTTGTAGTAGTTAAGAAGTAACGCAATTAAGTACGTACATACATACTTTCATGCATATGTACATTCATATGTATGAGCATGTTCATATAGGTTTATACACTTACAATCGTCAAATACAGACGATGTTGTTAAAAGAGCGAGTAATTATATCAAGTGTCAACAAGTTTGCAGCGTAAGCATTGTTATACAGCGGCTTTGTTATGAGTTTTCTAAAGTCTTTCTCTTTAAACATTCATATACCAAGGAGAAATGTGCAACAAAAGCAACACAAGGGTTAAGGCCAATCAAAAATGCTCAGCTTTGCTATTTTTAGAAACTGTCATACTTGTTGCAAGCTCTTGTACATTTCGTATTGCTCTCTAGAGATTAGTTATACTTACATGCAGTGTTATACACGTTACTAGCTTTTATATAATGGTAGTACACATATTCACTTGGCTTTTTATCACAGTGTACTCACAATGTACATACGTAATTATTGTTGAGCATTTGAGCTCTGTTTTATAACCTAGATATATACATAACTGGTATTAACTTAATCAATTTTCCGAGAGCGTTACTTAGACAATATATACTATGTAGTATTTCTATATGTATTTGTGAGAAACTAAACGCGATCCAAAGCTGGTAACTTTTATAATAACAATTAACTGCCGCCTGGGTTCGAAATCTAAGCGCGCTCGCACTTTGTATTGCCCACTTTTTAATGCTTAACACCAGTTCATAATTAACTGCCTAAACCGAAATAGTTTCAAGTCGTACGATCCGAATACAACGACTTGCGTGTCTACGTTCAAATGTACAACTGACGAAAATGCAAACTCATTGTCTCTACGGTTGGAAACGCGAGCAATTAATTAAGTATTTCGCTTGTGTATCCGAAATTTAATTCAATTTCAATTTCTTATTTACCTCAACACCTCAGACATTCAATCAGTTTGTCCATAAGACAATCTGTCAATGCTGGTCGCAGCACTACGTCAGCTTTTAAAGTTCAATGGAATTTCGCACAACGACAATCAACTTAAGCAAAGTTCGAATTGCATAAAGCAAATATTTATAGTTAGTTACATCTGAGTATAGACACTCGACAGGTATAATCAATTTGTCAGTTGCATGCAACTAATTGCTTACAGACAGCCGATGATAAAGATACTAGACGTACTTGAGTGAGTTATGATTAGATATAGATATTTACATATATTTGACTTGATGAGTTCCATAGTTACAATTGCTAAAAGCTGATATAAATTTGAGAGTCCAGTAATTATCATTGCACTTACAACTTAAATATGTAAATTCTAAGTAACTTATTATTAATCGTATGCGTAGATCCATATTTTCTGGTTCCACTTTACACGGTATTGTCAAATACTTATAAAATAGTACAATTAACTAGACGAATGGATAAATACATTGTGCTTCGAATAGTCATTGCAATTGATACTAATTATTACCTACTTCTATGAAAGCAGTATCAAGTGTTATACAGTTTATGGCTTAATTTAACATACAAAAAAACATTAATATGTCAACGATATTCAATGCTAAAGTCTTTAGTGTCTTTCAAGAGTAGTGTGCTTGACTTTTTAAGTACAGATCATGTCTAGAGAAGTTATATACATTATACAAACTAGTAATAATTAAAACTGTTATACTAATGCCTGCACCCGAGCAGTCAATTTCTGTTTTTGACTCGCTTTTTCCCTTTAACACTCCTGTATTTCGAGCCCAATCATTTTGGTCGAATTTTTTCATACATAAACTGCTGTAAATGCTTATTATCAGGCTGCATTAACTTCTTCTTGTTAAATTCAAATTGTTCCAACGCAAATTCATATAAATCGTTTTCCATTTGCCAAATCTTGGATCTTTGTATGATTTGTATAGTGGCTTCGTTGGGCGGTAACTTTGATGATGTTACACGTAAGTGAGATTTATTAGAGTTTTGATAGTGCTCACGAAAGCCTAAGAAGATTCTGCAATAAATGAACTTTATATTAAACCAATATAAGGCATAATTAAAATATTTAATCTTACCTGGGTAGTGATCTCTCAAGCAGATCCACAAATTCGTACATTTGCTCTGTGACGCCGACTAGAAAATATTCGTTGACCAAATTACGTTTGGCTTGCTTCAAGGCCCAATCACTCCCGGGTTCCCAGCACTCGGCAGCGTGACCACAAAAGAATGGTATTTGTAGCCACATATTCCTGGGATCACAGTCGGGTTGCTTCTGAACAACGCACTCATCAAAAGTCTGCAACAAGAGGAAAATAAGGTAACATAAAAAACATTTTTTTAACAAATTTTTAATTTGTTATACTCACGATTTTGTTGCCCGCCTTTTTGCGTATCAAGTTTGGTCTATAGTTATCTCCATAGCGCAGAAAGTAATAATAGGATACGAGTCTATCTAGAGGTCTACGCACCAGATTAATGTAAATTGGCTTATGTGCAATTTGAAACCTGCAAAATATCAAATACCTTGTCTTATAATTGTATACATAGTTTATATGAGGTATAATGGAGTGCGATTATGTTTAGATAAAAAAAATAATGGATTAAAAACCCTAAATCACTTGAACACAAATAGCATTAGAGATCAGAGACGACTGGAAAAGGTTGGAAAGTAAGTTAGATATATATAATATTCTTACTTGGAGAAATCCAGAAATGCCATGTGCCCATGATAAAGTGCCGGCTTCATTTCATGCCATTTGGTCACATTTCGCACAAAGGAAATCTAAGTAAAACAGTCACACTGTAAAACACTTGTCTTGGAATCGATAGCGATAACAATGAGACGCACCTGATTCGGCAGCGATAGGACGTGCATATTGGACGTCACATTAATATGCAAGACATGATATCTGTTTAACTTGCAGAGATCGTAGGCTATGTTCACAAAACTGGTTGAGCCTGTCTTTGGCACACGATTATACAGCACCACCAATTGTTCTTCATAATCAAAGTTATCCAAAGTTGGGGTTACACGAGGAAATGACATGTGTTCCACTTGGGTATCCCCTTTGCCGGTGAGCTTAGTCAGGGGTTTAAAGGCTGCGCATGAAGAAATAAGTAGTACATTATATGAGTATAGATTGTTATAGTAAGGAATATCGACACTTACCGTGCTCCAATCGAATCCCGAGCAACCAATAACAGGTGCCAATGCAGATGATAGCGACTATTAGCCAGTGTACCGGACGCATTATAGGCAACATTTTACGCAATTTTTTATGCATGCTTTTGCTGTTGCCTAAAGCTAACGTGTTCTTCACTGTTTTTTTAATCATCAGCACATTTTTAGGGTGTATTTTAGCCTATCTTTGTGACATTCTTTTGCATTGCAGTTCCTTTTTCCTCCTCTCAAAAAACAGCTGGCTATCAGTGTTGCCAATTCCGCTTTTTTCCCTTCAAATCTGGCTTTATTTAAAGTTCTAAATTCAACACTTAATTAAGGTTGCCACCTGACATATAAATGACGATAAAGTATGGTATCGATAATATTTGATACATTGCTGCACACTGAAAACAGCTGTTCCAACATCGTAAATAGACGCTTGTTTTTCTTTTTGCTAGTACTGTAATTAAAGCGAAAAGCAGTAAAAAAAAACACACAAAAGGCCTATAAAATGTCATCAGCAATATATTTAGAAAACTATCTGGATGGTATGTAAAAGAAACTATCAGAGATTTGCAGAAAAAGTGATCTAGCTTCTGTGTTTTACCAGGTTTGGAGTCTCTGCCTACCGAATTGGAGCGTAACTTCAAGCTGATGAGAAAACTAGATGATCGGGCGCAAACTGCAATGAAAAGCATCGATAGTCATGCAAAAGATTTTATGCGCAAACTTACCGCTGAGAATGGTGCGATGAGTGAGGAGGACCGCAAGGAAAGATTAGAGGACATTAAGGCACTGTTTGGTAAGGCCAAGGAGTATAGTGACGATAAGGTGCAGCTGGCCATACAAACCTACGAGCTGGTGGATAAACAAATCCGTAGATTGGACAATGATTTGGCGCGCTTCGAGGGCGAGATACAAGAGAAAGCTTCATCTACACGGGCCAAATCTGAAGAAGCAGTAGCCAAAAGTACGTAGATCACTATCAAATATTCTAGACTAATCCAAATTATGTTCTTGCAGAAGGTGGTCGCAAAAAAACTAAGGACGCAAAGGCGTCGGGAAAAAAGAAAAGAACAGCCTCTTCCGATGAGGAAACTGGGCGTGGTGGTAATCATTCGAACAGTGCAAGCGGTAGTAATCTTAATGCCAGCAGTAGTGCTGGCCAAGGTAGCAAAAAGAAAAAGTCCAAGGTAAATCAAGAAAAAGAAACACGCAAGGGGGCGCACAAAAGGTAAATCATCATCATCAACATTATTTCATAATACATATATGTTCTGTTACCTTATTCTATACTATTTATGTATTTAGTTTGTTTGCCTAGTAGAAAAAGCGCTGAATATACGATTTGGTATATCTCCTACTCATTCTTCTTCTATGTATTCTTCTGTATGTATATTCAGTGTCTTTGAAAATAGTCGGTTGTGCATCTTTCATTTACATTTCACCTCCTCGCATGAACCATTTTTAAACCAAGCTTATTTTCAATCAAATAATCATTTGAAATTCGTTGGTTTTTACTAACATAGAAAGCTGTTGATATCGATGATTCGGAGAAGGAATCTTGTCACACGGCGGCAACACATCCCAGCGATGTCATGGATATGCCTGTGGATCCCAATGAGCCCACATATTGCTTATGCCACCAGGTCTCGTATGGCGAGATGATTGGCTGCGACAATCCAGACGTAAGATTACACAACATTTATTTATATTTAAATGTAATATATTACCATATATTTTCGCCTTACTAGTGTCCCATCGAATGGTTCCACTTTGCCTGCGTGGGCCTTACCACAAAGCCAAAGGGTAAATGGTTTTGTCCCAAATGCACTCAGGACCGTAAAAAAAAGTAGATCCAACGAATTGCGTTGGATAATTGCTACAATCACTGTCGGTCTATGTAAATACCCTGTAACGCCACATAGTTGTTAGTTTAGCATAAGTATTGAATATTTTAAATAAATATCTTACAAATCTACAATCCAACTGTGTAATTTAAATATTTCCATATTTGGTTGAACTCTTCCAACATATTTCCAAAACTAAAAAGATTAGCAATTTGTGTTCATTCACCATAACTTTAATGTATATTCAGCTAAATGATAATTATAAATACTTCATGTTTAGTTACAAATATTTTAACATAAAGCATAGCTGCATATAACATACAAATATGTTTTCAATTCTGAACAATTTCAGTTACTATTTTTATTAATTATGTTTCATTAGAATTCCGTTTTACTTAAGTTAAGCGTTTTCTTTTCGTTGTTCAAAAATTAAAATGTTTACATTTTATGGAACTCATTCAATTGGCTTTACAAGTTTTCTTTTGTATTTAATGTGAACAACAATTGTTTGATAAATAATATTTCACTGATCAAAACTATATATCAAAGTTAATTGCGAAATATGTTAAAATGTATAACTAGATATATTACAAAGATAATGTGATTGGTAAATTAGGCAAATTCCTTGACAATCAATTAATGTTTGTCAATTAGTAGTAGCTTTCTAATGTTAAATCTAAAATTGAAGATGAATTCATGAATTTGGACATTTTTATTGTGAAAGATAAGATATTTAATGACTACAGTTTCAGAGGAAATAAAACACTTCTTTAAGCAGGCTTCAAGTCGTATTGGGTTAACTAAGCTCAACAAAATAACGATAAATATTAAATACAGTGTTAAATCATACTATAAACCATGGACCAGGGTTAAAGGAATGGCGTGACGTGAAATAAAGATGTCGCAAATATTTTTTGTCCCCTTCGTCAACGTAATGTGCGTTCAGATTTTGCTATACAGCTAGTGTCCTACTTTTTGGTCATGATCTTCAAATACTCAAGGGCATTTTGGGCCGCATGCCGTTGAGCCTCCGAAGCTGTTGATCCCGTGCCATGGCAAACGCCAACTGGCAACGTGGATAACTGAACCAGACACTGGAACTGGCTGCTAAAAGTCCTCTCCTCAATGTCTACGTAGGTAACTTCGAACTGATTCTCGACAGCAATCTCCGAAAGCAGTTTAATATAGTCAATCTTCGAGTTCTTGAGGCAAGTCTTCTGAAAGTCAAAAACAAAACATAAATTTCCATAACAAAAACAAGATAATAAAAATAAATGTATATTGTATTTGATGTATACTAAGCGAGGCGATAGCTGCATCTCTACACTATATTTAGTAGCAAACTTAATTTACCTGTAATTTAAGCAGTTTTTGCCCGTCGCATTTTTCAAGGTCTTATGGAACTGCGATACTTTATTACTGTGCTGCGTGGTCAGTGTTGGCACAGTGATATCTTTCAAATCACCATAATAATTATCGTTAATGCGGGGCTGTAAATAAGAGCGCAAGGTTTTTGTCAATACGCAGAAACTCTCGCCACTCAAAAATGGTGAGTTGAAACATATCACTAAGAATTGTTTGTTTTGTTTTTTTTTTTTTTGATTATTAACAAATTGTAAATGTGCATCACCAAATACTGATGAAGTAATTAATGCAAAGCAACTAATGAATTAAGGATTTTACACATGTCAATTATTTTTCGCATCACCTAAAATTTAAAACAAAAAACAAATAAATAAAAAGCTAAGCATTCTTTTAGATAACTTAAAAATTTTGATTAATAAAAATGTAAGAAAAAGAAATATATTAATTATTATACGACCACAAACATTACAGATTCTATTTAGATGCATTTTTCAATAAAAACTTAAACTAGTTTAAAATAATCTAAATAAATTAAAATAAAAGAAGTTTAAGTTTAAAGTGCAAACTTTCAAATATACAAATCATTTTTATTCATGCTAATTCAAATTCCATCTCAGTCAGTTACAATTGTTAGGCATTTTCAATGCATATTGCACATATTAAAACTACGTTAATCTACAGTTGAGCAAGCTCGACAGTACGAGGCCCTGTACTAATGGAAGAGAGCAAAAAATGGTGAAAAGAATATTGGTAAAACTCAAGGCCCTAACATTAAAGGTGGTCTTAAGTATGGGTAGGGGGCGTGGCAAAATTTAAAGGTTCATGCCAAGTTTGGTGTCTCCAGCTCTCGTAGTCTCTGAGATCTAGGTGTTCAAAAAAGGGACAGACAGACAGACGGACATACAGACATGACTATATCGACTCTTACTTAATGGGGACTGCCACGCCTCTTTCTGCCTCTTACGCACATTTTTTTGCACACACATAATAGACCCTTTTACACTTTTTAAAGTAAAGGGTCTTCAAACAAAACAAACAACAAAGATGGACAGCACAATTAGATGGGATTGGAATTGATTAAATCATTACCAACTACAGTTTACAATCGGAAACTACAAAATAAAAAAGACTTAAGAGAAAGAGGAAAGAAATAGACGCATGAGGTGCGGAAATTATATTAAAAGTGTTAGATTAATATGTGCTAGATTTAAATATCAATTAATTGGAAATCTGGTGATATGCGCTCATAATATGGACTTGATGTTAGAGTACTTGAGATATCCGTATCGCGCACGGTATCTACAAGCGAAATTCTACTCACATCGCCCTCCAGCTCGCTACAGATACTATCATTGATTTTGGCAGCATCAATGGGCGTCTCCTGCAGCCGTGTCCACATCTTGTGGGCGGCCAAACGTTTGGCAATCTTCTTGCTTTTGCCCTTGCCCACCTCCCGATAGTTCAAAATGGTGCATGCAATGGTGAAAAGTCGCTCGTGGGGCAACCCCACCTCAGTCTCCGTTTCATAGGACGGCGGAGGCCAGCGGCGTTGCATGCACATCTCCTGAAGCCAGCCAATTGGATTACCCACAATTTTGTCGCTGCCACTGGTTATAGAGAAACAGAGAACATATCTAAATAATGGCTCCAATTCGGAGAGAGATAATTGAAACAATAATTACTCGCCACTGCCAGAAACATTGGCACTGCCATCGCCACCGCTGCCACCGCCCATAGAGCAGTTAACTGCGGATGTTGCGGCTGCACTGCCCTGAGATGATTCCAGCTGGACGCCAATTAGCTTATCGATAAGAGCACGGGCAGCTGCATGCTTTGCCTCCTTTTTGGAACGTCCAGCGCCCATGGCGGTAAATGGTGTATCCTTGTCCTTGAACGAGACTCGAAACCGAAACGTCGGCTCATGTATGGCACCCTCAATCTGTACCAGCTCATAGCCAGGCGTAATCCCACGACGACTCAGCAGTTCCTGCAAGATGCTGACGGGTGTCTTCATTGCCAACCCATTGGCATCTGTATCATTGACAAACTTCAATGTGTCCTCAGCTGGCAACATGTTGCCGGTGCTGCCTGCAGTGCTTAGCTCCGACAGCTGTTGTTGCTGCTGCTGTTGCTGCAATGCTTGCAGTTGTTTCTCCTTCTTGATTTTCGGTCGCTGCAACACAGTTGTTTTAGCTGTCGAAGATTGACCATTGGCCAAACTGGCAGCTGCTACGGCAGCTGATGAATTGCCCATGTTGTCATACTGACGCCGGGGTGCAAAACCAGCCTGCATCGGCTGTTGTTGTTGTTGCAGTAGTTCCTGTTGTTGCTGGTGCTGCTGCTGCAGTTGTTGTTGATGCTGCTGCTGGAGTTGCTGCATATGAATTTGCTGATCGTGCAGATGCTGCTGCTGCTGCAGTCCATGGTCATGATAGTTATTCGGCTCCATTCTTAACGTAATTTATTATTAACTTTGTGTACCTGCAAAAGTAACACGCTACGTTGCTTGAGAAAAAATCAATAAAATGCACGTTTCCTCTACAAAAAAGTTTTGTGTTTGCTTGATTGGCTTATTGATTACTACATATGAACTTACGGTTGATTGGCGACTTTGACTGATTTTTATTTAATAATAATTTATTAATTGTTCATTAATAATTTATTCTTAAATAAAAAATACAGCAAAATCCAGACGCACACACGATATCTGCGTATATATGTAGTTGTGATGCTCTTGTGTTGCCGTATTGATTCTATATGACAGCTGACACAGTGGCAACGCTGATTTTGCCTACACAAATCTGAATGACAAATGATACGAAGAAGCATCGCGCCAAGATTTAATCGATATATATTTTTTTAATATATTTATTTCATTTTGCTCTTGCCGCATTATTGTTGTACATTATATATAATATATTTACTTTTATTTAATTTGTATAGTTAATGCACGGGAAACATTCATTCAATCAAATCAAAGGTGAATGCATCTGTATGGGTTTGTGTGTTTGTTGATTTGGGGTGTGGAATTTATAGTTTTCAAATGCGCGAGCAAATTGTCCCGAATCAACAACGAATTTACGTTATTTCTATGCATATTTTGAATACAGCGTGTGCTTTGGATAGCTATCGCATCTAATCATCGCTCAAAAAGTCATCATCCAGATTTACATCCGTCGTATCAATGTTATCATCCAACGTTATACCATCAATTTCCAGATCCAAATCATCGTCATCGTCGTCCTCACTGACCGCAGCTGCAGAAGCAACGGCAGCGACGACCTTTGTGCTAATTGCGGGCACAAACGCTGGCTTTTCCTTGTCCTCCAGCTGTCCAACTCCACTCTGTTGCTCTAACGCATGCAGTTCCTCTAAAGGATTGCGATCGCTATTCAATGGCAGCTGTCCGGCGATGCGTGCGGGCGCCTTACGTGCTCGCTCCTCCTGCAGATGTTCCTCAACGCGCAGAGCATCGCCCAGACCCGGAAAGAGATTTGTATATTGCGTTGGATCCGCCAGCGATTGTCCAGCCTTCTCATTAACCTTGCTTAACTCCTCGCGCCATAGTTCCACCACACGCGACATCTGGCTGGGCATGTAGGTGCGTGCAAAGAACGCCGCCTCGGGTAGACGGTTTGTCTCGATGAGAATCTCCAGACAGCGTTCAACATCAGAGCGAAGGAAAGCAGACAGGAATGCAATATTATGACGTCCCTGTGTGGAACTAGTTGCGCCCAACTCCTCCAGCATTTTTGCATCACCCGATGCCGTCGAGAGCAGCAACAAACCACTGAAATCATTTGCCTTCTGCATGCACTCCTTGACCAAGGCCATATTGTTCTTGCGCGCCGCCACATCCGCCAGCTGTGACCATTTCTGTGAGTTCTCTGCCTCTCGGGCCAGCTTTAATGCGATATCCAGTTCTCCAGTTTGCAATGCCAAGTCAAATTTATGATCCGCATCGGTGGATACCTGTAGCGCCTGCGCCTTAAAGCCCTGCTTCTCCAGGAAATGTGCAACTCGTGTGCGATGCTCCTTCGGTATTGTTGGCAGCACAAGATCAGCGCGTTCAAAGTCGCGTCGCATTACGGCCGTCTGATATTCCAGTACGGAAAGCTGCAAGCAGAAGCTAATCACATTCAGCTCCTTATCTCCCAAATACAAGCGATTGTCCTTGGGCACATAGCCTAGCAAGTACATGGTGCGATCCAAATGTGAGATGGTCACAATCTCTCCACCCACATAGTAGTTAATGCGATTCACCGAATTGGTGTAGATGAAGCAATCGCCCACCCAGAGTCCAGTTTTGACCGACTCCGAAACTTCGCCTGCAGAATAAACAAACAAGGATTAAAGGTTAATAATTGGTACAGATTAACGATAATATGAAGCAATATCAAAATCTCCTACAAGTCTTTAATAACGTCTGTATATTAACTACAAAAAGGTGGTGAAATTATTACACTATTCATTAAAGTATTTTCATTTGAGATAAGCGTGATTCGTAATTGAACAAAATTTGGGGAATCCCAAGGGATTGTAGACAGTAGACTGACTCAATAAACAGTATCGCTAAAACTGTGTCTACTAAATTACTACTATTAATATATTTCCAGTTATCACCTGTTTCCGCATTACAGATAAAAACTTCTTCGCATACTCGCATATTAATAGATAAAAGTTCAAATTACTTTGAAAAAAATCACTGTACATCTTTAACTTTTAAGAGTTTTTTTTTGTTTTACTAAAATTCTATCTAATCTTTTACATTTTCATTTAAAATAATCGAGGTATCCTAATGGATTTGAATAAGTATTTATAAAACTCCCCGAATAAAATTCCACTATTATTTTGTTATTCCTATAACCTTCTCCAAATATCATTTTAATAATTTAAAAATGGTTTCTCTTTTATCACCAATATTTTTATCTTAAGTAAACTGATAGTTTCAAGAATACTTCCCCTTATCATTTACAACCATCAATCGATTTTTCTACTTTTCTAGATTGTTTTTAACTATGTTTTACACTTACCGAGCACATTGAAAGCACTTTCTACGCCATCGTCCTCGAGTCCTTCCTTACTCTCCAGGACATTGGCGACTTGGGCTGTATCCACGCCCAGAATGAAGTATGAATCATCGGTGGCCAAGCAAACGAGACTGCCACTTTCATTCCAAAATACATTACGTGGCTGCACTTCGATGCGTCGCACCAATTGCAAAGTTTCCCAATCATAGAAGGCCAATCCCGAGGATGTCTTAACACCAAAGTAGTAGCCACCATAGATGCTCTCGGCGCCATACTCGGGTGTGAAACTCTTGCGTTCCTTGAAGTTGCGGAACAGGCGAACAGTGCCATTATTCTCACGAATGGCGTACTCATTGCTCTCCAGTGCCCAGACAAACTCTTGAGCCGAGCCAAAGGCCTTGTTACGCAACGCCATGGATGTATAGATTATGTACTCGCCATCGCCGCAGACAACCACAAAGCGGCCATTGGGATTGTGTGAGATGGTCTGTGGATAAATTTCACAGGCGCCCATATCCTTAACGGCAACGGGCAGTCGTTCACCGTCCTTAATCTCGGTGCCATCGGCAATGGTTTTTAGATTGACCTTTAAGAAAGGAAAATTAGGTTAAATTTTTTTCATTTCTTTATTATTTATAACAAACATTCCCTATTTGGAAACCTATTATGATTTTGATTTGACTTTGCATTTTTAAGCAGATTTATTTGTATATCTTTGCAAAATGTATTATAATTTTATTTAGAAATGTGTAGTACACTCCATTAAGTTAAGAAGGTATAATTTATATCCCAGATAAGGCCGACAATTAGACTGGATTTCCGTTTCAATCCCTATGTTTCTAAACAAACTCTCAATGTTGGAGCTATATTGACGAAACTTTGTACAGATGCGGGTTTTTGCTGCAAGCAGTACATATGCCGAATCAGACCGGATCGAACTACTATAACATGTAGCTGTCATTGAAACAATCAGTCGAAAATTAAATTTTATACCTCAAACAGTATTACAGATTTCGTTGTTGGTATTGTCTTTTACATCCTAACACAGTTTGTTTTAAATCAAAGTTTTTAAAATCAGACTACGAAATCATATAGCTGTCATAGGAAAAATCCCTCGAAAATATAATGTAGCGCTCTGTATTAATCTACGACGCGTCGAGTGGTGGAAATATGATTTAAGTAAAACAATCTATCATAATCTGTACGCATTCTGATCTGAAACTCTGTAGTGATCGTGTAGTACATATATTCCTAATATATCCTGGTTCAATCAAGCAGACTAAGCAATAACATATCTTATAAATATTGCAAGTGCAATATAAATTCTAAAATTGATTAAATCTGTGCACATTTGGACACAGGAGACCGCAGAATGCCTTTCGCTTAGGCAGTTAATTTTATTTATTTTTCAACAAATGAAACTGAACAAATATTTAAGAAGTTAGGCACAAATTGTGACATGCTAACGAAAGAGATAACCAGAATGACACTATCGTTGACAAATCCATATATAATTAGTTTTCGAATAACAGTATATCAAGCAATTGAATTTAAAGAAAATTTCCATTTTTAGTTTGTTCTAAAAATAGATTAAACTAATGGAAATAATAATTTCCTTTTTTTAACTTGTTCTAAGAACAATAAGCAACAATTATAAAATAAAGTAAAAAGTAATAAAAACCAAGAACCCGTATTTTGTTGTTGCAAACTAAAATATGTGAACTTTTTTTATGTTCAAAACAATTAGTTGATATACTATATATTAAAAATGCTTTGGCGAGTAGCGTGGACTTCAGTCCTTAAGAATCCTTTTATAAACAAAAACTTGACATACTGTGTATTAAAAATCAAAACCTTTAAGAAAATCTATTGTCCCTAAATGCTGTCCTTATTTTTTAATGTTTTTATTGCTTTTTTTTGTCATTTTTCTGTTTGCTTTTCCGGGTTATGTAGCCAGTAGTTGTGATCACTGATCTGAGGAAGGCTTAGATTCCTCGCTTACCTGTTGCATTTCGGAATGTTTGGCCCAAACTATTTTACCGCCCACCACATCCATTGACATGGCCGGCTCCTCGCGTCCTACTTTGATGATGATGGATCCCTCATCATAGCCAAGAGCCACATTGTTTGTGCCACGCATGCTGGAAATGGTCCAGACGCGTTCGAAGCCATAGTTTAGACAGGTCTCCAGGCGATACGTGCCCGAATGCCAAATGCGAACGGTACCATCTTCAGAGCCAGTCAGCAAAATGGGTAATTCAGGATGGAAACAAACGGCCGAAATGTTCTGTGCATGTCCCTCCAAGGTTTGTACACAGGTTTTGTTCTGATAATCCCAGATCTTAACCAAACGATCATCGGCACCAGAAATTAAATAAGGCTTGTCACCACCATGATAGTAGTCCACACAGTTGACGCCTTTCTCATGTCCCTCCAGCGTAAAGTTGGCAAAATTTGAGCCCAGTTGCCACACCTTAACAGTGCGATCCAAAGATGCAGAGGCAAAGGTGTTGTTATCCTTGGGATTAAATACAATCTGCATGACATAGTGAGTGTGTCCCTCAAAGACGCGCTGACATGCCCAAAGCTTCTCCCAGTTCCACAATTTGATAAGCATATCATCTACAAAAAGATTATACAAATTAAGAAAAAATGTAACGAAAATATTTCATCATTCAGTAGAGATTTTTGATATGTGATAAGCATATATCAGATGATTCCGATTCCCAACTGGGAAATTGAGGTCATCCAGAGGCAAGATCATATATCAAAAATCCGTGTGGAACGTGAAATATGTTTGGAGTACCTACCACTGCTAGTGAGGACCAAAGGCTGTGTGGGATGCACGGCAATGCACCGGAGGTAATCCGAGTGTGCCTCATAGGAATGAACCTTCTCCAGAGTGTTGTAGTTGAAAATACGTATTTGCATATCATCGGATCCGGTAATAATCCAATTTTTACGGGCCACGAAGCGAGCGGAACGCACTGGCACGTCGCATACCTCGAAATCTTTAACCAATTGCTGGTTCTCATAATTCATGATGTGTACGTGGCCATTGTATAGAGCACACAACATCCATGGTTCGGCCGGATGCAGATCAACGCACTTGACACGGTCAGAGCGCGATGTCAGACGACGCTTGATGTCCAATTTAAGGGGCATCTTTCTGATGGTTGACTATCAGTGTTTAACAAGTTTCTAATACCGCTAATCACAATTATTATCCACTATATATATAAAAAACTTGCTGCCGTTCTGCTTCTTCTCGGTCTTGTTAATGTGTCAGAGTTGAGTGCCAGTGTTGCCAGATGTCGCATAAGTTAAACAGCAGTGTATTTGCTATTCACTACGATATACGTTTACACGTAACACTTTGCTGTTATTAATTTGTATTTTTTTACCGACGACTTAAAGCAGTCTATATAAGTAATTATACAAATTAAGTTAAAAAAAATTAAAAATTTACAATTAAATTAATTAAAACTTTAAACTTTAATCTGCGTAAAAAACAAGTGGCAACGCTGGCACAACTAACCGATGACGTTTCATAGGCCTTTTCTGTTGCAATTCTTGTTTTGATAAACGTAAAAGATGAATTATTCACATAGGTTACACAAATTAAAATTGATGTTGCAAGTGTTATTTACTCCAATTAAGCCTTAAGTGTAGGGAAATCACCGTGTTGATTTAACGCTGTGGTGATTCAGTTTTTATTGCTGCGTGTGGCACTTGTTGCCGATAAAAAAACCTAAATTTTTAGCTGCCAAGAAAAACATAACGACTTTTAAGGACTTTAAGAAAATGCTGAGAGTAAACTGAACACAAAGCTGATTTTTTCTATCATCAAAGGCGGAAAAAAATATTATCTTTTTTAAAAAAGCCTGATTTCCCGCTGCCCGAGGTTTTATATTTCCCGCAATTTGACTTTGAAAAAATCCAGACTTGACTTGACTTAGCTAACTGTTTAATCGTTTCTGAAATCCAATTGAAAGTGCCGTCAAAGAGGCACAAGATTGGTCGAAAAGTTTTTAGCTCGAAAACGGTGGTGCCAACGGATCGGATTGAAACTTTGCACGAATGTTCTGTGGATTTTTCTAAGCTTTTCCTGAAAAGCGCAGGTTTAGCAGAGAGCTATGAACGGAACTTTGCCCCCAGTGGATCTAGAAAATCGAGACGTGTTTGAAAAAATCTCAAATTAACTTATTTTGTTGAAAAAAAAAAGATTTTCATGGTTAAAAAATAAATTTTAATTTTGTTGCTAATTTTGAATACGCGCTTGTTTTGTTAGCGCCGCCATTGGTCACATCTTGAACTACGAAGCGCCACATATTGTCGTTTGGGCAAATTAATTCAAGTATTTTTTGTTTTTACGATAAGAAATGGAAAACTAATATTCGATATACAACATTGGACAATCGATAATATCGTAATTTTTCAAAATAATTTGAAAAAATTGTTTGATAAAAAGACGAAATAAAATTTAAATATTCGAAATGAATTGTTAATTACTTAAATTAAACACGGCTCTTTTAAAATTTCTATCAACCGCGGAGGACTACAAAAGGCCCAGATCTTTTTCGCGAAAAGGAAAAAATCTGCCAAATTCAGGAAAATAAAAGAAAATTCCATTAAAAAGCTCTGGTAAGTTTCAGGGCGAAAGCTTTTCTGCAGTATTTTCCTGTTCGAAATCTTTTCGCCCACCCAAAAACGAAAAGGATCCAAATATATGCAAAGCATTTTTAACACGGACCCCACAAACACGCCCCAAAAAACCATACGCTGTCGACCTTTGGAACTATGGAATTTGATGCTAGCGCCGCCACCAAGAGAGCCCGTCTAGTTTTGGAACTAATTTGCAGAGAATTACAGAATGAACGACGACGAAATAACGTCGTTAATAATCTTCGATACAATCCCAACACTACCGGAATAAGATGCCTTGCTGGTACTATGACAAAAAAGAGCTACGTGAAACACCTTCAATCTTGGATGGGATTACCTACGAGACGGAGCGTCGCTATAGGAAAGAGGGCGCACGCTTTATCATGGAATGCGGCACCAAAATGGGACTCGGTCACAATACAATGGCCACCGGTGTCGTGTACTTCCATCGCTTCTACATGTTCCACTCTTTTAAGAGCTTTCCACGCTACGTTACCGCCTGCTGTTGCCTGTTCCTCGCTGGAAAGGTGGAGGAGACCCCGAAAAAGTGTCGGGACATTATTAAAACGGCGCGGGGCATTCTCAATGACAATTACTTTTACTCGTTTGGAGATGATCCTAAAGAGGAGGTAATGACACTGGAGCGAATCCTGCTGCAGACGATCAAATTTGACCTGCAGGTGGAGCATCCATATACGTTTCTGCTCAAGTATGCAAAATGCTTCAAAGGCGATCAACAGAAGCTCCAGAAAATGGTCCAAATG
Organism: Drosophila testacea; assembly: GCA_035043265.1. Classification (NCBI taxonomy): domain Eukaryota; kingdom Metazoa; phylum Arthropoda; class Insecta; order Diptera; family Drosophilidae; genus Drosophila; species Drosophila testacea. Next base: position 950,708 of record JAWNND010000661.1, read on the forward strand.
GCATGGAATTTTGTCAATGACTCGCTCAGTACAGTCGTCTGCCTGCAATGGGAACCAGAGATTATAGCTGTGGCTCTAATCCATTTGGCCAGCAAGCTGAGCAAATTCACGGTTCTGGATTGGCTAGGACGTCAGCCACAGCATCAGCGTTGGTGGGATATGTTTGTATCAAATGTTACTATGGAGATACTGGAGGATATTTGTCATCAGGTGTTAGATCTTTATCAGTCCACGCAAAAGGAAGGCCAGGAGCCCAACAGTCCGCCCCAAAAGCCGCCCAGTCGTGCCGACAGTCCCACAAACGTTAAATCTCTTAACCTTAATTCCAGCCAAGTCGAGTGCCAACCGCCACCTCCACAACCAAGTGGCAATGGTGGTGGTGAGCTGAACAACATACAGACCATCAAGTCGCTGGCCAGCGCTGTTCCCGTTGCTGTTGTCTCCATACCGCCACCTAATGATGCATTACCCCTGATCGCAGCAAATGCAGTCGGTGCTCCACTGCCGCCCAACAACCTGAACAGTAATGCCAACTATCACATGTACCATGCACCGCCGCCGCCTCCACCTCCCGTTGTGCCCATGCCGCCATATGCAGCCAACGCCTGGGCACAGCAGCCGCCGCCTCCAACGCACTACAACACAGCAGCACCACCGCCACCCATGCCGCCCAGCATGGGACCAGGGGGACCGGGACCAGCTGGTGGAGGCCCACCTGGCTACTACAATGCCGGACGCCAACAGCAGCAGCAACGCTATCAATAAATTGACCTAAAGCAGTGCTCGTCAAAATTTGCACCCGGGCGAGAAAGTCTTTCCAATTGTAGAATTTATACGAGTTTAAATTCATGTCACGAAATTTGTGTGAGCTTAAGAAGTTTTTGTGCACGACCAAAAAACAAAAAGCTTCTTTCTTGCCCGGGTGCAAATCATGATGAGCACTTGCCTAAAGCTTAAGAATGTTGTAGAAATCAGAATCATATGTCGAGTTGTTTAGTTAGGAGAAGAATCACGTGAATAATAAATAATATTAATAAAGCGTAATTTTATTAAAAACAAAACGTTATTCTCACCGTTGCATTATTTGCGAGGAGATGGATTTGGGTAGGATTTGGAGTCCACAATGTTGAGTTGGGGGTTGTCTTGTTTTCTTCACGAAATGTAATGAGCATGTGTGCGTATATGTGGCTGTGATTATTTTGTAATAAAGTCGTTTATACGACAGCAGCTAATCGTGATTTCAAATGAATTCAAAATTAATTTGATTAATGAATTTAATGTATATATTTTAAATATCACGATTAGTTCGCCGTGTAAACGCCGAATGTTTGTTCGTGTGTGCGATTTTACTTGGCTACTTACAGTTTATAATGTATTGTAGTTTTTAATTTAGTATACAAGCTAAGCTATATACGCTATACATATATGTAGTATATATATTTATTGTATGCATACTTTATATTGTGATATATGTATGTACGTTACGTGTTTGGGCGTGGCTTGCACACGTATATGGTTCTATATAAATATTGCAAATCGATTAACGGCTATTGTGAATAACGTTATAACACATACATAAAATACGCGCTTAATTTTAACCCCTCCAAAAAAACTACTCATGCATCCAGTGATCCAACTATTTTTAACGTTTATGCGTGGCCGCTAAGCGTGAATTGTAAATTTGTAAATAGGCAGCGTCGGCATACAAATGCAATTAGAATATGATCTTTTGTCTGTTCAAGTTTTCACAATAATCAACAAAATGTAAGCTTTAAAATAAATGTCAACTATTTAAACCAATGACAATCGCTAAAGTTATAAATTTAAATGCATTTTTCAGCCAATAAACGATATTCAAACCAATTCTGTTATAACTTATTGAAGCGTTAAAACAAACAGTAAACAACAACATTAAAAGGTAGAACAGTATAAGTAATGAGATTACATAAATCTTAAACTATATGACAGCTAGGTGATATTTATGCATAATTGTTATAAAACGCACACTTTCTTTCTTTCAATATGCATAAATTAAACAGAATTGGCTTGAATATAACACTTTTATTATAAAACATGCTAGTGTCATCAGTTTACCTTATTTAACACAAGTTTCTTTGGTCGAAATCGAAACGAGAACAGATCGAAAGCCATTGCAATCTTGCATTCAATAATCTCTCAATTTGAAAATTAACAAAACGCAACCACGCATAAACATTTTGTGTAATGTGTTTGATTTTGTTGTGTGTCTGTGGTGAGTTTAAGTGTTTGTGTGTGTGTGTGGCAGCTTCTAACATTTGCGCGTCAATGTTAATTCACCACAGGCATAATACTGTGGTATCATTATAAACTCGGGCAGCTCGAGTCGGGTTGATGAGATTGAAGTTGATGCTGCTGCCGATGCGGAAGTTGTTGCTGCTGTCGCCGGCTGTTGCTGTTGCTGTCGGGTCTGCCGCACAATGTGTCCAATTTTACCTGAAATCGTATTTATTATTGAAAGCTTTTCCTAGAACTTTAATTCCAACACTTACCCAGCACATTGACGCGATGAAAACGCGCATCCAACTGTCGCAGTACGTAGAGATCGGGATGGCGATTCCAAGCCGCCAGAATTTCAGTTACCTTTACGGGCACCATGGCTGCATTTTCAGCGTTGCTCTAAAAAATAAAAATAAACAACCTTTTATAAATATGTTGAATTTTGTAGAATTTTAAAGCTAGATGGACTTCATTTCTTGAGCCCTAAGTCTACATGAACTAAGATCCTGTAGTATTTTGTGTTCACAGAATCTGGCCTTATAAAAGTATTTTCTTTTAATAGAAATTGGTTCGACATAAAAAACCGATGAAATTTGTGCTATATTTGCATTGGTGACTTTCGGGTTTCGTAGTTTCACTCCACAAGGACGGATCTTAACAAAAAGTGGCGGTTAAAAACCGACCGTGTGACAATGGCTTAGAAAATGCAAGGCACTTTTAAATTAAGTTATATGTTACAAATATATGATAATAACAGTAATATAATATTTTGTTTTCTAACCCGCTTGAATTGCACATTGAGCTGTTGTTGTTGTTGTAGAGGCTCCTGTTGCTGCTGCTGAGTAACTAGCTCGATCAGCTTCTTGAGCTTGCGATGATTACACTGTCGCTTGGAGACATGCAATAGCAGCTGCTTCAGATCGCCAACATCCGTGTCGTGTTCTGACGGAGCTGACAGCTGCTCAAAGTAGCCGTGCAGCAGGGATGCGTTGTAGGAAACGTGAAGTTTGTCCAGCGCCTGCACCAGATGATCCTCACTCAGTTGCGCCGTGGACAGGCGTGCCACCAGCGGTTCAGTCGAAAAGCTTTGCTTGAGCAGCTGTTTGAATCCAATCAAAAGTGAAAAGTACACGATTAAAACAAGATTTCTTGACAACCAAATGTGAAAAAATAATTGGAAAAGTGTTTAACATACGCCTATAAATACATTTAGGTTAACAGATCAAACATAAGTTAAGTATCATGTTTCTATATTTATATTGGCTACCAGCTGGAAATAACGTCATTGATCATGTCCCTAGGCCAAGATCAGTTTACCTTCCACACTTTACTTATATGAAAATTAACCAAATTCAGAGGTACAACGTTAATATTTTATATTGAAATTAGAAAAGTAAAAAGATAGAGCCTGAATTTAAGGGAACCTGTACTTATTCTGTAAAAAGCTACTCCGTAACCGGTTTGTATATTGTCGATTATCTAATCCGATCGTGATTAATTATGTTTGCTAAAATTGCAAATTTGAAACTTTCAGACAGCTTAGAACATATAGGAACCTAAGTACTAAGTTTGGTGCAACTAGATAGTACAAATCTGTAAAATCTAGGGGCTCGTACATCCGAATTTATTGTTATAATGTTAATGATCATCTTTGAGTTCTGGGAAATATTATACTATAATCTTTATATGAACTGAAAAGTTCACCACGATCTACTAATAAGCTAGGAAATTATAAAACAATTTGCACAACGCTTTTGAGAAACCCAATACTTTTCAAGTACTGGGCTTAAGAAACGAAAAGCGTTTCAATTTCATTGTAAACATTCCTTGCGTAACCCACATTGAACGTTATGAGCTTTGAGTACTAACACATACAAAGTACTTATGATTGAATGTAGATTTTTTTAAGCGGAATATATCTAAGCTTGATTACAAAGATATAAACAAAGAGCAATACGAATCTGATTCCAATTTGTGGCAATTGCACTTCTAAATAATTAAACATTTTAGTTCATAAATAAATATTAAGATAAATAGGTCATTCACTTTTTTAAACTCACCTGCACGCCGCCAAAATTATTATCACACGAAATAAACCTTTGGTTGTAATGACCCATGTCGCCGGCGCCACCTGCCACCGGAGAATTGTGCCAACTGAACAGACCGCCAAACTCATCCAAATATCCGGGAGAGCCGCTCCGACAACGCGTCTGTTCGGCACGGGTATAAAGAGAGAGACTGCTGCCACGGCTGCCAAAGCGTCGTCGACACTTGGAGCAACTGCTTAAATCCAGGGCCTTGCCAATGGTATTGGCCAGAAACTCCTTTTCCAGACAGTCCAAGCAAGTCTCCTCGCCGTTGCCCAAATCAAACTGTGTTGAATTGTTGGCCATGGCTGCACTGGCTGCCACAACAGCAGCTGCTGCCACAAGCATAGGTGCCTCATCGGATTGTTGTTGTTGCTGTTGATGTTGCTGCTGGTGTTGCAAGTTGACAGCACGGAAATCTGTGCAACTATAGCAACGTTCATCGAAAATAGGCTGTGAGCGGCGTGACTTGGAAGAGGATGCACAGCTTTTGACAGCGGAAACTAAAGATGAAGAATTGGAGAGAGTGCTCAGGCGCTTTGGCTTGGCACCCGTTAGCTTGGAATTGCATGTTTCCTCGACTGTATGAGCATGTTCGCTGGGCACACTGGTGCTGCGACTGAAGCTGGTGTAAGCGAGGGTGCTGGGCAGCGAGTGTGCGAGCGTTGTGGCGTCTGGAGCGGCAACATCTGTGTAATCCTCATCATCTTTGCCACCACACAACAGCTCATCTGCATCCACGTCGGAGCCAGCATCCGCATCGGTTTTGATTTGATCCAAATTGAGACTAATACGTGCAAATTTCTTGCTCAATCGTTGCAGTGCCTCCTGTGGTGGTGGCAGAGGCAGCGGCAGCTCCTCAATTGGCGAACTGTAGAGCTGGCGTGTCTGTGTGGGTGTGCCCATGTGCCTGCCACTTTGCAACTGACTGTAATCGCGTTGCATGAGCAAAAGATTAGCATGTCCCGCTGCGGCAGCTGCCTCCTGTGCTGCACTGGCCGCAAACTCAAGCTCTGACGATGGATCAGGCTCAAAGTCCATTTCCAGAAAATCTGTCTCATCATCGCGAACCAAACTAAAGTCCAAATTACGTCCACCTCGACCGGTACTGGCATCCAACGCAGCCATATCAAAGTCAGCGGCATCGCCACGATACGCATAGACACAATCGTCGGAGTTAAGGGATATCTCTTCAGCATCCACATCGTCATCGTCGTCGAGTAAGATGAGATCGTCGGCGTAGTAATTGTCGCTGGCATAGCTCAGATTCTCTGTGGAGTTGTTCATGGAGGTGCGACTGGAGCTAAGGCCGCCAACGGCCGCGTCGGTGGGCGAGAGTGCGGAGGCAGCAGCAACTGCTGCTACTGCTGCAGCCAAGTCGCAATTGAGTGGCTGCAGCGCAGTCAGCGTGTAGGCAGCGCCGATGCCAATGTTGATGCCATTTAGCTGTTTAGCATTATTACAAAAACAAGCAAACAATAAGAATGAGACAAAGAAGAACCAAAATAACTAAATAAATAATGACAACAAAGACATTCACTTGCCTTATCACTGCTGTCTTCTAGGCATACGATGGCTGCAGCAGCGCAGTCGCCGTCATCGTCGTCCGGTTCCTCTCCTCCGCCCTCGTCCTCGATGTGTGCAACACAAGTGGGCGTAACAGCAACAGCGCCTATTGTTGTTGCTGTCGTTGTTGTAGCTGTAGCTGTTGATATTGGTGTTGTTGCTGCTGCTGTTGTTGTTGTTGTTGTGGCAGCTGCTGCTGCTGTTGTTGTCTGTTTTTGTTGTTTCGCTTTTGCCATTGTCCTTTGCAGTTTTGAGTGCTCCTCGCCATCGGGGCTAGTGAAATTAAGTGTTGAATTGCACTCCACAAGATTGTTGTTATTATTTAGATTTAGTCGCCACAAGCCATCGTGTTTTAATTTATTTATTTTAATTTTATCTTTGCCAAAACCAAACCGATAATCGTTATCGCTCATGTCTATTAGAGCTGTGTCGTTTTGTTCTGAATAGCTTCATATGAACGGGTCATTGAAATGAGCGAATGAACTTGTTCAGTAATTCATGAACTATTTCGTTCATTTTGTTCAGTTGGTCTATTATTCATTTTTTTTTTTACGTTATTCAGCACTGACGTCGCTCAAATATTTTCATGGATAATTTTTCTTTATTTAAATATAATTAAATATAAGAAGTAAAAACTAATATTAAAAAAATCCTGCAAACATATCAGTTCTAAATAACTTTTCCAAACACTTCAAAGCTGCAAATAAAATATACATTAAAATGCAAATAACAACTTTCCGTTTAGTTAATTTACCCATAGATGCATGTTGTATTGGCGCCATGATTTGAACTGAATTTAACAATCAAATTTTGTATGGCATTATTGTTATTGATTTTATATGTTTGTGTACGTTTTGTAGGCGCATTATCGTATACCCATTGACCCAATAATTCTTTTTTACCGTTTGATAGCAATCCCTGACAACACAATTATTAATAATATTAGCAAGAAAGTGGATGAGAATTCGAAAATCTTACGTAAACTTCAAAGTCCTTTGGTGCATTATTCACGCTTAGCAGGGGCGTCATCTCCTTGGGCACATGGGTTAGGGATATTTCTTCCACTACTATGACTTTGGCTAATCGAATAGACACCGTCGCGCTAGATCCAAGAAATCCGAAACACGATCCTGGAACTAAGCGAGAGCGCAACATATTTATCGGAGGATTAACATTAAATTCAAGACCCAGGATATTCTTTATGAAATTTGAGCCTGCTATGGGTTTGGCGAAGACATGATTAATCCGGGCGCCCAGCTCATCCGCAGCAAAGTTTACTCGACCATTTGTTATGGCTATTGGCTTATTATTTGAACTTGACTGAGAGTTACATCGAATGCTCATTACCTGTTTTTTCAAATTATACACATCGTCCTGAAACGGACTAAGCTTGGATTTCAATGTGGAATCTATATAAGCGTGCAACTCTCGCGAATCACACCCTATAATAGCCGTATTTCCTAACGATCCCTCAGTATCACCTGAGATGCAACCGAAATCGCTTTTAGCCATGGAATCGGATGTCTTTTTTTTTGTAAATAAAATTTTCTGAAACATCAAAAGTACCAATAATAAAATTAGCCTGCATATAATCATAAGATCATACTTACAGTTATGCAAGTAACATCTTCTCTTAGGCGATTAAGTGATTTATTATTATTTTTGTTGCTAAAGAGCAGAAAAGAAAAAAATAAAAGTAGAAGCCCAAATGTCACAAAGTACATTAGGCAGATCCGTTTAGTGCTCATGTTTCTTCCGTTGTCCATTTTATTCTTTAGTTAAAATTTTTTATAAATTCAATTCGAAGCGTAACTGAAGTATACTGCGATTAAAAAAATTTCTATACAATATCGATATTATTGACAGGCGGCGGAGCTAAAAAAAAAACTGTGGTGTCCACGGTTTTGAAACGTGTGGCAGCCTTGGTTTACAGAAATGAGTGCATTCAAAACAGACAACAAAAATGAAATGTACTTGTTTTTGCTACTAAAAGCAAAAGCTGATTTTATCAAATTTATAATTACACTGCTTTAACTAATATAATCCTAACTAATATAATCTTACAAAGATATTTTGTAATTGTAACAATTGTAAAAAAAATGCTTAACAGAAGTGTAAAGCAACAGAGACTTAGTAGTATCTGTTAAAAACACTCGCTCCACCGCTGTTAGGTGAGGAGCAAAATCAATATCAACTGTTGAAGCAATTTGTATCGGTAAATCGACATCTTTACAGTGTTGCCAGAATTTCATGAGCTGAAATAGCTAACTTGGTCCAAGAAAAGTAGCTAGAAATAGCTAAAATGGCAACACTGCATGTCTAACGAAAACAGTCAAGCATTCGCGGAGTGTACACAAAAAAGGAAAGGCTTTCTTTTCAGCCAGCTGCAGCAGTTGCGCGCACAACAAACGCTGGGGCTGCAAAGGAATATAACGAGCTAAATTTCTACACTTCACATATAATTTTAAATTATCTAAGCTGTTCAAATCAGAAAGTAAATAAAAAAAAGCTGCTCAAAATTTGAGTGCTAATTAAAGGGCGCATATTGGCTCGTGTGTGTGTGCGTGAGTGCATTAAAAAAGTGCAATAGAAAATAAAGTAAAAATTGATTTTTAACCAGTGTCAAGTGTGCCAACAACAACAACAACAGCAGCAACAAAATGGTGCAAAAATTTCAATCTCCCGTTCGCGTCTACAAGTATCCCTTTGAGCTCGTTATGAAGGTGTGTATCTTATTTGCAGTAGGCGTGTCGCACGCCCACTCCCCACTCGCAACCACACATCCCATGACTGACTGACTGGGTGTGAGTGTGTCCATATGTGTGTTTGTGTGTAGGTGTTCATGCATGCGCCTGACGCATGCCTCTGTGTTAATTCATTTCGTATTGAAATTGTAAATGTTTTCAAGTTATATTAATTAAGAACAGCTGTCATTGAGTTGGCTGCATTTCCCCAATCATCTTTTATACACAGCTGCTTGCATCTTCCGCCTGCACTTACCTTTTCTTTTAACTGTCAGTTATCGTCGCACATCGCATGCAGAAAATAAATAAAATTAACCTTGACTCTCTCTTCCCCTCTCCCGCTCTCTTGCTGGTCCCATCTGTCTCCCTTGTTCACTTTGCTCTCGCAATTGAATAACCCGCGTATGTAATTTCATGAATGGAAAGCCGCCTTTCTAGCCAGACAACGATGGGTGCAGAGGGGAAGAGGGAGACGGTCAGCTGCCCATTTCGTGTTTTGCATACCAGATTCCGTCTCATAAAGACAGACAGTGACAGGAAATAAGCGATTATGGGCAATTGTATACAATAAAAAACAATCAGCAAAGAGAGAGAGAGAGAGCGAGACATAACACATGACAAAAACAAAATAGACAATGCAAATAAATTAGAGCTTATCTTCAGTATGCTAAATATTAAATGCCCTCACTGACTGACGACTATGATATAAGATATGATATGAGACCTATCTGTTAAATACTATCAAAGTGGAACGTTATCAACTTATCATTTAGTTTGGGTTTATATATTTTGAAGAAAAATGAAAAAAAGAACAATAAAAGGATAGCATAAAAGGTTATCCTACATATAAATATAAATATGTGCCTATGTTTTGTCCGTCTGTTTGTTATTATTTATTTCTAAGAAGAAATTGTTGTTATTATTATTTACAATATTTTGATTAATTTTTAATATAGTAACTTAATTCTTATTTACATATGTATCTCATGTCAAAGAATATATTTTTAGAAATCTAAAACATAAAACTAGATTCAAAAATTTGTATTTTTATTATTTATTTGTAGCATAGAACTTGATTCTAATTAGCAATTAATTTAAAGGTGATAACATAGCTTTGTTAACAATCCCTTTTGATTAATTTTCAATATTTCATTGTTCCTTAAGAAGTGGAATAACCAAGCATTTACTTTTTAATAGATTATCCATTCAAATTTGGATTTGTTTCAATCAAGCATTGTATATCTGCCTATAATTATACAATTATTCCATAAATTTCTAAGTTTCTATGAAGTAGAAATGTGTTCTATCTGTTGAGATCCTCCCTTTGTCGTTTTCAGTAAGGGTATATCCCTATCAGACATCTGATAACATTACGTTGGGTCATTTGTGAGCTATCAACTAATTGGGTTTATTTTCCGATTATATGTATGCAAAAATGCCTGACAAACATTTTAGTGTTATCTATGTACACATACATATTTGTACATATTCATACATATGTATATGTAAGTATTTGTGTACTTATATAGAGGTGTATTTAATTAAATTTTGCGCTTAAGTTGATTGCACGGACAAATGGCGCATTAATTGAGTGATGCGCGGCAGCAAACAAATTTATTTATTATTATCAATGGAATTAATTTGCTTAGTTTTGTTATTGGGTACAAAGTTGCTATAAAGCAACAAATGTCATTGACTTTACAATAAAAAAACAACAAAATAGTCAGAGACACACACACACACACAGACATACGCTTTTACCAACTGTATGTCAAACTAATTGGCTTAACAGTAAAAATAATCGCATTACTATACTGTATTCTCTTCCATTGAAATAATATGGTCACGTTTTGAGGCACTCGTTGTCAATTTGCTTGATAAAACCGGAAAATCTCTTGCCTAAAGTTTTTATGTAAAAGACTTACAATTGAAAGACCTTAAATAAAGTTATTGTGAAGCGCACTTGCTAATCAAATTTCATACTTGAAATTTAAGGAAATGTAATTGCATACCATATAAGTTATGTATGAAAGTGTGATTCATTATGTTGATAACACAGACAGTGGAGTCTTATAGCGGAAGACATAGGAAGCCTATATCTTTAATGCCAGTGAATTGGGTCCATAGTTCAAATAGTGCTTCAAGTGCGTATGCAGATAAGGTCTAGTTAATTTTCTTGACTTTTTGGATTTATCTTTTGACGGACATCTACTATGGACTTAATAAAGATTGAGTAGCTCAAGAATCGATTACATATAACATTTTAATTGTAATAAAACCCTGTATAGATATTTTATTCACAGGATTTCGTTAGTTTGATCTAGTTATTTGCACAGATAAACAGAATTTCCTTATATTTTATGGGGTACCTTTGTTTAAAAAAACCATTTCACTTGAAATCTGCAACAAAGGAAAAGAAACGAAATAAATAAGAGATTCTTTTGTATGAAGCAAACAAAGAAAAGTAAACGGATACGAGAACATAGTTATAGTATAAGCAAAACATTTAACTACACTTTACAAGGGCACAAAGAATTTTCTAGAATTTCTGAGAATTCTGAGCTGTAAAAAACGTTGAATATTTCAGATGACCATCATTATTTAAATCAAAGATATTGATATCAAAAAGAAACACTGTCATCGAAAGTATAAAGAAAATTCTTGTTAAAAAAGTATTTGATGAAAAGCACAATTATAATCCAAAGATGTGTTTTAAATGTCAACTATTTTTAGAAATTATTATGAGAAATTGCAAGCGTTTATTCATGTTGTTCCTTTTAATTGTGACGTAAGAGCCAGAAGGCATTAGGGTAAATGCAATGCTCAAGGCCAACATCAACATCAATTTCCATTTGTTTTCAGTGTGTTGGTGAGAGCCGTCAATGGGATCTGTCAGAAGTGTTATTAAGTATACGTCACATGTGTCAGAGAACTCGCATAGTCAATCTCACACATACATAGCTGGGAAAACTGCAAACCAGCAACGTTTTATAATGGGTAATTAGCATTTTATATGAGCTGGCAAAATGCGGCAAGCTAAGCAACAACTAGATACACAATTTACAACACAAGTGTCAACAGTGTCCAGGCCATAAATCTGCCATTCAGACAAGTTCTTTATGCGGCTGCGGCTGCTGTGCATTGGCTTTGGCTTTGAAACAAGCTCGTAAATATGTATGTATGTAGTTCAACTGGGACCTCTGCTGAGTACAACTCAAGTGGCTGTTCACACGCTCCGGCTCCGACCACTAAATAATTGAACTCAATAAGGAATATATATTGGCTTAGAAGACAGACAACAAGTTGTCAGCTCGTTTGTCTTTTCCCAGACAACTGGCAACACGTGCCTGGGCACGTCCTCACACATCTCCCATGAACCGTTTTAAATATTTATTATGGCTGTTTTAATTAGCTTGTAGCGTGTGAGGAGGAGACTCTGAAATGCCATAGTGTTGCCTTACACTATTTTGAAAGGACACGCGTTCAAGTTCGTGTCCTTGTCAGCTGTTGGAATTTTAAAAATGTATGCACGAATGCTAACGCTTGCCTTTAATATAAGAGTACCCTTACAGATTTTTCCCATACAAGTTATAAAAATTATAATACTCGTTGTTAATCCATAAAAAATCAATGAAGTCGCAACGTGAGAAATTTCTTGGAGCACGCAACACATGAGATTAAATTGTGTAACGCCTCCCGGAATTATTTATGACCATTTGATGATACATATATTGCAGACACATTTATTTGGAATTCTGCGTAGAAAGTGTTTTTTTCCGCATTTGTTTACGCCTTTATATAAAGATAATTGGTCCAGAATTGGGTAATAATCATAAAGAACACAACAAAAGAATGTGTGATGAGGTTTTTTATGGTGGCTCTTGGTAAATACTTAACAGAATGTTTAAATCTTATTATGATGATGAGTTTGTTGTGGATGCTCTTGCAAAATCTGTGGAAAATATTTAGTTATTTTAGAATGGAATTCTTAATTTCTTTGGATGCAACATAACAAAATCTTTATTAATGCATTAATCTTAGAGACTTTAGGAAGAGATACAAAATATGATATGTAGGTTTTTGGTTTGTGTTTTTTTTTTCAAAATTGTTTATCTGCAGCAAAATAAATGTTTATGTCAATGCGAAGTAAACTTATTTCTTTTTAGTATTCGCATACAGAAGAGACGCTTAAAATTTGCCAGAATTTTCGTTTACCATCTATAAATATGTATGTCAAAAAGGCACATGCGATAATATCAAGCAAAGAGGTCGATATTATTACTTATTGTGTATAAGATTCCTTTGTTTAAGCCAGTTTGCAAATATGAAGACTCGTATATTGTAAGTTCAACTTGCAATGGAATTCTATATATAATTTATTCGTACTATTTGCTGTTCAAGTAGAAATTCCTTTGTTTAGATCCGTAAGAATGTTTGATGTTTAATTTTGGACTTGAAATGAATCAAGTGGGTTTCTCTAAACTGTTTCTATAAACATATCTTGCTAAAAACGGATGCAAATAAAGGAGGCAGCTGTTTTGCAAATTGGCATTTATTTTGGCAAAAGTCTGTCGTGACTGCTGGTGCGACATAAGTACTTGTATCTGTATCTACATATATCTATATCTGAATCTGTATCTGTATCTGTTTTGGTGACGACCATGGCCCTAGGCCAAGTTCATGTCATAAATTGGCTTCTGTTCAAGGGCAAAGTCATTGGCATCAGCAACATTCAGTTGTATGTACACATGTGTGCTTCAAGTGTAATTAATATGAAAAAACTTGTGTATTTTATCATCATTAGGCCTACGAGCGTCGCTTTCCCACATGCCCCCAAATGCCCATAGTGTTGGACTGCCAGGTGATCAAGGACGAGTCTTTGGAGAATGGGGCCAAAAGGAATACAAGTCGACGTTGCAAACTGGCCGTTGATGCACCCTACATCTTTAAGAAATTGATTGGCGTCGATTTTGTGTTCTTTCTGCAAACCAATTATCTCGATATGACAAATCGCACACTGAGCATTGAAGCGGTCAACGAGAGCTTCTCGTCACGCATTGAGATCTTTGAGCGTTGTCGCTATTATGCGCATCCGGATAATTCGGAATGGACATGCTTTGATCAGACCGCAACACTGGATATTAAAAACTTTTTTGGCTTTGAGCATTCCATGGAGAAGATGGGCATGAAGCAGTACACACAAACGACGCTCAAGGGTAAGGAGATCATTGAGTATTTCATCAGTCAACTCGAAGAGGAGGGAGTTACGCATGTGGAACGTTGGGTACCGCCATTGAATGCACCCAAATCTCCAATCACTGGAGAGCATCATGATATACTACTTGATGGTGATTTTATAGCACGCAATTTGGGACAATTGTCACCGATGCAGGAGTCCAAACTTCTAGAGCTGCGAAAAATGCTCGATGGTGTCGATGATTTGGAGCGAATGCCCAGTTATCAGACCATCTTGCGTTTCTTGTCAGCACGCGACTGGCATGTGAGTCAAGCGTATGCCATGCTCTGTGATTCCCTCAAATGGCGTCGGGAGCATTGCATCGATTCCCTGCTACAGGAATACAGCAAGCCATCCGTTGTGATTGATCATTTCCCAGGCGGATGGCATCATCATGACAAGGATGGTCGACCCATTTATATACTGCGTCTGGGTCACATGGATGTCAAGGGTTTGCTCAAGTCCTTGGGCATGGAGGGTCTATTGCGCTTGGTCAGTTAACTACTTAATTATTTAAACCATAAATTTGACTCAATCATTCTATTCTTATCATCACTTTCACTTTCACAGTCGCTGCACATTTGCGAGGAGGGTATTCAGAAGATTAATGAGTCTGCCGAGCGTTTGGATAAGCCCGTGCTCAACTGGTCACTGTTGGTCGATCTTGAAGGTCTCTCGATGCGTCATCTATGGCGTCCTGGTATCAAGGCATTGCTTTACATTACCGAGACTGTTGAACGCAACTATCCAGAAACCATGGGCCGTGTGCTTGTTGTGCGTGCTCCTCGTGTATTTCCCATAGCCTGGACTATTGTCAGCGCTTTCATTGGTAAGTTGAATTAAATGAGAGCTGTAAAAGATTGCAATCAATAAGTGTACTAATAGCTTGATTGAAAAATCATTAATCGAAAGTAAATGGTTGCAATTAAATTGATTGCAATCTTCCTATATTGCAAGTCATTGCAATCCTTTACGGCTCTTAATCAAACTTTTGTATTGTCAATTTTAATTATTATCATTTGCAGATGAACATACGCGCTCCAAGTTTCTCTTCTATGGCCCAGACTGTGAACACATGAAAGATGGACTTGCTCAGTACATTGATGAGGAAATTGTGCCAGATTTTCTGGGTGGTCCCTGCAAGGTAACTTGATTTTTTAGTAAAGTTGTGAGTTCAGGGATACTTGTCATAAGGCTTAATGCCTTATGACATGCATCCGAATTCAGAATCAAGTCTGTAAAATTGGTATACATAAGTATTGTATATACAATCAAATACTTTATTGTTATTTTTTGTAAATTTGTTTATCCTTGAACATTTTGGGCGATCCTTAGACGCATTTATCGCATGTGGAACAAGTTAATCAAAAATACTTAACGCATTGTTATTTAGCTCAATGCGATTGTGTAAGCTGCTTCAAATCTCTAATCCCTCATTCACAAACTCAGCACAACATTATGCATATAAATAAAAGTGCCGTTTGTCTTGTTTTAGTTTGTTATACTTTTTGTTATTGTTACTGGTACACTTTGTTCTACTGTCCAATGCCTTTGTGTTGCGAACTATGTCAAGTCCATAAATATAAACATACATACATAAACGTTTCGTTGCCTTGCTGTCTGTGTGAGACATGAAACAAAAGCATAGCCAAAGCAAATGCCAAACACACAATGCACTTATCGATTATGGTTACTGTATGTTATGTCTTCCTTTTATAACAATAGACAATGATCCATGAGGGTGGCCTTGTGCCCAAGACGCTGTATAAAATGAACTCCCTGGAGGATCAGGATGATGAGACGCCAGTTGCATCACGTGCTGCTTCTGCCTCTGCTGGCGACGCTTCCGCTGAGGGCAAACGATTGTCTGCCGTCCATCAACATGATCACAGGAATCTCTATAAGACCGTCGAGCTGAAGGCAGGTTTCACCCATGAGCTGCTCATACGTAATTCGGATCCAAAAAGTGTGCTCACCTGGGACTTTGACGTAATGCGCAACGATTTACACTTTACCCTCTATCGCGTCACCGAAGAGCTACCAGATAAGAGCGGTGCGTCAATATAACTATTTACCAAATAAACAAATTTAATCTAATCCATTTCCGTATAACCCACAGATGCGGCCGTTTCATATTTTGATCTACAGGACTTTGTGGAGGGGGTTAACTATTTCAGAGAGGAGCCAACGCTCATCTGCCGGCACAAGGAGAGCGTGCAGGGATCACACGTAATGCATCACAATGATAGCTACCTAATGCATTGGTTCAGTCCAACGGGTGCCCAACTGAATCTGTTCTATGAAGTGCTTAGCTCGGCTAACTACAAGGGATCCATGACCAGTCTGCAGTCGGCGTTCTCATCGAATTCATCGGCAGCAAGCTCCTGCCAGAGTCGATGATATGAGCAGAATGGCCAGAGTGGCGTTGACACCAAGGCGACAACGTTGCCCTGTGCTCTCGGCGTGAATGACGAGCAGATTGATGTGGATCTACTTTCGGGTACACTAATGGAGAAGAGTTTGAATCTATTCGATACTCCAGATATATTTTTTTAAGCCTACCAAATTTGCAATCTCGTATAATTTAATATAGTTCAGTTTAGTTTAGTTAGTTTAGTTTGAATTTTATTGTATTTAATTAGCACCGTTTTGCCGTTTATTTTTGTCTTTGTCTTAATAGTTAATCAATATATTTGTAAAAATTTTAAGCCAAAAGTGAAACGAAATTTGTTAATTAGGACTTTTACAAAGATACAGACATATACATATGTACGTATGGTTGTATCAGAAGATTGAAATTCAAATAACACGCAATATTCACATTCATTTCAATGCGTCAATTAGTCCATTTTAGCAAGTACATATATTATATATTATATATAGCGGCTAATACATATACACACATATAAATCATTATTATATATACATAAATATATAATAATCATAATATTTGTAGCGCAGCTAATTTTATATGGCTTTTTATAAACAAAAAAAAAAACGAAACGAATCA
Source organism: Drosophila testacea (assembly GCA_035043265.1). Taxonomy (NCBI): domain Eukaryota; kingdom Metazoa; phylum Arthropoda; class Insecta; order Diptera; family Drosophilidae; genus Drosophila; species Drosophila testacea. Next base: position 967,607 of record JAWNND010000661.1, read on the forward strand.
ATGCCAGAATCAATGCTAGAAATCAAACAATGAGATTTACAAATATCTAATCAATGACTACATGTTACCTAATTAGTTTAATTCCGGGATCTAAAACTAATAAAATCATTATTTAGGATATTGAATTGATTTAAATAAAATTTTAAACAAAAGAAAACAGAAAGAGAAAACAAACAGTAAAGCACAATATCAATTAAAATTCTGTTTAGACTACTAAATTAGTGCTGCAAATAATTAACGTTAAATATTTAGTAATAAGCGCATAATAATGATAATCAATAATAAAAACAACAATATAGAGTTTGAATTAATTAAATAGCCAAGCAAATGCCGTTACCTAATTGTGTAAGTTCTAATAAAAATGCAATACATTTCAAACCTACATCGGTTATTTACAAGTGAGTTTATTCTTTCGTGGATGCTTATTCGATCTGGAATATGGTAAAGTTAAGAGATTTATAGGCATATACATAATATATCAAACTGTGGCTGCTTGGGTCGCTCACAGAAGCGATAACCCTTGACTTTACATTTAAATTTGAATTACGCGATGTCAGTGTGACCATTTCAAGGTGTGTTCCTTTGTGTACTTTACAACACTGCTCGTATCAACAGCTGATTGATTGGCCAATTGATTTTTGTTTTTGGCTAAAAATAAACTGCTAGCTATACACAATTAAAGAAAAGAATTAAGCTGGTCAATTCAAACGTCTTATCATGCGGCTTATCAGTCGCAATTGAGTATACGGCATTAGTCTGGCGTACGCGACGACAATAACGAATCTCCGCTGCCAACGTAGGTACATAGGTACTTTAGTAACGGGAGTTATTCTTTGTTTTTTAAGTTTTATTGTCGTAACAACTCAGAGACGGATAAGCAGCTAGTTGCGCTGCCAAACTATTGTAAATAGCTCAACTCAATTAAATTTGGAATCAGTTTAAGCGTATCGCTGACCGTTAACGGATCACAGTCAGTCAAGAAAACATGGTTGCATTTCGGGTTGCCAAGTGAGTACATTGATGATATACAGTACTTGAAATTGTACTAGTTGTTGTTTGTAATCGCAATGGCAAACACACAAGAAGCTGCGACTAACTTAGGCAATATACTTAATTCGGCTGTGGAATATTTCAGGAAGGAGGAGAATGTCGAGGTGACGAACATTTATGAGGACAAAAAGATCTTTCCCGACTTTCGCAGTGGACCTTTGGACGAGTATCGCGATAAGGCGAGTTTCTGTTACAAACGCCTGAATGTTCTGCTTGAGGGTGAAGAGCACATACGACTAAAGGTAATTATCACAACATACATTTAATTGTCCGCGAACAATTAATTGGCATTATACAAAATCCGATTAAATAAACAGCTCAACCACGGTACAAAGTTCAATGTACTACAATGCACTACTCATAATACAGCTAGGTAAAACCTGTTTAACCATTTAATCCATTATATTTGTTTTTGCCAAGTGTAACTAGTACTTTTGCAAGTTTTATTGGATTTCGATTACTTTAGTGTTTATCAATTGATAGAAATCTTTGAACCTCTTCAGTTAAGGCTTAAAGGCAGGTGTTTCTTTTATTGATTACGTGTTTGCTTATCTAAAACTGTTCGATAGCCGTTCTTATCTAACAAAATATTCTAATCAAATTTTCACTTCCTTAACAAACATCCTCAGCACAAAGTTTGGCAATGGATGGAAAAACATCCAGATTTCCAACGAGAACCGGAAGCTCCAAGTCTAGAGCGTACAAGAGAGTTGGCAAACAAGCGTCATCACTTGCTGTGGGAACAGAAATTCTATGACATCGAACAGGTGAGTAGGCTACTGAAAACTCGATTAAATCATAAATTTGTCTAACGTTACAATTACTCTTAGTTTTTGAAATCACCCCATTTGATATCAGCCTTTAGCCAGGCCATCTTCAGCTATGACTTTAGTTTTTCAGTCAAGTTTTCTCTATCCAATGGCATGTTTCCCAGCACATTGGTCTCAAATGGCTCTGAGCGTCTGGGCAAATACGTGGCCAAAATATCCGATGATCGCATATTGGGTGCATTTGCTCTAACCGAGATATCTCATGGCACAAACGCAAACGGTAAATGAGTTTAGTAAATTTAATTATAATTATTTTAATTTAATTCATATATTTTTTTCTATTTTATTTAAATAATTTGCTTTAACTATAACTAACATATTTTAAGTGGTAAATTATAAATTCTAAATTTTTAATTTAGTGAATTCTAATATCCTACATTTTTTTCTGTTTAATATCTTTAATGTTGATTTCGTGATGTTCATTTAATTCTAACTTTTTTTAATGAATATATTATCTTTTTTTAAACAAGGTATGCGAACTACTGCCACGTATGATAACAAAACGCAGGAGTTTATCATACACACACCAGACTTTGAGGCAGCCAAGTGTTGGGTGGGTAATCTTGGCAAGACTTGCACCCATGCTATTGTCTATGCTCAGCTGTATGTGCCCGATGGCAAACATCAGGGTCTGAATGCATTCCTGGTTCCAATTCGCGATGAACTTACGCTTCTAGCTTTCCCTGGCGTTACTGTTGGCGATTTGGGCGAGAAAATTGGTCTTAATGGCATTGATAACGGGTGCGTTTACATACCATACCTTTGGTATTGAACCTATTATAATAGATGAATCTTTCCTTTTTCAGCTTTGTGATGTTCAATAATTATCGCATTCCGAAAGCAAATCTACTGTCCAAGACTGGAGACATTGATGCACAGGGTAATTACAACACGACCATTAAGGACGTACGCAAACGTCTGGGAGCCTCCCTAGGTGCTCTGTCAGCGGGTCGCGTTAATATTACTGGCATCACCTATGTGGCGTTGAGCAAGGCCATTAGCATTGCCACACGTTACTCGGTCAGCCGACGACAATTTGGACCTGCCGACAGTAAATTGGAGTGGCCAGTGATTGAGTATCAGTCGCAACAGTATCGCCTCTTGCCACATTTGGCCAACGCCATTGCGCTGCGCGTGGTAACATTGTGGATTGGTCATGCCAACATGGATATGACCCTGAAGAATTTAATGGGCGAAGATACGTCAAAGGTGGGCATGGAAATACATGCTATATCTTCAGCACTTAAGCCCTGCACCACTTGGGCCGCTCGTGATGGCATCCAAGAGTGCCGTGAAGCTTGCGGCGGTCATGGATATCTAAGGGCATCGGGTTTGGGCGATCTAAGGAACGACAACGATGCCAACTGCACCTACGAGGGAGAGAATAATACACTTATTCAGCAAGCATCTAATTGGCTGGTCAACCTACGTCGCAACAATGCCAATTTTGTGGATGCTTCGCCATTGCAGACAGTTTCATTCCTCAGTAACATGAACGCACTGCTTGAGACACAAGCCCAGGAACGTAACGTTGGAGAGGTTCTGGATGTGCACAGTGCGTAATCATTTTAATTGGTAACACAAAAAAGGGGCAATCTTTTTAAATCATTTTTAAAAATCTTTTAGATTTGCTGAAGGCTCTGGATTGGCTAACCGCTTGGCAACTAGATGCGACAGTGAAGCGCTTTGAGCAGCTGCAATTCGCCGGAAAGGATGCGTTTGAGACTCGCAACAATATTCAAGTGTTTGCTGCCCAAAAGCTGTCAATAATCTATGCGGAGGTGCGTGCATATTGTTATCTCTCAATTACCCGACTTAATTTAAATATGATTTTACTTTACGCAGCGCACCTCTTACTATATTTTCTACAAATTTGTGACCGAGCTGCCTGCTTCGGCTGAGCAGCAGGTGCTGTTGAAGGTGCTGGCATTCTATGGCGCCAATATGATTACAAAATACTCTTCGTTGTTCTATCAAGGCGGCTACTTCCGTAATAGCTCGCATGTTGAACTGTATCAGCAGGGCATTCTTGATCTGCTTCCCGTGCTAAAGAATGAAGCAATTGGCCTTGTGGATGCCATTGCACCTCCAGATTTCATTCTTAACTCTCCACTGGGAATGAGCGATGGCAATGTAAATAGTTTCTGTAAAATTTCTGTAATTATTTAATTTACTTAATTTCTGCTTTACTCAACAGATTTATCAGCATTTGCAGCGCACCATTGTGTCCACTCCAGGTGTTTATGAGCGTCCCTATTGGTGGCGTGATGTCACCTACAAGAATTATCTGCAGCGGGCCAAGTTGTAAGATTGCAAAGGCACACAAAAAGATATCAGTAAAAGTCTTACATTGTAATACTTATATTTAAGTTTTAACAGCTGAGTGCCTTTTAAATATCCATATATACGTATGATCTTAATTTCTTTTTAGAACCAACATTGTACTTCAAATAGCTTTTTATTATGCGTGATATAATAGTGCAATATTTGTTGTGATCATAGATCAGACTCTTATACATTTATCCAGCTTCGCTAAGCAATAAAACACTTTTTTCTACTTACAAATTTGATATATTTTTTGACACAATTTGTACAATAGGAATGTTTAACTTTGAACTCTTGGAGGAATCATAATTTGTAAAAGTTTTTTCTCCAAGCATATTGTTTTAGGAGGGTCCCTAAAATTGTGGATTCCGCTGCAGTTCTTCCATCGAAAAGATATTAAGGAATATCAGTGCATTGGGAAATGGGAACTCACTTTAGATTCTCAGAATATTACCTTTTTTATTATTGTACTTTACTTAAATATTGATAGTCTTATTTCACAATATTTAGATTTATTATGAATATAAATCATATACTGATGTATAGATTTACATTGTTAAAATAGTTCTGATTCGATAGATGATATTTGTTGTATTTTTATCGATTATTATTTTTGTGCGTTACGTTGCTATTATGCTCTTCTAAAGCAATTTGTTGTTTACAGTTTTTGGTTAAATCTTTTAACTTAAATACGATCACAGTCTGGCAAACGGTTTTGTTGTTGAATAAATTATAAATATACACAGAATTGATGCTAGCACACATAATATACAATAGACAATTTGCTAATTAGATTGAGCAACCATTGGCTCGAGTGTCAGGGAGTTGCAGTGGATCCTGAATCCATTCCTGAACCCGTTTCTGTCTCATAGAACTCTGAGGCGCTATGCGAAATGTGCGGCTGCAGCTTGGCTAGCTCGCCGCTTTCGCTCTCCGTTTGGATGAGCATTGGTATTTGCTGGGGTAGATCGCTGGTGGCCCACAAATACAAATCCAGCGTCTTCTCCGTGCAATCGGCAATGAATCGGACAAAAGGCCGTATATCACCTTCGTTGGCCAGTTTAAGGAAATGATAATATTTGCTGCGCTGTTGTTTTGGGATGATGACGGGCGGATACCCAGCGCGCATGAGAAGCGTGTTCATAAGGAGACGCGAAGTACGTCCATTCCCATCAACAAAAGGATGAATATGCACCAGTTTATAATGGGCGAGGGCTGCATAGCTGTGGGAATAAATTAAAAGCAAATAATTAGGATAGAAATTTGCTATAAAATCGGTAAACTCACTTGACGGGATGCAGTGAGTTGCTGTGTTCAGAGTTCAGCCATCGCTCGAAACGTTGCATTAGAATTGCCAAATCTCCGGGGCCAGGTGGCACATGTCCACCCACATAAACCTGATTCCGACGGAATTCACCACCTTCTATGGGATCCACGTGACCCAGCACACGGCGATGCAGCTCCAGAATGTCTTTAAGGGTAATTTCCAATCTGCAATAAATCAAGATATGTATAGTTATTAATTAAAATACAATTTAATTTAAACTTTTATAACGATTTTCTCCATTGAATTAACTTACTTTTGTACTAGACTGGCATTAATGTATTTCATGGCCAAGTCCATGCCCAGAATTTCGTTGTGCTCATCTATGGACTTGCCATCGACAGCCATGCGGGTTTCTAGAACGGAACGTGTCTGAGCCAGAGTCATTGTGTTCCCTTCAATGCCCACTGAGTGATAAATGTGTTGAAAGTAGGCTTCCTTTTGGCGCGACGCAGCGCTGAATTGGCCTCGTGGATAGCAGACAATGCATCCCGCTTCTCATCCAAAGATATAAGACGACGCTCATCCAATGTTTGCACTACATCGGCAGTGCGTTGACGATTGGCCAGTGCCTCGGAATTACTCGGACTGATGCTGAGTGCTTGAAAGTAATATTGATCCGCCAGTACGATATTACGTTGATTGTGTTCCAGAAATTCCCCATAGCGTAGCAGAACCTCAGGATGTTTGGGCGCCAAGGCCAGAGCGTGCTCAAATAAACGTGATGCTTTGTCATCCTTACCAGCCATATACATCTCTTGGGCCAGACGCAGTGCACCCATAGCCTCTTTAATATTGGTCTGCTCTGCCTCAGAGAAGCTGACGCCGACACTATCACTGATGCTCTTGTCATAAAACTCCTTGAACGCATTCAGCTCATCCACCGAGTACACAGCAAACTCATCCCGTGTCTGTAAATAATGTGCCGTGGGCAGATGATGCAGCTGGCGCAACTGAAGCCTCCAGCCCAAGAGGGAGCCAGAAGATGCCAGTGCATGAAATCCAAAGGCTGTAAAACTGCCAGCAATAAAGAAGAGTGCGAAGCGATATGTTAACTGAATCTTTGGAGCCTTTTGTTGTGGTTCTTCTTTCTCTGTGCCCTTCGCCATTACCTGTGGATGCCATTCGATTATTGTTTATCCCGATTTGTTTATCAATTGCTTACCAATCGTTTTGTAACTTCCTTTTAGTTGAGGACCTGTTTCCGCTTTACATTAATTCTGAACACTTTGCAACGCGAATACATTTTAGGCTGTTTGTGGGCGTTTTATCAACAAAACCACCACGTAATTTTTATTGATACCATGGCATTTGCTGGTGATGGGCAGACGATACGATGTGTAAATGTGTAATCACGAAACATACAATGAATATTGCATCTGATTTACGATGTTTAAAAACAATTTACTAGTGGTATTCCATGAACGGGCTTAAATTAGATTTAGATAATTTATAAGAATATCTAAAACTAAATCTAAAAGACCCTTTTTGTTTCGTGAGCAGTTGATAGGCTTGATAGGCTGACGGAACAGTTGAGAAGCGAATGTAGAGAATATGGAGCGAAAGTATAAATAATAAATGTCGAAACAAAGTCTAAAATTTATTGTTTTAGGCCTACTAAATAACAGTTTGATTATTTACTAATTTTATTGCATTAAATAAATAACTCTTTATATATTAATTCTTCTTAAATTCAAAACTTACAACATTGTCCATATTGAAATACTACATATGCAAACGATGTGGCCGTAATGTGCTAAGTGGCCGCAATGTGTTCTGCACAGCTGAAAACAGCTAAGACTTTGAATGGAATCCCACTAATGTTTTATTTTGAATGGCGCGCAGAAACATTTTTGTTTTGCTTTCTGCAAAAATAGATGGCGCTAACAGATCTTAAGTTAGTCAGTCATTTAATTGTTAAATATGTGCCAAATAAAAACCGGATATTGCTAATTAATTCATTTGTTTGCATTATAAAAACGTCACATATTTATTTCTAAGAACACTCAATATGAGTGACTAACACACTTATTTATTTATTGTCGAATTTTAAATGAATTTATTTAGATATTTGTAGGCAATTATTGCTGTCATCTGTCACTTTAACGTGTTCCAAAAATTATTTCTCAGTGGGGTATGATTTATGGCAATAATTTAATTAAAAACGAAATAAGAAAATTCTCTGCACGCAGGGTAGAAGTTAGTTAGGCAATCTCGCTTTTGACGTGACTGGAAATTCGCTAATAAATTTGTGGTTACCAATGAAATGAACGAGTTCTAAATTAAAATGTAAACATCAAATAGGATGTTAAAAACTAAATATGTATATGCATGGTTTTTCCCTAGCGGTTTCAAATTCAATTGAAATGTCAAAATTGTAGACTTCTGCAAGGTCAGTAAAATTTGCATATATGCAAAACTTACTAGTATCTATTTTCTTCTTAATTGTTTTGAATCACTTTTAAATACTCAAAATACTTGTGTCCCCCACGCAAATGACGCGCCTCCTTCTACTGTTGCTGCTGCTGTCATGTAAGTGCAACTCATGAGCTTATATGAGATCATATATAAATTTGTAAAGAGTTCATTTATTTTTTAAATATATATTTTTTTTGATCTATTGTCATTTGTTGTGAGCGAAATCAAAGCGGTCAAAGTTACCGGCTTGTGAGTCAGAATTGATGTTATGAGCTCATTAGAAAGATCCCATACCCCCTTGATATACCGGTTGTTGCCTTTAAACTATGACGTTCAATATGATCTTTCGTTATTATTAGTAACTTTTTGTTATTTTTTATTTTTTTTTTCAAAATCTGCTGTTTCATTGATAACAGTACGACGCTCTCTTTCGAGAATTCTCTTTGCCTCTCTATTTCTCTGTCAAACTTTTTCTAATAAAAGCTTTACGCGTCCCGCTCGGCTGTCAGTTGCTGTTCGGCAGCGCAACGAAACGCAGCGCATCGTCTTAAGATCGGGCAAAGCATCGGTAATATCGAAAACGAATCGGAACGGATCGGGAGCTATCCTGTGAACATTAATCAATTTAGTTAGTCGCGTGTCTAAATTAATAGTAGAGCGCAATTATAACGCTCGCAGTGAGATCTTAAGTGAGAGTGAGTACAAAACATATCAAAAAAGAATGAAAGATTACAATTCAAAACTGCAGTTATTCAATTATACTTAGTATAAAGCCATCCAAAAATAGACACCGCCTGCACTCAGGCCAACCTGCGGCGGGTCCAAAATTAGTTGTTCCAGAAATAAAATTAAGTTCGGGACAAAACACAAATGTGACCCAAATGGAGCATTGTTTTGTTCTCCTTCAAAGTGTTGATTGATGGTCCAATGCTGCTGTCTTAAAACTAATCTGTATAGCATGTATTGCACATTATTTTTTTAGTTTTACTAAAATGAAATTCCAACGTCCTCATTAAAGACTTATCAACAAACACATCACCATCGCACCGGATGGAAGACGAAAGAATTTAATTTGCTGCCAAAATAAGACAAATACAAATACAATAAAGAAAATGTAAATGAGACATTTATAATAAAAAAGCTGAAAAAAGCTGCGTGAAGTAGCATTATCATTATCGGTTGGCTAACCTTTGCTGATCCTTAGTTCAGTGATAATCCAAATAATATACATTGAACTAGATTTCAGTTTCAAGCACTTATCAACGTCTCGAAGCAGCCAAAAACTTTTGAATTTCGAGTCGAGCTTTTCAGTCACTGTTATTAAAATATAGTACATAAAACAATTATAAATATATTACAATTACTAACCCATTTACTATTTATGAATGACATAGTTTTTCTTTCTGATCTACGTTTTAGTTAGACACCCCCCAGAATGAGAGCTCTGGGTGTGTGTGCTCTGCTTTTGGCAACGCTCGTCAGTTGCCAGGGCTACAGCAGCTACAGAAGCAGTTACCGAACCAGTTCCTCATCCTCATTTGGTGGTGATGGACAATCACAAGCCTTGGTACAGCCAACTCAGCTCAGCAGCTGGGCCTACAGTCATTTAAATGAGGTCAGAGAACTTGCGAATCGCTTGACCCAGGAGTATAATGCGATGTCCTCGGGAGGCAGCAACAGTCTGGGACATTCCTTCACTTGGAGTGGTAAGTACGACTTATGGCCGTGGCCAACAAATAACCACAGATAACTGCCGATAGGAAAGATACACAATTAAAAGCTACCCTATAGATCTGAAAAGTGTTTTTGGTTTCCGTTTAGGAAATTCTTTTTAAATATAATAATAACAATTCTTTAATTCGATTTCTGTTGGGTAGATTAATTTGTTAGAATCTATTTTACATTTTAAATTAATTTAAAATATACTGAAACTATAAATTTCACTTTTACCGGACGTTGTCATCTATCTCAACATCGTTATAAGTTTAATCAGTTGCAGGGTTCAATTTATTTTGTTCAATCCGCCCAATTCAAAGTTTTGAGGTCAAACTAACACCTTAATCGGTTCACTTAGAGATAACATAATTAATTGAGGAAAAAACATGACCATGTTCAACAGCTTCCTAAGAAATGTATTATATATGAGTATTTATTTTAATAGGCGTAATATACATTTTTGAGATAGCTTTAGGCTGACGATCCTCAAATAAATCGTGACATCATTATTCGAATTTAATATTTTAAATTGTCGTTGCCACACCGAATCGCTTGAAATGCCCGGAATAATCAAGTTTCAGAATAAGTAAAATATGTATAAAAGTATATTTTAAAAGTCTCAATATTCTATGATGTTTTAAAATGTTATCGAGTTTATTCTTGAACATAATTCTAGAATATAATTTAATAATAAAAGGAATATCTAAATGTAAAAACCTTTCATAGTCTAACATTATAGAAAGTATAAATAAATTGCTACAAATTCTTTTTATTAGCGATCCATGATTGACTTTGATTGACAATTTATTTGTATGAATCTGATTATAGACAGAATGTAAAAAATCCATTTCCGCTCTAAAACAATTCGATTTCTTTCTATTTGTTATAAGTTATAACGTTATCAGGGAGAATAATTATGGATGGGTATTATTTGTATAGTTGGTATACGATGAGCTACCTACCATACATAGCTCAAAGGTTTGATCTTGATTGCGAATTTATATATATTACATTTTAATTTGGGAATGCTCCTCTACCCTTCGTTGTCCAATTTCAATAAAAGCAATATTTTATAATCGCCAAAAACAGCGTTTATGTGTATTCGAGCATTCCAAGGCCTTATTTTAATTGTAACTGACCTCTTTCTTTTTGTTAAGTAGTATGTATAATCACAAAGATTGTGATAATCCAATATAAAAATAAATGAATTATGTATAAAACTCAGTTGTCTAAATGTGTAGTCATTCCATAGTCTAACACATTGGTTGAATTATTATAAGTGTAACTGACCCTGTCTCTGTTTTCCTAACTTAATCTCGAAAAACAATTTGGCTGACATTTGTTCTTCGAATGATTAGCCTATTTTTAAACTCTTGAAAGAGGGTGCTATAAGAGGCTCTTTATTCTGGTGTTGTCATTTATTTTCATGAAATGTGAAATACCCTAAAATGTAGTTAAAGAGTAAATATATCAGAACTCTTATAATGAAATATTTTTATGTAATGTGAAACTTTCAGGAAATTAAACCAAATCGTTTATCGGTTTACTTAAATTTCAAGAAATAATGCCAGCTTGTACCCTACATTAAAAGAAAATACAATGTAGATAAAGAATTACTTTAATAGTCTCTACCTTGATATAACTAACTGTGATCGATTTTTATGACTAGCCCAGTCTCTCCTATGAAGTAACTAATTTATATTATTTTGTATTGCTAGCAAATATCCAGCAGCTGAGTGGGAAGAGTGCCAGTGAGTTGGATGCACTGTGTCTTCAGATTAGCCAGCAGCTGGTTAATGACATGCGTCAAGGACTCATAAGCTACAATAACATTGTACAGCCGGCTTTCTTCGATGCTAAGGCAGGAGAAGTCCTGGAGCGTTATGCCAGTAGCGGAGGAGTACAGCAAACTGTTGACCTTAATCCCTTCCAGCCAGTCGATTTGAGTGGCTTTGATGAGGTGAAGAACTATGCGTATCCCGCTGAGGTTAAGGTCATCGATGGCAAGACCTATGTGGTGCATCGCAACTGCACCGAGGCCACAAAAATAACCAACACCTATGGCAACAATGCTGGCCAGGTTAGCCATAGTTATTACTCAGCTCAGAAACCAATCTCTCTGCCCTCCAGTAGCAGTAGCACCACAACGGTGAATCACAAAGCATCTCTGCAGGATTGGATTAGAGAGCGTATGGAGCCATCGGTTATGGGTTACAGATCGGTCGTCAGTGTCGATGATAGCCGAAATGCCGCCTTCAATGCCCCTTCCTATAGTCAGATTAGTGCAGTACCCACCTTCAATCAGGTGAACTCTCCCAGCTCCAGTTCCACGGTGACAGTTAGGCGTTTCAATAAGACAATTACTACACACTCGGACGGAACTAGTTCTGTGGATGGTTCGGAATCCCAGCAACGTTGGGTGGATGGTAAACTTGTCTATGATAATCAGCAACCTTTTGGTCAATCTTCAGTACCACGTGATGAGCAATGGAAGCGAGAGGAGCGTGAGCATTTCTTCTGGTATTTGACATCCCCTCAACGCTTGGAGGACTGGCAACATCAGCAGGAGGATCGTCTGCTTGGAGTGGTCCATCGTTATCAGACTACTTTGCCCACTTTGCAGGAGTTCCATCGCCGTGAACTGGCCCGTTATCAGGCCTTGTTGGGTCAGTATCAGTCACAGGTTCAGGATTCCAATAGCTGGCAACGTCAGGAGCGTGGTCGTCTCGACTGGTTGGTCCATCAAAATAGCTTCACGACTCAGGAATTCGATCGTTGGCAGCGGGAGAACAGCGTCAAGTTGCGTCAGTTGGCACAAAGGTATGGCATCCAGCAGGATCAACTGCAGCAATGGCAGCGCCAGGAACTGCAGCGTCTCTATGTCCACTTCAACAACATCAATGATTCACTTGGTCCAAGTCATCAAGTCCAAATCCCAATCCAAACTCCGTCCATACCCGACTCTAGTTCCTTAATAGCAGACAATGCCCAGGAGCAACAGCGTCTGGACGAGCTCATTCGCCAGCATAATGCCACAATTGCCCAGCTCCAGAACTCCATTCGCACAGATCAGCAGCGTCTGAAGGATCTGTCGATCAAGTATCAGGGTGACATGCAAAGCCAGACACAATGGCTCCGTGGAGAAGTTGCTCGCATCGGGGATTTGATCAAGGAACAGAATGAACAGGTGACCAGGTTGAGTGCCTGGCAGAGTTCAGAGCGATCTCGTCTGGAGACCATGTTGAAACAACATAGGGGCAGCATCACAGAGCTGCAACAGCAGATGGCCCAGGATCGCAGCTATGTCCAGAATTTGGCAGCCAAATACCGAGTGGGTGTCGATGAGCTAGAGAAATGGCAGCGTGAGGAACTGCAGAGATTGCAGCTGGTTGGACAGCAACAGCTGGAGAGTCATATCAAGGATTGGCAGTTGGGAGTGAGCCAAAGTCTGCGCAACATCATTGCCCAGAATCAGTTGACCATTGAGGAATTCCAGAGCTCGATTATCAATGATCGTGCTCGATTGGAACAGTTTGCCCGTACCTACAAGGTGCGCGTGGATGAGATTGAATCTTGGATTAAGAGTGAGTTTAAGAAGTTCAAATCAGAGGGTCTCCTTAAGGATGTTCAACAGGAGCTGGTCACATGGCAACAACGGGAGCGTGAGAGACTCCAAGCTCTGGTGCAGCACAATTCATTGACTGTGGAGCAACTGGAGGCTAAGATCAAGAAAGATCAGTCCCACTTCTTTGACCTGGCCAACACTTATCAGATCCAAGTAACGGACATTCAGGATTGGTTGAAGAAGGAACTGGTTCGTCTGCAAAGCGAGGGTCTTCTTAAGGCTGAGGCTCTCAAGGATTGGCAGCTGGCCGAGCGTCAACAGATCGCCAAGATCGTTCAACACAACAGGTATTCCATTGATGAGTTTGAGAGGAAACTCTTGGCTGATCGTGCCCGTCTTAACGATCTGTCGAAGACCTATAATGTCCAGGTTTCTGAGATCGAGCAATGGATTCAGTCCGAGGGTGATCGTCTGCAGCGTGAGGGACAACTTCATATGGAGACGCAGCTCAACAATTGGCAGAAGATTGAACGTCAACGTCTGTTGGATCTGATCAACAAGAACGATCTTTCCATTGAGGAGCTGGAGACAAAGATTGGCAAGGATCAGACTCATCTTTACAGCCTCGCTCAGCAGAATCAAGTCCGTGTAGAAGAGATCGAGCTATGGATCAAGCAGCAGATTGAGAAACTTCAGAAGGATGGTCTTCTCGAGATGCAGAGACTGCAGAATTGGCAACAGGAATGGCGTGGCAATCTTACCAACATGGTCCAGGAGCGGGACTACACCGTTGAGGAGTTCCACAAGTGGTTGCTCGAGGATCGTGCACGTCTCCAGAGCCTGGCTATGCAGCACAATGTACAGATTGAGGAAATTGAGCAGTTTGTCAAAAAGGAGGAGCAACGTTTCATTGGCATGGGTCTCCTTAAGCCAAGTGAGCGTCTGACCAACTGGCAGGAAGTGGAGCGTTTGCATCTGAAGAACCTTGCACAGCAACAATACAAATCCACAGAACAACTGGAAGCCCGTTTGCGTCAAGATCGTGAGCTTCTCGAAAAATTGGCTCGCCAATACAGTGTACAAGTGGAGGAGATCGAAAGCTGGATGAAGCAGGAACTTGCTCGCATGCGGGACGAGGGTCAACTCCAGATCGATAACCTTACCTCCTGGCAATTGGCAGAGCGTGAACGTCTCGAGACGCTGCTCAAGCAGAACAAGCAATGGAATGCCGAGGATCTACAAGCCGAGCTCCGCAACGATCGTGAACACATGCAGACTATGGCCTTCCAATATCACACATCTGTGGAGGAGATCGATCGTTGGGTGCAGTCCGAGATTGAACGTCTCAAGCAACAGGGCAAGCTCAACATTGAGCAGTTGACAGCCTGGCAACAAACCGAGCAACAACGCATTCTCTCTTTGCTTCAATCCCAGTCCAACATCACGTTGGAGCAGTTCGAGGCAAAGGTAATTTAAAGAGGAATCTATCAAACTATCTTTGATATTAAACTTTTGGTTTCTTCTTCTACTTTACAGGTTCAAAATGATCGCCGCTTCCTGCTTAACCTGGCGGATCAGCATCATGTGAGTGTTATGGAGATTGAAACGTATGTGAAGCAAGTGATCGAGGATCTGCACCAAAAGGGCAAGTTTGAGGTCGAGCAGCTACAGGCTTGGCAACTGGTGGAGCGTGATTACATCAAGTCCATGATTGCCGAGTATAAGAATGGTTTGTCCACGGCAGAGTATGAACAGAAACTGCTCTCCGATCGGGCTCATCTGAATCAATTGGCCGATCAGTATCGTTTGAACGTGGTGCAAATTGAGGAGTGGATGATTCAGGAACTCAAGCGTCTTAGAGGAAACACAGAGACTTCGTTGAAGACGCTCAGTGATTGGCAGGTTACAGAGCTGGAACGTTTGCAGAGTCTAGTGAAGGAACAGACCCACATCAGCTATGTGGAGTTTGAAATGGAGCTGCAGCAGGAGCGTGAGCGCCTCCAGAAGTTGGCCAATCAATATTCCGTCAATGTGGAAGAGATTGAGCAATGGCTGCGTCAGCAACTGATCAATCTGAAGACAACGGGTAATGCCAAGGTCGAGAATCTTACCAAATGGCAGGTTGCCGAACAGGAGCGTCTGATTGAGTTGCTCTTAAAGCATCAGCAAGATGCCAGCTATGAGGAAGTCGAGCGTGAACTGACCAAGGATCATAAACGTCTTGAGAGTCTATCCCAAACAAATCATGTGAGCATCGATCAAGTTGACAATTGGCTCCGCGATGAGCTGAAGCGTCTCCAGGACTCGGGACTTGTTCAGTTCCAGAAACAAACCCAATGGCAGCAACAGATTAGCAGTGGCTTCAACAATTGGCTAAAGCAACAACAGGATTCGACCAGCTATCAGGAGTTTGTGGACTTCCTGAAGCGCGACAAGACGCGTCTGAATGGAATTGTTAACGATTATCACTTGACTGTGGAGCAGGTGGAGGAGTGGGTACAGAAGGAGACGGCAAGGCTCTCCCTCATTGGCGTCATTGAGAAGCCCCAGGACAACATAAGCTTCGAGCAGATTAATATCTGGAATCAGCAAAGTGAATCTCAGCCATGGAAGGAGTATTTGACGGCCCGACTTCGCAGCGAGACTCGTCTGAAGCCCATGACCTGGCAGGAATTCGAGATGTATTTGGTTCGCAATCGTCCTGCCCATGAGCGACTGGCTCTGCAATATCACATCACTGTCGAAGATATACATTTCTGGCTACAGGATTCAGCTAGACAACTGGCCAAGGAGGGACTTATCACGGGATCCTTGACCGTCGAGGAATGGCAGCTGAAGGAGCAACAGTATATCCAGGATCTGATCAATCAACAGCTTCGCCGGCGTCAGAAGTGGACCATTGAGGAGCTGCAGCTTAAGCTGCTCAACGATCAAAAGCATCTTCTAGATGTGGTACGTCAATACCAAATTAGCATTGAGGAACTAAAGGTCTGGTATAAGAATGAACTGAAGCGTCTCTTGGACTTGCGTAAGATTGAGCAAGGATCGGGCTTGGCGTGGCAGTCCAAAGAACTGGAACGCATCTATCAGACAGTCATCCGTCATCCCATCAATCGCAATGCTCTGGAACAACTCCTTCTGCGCGATGTAAATAACCTGGCGGTACAATATCATATCACAGTTGAGGAACTGCGTGTGTTTATCCACGAGAAGCTGCAGAGATTGGCGGATATGGGTCTCATTGTAGACGGCACCGTTGTGGGCAATGATTGGAAGGAGCAGGAACGTCAACGTCTGCGTCAGATTGGTGCCAGCGTGATCATCACTGATCAGGAGCTCCTGGAACTCATCTCCCTGGACAGCGGCTATCAGAATGATTTGTCACGCCTCTATGGTGTTGGACTGCATCAATTGGCGCCCGTGCAACGCATCCATGTGGGTAACATGGCCAAGGAACAGCTGCTCGAACATCGTCGCCTCAACGTGCTCACCTCCTGGCAGCAGAAGGAGCGGGATCGTCTCTACGAATTCATTGGCACCCAGAACATGACATTACGTCAACTGCGCGATTGGCAGCGTCAGGATGAGGAGAAGCTCCAGAGATTGGCTCAACAATATCTGATTTCCCTGCACGAGTTAAAGGCATGGCAGATCAAGGAGTTTGAACGCATCATGGCGGTGGCTAATTACTATGGCATGAATCTCACCGAACTCCAGCAGTTCCGGGATGATGAGCTCCATTATCTGACCTACTTGAATCATCGCAAGCTCTTGACAGAGACGGAGACTCAGAGTTGGGAAACTAAGCAGCACTGGAGATTGCAGAAGTTGCAGACGAAGTACAGTAAATATGGTCAGGAGCTGAGCATCTGGCGTCGTACCTTGTACCTGCTCAGTCAGGGTTTAATTGATTTACCCACCACTGATAATAATGGTGGATACATTGTGGATCCGGGTACAGCCGATGCCTCTGCTGTGAATAAACCAGTCTTCTCCAAGGATCGTGGTGATCAACCCCCTCATGTCTATGAGGAGGACGACAACGAAGACGAGGAGCCCGGTTTAGAGGGTGAGACCCCTAAGCCTCTACCTAAGCCTATGCCCATATTGTCCACACCTGCTCCTCTGCCCTATCAGCGAAGCTCTCCAAGTGGAGGCTATGAATATCGTCGCACAGATTATACCATCAATGTGCCAGTTGGTAGTGCATCTGCCTCGGCCAGCGGAGGACCAACTGGATCATCGGCGAGTGCCAGTGCCAAGCTGGGCAAGTGGAGTCGTGCCTCAGGCGACGAGCCCGGATTGCAGCAGCAAGTGGAGGTTGAAGATCTGGGACAACAGCAGCAGGTGGATTTGGGCTGGAATGAGGATGGTGGACAGCAACAGCAACAAGAGGAAACCGATTGGAATGCCAGCTATCAGCTGGGCAGTGATGGTGGCCAGCAGCAGCAACAGTTGCTGCAGGATAATGAGGACTTGGGACAACAGCAGGTTGAGGATTTGACGGGTCAAGGCTATGGACACTCCTACGGTTCCAATTATGGCCAATTGCACGATTCAAAGCCAGTTGAAGCAACGGTAAGTTATAAATAATCTTAAGTTTAATTACTTTTACTAACCTCTTTATCCACTTCAGACGAAGGCCAGCACCCTTGATAAAATTAAGAATAAAATAACCGACATCTTCGGTTAGGATTCAAACCAAGAACTGCCATGAAAGACTTGAATCCCAAAACGAAGCCCAAACAAATAATTCACAAATGGGGGAAGCACAACAAAATTCTACAAACGTTTCTTTAATCTGTTAGTTTAGTCTTAAAGGAAAAGTTGTAAGTTTGTTTTTTTTGTGGATCGGGTCACAGTTGACCTCATCTACTACTACTAAATATACATAGATACATGTGTAATACTCGCTCTATAAGGACGTACCTTTGTATTTGGTTTTGCATTTTGTCTAATAAACTTTGAAAATATATAATTAGCAACTGTATTTTGATCATTTGTCATCCAATTCTCAACTGCATTTAGCATAAACATTTAGAAACATAACGAGTGTTGTTTTTGGTGCAAAAAGATTTTTTAAGATATGAATTTTCAAGGCCTTAAATTGGGTTTACTTCTTATGAGAGGGAAAAGGAAATATAATATGTTTTTTTTTTGTCAGGCACTTAAATCGCGCTATAACTTTGTTAGAGACTCTTATATCGCACTTAAAAATAACTTAATGTTCTTATGGACAAATAGAGAGAGAGTGATCTGTTTTGTTTTAACACACTCTACATATTTTAAGAGTTTACAGACAAAATATATCAACTTGAGATTTCTATTATGAATATGGTCTAAATAAATTTTGAAAGCTCTTTTGGGAAAACTCCCATGATTCTCTGCAGTTGGTCATTAGATTAGATAGCTTATGGTGGGGGAATGCTCTGAGAAATTAAAACAAATTTAAACCTAATAAATAAATACATCGTCTGAGGAAATTTTGAAAATTCTTCCAAGATTCTCTGCAGTTGGGCAATACATAAAATAACTTAAAGTTCACTTAAACGAAAAAGAAATAAATTAAAAAAAAAAACAGAAAATAAATAAAATTTTTGCATTAATTTGGAAAATTATAAATAGAGATTATTTCATAAAATAAAATCAACCGAAAATTCGTTGAAGGATAATTTTTTCTTTGCTTGAACCTTGGAAGATTTTTTGGAAACACTTCTCAAAGGAAGGAGAGAGAAAGTTATATTCATAGTTTTTAGAATATTCATAGATACATATTGTTTCAATAAATCAACCAAATTCTGTAGGAAACATATTTGTAAGTTTTTCTCCAGATGTTCATTACTTTAGAAAACTTAAAATAAAAAGCGAGAGAAGTCTGCTTTAGTGTTTTTCTTATATTCTAAAAAGATTGAGAGTGTTGACTGAAAGTGTTGATTGAGATTGAAAGACGATAAAAATCATCTTTAAATTTATAAAAAGAATATTCTTTCTGCGTAAATTTTGTTAGAATTTTTTTTCGAAGCACTCCCAAGATTCTTTCCTGTACTTTTAGTGATAGTTATTTTAGATATCTTAATATGCCTCATAGGTCTTTCGTAGGTCTCTCGTATGCTAGGTCTACATTTCTATACGACTTATTTACATTAATCTTGCGTCAATCAACTTATGTGAGCCTCCAGCTCCGTTGCATTTGCCACACCAAAGTGGGACGCACGAAACTGAAGACCTTCGGTAAGCTCCTCAACAGCCACGCCTACACCAACGCCCACAGCTGGAGCTGCGCCCATGCTCAAGCCATCGCCTGTTTCCTGGAGGACATGATGTTTGAGTTGTTCGATTTGATGGAGCAGCTTGAGTGTCTCCTCATCCAAGTTATCATCCTCCTGACGCAGTTGACGCTGCTGTTCCTGCTCTGCATCAACATCCCATTCGAGTGACTCGGGTGTGGATATGTGTGACCAGGAGTTCTGTGTGGAGGAGCAACAGGATGTCCGCGTAAAGGAGCCACCATAACGTTGACCACCTAGTCGAGCCTGACGTGCCACTGAATGATAACGTCCATGGCTGGCGGCCAACGATGCAGCCGTCGTTAATTGGTCCAGGGAAGCGTAGCGTGGTTGGGATGCCACCATGGGTGGGGTGTCCTGCAGGGGTTGCTGATGCTGCTGCTCCTTTTGCTGCCGCTGCTGATACTGTCTCAGCTGAGAGTACTCATGTTCCCACTCCAGATCAAGAGATGAGCTGGCTCTTGAGCTCGCCAAGCGGACATAGCTTTGCAGCTCGGTCTCCTTGTTGGGAGTCGTTGTGGCATTGAGCAGTTTATGCACGTCCAGATTCTGTAGCTGTATATCCGTCAGTGCACTGGAAAGAAATGAGACAAAGTTAATAGGGTCTTCCCCTTTCCGCTGGACAAACTTACCTGTCAGTCTGTAGCTTCGCATAGCTGGGTTGCTGTTCCCAATATCTGTCCAGGAACTGCGGGCATTGTTGCTTCCGCTTAAACTTCAATATTCGATAGACAAGGCCACGTCGCTGGCAACGTTCACTGGTAGTCGATAGTAGCTCCACTTCCGGTTCATCTACAACAGCTGCTCTCGCTCTGCCTCTCGCTCGGGGATGCCTCCTGAAAGGGGAGGACAACTGCAATTAGTTTGTGGTGCACTGTGTCTATACATTTATCCGGCATATAATGTAGTTCACAGTCTCTTTGTAACATGTACATATGTATTGAAAGTAATTATTGACATCATACAGCCTTAGGTGGTTTCTGTATGTTTCTATCAAAAGGATATACAACAACACTGGGAAAGAGTCCCACACAGCCAATTGATGGCTTTAATTTAAAACTTAAACTTAAAACTTATCTTTCTTCATTTTGAGCGAAGAAAAACTTATAAAAAATGATTATAGTACTATTTTTATAAACATTATCGTTGAAGAAAATGCTTGCAAATCCTTGTTAGTCTTATAAGGAATTTCTATCATAAAGCTAATAAAGAATATGGTCCCTAGATAATATTGAAATATCGGATAAATATTCTGTTGATTAAAATTCAAATTTCAACAGCAAACAAAACTAATAAAAAACCCAAATTTGGTAAAAGCTATTTTTAAAACTCTCCACAAATTTCTTCAAAATTTTAAGTTAACAATTTTGTGTATGAACATTTTACGAAAATTCTGTTAAAGTTTAAGTAAAGTCACAACTGCAAACAAATGTTTTAAAAACCAAATTATTTTGTTAGAACTAAGACTAAGAAGTATTAACAAAACAGAACTAAATATTAAGTTTATAACTGGCACATAATAATCTTAATAACAAAACCACTTTGAAAATGTTATGGATAAAAAATCAAAATGGCAAACTCTGTTATAAATTAGGTATATTGTTGACACTTAATTTGGAATTGTCCATAAAACTGTGGTATTTTTAGTCAACAATTTAGTGCATGACTATTCTGCTGAAACTCAAATTAATTATACTGTCCAGACTCATTAACAATCAATTCTTTTTAAAAACAATTTGCTTTGATAGCATTTATTTTTAGAAATGTCCATAAACTTTTCTAAATATTTGGTCAATAACCAACACATAATAACAGTTGCATGTTGGCAAATTTCATGGAGGGTATCAAACGGGTGTCACAACGGAAATGCCTTTCGTTTGAGTTGTTGCTTATGCTTTCCCCCTATGCATATATAGGGCTAGTGAAGCCCCTTTCGGTCATTGTTTGTGGTAGGCAACACGCACTCAAGCGAGTTTTACTTTTAGGCTGTTGACCCTGCCGGGTGAGGAGTGGAAACTCACAGTTCACGCTGGACACAAATTATTATATGTTTTGTAAAAGCAATTTAAAGTTAAAGGTGTATATAAAGAGAACCGTGCATGAATTGTGCTAATTAGGGGACCTCCCCTTTCCCTTTATACTCCCCCTTTTTAAGCTGGTATTGATTGGCGACTCAGGCAACACGCTTATTGGATTTGCCAAGCCATAGCATACTTTTGTGCGAGCCAAAGCCCAAAGTAAACAAAATGAAATTTTAATTAACTGTGTGTGTGTCTATGCATGTGAAGAGTGGTGTGGCAGGTGGCAAGTGGCAGGTGGCTGGTGGCAAATGCCAGGGGCACGTTGAGGCTTACCACAGATACCAGCTGTTGGCGGCAGCCGTAACGCAGGTCGTGGAGCTGGCCGATGAGGAAGACGATGAGGCTGTCGAATTGGAGTTGGAGGCAGAGTTGGCGGCAGAGGTGGAGGTGGAGGTGGTGGCAACACAGCTGCCGAGACATGAACCCATGCTCCACGGCTGTTGCAAGGCCGCCAATTGTGCCACAGTTTTTTGTTTAAACTTTCGCTCCTTTTCATGCGCCAACAATTTCACGTTGTTTTACTACTCGTAGTTCTTCCAGTTGTGTGGATTAATTGACTCGCAGTGGGCGTCATGACACGCCTACCTTTTTACTACGACTTTCTGTTCCTTTTTTGTTTGCTTGTTTGATTCTTTTGTTTGTTGTTTGTTGCTGTTATTGTAGCTTTTGCACTTGCATTGGTTCAGGTCAAGGCTCACTTTGTCACTTTTTCCTTATTCCTTTTATTTTGGCTATTGTCTGGCTTGAGCGTTTTTCAATGTTACTCCTTCCACACACACTCGCACTCACACTTTCACACTCACTCTCACACTCTCAAATGCACATGCACACAGAGAGCGAGACACGCGTAACTGTTTTGCCTACGTGCGAACGTCACTTGGTGACGCACCGCATGATTCCACTCTGTTCCATTCGTGTGTAAACTGAAACAGTCGCAGCCAAGGGACTCTAAGTTTCTGTTGTAGTTCCAGCTGACATCTATTTTGGCGGGGATGGGGTGACTTTTGACAGTCAGCTGTTTGGGTATTCGTTGTTTTTACCGTTCGCTTTTGAACTGTCACTTGCTGAAGTCAAAAAGGAAGCGTCAAGTGTTGAAAGCTTTCTTACTTACTATGTAAAGTCATAAAGCTTTAAAAGCTACAAGCTTAACTGAGTCGCTTTTCAAGCATCTGTAAAAGCTCCTGTTAACTCTTAGGGGTAATAACGGTAAATTTTCTACCGTAACATCAATATAATTTTTAGGGGGTGTAGCTAACATAACACTGTTACTGCCTGTTTCCTGTTGAGCTTTCTGCAATGTTGAGTCGGCTTGGGGTTATGCTGCTATGTAGCTCAACAGTGAAAGAGACTTTTCGAGTCCTCTGTGAAATTTAATGTAATGTTATCAGTTCTAATGATAGTAAAGGACTTCCTGCAGATTAAGTATCAATTTTTGTAATACTTGTATATTAAACAAATTTTAGAGCCATTTCTTGCTTACTTCCATTGTAAATAGAATTTTTTATGCTCAAAATTAAGTAGGTTGATAGTAAAGGTCTTCCTAGCAAGTGTATTCCTTGTAAACTTCCATTTATTACAGTAATGTTAAAAATTGTGATGATAGTAAAGGAGTTTTTACTGATTCCGCATTTAATTTTTTTGTATATTTTCTGTAAAATAAACAATTCTTAAAGTCTTTTCTTGCTTAATCCCATAATAAATTTATTGTTTTAAGCCTTCGATTTTCTACATATTTCACTCACATGTAAGCTATAAATTTCGACACGCTTGTATCATAATATTTTGCTTAAAATATCTTTCAAAATCCATTTAAATTTAGTAACGCACTGGCATAATTCAAAACAATTTGAACGCTTTCAAGACCCCAACGGCTATTAAAACTAACATGTGCATGTTAAATGCATAGACGGAAATGTTAAAGCCCTGCAAAAACAACACTTGTTTACGTTTTGAATGCCAGACCATTTGCCAGACTGACATAAGAAAAAGATCAGTCAGCGATTACTTCACTTGTCCACATTTTGATGAAAGTTTTTTTCCAAACGCTGATCTCTTCTATTTAGACCCGTAGAAGGGTGAAAGCATAAAACAAAATAAAAACAAATGCACTCTAGATGTCTGCACATGTGCTGAATGTGTTGTGTATTACTTGAAACTAATGTGGAGGGGTGCAGCACAACAATTCCCATAACATACAGATGTCAAATGCATACAACGAAGAAGTTAAAATTATTTAAAAGTTTTCTATCTATTTTTAGAAAGTCAGACTTTAAATTGGGAGTCAACATAAACAAACTTTCAACAGAATGCATAACAACACAAGTTTTATTATAAGACAGTTCTATTTCTCCAATTGTCCATAAGGAATGGAATATGAGACTCTATTGTCCTTAGAAATTTAGGTAATAGGATAATGGATAAGCTACAAAGGATTAATAATCAAAGAAGAGATGAATTTGTGCAGCATTACATATATAGTTTTTGTTCTATTTACGGACATGTATGAAAAGTGAATTACCTTTCAAATGGAATAATAGAACACATGATGCCATCTGCTTATCCAATCGTATTTTACTAAAACTGTATTGGGACTAAGCACCTTGATGAGCCTCATCCGAAGCGACGATGCGACGAAGACCAACAAACGATGCTTTCAGTCTGCATTTTTGTCTCGTGTCCGTCTTTGGCTTCGGGTTCAACGTCGTGTAATGGTGATGCTGCTGTTGTGTTCGGTTGTTTTGTAGTTCGTTTGCTTCGTTTCAGTGCCAAATCGGCTGTCGTTGCGTGCGGTTGTCTTCCACATATATGTCGCTCTCTTGATTTCGGTTGTGTATGGTTCGGTTCTGTTTTGTGGTGTCCTTATAGACGCGAATTTCGTTGGTTGTGTTGTTGTTTATATGCAGCGGGCAACAGGAATAGTAATCATAATATTGTAATTGTAATAGTAATTGCAATTGAGATTGCAAGCTGCTTCCCATTAATTAATCATTCTGTTATTTTAAGCACTTGCCTTCCAATCTCTCTCTCGTCTCTATCGCTTTCTATTTGTGGGTGTGTGTGTGCGTTAAAACAGCGTATCTGCCGGCGTCGGCGTCAAAGTGTCTATGTCTATCGTCTCTATCGCGTCTAATTAAGTTCTTGTTCAAATGTTGCAAAAACAGATCAGCGACAAAACATGAAAATGCGTCGAGCTCTCGTCTCGTTTATCTATTTATAAATTAACATTATTATCCGGCTGCAGACCCCTTTCTTTCTCAAGACACTGACACTTGGTGAGTTAACAAAACAAAATGAAGGGGTAAAAACTAAGTTGGAATGAGAAGGATTGCAATCAAAACAATATAAGCGCAAAAGGTCAATGATCTTTAAGGATCACACACATATTGCGTATACGATGTACATAAGATGATATTGACGCATTTTTCAAAAGTATCGTATGTGAACTTTTTGTTAAACCAATATTTCAGCATCCTAGAAAAGATTATAGCTGAATATAAATGAATTTGGAATATCGAATTTAGACTGTTAAATATACAGTGGACTTAGTTTAACGATAAGTGAATTGTGAATATTTGTTAGGTGATCATGGGTATAAATTTAATGAGGATCACAATGTAAGGACATTGTGTCTAGAAAGAGCGCAAGAAAGTGAGAGAAAACTAAAGCAATTCAATTAACTATCTATTCAAAATATGAAGAAATTGGAAATAAAATTGAAAATAAAGAGAACTCCTTTTAGGAAAAGCTACAATGTACATTTGGTTAAAAAGGAAATATACCAGTTTAATATATTAAAATCGTTTTCCCATATTGCTCCTAATCATTGTTTAGAATTATTCAAATACAGAAAATGATTCAAATGATTTACAACTTAGACAACGTTAAAGGGTAATAGAGTGGAAACATAACAATTAGATAAATTAAAAGCTAATATGTTTATTGATCGTAAACATGCTTTGAAATAAGTCAAATCAATCAAATCCGTCTGATAATTTTCAACCCGTTTGTATCCTCCTTCTAATAAGTACTCGCTTCATCGAAACAAATCAACATCAAATAGACAGCAAACAGCTGCTGTTGCAGATGTTTCTCATGTTTGGCATCTAGTTACTTATACGCCCATTTGCAGTTGAAGCATTTTCCCTCCACCCTTCACCCTTTACTCTTTGCCCACAGTGAGTTATTAAACACTTTTGCTGTCTGCTTTGTTTATTAATGCGTGCTGCACCAAAGCGCTGCAAAATGTTGCCTTTTGTGCATTGGCATCGCTTTGTTGTTTATGTGCAGCTTCCGTTGCCGCCTCCTCCACAACTTGAGCAATCTTCACTTCGACTTGCCGTCCTTCCCCTTTCCAAAACACTCCCTTTATTGTTTACACTTTGCTCCCCATGGCAATACCATCGTATTAAACTCTTTAGCAAGTTTTACTACGTCTGCGAAAACTATTCGCATGAAAAATCACGCATTTCATTGCTGAAAACTTAATGCCAACTTCACTTTCAACAAATGTTTCAAATTTAACACTAGACTAGCCATAGCATTAAGTTCTATTGTAAGTGTGTGTGTGTGTCTCTGTGCTTCATAACTTACATATTGCATTGTGGTTTAATTGCAAAAGGAACAGCCATAGTAATTATCATTCTTATAGCATTTAGAAAATTGCATTTTGTCGAGCATTGAAGTCAATAGAATTTTTAATTGAGCATTGAAAATAGATTCAAAAAGCTACAACAAGTTGTTTGAAAAGAAACAACTTTCCTACTATAAAAAGTTTCGAATATTCTGTTTATCTTAGAGACAGTAAACCCTAATACAAAGTTTCTGATTTTTAAAGTTTTTACATTTACAAATTTTATAGACTTTAAACTCACATAGTTATCTTAAAACTTTACTAATTTTCATGTGGATAAATATATAATTTCTGTATTTGCTTTCTAGATTTTAATTTGTAGTTTATTGACCCAATCTTTGTAGGAACCAATCTAAATTGATCGAGTTTTTTTTTAAAACTTTGGTCAAAAGTGAACCGAATTTAAAACTGGAATCTCACAAATTAGAAGTTTATGAAATTTCGTTGACTTAGTTTTTATTAAATAAAATAAAGTAAAATAGAAAATTTGTATAGGTCATTTTTATCCATTTTTCATTTATATTTAAATAAAAAAGTTGTCCGGTTTTAATTTGCGAGCGCCTACTGTATCTAAGTATTTCAATCTATTTGGTGCCATGCATTACAACTATGTACATAAAAACTAATGCAATTTTACAAAAAATAAGAAATTGGTTTCGAATAGGATTTAAGCATGCTAATGGCTTTTAAAATTTGCAAAGAAATTGACGAAAATTCATTTGCTTTCAATATATTTCCTGTTATTCTTCATTGCATCACAATATACAATTGTCATGATTGAGCCATGATCTGGTAATGGGCAACTGTTGATGTACATCAATGATTTTGCATAATACCCGAATCACTCATTGTCCCGCTCTATCTCTCTCTCTCTCTCTCATTCTCTCTCTGGACAATAACAACATTATCTGGTATTTAACATATTTTATGCTCATTAAGTGTCACTTTAAGTGCAAACTCTTCGACTTTCACCAAATGGCCAACTACCGGTGTCGCCAGTTCCCATGCCAACTTCCTGGCATTGCTTTTGCCATTGCTGATACCCTGTATATACAGAAAATATTAAAGGGTATAAATGAATTCTGCAGCATATGTTAAATGCTAGTATGTACATTGAAACTACTTGAAGATGTTAGTAATACTGTTATTGATAGTTAGGTAACTTTATTTACAAGGTATTTTCAAGTCGAACACTTTTAAGGGTGAATTGTTCCATGTATTTCTTGATGCTGCTGCTGCCGTACATTGATGGCGATCAATTCTGGTGGCTGTGATTTAAGTGCGCGTAAATCTCTGCGGTGAAAAGTGGTGCCGTCTCCTCTGCTTCTGCCTCTGTCTCTGCCCATTCCTCAACTCCTGCTCCATTCTTTGCCCCTTTCCGTGCCTCTTGCAGAACAGTTGCTACTGCCTCATATACTGAAACGTTCATGGTTTGTTGCCGTTATTTGCATTTCATTTTTGCGTGTGGCGAGAGAAAATGTAAATTGATTTATTATGCACAAGCGACTGAATGCAGAACTTGGCAGGAGGAAAGTCCTGCATACGCATTCCCCACCGTTCCACATAACTTCATCTTGCTGGCTTCCTGGCCTCAGTCGGGCGTGCATTTTGCCAAAGAATACAATAAGAACAAAATAAAAAAAGAGATGAAAAAGAAGGTAAATCTTCAATTGGAGTTGCCGGTTGGCAGTTGCATCCTTGCAATTGCCTGCGGGGGCGTAAACATAGCTATTAATATTGATTTAAATGCGCTGACTATGTGGATCAGGAGGTGAGTAAGAGGCAGAGACTGTCCCCATTACCCCATCTGTCTCTTTCTACCATTACTCACTGTCAGTGGCCATTCAAAGCCGACGGCGCTGCGTTGACTTTTCGCTATTAGCCAAATTGCAAAAATCACGCGCTTAAACTTCTTCAAGCAAACAAATACAAAAAAAAGTCGAGAAAAAAAAATAGGGAAATGGTACAACTTTCATCCAGCCGCAAAGTATCCAACACAAAGCGAAATAAATATATGGAATGCCACGGCATTATAACTTTTGGCAATAATACAAAAAGCTTGCTGCTTGCTTCCAGTGAGTGCATGTGGGTGATCTCGGCCAGGTCTAGTTGGTACTGTAGGTAGTTGAGCTAGGGATGTGTATCGGCAAGAATAAGTCAATATTTATGTAGTAAAAAATATAACATGGAATATCTTATCTTAAAGATAACAACGTAATAAATATATCTATATCGTATCAATCATCGATAATATCGATATTAATTAGTTAATTTATTAAAAAATACATAGTTGACAGCATATTGAGTTTTTATGGATTAGCAGAATGTAGAAATATTAAACAGCCTAATAAAAAAGAACTATCAATTTTATTGAAAAAAGAATAACGTATTATATTTATATTTTATACACTGTGAAGAACATGTACCGAGGTATGCTCGTTTAAACAAAGATATAACAAATTATGAAATTCACCTTAATTTAATTAAAATTAAACATATAATTGTAACTAAATAATAAATTAATTATGAGTTTTATAAAGCAGAATTAGCTAATATACACATAGATCTCAAATTATACTGACATGCGCATAAAGAACTTAAAAACAAATCGATCTATATCAAAATAGATACTTTAAAATTTTATTGGGCTGTACTTTAGCCACTAGTGTGGACTGCCGTCGAAAGTGATATCGTATTAAATATTAACTCGCACTGAAATTATATTTTTTTCCAAACTTAAATATCGTTCCTCTCTAAGTTGAGCCCCCAAATCGTTGGATTGTAAAAAAATATGCAAACCACTGGAGTGTGTACACTGTACAGGATGAGGTTGGTCCGTAGGAGGGGAATAGTGTGCCTGCTCTGGCGGCTAATAGACATGCCACACATGTAAACATATCTCTCTTTTACATACGATATGTTTGAATACTTTTAGGTAAATTGCCAGTTTTCAGCGGTGGCTTTAAGAGTCGTAGTGGGCGTGAAGGTAAAGATGTGCCAAAATTCAATTAAGTTTACAAATTGATTGCAATAACTTAGACGAAAGACAAACAGAACACATCAACAAAATAAAATAAAACTAAACAAGAAGAAAACAACAAACAAACATAGCGGAAAAACCACAACAGCTGTTGTTAAGAAAGCATCTCCAGAATTTTAATTGAAATGCATTCATATTGCAATAGGGTGAAACTCGCAATGAATGGGAGGAAATGGAAATATGGGGAGGATGTGGATGAGAGGCTCAAGAGCGGGAGGAGTCAAAACTACAGCTGACAGAGCAAATTGCTTTGCGCTTATGACACGAACAGACATAAAAGAAAATGTCAAATAAGAAAACTGCAGTACAAGTTAATTGACTTTGAGATACTCTTTAAATTTGTAAAAATTAAAAACCTGCACCTCTGTCTCTGTCCCTTCCACTCTTTCTCTTTCTTCTTTGATACAACGTTCATTGGTTTCATTCCAGCCGCTCCATTCCCAAACGATTGACTGAACTCTCTTTCTATATATACATATGTAAATTATTAAAATTAGGTCTATTAATCTCAGATTATATATAATTCTCCAGGTCTTTTAAATTGTCAAAAGATTTTATTATAATATTTGTAGTTATCTTGTATTTCTATTTGTCAATGATTTAACGGCTTTATTTACATTTAGTTGAAAATGGAATAGAATATAGACAGTTTTAAGCCGTTAAAAATATGTTTATAACTTTTGTTTCTTTAAGGGAGCCTAATGTTTTTATTATTTTTGCTCTAATTTACTGGCCTCGCCAATTTACACGAAATTGAATATTACTTATCAATGCTTTATATAAATTCTATGCTTAGTGTTATAAAATGTCTTAATTTTATGTATTAAAATTGATTTATACTTTAATGTTCTTGTTACAAACAAAAAAAGAGGACAAAATTTATTTCTGTCTGTTCGCTTTAGCTTTTGAAAATGATTTTGTAATATTTTATACATTACGTTTCATAAATCTTCTGATTTATGATCACAGAAATGTATTAATCTTATGCTTTTACATCGCTCTAATACATTATCGTAATACCTCCTCGGGTACAGGGTATATATATATATGGATGTATATATGCATATGTAGGGCCAGCTTCACTGTAGCATCTCCTGTCATATATGTATGCAAAGGCTAACGGGAAAGCAAAGCAAATCAGAGCGATGGCGATGGCGCCAAGAGACTATGGGAGACGCCTGACGAGGGATTTGATGATGATGATGGCCGTGGCATTTGCTTGGCTTCAAGGACTGATGTTGTAGTATCTAGGGTGAGAGGGTGTTTAAGCGTTTCCCCAAGTGCTGGACAACCGACCGAGTTATTGGCTGTGGGTAGCTGTTGGACAGCAGTTTATAATGTTTCATACTTGGAGCTGCATTTACCAGCAAATTTTATATAGCCAGCCGGTTGATTAGGTTCCACTTGAAGCGACAGCTGAGGAAATGAAAAAAGGTAGACAACTCTTAAAAAAGGTAAATATTATGAAGGAAAAAATAGACTTGTTAATTGAAACTGGTTTGAGTTGAGCTTTAAATCATGACTTTAACATTCCATACACGCTTTGATTTCACAGTTAGTTAAAGTAATTACAGTGGAGTCCATTGGAGTTATAGAGTACGTGTCGGAAGTTGCTGGGAATTAAGCCAGGCAGACGGTGTCTGTCTGGACATAGAAGAGAATCCTTTGCCAAGGCCCTTATCCTTTTGTATGTGCTGGATGCCCGCTTTCCATCAAGCTGAACGCTTTGGCTTTCATTTGTCTGCTGCGTTTTTATGACTTGCCCGTTATTTTTGTTTTATGCTTCGGTTTATTATTATTTTTGCTTTTGCTTTTGTTTTTTTTTTATTTGTCTTTTTTTTCATAGAATTTCTTTTTAATCCGCTTACGTCAGGCGAAATTCAATCAAGAATTTGCACTGATTTTTTCCCATCCTACCCAGTCACTGTTGTCTTTGTCGTTTGGGGAGGGGACAACAAATAAATAAGCAGAGTCGGCCTTTTGTCGGTTGTATATTAAATACAGGCAAATTGGAGCATGTCCTTTAATTTAACAGAAAATTTATGTGCGTTATTGATAAAAAATATGCCATCATATTTAATTAATTCTTTTCCCGTCTATTTGCAGCACACAGCAAAAAAATGATCAATTAAATGTGCTACATTTAAATAAACCGAAACATAAATTGAACAATTAAAAAACGATACAAAACAAATTAAATAAGAGTGCGATGATAAAAAGTGCGTGTTGATTGAAATAATTTGAAAAAATAATCACTAAAATATTGACACACTGTGGTATACCCTTATAATTTTTTTTTTGGCAACATGTTGAATCATCTTTATGGCATTCTCACAATTCTTCTCGTATCCGAGACGTTGAGATCTTTAGCGCTGAGCAGCGACGGTGGCGTCAGCAGCGTTGGAGGCTCCACTGCCAACAATGGTAAGTTAAATCAATGTACAATAAATTTAATTGCATTATTATAAAAATTATGGCTAACCAATGTCAAAAAGTATGCAAATACACTTTTATTTAACACGTGAACGTCAACTAACTAAATTAATCGAAGCTCTGACAACGTCACGGCAATTAAAACGTGACATGGTCATAATTAATTGGCTGTGTGGAACAACGAGTTTTAAAACAATATATGGTTGAGTTAAGAACTGTAAAATTAAGTGAAAACCTGTGCGATTATTCAACTATTTTGCGACGATCCATGTGACCAATATTTGAAAAGAAAGAACTCTTAATTCCAGGGACCGAAAATAAGAATTGTTTTCGATTTTCATAATAGAATTCATTCAATGATTTTTATTTCTGTTTTCAAAAATTAAAGTCTTTGTGGAATATCTTAAAGACCTTAATAGATATAGGCACCACATTCCATAAACATATACACCACACACCTACAAATTTTTAGATATCCATTGACATAACTTACCCTCACCCTTATAACGGTAACGCATTACCCGTAGAAAAATGAAAAACAACAATGATTTTTATTACAAATGTCAATGAATAACTGTTATTTTTGATTTTTTCACTTTTCATAACAATTATTCGGGGTCGCTGCTTAACTCTGCAATTAAATATGAACTGGTACAATTTTACTAAATATAATAATATAATACACATAATAAAAAACAACATATTTTTAATTTAAATTCGAAATTTAACATAAACTTAAACTATGGAATTTTTGCAAAATACGTTTAATAATAGCTGGATCTATGATCAAACTTATTTTCATGGACTCAAGTCAGAAATAAATAGAAACACACTTAATTGGTTTAGGAAAATTATTCACCCTAGGTGGTAATAAAAATGTTTTTTTTTTGGGAACAGTTTAGCTGATTATTCCGAAAACGTATCAATTATGGTTCAACAGATTGTTGGTTGTAGCTATTACTTAAACTTCTTTGTATCGCACTTTTTACATCTATACCATATATTATATCTAAATTTCCATGAAATCGGAAGAAATTGAATTGTTTTATCCGATCATCTTATGCATACAGTCTCGAATAACAAAATAATTCCTTAAAAAAAATTTTACTCATTCTTGGATTGTTGTAAAATTTTATCCAGTTTTAATGTACAGTAATTAATTTACTTTCATGACCTTTTCTTATAGACTTTTAAGCGTTTCCAAGAACTATGCTGAGGGCAATTTCTCTTCGGTATAAACTTAATTAAACTCTGCAAATTATGAAGAAGATTATAAATACACTTGTTCTTTAATAGATTAGATAATTTATCTTTGAGGTAACCCGCAGAGTCATTAGTTTTGCTTATTGTAGTAATTAAAATTATCAGGTATAACTTCTTCCTATTGCTCTTTTACTATTAAAATGTAACTAAAGATAAATATACCATTCATAACTCAAATGCCAAGTTTTGGCCACTTCTTCTTCAGGACGATTTCTTCTCAATTGTTCGCCAAAAACTTAGCTCAACTGTTCGGCCATTGAGAACTTCATTAGCCAGGATTGAAGTGGTGGTGCTGCTGCTTTGACTTCTGTTCATACCACCTAGCAGGAATTGGCCCGAAGCTAAATCAAAATCACACCCATAAAACTTTCTTGCTAATAAATGGCATGAAAACTTTTTGGCCGCTCGTTTGTCATTTTGGGCCAGGCCAACGAGCGAAATAATTGTCAATTTGTTTTGTAGGCGGACGGGACAATGCCTGGCAGCAATAAAATTTATTTAAGTGGCCTCATAATTGTTAACAACAACGAATACAAAGTAAACAAAAGGCAGCTGCAAGTGAAATGAGCAATTATTAAGCCATGAAAAATGTAAAACAAAAAACAAAAAAAAACAGAAAAGCACAAAAAGTCAGGAGTAAAAAAAAAACAAACGCAAGTCAACAAACATCATAATCAAGTTATTACTCTGCCACATATACTGTGGGAGTAAGGGGTGTGGCAGCTGGAAGGCATGCAAAATGCTCAACAATGAAAATATTAATAACGTTAATGAAATTCTCATTTGCCCGCCGAGAGAGGGGAGCGGAGAAAAAGGGAAAGAGAATTCTACAGAAAGAAACCAACAGAGACAAACAAACAGTGAAGCCAGGCAATAATGCTAATGAGTAAATGTGGCAAGGGAATGCCAATAGAGGCAAGGGGGAAAGGTGAAAAAAGGGGGCCAATGATATGCTGGGGTTAAGTTAAATCCATGCCAGACATTCGCAGTACTCATATGTGGGTGAGTGCGTGCTGTCTGACAAACCAAATATTTGCGCCGCTAAATAGGCAACAAAAACTGAAACCCTGTAGAATGTGCATGTGTGTTTGTATGTTTATGGTCAGCTTATTTGTGTGTAATATTTTGAATATTTTTAAATTCACTTCCTAATGAATTACTTATCTGACTTTGATGACTTTGTGTGTGTGTGTGTGTGTGTTTATGCATTCAAATGAGCTTGGTAATTACGCAGCCAAGTGGCCAATGTAAAGTTGCCAAGTGCCGACCAATTGTGAGTAGTTTCTGCAAATGCACTTAAAGTCTAAAGTTTGTTTGCCTTTTGACTTGTGATTATGTTAGCCTAGCTAAGAAGACTTAATAATTTTGACTTTTACATTTAGAGAGTAGCTTATATACCAAATGTAATATGTAATGCTGTAAACTTTTCTTAGAGCTATGGTTGTTGTGGTCAAGAAGAGGGTCAAGTTAGGGATGGTTATCGAATAAAATATTATATAGAAAATAAAATCTCGTAGTAATTTGAATTTCTTAAATACTATAATTACTATATACTATAATTATCGACCTTATCCCTTTGAATATCGTTAAATGAAGATTAATCTTAACAAGTAAGCCATTTTGGTTAAAAAACAAAAAGTATAACATTTGTGGTAATAATAAAGTCGTTTAGTCATGTAAATTGAATACATTTTTAAATGCGAATTAATCAGCATAGCAATAAGCTGTAATTATTTTGTTTTTCAAACAAATATTTTAAAACGTTGTATATTAGGTTAATATGTTGATTAATTACTTAAACCATTGTAAATGAGAAGTAAATGAATATATAAAATGGAATCAATACATGTTGCGTATATATAGACTTAATTTGTGTTACCTTGAGGAAAATTTCAAAAAAAGAAAAAGACATACATATACTTATCTCGTTGAATATCATATCATTTTAAATTAAATATCGTTTTACTCATGCAAGGCGAGGTAGATAAAAGTGATCATGAATGGTTAGTAAACAAGAAGTCACAAAAAGTATAAAATAAAGAAGAATATGAAAAGTTAAGTTTGTAATTTTGCTCTGGTAGTTTTTTAATATTGTCATAAGTAATTAGGGACTTAAACCTAAACAAATAGAGGTTTCAGTTACGGTTATGGTCGAGTTTTGGTTTTCGGTTAATGGTTACGTACAATTTTCTTAAATCGTTATTGTAAAGGTTGACGGTTTCTTTTAAGTTTTGGTTCGAAATGCCAGTAAGGTTTTGGTTTCCTAAAAATATGCCTAAAAGTAAAAAAAACAAAAAATAAATGTTTAATACAAATTATTTAGTTTAAATTCAATTCAATGATTACTTAGAAAAAATTATACTTATGTTAAATGACACTCAATTAAATATTTAAATTCGATTTTAGTTTAAAAAAAAAACATTAAATTTTTGTCGCTCGCCAAAACCGAAATATTTCGTTATCCATGAATC
The DNA here is from genome assembly GCA_035043265.1 of Drosophila testacea. Classification (NCBI taxonomy): domain Eukaryota; kingdom Metazoa; phylum Arthropoda; class Insecta; order Diptera; family Drosophilidae; genus Drosophila; species Drosophila testacea. The sequence continues at coordinate 1,003,040 of JAWNND010000661.1, forward strand.
GGTTCTAAATGTTTATTTCGGGTTAAAGAATTTCGAGTTTTCTAAGCTCCTTTTACCAACGATTTTGGTGACGAGTACTCAACGTCTGTTTAACTATCTTATAACTTTAACTTTATGTAAAAGGATTTCCCAAATTAGTTGATAGCCAAGCTAATTGGCCACATAATTTTACGAGACACTTAAAAGTAAAACCATCCGTTAACATTTGCTCACCTTTGAGACGAGCTCATAAAATGTTTTGATTGAATTTTTCAGCAAGCTGACATGCTGACGTCACTTCCAGTGGAGTGTATCCTTCATAATTTGTACCAATTACCAAAGTCAGCCAACATTCGTTCTCCTCTCTCTTACTTTCTCTTTCCATTTGCTTGCTCTGTCACACACTCACACATATGCATAATGTTACATAAACAATTACAAAACAACAACAACATGAAGAACACTAATGACAGCAACGGGATGGAGCAAGAATTCAGAGAGAAGTTGTCGGGGAGAAGCGGAAGAGGAAGCAAACTCAGTCAGGAAAAATCAAATTTGTCAAGTGTTGAAGTCAAGTTGTTGTTGTTCTTGTTGTGGCGTTGTAAACACAATAAAAATTACACTTAATTTGGCATTTAAGTGGCGACAACGTCGAAAATGTTTTCCTTTGTTAGCGCAAAAGCCATAAAAAGGCAATTGGGAGTGGCTGTGAAACAACTTCCCTTCTCATCCCTTCCATTCCTAAATTCCATCCTCATCCCTCTGTTTCACTCTCAGTCATGTGTTGAGTGTCATTATGTAATGTGACATTTAAACAAAGGAAACGCGTGTGAAATGTGTTGATGGCTTTGTTGACATGTGAAAAGAAATGAAACTGAAAGAATCCACAACAAAAAGTGGCCCCAAAAAGTCAAGTGGTTATAACTATGTGCAAGGGTGTGTGTTATGCGAGAAAGTATTGAGTGTTAGAGAGGGAGGAACAGATGTCAAACACAATGCGAGTTATTTCCATAAGCAGAGATCATTTGTCAGTCCGCAAAAGAGGACGAAATCAGTTTTTTCCATTATGAAACACTCAACTGTGACAGCTGGACGCGAGATAAGCTATGCTCCAAAAATGATGCAGGGCTTTAAAGAATTCTTTCCCCTCACTCTCAGCATGGTTGAGAATGGCCATAAAAATAAAATGCTTTCCGCTTCACATCCTCACTTAATGGCTGCGAAGATTGGGAGGCGGGAGGCGGGAGGCGGGTTTTCCCTACGCTTTATCTGTGCTGATTAGCAATTAGCACGTGTCTTTCCGCCAGGCTAGGACCACCACTAACATTGAATTATTATGCTGAAGGTCAGCCACGTGGCTGGCATTGTCAGTCGGACAGCCAACTACGATGTACCATCTACCATCCACCATCTACCATCTACCGTCTACTAGGTGGCAAGGGACAATGTCGGGCATGTCCCGCATGGGCCCAGATTAATGATGTGCCTGGCCCGCCACAGGCAGTGGCATTATTAGCGTTGCTCTCATGAATTGTCCCTTGAATTGTCTCCAAGTGTGTTTGACTCTGTGTCTTTCTCTGTCCCTGTGTGCAGCCGCATAAATCAAGTAGATTATCAGGTAGCGATAGTCAGGGCCAAGGATTTGCATATGAAATTTAGTTGACAGCCACAAGCAGTTACGGATTTACACTTTTTGTGACCCCAAAGACAGTAGTCACTGTACATAGAGAGCGTATGTTGCTCGTTTATATCTTGAGAGATATTCTAAAGACCAATTAGGCGATTGTCTAATGAAAGACCATGCTGTGCTAAGGACATAAGGGTTATCGACTAAAAGGTGCGAATGACAATAGGAATGCTTTCCCTTGTAAGTGTTGTTAAACGCTTCGATTAGCTCAGCATGAAATTTGTTTAAATCTTGTAATAATGGAATTTAAATTAAGAACATTTACAGAATAGAGATAAGCTTGAGTAAGTAATTTTCTCAACTATTTAAATACAATTAACATACATATGTTATTAATAATTGATTTACAAACAAAAACTACTTTAACTGGCATGTATCTATTTTGGAGTTTAAAATAATCGTTTACATGGATCTGAAAAGATCCAAGAGATTTGAAAAATAACATAAATATAAATTGTCAAGATTAGTTTTGGTTAAACACTTTCAGAGCTTTTAAAATCACATTAACTTTTAAAGTAAACAAAATTTAAACAGACATGATATATAAATATATTTTTGTAATTTTCTCATTCCTTTAACTTTCGTTAATACTTATAGAATTATTTAGTACAATTTTTAATAAAATAAAATATGTCATATTAAAATAATATTTATTAAATATGATATAATTGTAAATAATTAAAAATTTTTTGGTTAGTAATGATTAATGATTAAATTAATATGATGTGAAGCCTATGATAATTTATTAACTTAGAATTATATACCCTTGTTCTCAAATGCAGTTGAATTATGTATTTTCTTCCACAGTAATTGAAAAAGGAAAAAATTAAATGTTCATTTAATTTAATGTAGTGCTAGCTGAAAGTTAAACTTGCATTTATTATCAATAAACAAATGAATATAAGATGTTAACAATTGTCGAAAGACGTTAGCTTCGATTCACTTATCCTTGCTCGAATAAGTACTTATTCGAATAGGAATTGGAATAGATGCGCTCCTCAGCTTGTTCATTTGGTAATAAACAAACCAATTTATAGTCAACTATTGTTGCAACATAGTGAACCACTTAGACGGAGGCGACTCTAACATTTGCTGCCGCATTGGCAAACACACATACATATACGCATGCACAATGCACTATGTACAAATACTCACACCCATACACTTGCAGTCTAATCACACCCACTTCAATTCACTAGCACACTCACACTCATACTCGCATTCATACCCATTGCCATACATATATTCATGCATTCAACTTAGTCACTTCGTTGCACGCTCCGTCAATGCGCACAATGGAGCACATTGTGGGCGTCACTTTGGTGCGTGGCATAGGCGTGTGGGCGTGGCACTAAATGACGCTGAGTGCACATTGCCACAATTCTTGGGGCATGTTGAGTATTGTTGCCGTTGTTGTTGCTGCTGTTGCTGTTGTTGCTGTTGTTGTTGTTGCTGTTGTTACTGTTACTGTTGGTGGCATAATTTACATGGCAGCAGCACTTGGAACAAACCCATTGCGTTCTTGCAGGCGTACAAAGGCCACCAACTAAAAGTTGAACCTCAAGCGCACTATGGAGTATTTTCCAAGATTTTTGGAATTAATATACAAGAAAGAGACAAGATTTTTTGTAAATTGTATAGCTCCCATAGGAACAATTGCTTGAAATACAATAAGTATCAAACTAACTAGACATGAGATATACAGTAAAAACTTAAGTCTACATACCCTCTACATTTTAATTTGTTATTTGTTTGTTATGTTTTTGTTAAATATGGATATTAATTTGTAAATTCCTAACAATATTCAATTTAAAACAATACTGCATCATTATTCTGACTGGCAAATGGGTTTCATAGAGAGATAAAATATTGGGTTTGGGTTATGTAGACATTAGTTGTTCACTTTTTTATACTGCTAACATATTGTAACATAATTATCCAGATCGCATAACCATAGCATTGTTTCAGAGCTGTTAAATTAACAGTGTGGGCCAATGTTAAATTCTGGTTATGGTACATAAATGCTTGATCTTAGTATTTCCAAAGTATTGGCATCAAAAGTTAGCTAATTTAAATAACTTTGAATTGCGAATTCATTCCACAAAGAAAAAGCAAGTACCCCACAGTGCACGGTTGAACTAGTTGCGTGTGAGTGTGTGTGTGTAAGCATGTATGCTTTATGATTAGCGCAATTTAGTGCACTTTAAGATGCTTAGCCAAGGCGAATACGTAATGCCTAATTAGCGCCAGAGAAAAAGTTTTCATTGCAATTGCTTACCGCAGGTCATACAAAACCAACACACAGATAGACTGACAAACAGACAGTCAGAGAGGGACAAACAAATATACACACAGAGACAGATCGACAGACAGACAGACAGACAGACACGAAGCCAACTCAATGGTGCAACTTCAAGCTACAAATTTGTTTGGCTTTCGGTTTTCTCACAGACGCCAACGGCAAAAGTAAGAGCAAAAACAACAACAACAACAAAAACAACTACATCAAACCACAACAACATGTACTTTGATAGTGGGTGGGTGAAGGGAAGGGTTATGTGGTTGAAGGGGAGCAGATTCAGAAGGAGAAGCTGAACTGCTCGTGGGATGCAAAGCGCGATAATTGACCTGCAAGCGGGCGAGCTAGAGTATCTATGTTTGTGTGTGCTTGTGTGTGTGTGAGTGTATGTGTGTCTGTTGGCCGTGCAACTGTGCAACAACTTTCGCTTTGATAAAGGACCTTGGCGTCAAGTCGAGTCCTTTCGGTGGCAACGAGGCGTGGCTTCTGCTGCATGGCACCAAAAAACTACATAGAAAGGAGGCACCCGCATTGCACTTGCCCCAAAGCATGTTTTTTTTGCTGCTTTAAAATTTATTTATAGTAAAACGTGTTTCGGAAATCCCTTTTCCTATTTTTCTATTGCTAAAGTTAATCAGGAAATCAGCATCACCTAAATGCATTAAATTATTTGTTAAATCAGCTAAAAATTGAAAATAATAACAAGTCAAAAGAAATTCAACTTCAAATACACCTGTAACTCTTATCATAACGATTTGGAAAAGGTAAAGCTAACAAAATAGATACTTATAGAATAAAAAACAAGAACAATGTTCAGCTTAAGGCTAAGAGGATATCAGAAACAAAATAACCTGCCAAATGCTCAAACAGAGAAAATCTCTCTGAAGAAAAATAAGAGAAATGTTAAAACAATAAAGAAAGCAAACCGAAAAAAAAGCCAACAAACGAAATGCACAACTCATTCAAGCGCATTAAGCGAAAATAAAGTTTCTTTTTACAAAAAAATAAAGAAGAAAATAAAAAAATCTGTGTTTTTGTGCGTGAGTATGAAATCAAAAGGAAAAGACGAACTAGATAAAGTATCTAGGAATGGAAAAAGGTTCACTAAGCGTCTGAAGGAAAAGGATTTGTATTGTAAGAGTCCTTTCAAAATTAGTAAGGCAATTTGCATAAGCCATAAAACAAAGCATATTTTTTGGGTAGAAAACAGATAGAAATAAATGTAAGGCTCGAGTTTTTATTCTTTATAAATCAAAATACTGAGTTATGGATATTATTTCAATCATATAATTAAAGAATTTGAATAGAAGACTTCGTAATAATTTGAAAATAATCCTGATTCTGTAAATGGTGTTCACCAAACATCATACTGTGGTCACAGAAATCAGAGCGAAATCAGTAAGGTATAAACTTTTCTTAGCTGTAAAGTGTTTTCCGTTTCTGGTTAATATCAAAACATTTGCAAAAGTTTTATTTTCTTTATATTGCCTTGTTTTTTATAGAGCCGTTTCATGAGGCGTAAAAATAACATTTAAATGTTAACACGCCATTTAAACCCAAATTTGCACAGCAAAGCTCTTGCCTACTTTTGGGCTCCTTTAAAAGAATGGAAAACAAGTGAGAACGCTTTAACCAAATGTGCTTGACTGGGCGATACCCTGTGGCGGCGTTTATGATATTCTGACAAGTATTCCCATATAAAGAAATACATATTTAAATATATAAATCAGTCAGGACAAAGAGTTATATCAATTTATAATATATAGATTTAAAAAAAAGAGAAAAACTTGCAAATACCTTAATGAATAACTTCAAAATTTTTTATTCATTAATAATTCAATAGAAAAGAAAGTTTTTTCGTTTTCTCTTCGTATACATGGAGTATAAAGAACTTATTCTGTAACTGCTATTTAAATTAACTTATTCATCTATTCTATTTATATATTTGTATTTATTTAGTTAAAACATTTTAATTGTTTTTCTTTTATTAAGTGGAGCAGGGGTGTGGAAACTAAAGTAGGAGTTCACTTTAATTTTTTATACTAACTATTAAATTTACTGAAAGTAAATTAATTACAGATGAAATTGACAATGAACATAGAAAATGTTTTAAATCTTTATTAAATATTAAGGAAATAAGCAATAAATTTGATGTGGAATAATGAACATATCGAAGACACAGATCGGTCTACTGTTTGAAACATATCCTTCTTATGTCACATAAATAATATAGATGAATACATACTTTTTTGGAAGGGAGATTTCCTTATTAGCTTGTGTCATACATCCACAGAAAGTTAAAACTTTTTTTGTCTAACATCATGGGCACAGGGTATAAAAAATGCCAGAAAACTGTGGCATACCAACAGGCGCCTAGTGTGTGGTTTTTTCTCTGGCTGCTCGGCAGCTATAGTAAATGGCAACTGAGATGGGCAAAAAAAAACTTGCCCCAAATTTATTGACGAAAACAAAGTCAAGTGGCGAGAAAACCCAAGCCAACTCGTGGCTACAGCTGAGATTGCAACGAACGATTCTATGGATATTCATCCCAACCATGTGGGACCTTCATGTGTTTACGAGCTGTGATAAGCTAAGAAGTATCAGCAATGGCAGCAACCCGACGAGTCCCATTTAGTATGCCACACGTTGCGCGTTCGTTGCAATGTTGTCGCCGGCGACCACAGAAAACAGAGCCAACTATAAATCTATCATGTTTACGCTGAGTTTGACGAGCATGCTCCCGCAGATTCTCAGATTCCCAGACTCTGAGACTGCCAGATTTCCCAAAGAGACAAATAGAGAGATAGAGAGAGAGAGAGAGAGAAAGAGAGGGCAGACGCAACTACATAGCACTTGAGCACAATTTGTTTATGCATGTCGCAAGTCGAGGCTGTGAGCGAGTAAACGTTGCTTGAATTATGGCTTTGTTTATCCCAAGTCGTACACAAAGAAGGCAAAAAAAAGTAGGAATACCCCAAGATACCACCCAACTGTAACTGTTCTAGCCGCGGGTGGTCCAAGTTTTCCTTTTTTGCCATCGCAAACGAAAAACTTTGCCCCTGCATTGCAACGGGGTGACTTTCTTTCTTTCCCTCAATGGAGGAAGAAGAGGGGGAGGATTGATATGTTATAGCATCATAACAATTGATTTTATTTGCCTCGTTTATTGATATCTCGTGTGTTATTTTGATTCTATTCCTAAGATCATAAAATGAGGCTACTCTGCACGTCCTATCGTTATCTTCACAAATTTGCTCTTTCGAGGCTATCCACTTTGTTATGCTATAAATTATCATTTAAAGTTGGGCAGATTTCAATAAAAAAAAGAAAATGAAATGATTTGATTATTGAAATACAAACTTTTTAAACTCTTTTTTTTGGGGTTGGCCTCCATCAATTTTCATTCTCTCTATTAGCATATTGTGTTTATTTATAAACTTGTTGCAGCCCAAAATTCTTACAGACTCTTGGACTTTAGAGCAGAGCAACCCCTATCGATATTTACCCCCTCTGCCACTGTCTGAAAGGAGTAAACTTCTCAGCTTATTGATTTGAGTTCCCTTCCACAAATACTTTGACACTTGGTGCTGGCACTTTGACAAGCCGCAAAAAGTTCACTTGATATATTTATGAAAATGTTTTTGACACGTTTTTAATAAGGTTGTTTTGCTGTTGTTATTTTCTTGTGTATGTTGTTGTTGTTGTTGTTGTTGTTGTTGTTGTTGTTGGTATACCTGAGGTTCGTGCAACATTTGCAACGTCTGCGGTTGACAATTCGTGTTTTTAATTTAATTAAAAGCGTCATTCATGGGCTCAACGATAGGCCAGGTTGCATATGGCAGTTTCTGAGTTTGTTTTCATTCTTTTTTCAACAAAAAGTTAACAAAGTTGTACACCAAAGTGGCTTCATTAAGATACGAGACGGTGGGTTTAACTCAAGTGACTGTAAGAAAGTCGATAGGGAGTTAAATATTAATTAAATTTGAGTAATAATATTTCTGCTGTTTGAGTTTACGAAAACCCTTAAATTGATTTTAGAAGAAAACTGAGTTAAATAAAATCTGACAGACTTAATTATTGATAACTGCTTTTGCAATATAACTGGTAATGAAAAATAAATGGCCCAGGTCAGTTATTTTCAATTGAAATGCCATTTCAAATGGCCTTGCCTTGATTTTATGTAGATCAATCAAAATTTAGCAATGCCTTTCATAGACGAAGACTATACCCAAATGACCTGCAAAGCCAATCAATATAAATAAACTTTGAACTTTGAGTTTTACGTTGGCGTTTGCTGGAGAGAAAACTTTTGTTGGTCCTTGCCTGGCCCAATAATAAACAAAATGTTTTGGTAAATAAACTTGAAGGCAAAGTAAAGACTGGCAAATGGCAAAAGAAATGAAATCAAATAATGTGAAATAAAAGTTCAAATAAAATGTGATTATACGAATATGTTGTATGTGTTCCTGCTGTCCAACAGCACACAAATACGTGCTCAGATACAAAAGTAAACTAACATCGAAATCTCAGACTGGCGGCGCGGTTGCATTCAAGCTATATAACAACCACAACAACAACTAAAGCCACAACAACTACAGCCACAACAAAAACAGCCTCAACACCAACGGCACTGACAACAACAATGTACAATGTGAAAAGTAGAAAAATTCATTTTCACTGGCAAAAAAACGCATATGAACAGGAAAAAATAGCGATAACTCAAATTGAATGCCAATAAAGTAACATATGCGGCCCTCCAACAAATTCACACACACTCACACACAACACTGCGTATACGTAACCAGTAACTAGCAAGGCGTTTGCTGAAGGACACGCCATGGGCAACGTGAGGCGCCCCGCCGGAAGTTGGCAACGCAGCGCAGCGCAGAAAAAAAGCGAGAAAAATACTGAATCGGAATGCCGAGAGCAAAACTAACGAGCTTCGTTGTATTTAGCACAGGCATCTCCAATGGCCCCAAAAGTAATGCCAATCTAAAATAATACAATGTGTAGCATGTGTTAGCCTCGAAGGGGAGGTGATGAAGGCGGTGCCACAGAATAGATGGGAGGCGATAACGAACTGCCACAAAACAAATGTACAACATACAAAAAAATAAAAGAAAACCGAATACATAGAAAAAATGATATAAAAAATGAAATAAAATAATAATAATAAAAAAGGAGAATACAATCACAGTGAGTAGGAGAGGTCGTACTACTTTCTTTTTTCATTTTTTTCTCTTTGTATTCGGGCTATGTGCGAAGATGTCAGCTTAGCAGATGGGGACTGTCAACATCGTTTCGTTGACAACTATTGACACTAACATGATATTACTTATGCATAAAGCCGTAAAGTATGGTCATGCAGTCTGAGTGATGATGAGAAGAGCGCGGTTTGTCTAAAAAGTTAACAAAAGAGCAGTTATAACTGAAGAAAGTAAGTGAGTATGAAATATTAACGTTTAAATTGAACTTGGATAAATTTAACTAATTTTATTTGGAATATGTCTTAATTATTTGTGTAACATTGCCAAAGATATATGTTATACAGAATGTAGAATCTAATTGAAAATAAAATTAAATAATTAAAAATTCATGCAGATGGATGTACATATAAACTCTTTCTGTACGAACAACTTTCGAATATTATTTATTTATTATTATTTATTAACTTTATTGATTTCTAGCACTATGTACAGTATCGATACTTTCACATTAAATTCAATAATAAACAAATCACAAGATTAACTTTATATTAGAGTTGCTAAACATAAATTAATTTTTTTTATTTATTTCTGTATTTTTTTTTTTGATTTATGAAACAATATTAAAAAATTTATCTATTAAGAAAATAAATATGGATACAGTGTTACAGTTTATTTTACAGTGTTCCTTTTCTGTTCACATAGCTTATTTGTATCATAACTTTATTTTAAATTTACAGAATAATTTTTGTTTATACTATATCTTAATGCAACATAATAAAAAATTATCTATAAAAGATTTTCTCCTGGTTTTCTTTATTTTATTTAAATCATTGATTAAAGCTGTTTGACACATCATTGAGGCCTCGAAGCCATGTGGACACTCGGCCCATCACATCCTTAGAACAGAGAAGAAATAATTCTTATAAAGTTGCTTCTGCTGTTGGCATTGTTGTTGTTTCGTTCATTGTTATTTTTGTATACGTTATTGTATATTTTTGCACAATCTTACATTTTATACTTTCGAAAAAATTGAACATTTTTGAGGACAACTAAAAATGTTGGTCAAAATGTTGCCAAAGCCCGTCCTTCTGTGCTGTCCTTGCCCCTTAGGCAAGGATTTTGTTATTGGACGATGGCTTTTTATTAGCACTTGGACATTTTCGGCATTATCATAAGTCTATGCATATCAAAGTGTGATATTCATGTTGGTGTGGATGTGAGCACTCATCTCACCATTTATTGTTCCCAGAGCAGAGTTCGCAGTGCAATTTTTACTGAATATTTGTTGAAAATTCCATCATATTCTAAAAATTTTGCTAAGACAAGCAACTTCTTGCATTTGGCTTACCTGAAGGCTATTGGCAACAAAATGTATATTTTCTTAATATTTTTCTGCAAAGTATTTTAGAGTTTATTTTATGGTCAAGCTGGCCGAACACTTATCAAATGTGTTATTCAGTTCAAGTTATTCAAAAGGTTCAATGAATTGAATTTTCACAGCATATTTTGGCTTAAATTACATGCCGACATTGCATTTTGAAAACCAAACAATTGAAATTCAGTTACAGCAATCAAGTAATGCATAAAATAATATTTAATATTAAGAAAAAAAATTGTTTTAAAGCGTGGTCTTAAATTTCTTTGAATTTTATGCATCGTAATGAAATTTAATTCATTTGAAGTTTTGACACTTGATGTATGTAAAATGTACAATACAGAAAGAAAGAGTATTTCACCCCAGTTTCTCACTTGTTAAATTGTTTCCCTTCTGCAATTGTTTTCAATGTTTTATTTTGCATAATTTACATCATGTAGCTCTTGCTATTGCTTTTATATTTATTTGTATTTATTGAGGCATGCACACAGACACAGACACAGGCACACACACATACACACGTACACTCATAGAGACCTACCCATTTACACTTACACCTTCATTAATATGCCATGATATTTTGAGGACCAAAGTCTGTCGAGTTCACTTAAGTGTAGAAAGAGAAGTCCATTTCCTGTTTTCGAACCCATTCCATTAGGCACCACACAAATGAGTCCAAAATATGAGACTGAGACAGAAAGCACGGCTTTAGCTTCAAGGCGTAAACAAATACGCGACTGCCACGCGTCAGTCATTAAATCAGGAATTCTGGAACACACTTAACCCTCAACCCGCTTTTGAACTTTACAAGCAGAAAGCAGCTGCTGAGGTGTATGGGGTTTATCTGGGGTTTACCCCAGATTATGGAGTGTGGGTGACACGTAAACAACTCAAACTCTTGGTAACAAACAGTCTGGCCTAAAGTTTTCGTTGCTAAAATTGCTAATGAGTAGGCCTTTTAATTAATATAAAATCTACACGCGTTTATTACGGAAATTGGCAATTAAACAGAAGAGAGAGAGAGAGAGAGATAGAAAGAGAATCGAGTTCCTAAAAAGTTAATTTATAAGCGAGCACTTGGGGCTCTTGCAAAGAATTGGTATCATAGGCAGTCATCATTCCCGGCTGTAAATTATCCACCGTATATAGACGTGTTGCCAACACAGACATGCAAGTTAATATGTTTAACTGTAATGCTCCAAAACGCACAAGCATTTTTGTATTGCCATCATCAGAGCCGGCTTGCTAGAAGTAGAGGAAAAAAGGCGGGATATACAGAGTTCGATGAAAATGTAGATGCTTTAGTTAAATATTAAATAGAATTTTCTGTATACAGGTAGCTTATCTATTTTTGTCGACTAGCCGACAGTCAATCAAAGTATCTGCAGTTAAAATTCTTTGATTTAATTTGCGTGATAGGAAAGGTCATCGTAAAATGGTAAATCATATTTCTCAAGGTTATCAATATCGAACGTGTTTCTATTTTTAAAGCTCTTCTTGCCAACCATTTGAATGACAAATTTTTACTGTCAATTGAAAGAATCTGTTGTCTACAATACTTTTGTATTTTATTTTTAAAGCTTAAAGACAGCAATATTAGTAAACTTTCTCTTCATTAAATGATCGACTGTATGCTTAGTTGAAAGATTATTTTATTTGAGATCCTATCCAGTCTCATTTCAATAGTCTGAGCTTTCAATAAAAATGCAAACCATAATTATTCTGATATAACAGAATTCATCAAGACTGGAAATAAAATAAAAAGAAAATTTGTATTAATAACTCACCAGAATTATTTTATATGCTACAAGTCGATTAACACTCTTCGGGCCTAGCACATAGCCCGATGGAAGATGAAGGGCTATTTCGGTGCCTATATAGAATTTCCGATCAATCTTGTGTCGCTGCACACAAAATTTTAAGTAAGACTCGGAATTTCTTGAGGCTTTTGTCTGTGTCACTCGTAGCTCATACTTGATATGTGTATGATTTTGTACATTCTGTAGATTATACTGATAGGAACATCTCACCAAGAGTTCACCTAGACCGTCGGCTTTAAAGTTGATTGTTTGATTTTGTGCATAAAGTTGAACCTGTTGTGCTTTCCATTGATTCGTTTCATTGATTTTTATCGTTTGCTTCTCACTTATTTTTCCCCACATTGAAACTGTGAGATCTAGTGGAGGATCATCCTTTGGAGCTCGTACATAATTGTAGATGGCTTGTCGGGCTATGAAGCATTCAAAGCAGTTATCCTTACAGCTCTCTCCATAAAGTCGGGGGATTAGCCATTTGTAGATCTCAAACTGTGGTACTTTCTTTCGAATTATTTGTCCAGTGAGGATACGGGCCGCGGTTTCTATATTACGGCGATGTTCCGACCAATTTCCATCTGTCTGTTCAGCGGGTTGTATCCAAATTGGAATATTATGGGCACGTTTGGCTTCCAGATGGTAATCACTATAGTTTTTCAACTGTTTGCTTATCCAACCATGAGACTCTTGTATGCGAAGCATTCGGGTCGACATTTGCAATACTTTTAGCACATCAAGAGACAACTCCAATTGAGTGAGTTTTCGTCTTTGTAGTGTCACGCATTTATCCATAAATTGTATTTTATTCGGACGGCGACTGAGCAGAAAGTTCTCACTTTGAGTTATTATACGAGGATCAAATTTTATGGGCGTTGATTGCAGAAAATGGAGCACATGCAATCCATAAGCTGTTAACCAGGTCGAACTACAATTAGATCTTGGCTGTTCATCGTAGGTAAAGCTTCCATCACGTCCTCTCATTCGCAGTAGAGATTGGAATCCATCATTCAACTGATCGTCAAGAAATTGCCGCCAGCGTTTACTGATCTGATGCTGATCCTGCATATAGTCCCACAGATAATAGATAGACAACAGTTTAGTGATCAATTGCTCTCCATTGTCCATTCGATCTATGGACTTGAAGCTCTGTATATTTGCAGCTATCATATTTCCAGTCAGATAACATTTCACCCCATCTGTGGTATGTTGATGTGGCAGTTTCAATTCAAAATTTGACTTCATATTCCGCCATTTTAAAGTCTCAAAGGCCACAACTTGATGTGACATCAGATGACCTGTCTGCAGGACTTTGATTTGACGTATCATCGTATCGCTCAGAGAACCAGATATTGCCGTAACATTAAGATCAATTGTGCCAGATTTAATGGCACGTAAATTAAAGGTTACAAAATTTGAAATATTGCTCGCTACGATCAGCTTTTGTTCAATGTGTTTCGATTTGGGAAAAGGCTTTTGATCAACGTCCAGTAGCTGGAAGTAAGATTCATTTTGTTGAACTCTGATGGTGACATTGCGTTTCTCGTTCAAGTAATTGAAACAGTTTATAGGTAGTACCAAAATTTCATCTAATCAGGAAGATATATGGTTTTTAATACCAAGTGCAGTAATTGAAGGTTATTCGAAATTAATTCTTACCAACTTTAATATGTATGGGTACTGTGTACTGCAAGTAGAGGGGCTGGCTGCTTTTAATATTTATAAAGGGCTTGTGCCCAAGAAGTGTGAGTCCTACATGTGGGTCTATTTGAAAAGCGTTCAGTCTCCAGGTAGTGATTTCATCAGGGACACGAGCAGTCCAGTTTTGCCAGCCAGCCTGGGTACTAAAGAAATAAATATAACAGAAATTGCGGAATAAAATCAATCCAAATCGTGTTAAGAGTTCAGTGATCTTGGATATTTTTGAACCGAGTGTGAAGTAATTATAACTTAAAATTTAAAACTTGTTTTTATTAATACTGAAATTCATCTATTATTTTAAATAAAAATATGCTTAATTTGAGTCATTAAAAACCAAGTTGAATAAATATTACTAATTCTAAATAATTTGATCTAATTCTGATTTTTAGTTTTCAAGACACAAATGTATAACATATTCGAAAAATGTTATGCCACATCTCAACATATCTGACATAGAAGTATGTTTTGATTTATAAGATTATCGATTATGACAAGATATTCTTCAAAATTTACAAACTCTAAGAGTTGACAAATACAAAATGTCAGAAAGTTTAAGCTTGATATTTTTATATATCTGGATTTATTCCCGCGCAAAGTAAAAATAGAACAAATTAAAATCCTTCGCTCACAGGAAGTTTAACCTTAAATCTAAATATAGCGCAAGCTAACTTTGGCGCGCCAAAGTTTGGATACCCTTGCAGTGCCCTGCGTAAGCCGTCAGATTTTTTACAAAATTTTTTAAAGGTTGATTTTGAACCGATTGTTCCTATGGCTGCTATATGATATAGTTGTCCGATTTACACCAAATTTGGTCAGCCTGCTTAAAACTTAATCAAATACACAATGTGTATATTTGGTTAAGATATTTTGAGAAACAAAAAAGATTTTCATACTAAATGTTGTTTTCGAACCGATCGTTCCTATGGCAGCTATACGATATAGTAGTCCGATTTACACCAAATTTGGACAGCTTGTTTAAAACTTAATCAAACACATAATGTGTATGTTTGGTGGAGATATCTTGAGAAACAAAAAGTTTTTCATACTAAATGTTTATTTCCAACCGATCGTTCCTATGGCAGCTATATGATATAGTTATCCGATCCAGCCGGTTCCGACATATGTACTGCGTGCAGCAAAAAGACGGATCTGTACCAAGTTTCATCAAGATAGCTTCAAAACTGAGAGACTAGTTTGCATAGAAACAGACAGACAGACAGACGGACAGACGGACAGACGGACATGGCTATATCGACTCAGCTCGTCGCCCTGATCAAGAATATATATACTTTATGGGGTCTGACACGCCTCCTTCAATGCGTTACACATTTCGTGACAAAATTATAATACCCTCTGCAAGGGTATAAAAATGATTTCTTTTCTGCTTATTAGAAATATATTTGGAGTGAGACTGTCTCGTTATTGTTTCTCAATATTACTTACTCTTCTATGCTGTCGAATATCCAAACATCGTTAGATTCTTCTCTCATTGATGATGGTAGATCACAGCATCCATGGTAGACTGAAACCTTCCCAATGGCTGATCTCGTTAGAGCGATTTCTGCACTTGAATTGTTAACTTGAACTTCTGTTCTAGGACGAATTTTCTTGGAAAGAGCAACCTTCTTAGTCCCTGAGTGTGAAATTAGATTTTAAGGCAAGCTTCTTAATAAAAAGTTATCTCGTTGCAGTTAAACTTACTTAATTTTATCCGCAAGATATTAGCTTCAGCTTTGTTGAGGATGTCTCCATGTGAAACAAACTATTAACAAATGACCGTTGGTTAAAAGTTAACATTGTTAAACTTACTAATTTTGGCAGCAGAAACAGAGCCCGCATTTGTCATTGTCACTAGACCCATGTTAAAAGCTGTTGGAGTCCCATTCAGTGGCTTCTTTGCAGAAGCCTCTCGTAGTGCTGACTTTATATCTTTGAAGTAGTTTAAAGAGAAATCATTATTATCGTCGTTGCGAAAAACGCGACTATCGACGGCATTAAGACCTAAATAGGAGTTGGGAACTGCTTTAATTCGTAATGAAATTGTTTCACCAGGTTTGACTTCGCTCGCAGCTTCGATTTCCACCTTGAAATTCAAATTGATATAAATATATGAATAGGAATTTAAAGTAGCATATTCACATGATCGTGTTTCCATCGCTGCACTTCAATCGTGTGAGTCGCTACATATAAAACATTTGAATTTGATTCCATTCCGTAAACAAATACGTGAACAAAGGGCCACATTTTAACTGTTATCTGTATTTCAACGGAAAATGTATTGGTTTTGTCAGGAAAGACCTCTCCTGATGCCAATATGACTCCATTGAACATTATCACACAAATGGCATAGCTGAGCTTAAAGTCAAGCTGAAATTTTATCATCTTAGGTTTACCTATCGGCGTACCGTAAAATATTTTAATTCTAATAGAAGGATATATTTATTTAATTGAACTCTTGAAATCTTTTCAGTTCCACTTACAAATTTTCCTTTCTTTTTAACTCACGAGCACGAGCACGAGCCTGATCACGAGTACGAGGCATAATCGAACTATTGGCATATAGTTTGTACTTTTTGTGATCTGGTTCCTTTATAATTTTCCTCTTAACTGCTGTAGATCTTTTGACCCGATGTGGACTGTTTAATTGTCCATGTTGATGATATATTAGGGGCCCAGAGAACGTACGACTGTCTAATGTTATCTTACCCCCTTTAGTTACATTTACAGAGGGAATTTGATTCTCTTTAACATAAAAATGTACACATTTTTCTGTGACACTTGGGCCATTCTTTGCACAAATTCGCCAACGTCCGAGATTTGGAGATCGGCTTATACGTAAATCCGATTGAAAAACACCTTTATGAACCTTTAGCTGATTATAAAACTTGACATGATAGCTCTTCGCATCCTCAATCCAAATGGACGCTTTGTACTCTGGATTCACAGCATTCATTGTCTCATTGTGAAAGACCACCCGAAACTGCAGCAATTCTCCGGGTCGATAATGCGTTTTAGGTGTTTGTATTTTAACAAAGTTCTTGAAATTATGCCAAGTCAAGAGTGTTTTGTTTGTAAATTTCATACCACGCAAACTATTTACGATCAGCCAATACTTTCCCCTCTTTAGTTCGGGAAGCTCAAAACGATACGAGCTGATCGGATGAAGTGGTGTCAGATGCATCTCAATGCTCATGTTGAAGCTGGGACCCCTTAGAGACACCTCACAACTGCAGCTGGCCTTGCTCTCAAACATGCCCACAACGACACCATATGGACGTCCTGAGAAGATGGTACCAGATGCTGATACCATATAGTAACCATCTTGTTTAATGCTGGAAGTTCACATAAAATTGGTTAGACTTATCGGGGACTGAGATACTCTGAGGGAAAAACTGGACTACAAAATCAGAAGCACATTTCAACAATCATTTATGGCTTGAACAACTTATTGGTTATATTTTCAAGAGCGCTATATTCTCGATGCATTTTTTAGAGAAATTATCTTATTATCCAAAGAACATTTTGGTAAAATAAATATAGGTTAAACATTTTTTCCTATTAGCGATGGTAACACTAATTGCAATATATTATTTACATATAAGTAGTTGATGTAATCAGGCGTTACAAGTGTAAAGTATTGCTTAAAGTTGATTAGAGTTTTGAAATTAGCTAAAAGCTAATTAGATACGTATTAGATACATACATATTGATGTGCATTTGCTAAGATACATAAAAACCAATTTTATATCATTAATATAATAATTATAATAAAAGTGAGACTCATTCTGACCAACAAATTTTGCGATATAAATATGTTAAACATGTATGCATTTCTTTTAACATAGATCAAAAATGTCGAATGAGAGACAAAAATTTAAGAATTTTTGAAAAGCACGTCTCACTTTTCGTAAAGAAAATATTGTGAAAACTTTGGCTTTCTACAGTTTGAGTTGTGAGTTGAAGAGATAAACGTCAACTAAACGCCAAAAACAACAGTTTGCGTGTTTATTTCTTTTCAGTTTCTGTATTTGAGTTCGTTTGAGTCTCTGTATTTGAGAAACGTTTTTGTTGCCAATTTGCAACACACTGCTTTAAATTAGAGCTCACTTTATGGTAGATTAGCTAGTTAATACTTAACACACGTTTCCTTTTAAGTATTCTGGTTTCACTTTACTCCAGTTAAGGATAATACTCGCACAAGAAATATTTTGTTAGATATTACTTGGAGCTGGAACTTACTCCTTGGCATTTCCCACTGACAGCAATAACAATTTAATCGCAATAATATAACAATAGTTTCCCCAATAGGGGTTAAATCCACTCATGGCTAGAGCTGGAACTAAACTGATCGTTGGGGCGACTTATAAGTAGTTGTAATTGGATTGAATTGTGTATTTTGCATGTGTTTCGCTTCATTTATGGCCATGTCATTGGCCATTTACTGCTTCTAATGCGATTTGGATCTCGTAATTCAATCGGGCGGCATCAGTTAAAGTGCATAATTGAGGCACCATCTTGGAAGTCAACTAGTATATATACTCTCTGGGATCTGTTCTGTTGTTTTGGCTGTTTGTTTGTTTGTTTGTTGGTGCCTTAGTCTCTTGGTTTGTTGGCTTGTTGTGACCATCAAAAGCACTCGATGCCTTAGTTGTTGTCGTTGTTGTCTCCCGGTTAATAAAGCAGCACTTAGAGTTTGATGAAGGCAAAGTCAAAGCTATGAATGCTTCCATTGCCATTTCCAATGGCAGAGCAGCTACTTAAGGCCTTAAATGTGCTCGTCTGTGTGTGCGTAACTTTGTGTGTGAGAGTGTATGTGGGTGTGTGTGAGTGTGTTAGGATGTGCTTCTCGTGACTGTGATGCAGTTATGCGCATTTCCGCCTGAGTAGATTCCATCCCTGGCTTGCTTTGCTTACATTTAAGTGCATATTCAGTGCCAGAGTATGTGTGTGCAGTTAGTTATGTGCGTGGGTTGTAAGAAAAGTAGTCAAAGTAATTATAGTTTTTGTAATGCAGTGCTAAAAAAGCAAAAACTATTTTAACGGATGTTTGTTAGAACCAAGTATTGTAAAAAGTAAATATTTTGTTTTCATATATCCGAATAAATTCACTTATGTAGAATTACCTTAACAGACCGAGAATTTTAATTGGCATTCTCAACAAAATTTATACAAATTTAATCAAAATGTTGCTCTTATAAAATAATGATTAATTAAATTTAAACTTCTATATAACTCCATTCATATTCATTATTTTTAAACAAAAAATCTTATTTATTTTCATTTTTAAATCATATGTTACATATGTAAAAACCAAATCTTTCTACGTATGTAATAATATAGAGTAAACATGAATAAAATAAGACTCCCAGTAATGGAACTGGACCATGAACCAAGCCTTTAAAATTATCTACGCCTGTTAGCCGAACCGGACCACTTGCTTAATGAAATGGATAAAATATAAATAATAAAATCTGAATCTTAAGTCAGCAACTTTAAAAAGTAAATACTTTTTTATTAAAATGGGAAAAATGGGAAACAATTAAGTAAAGAACTGTTGATCCGCGAGCAGAACAATAATTTTCCATTTTATTTTTAAGTTTCCTTCTTTTGTAAAAACATATAAAATTGTTGAAATAGGGTTTTAGATTGATAACTTTTTAAGCAACCCACTGGCGTTTACAATTGCCTGGACTGTAGTGAAGACAATAATAACAAGAACAACATAAACACATACACACTCTCACACACATAAACACACACACACACACAGACACACTGTTACCATGTCACTCATTCACTCAGTCAAACTGTCAATGCTGGTTTCAATCTTTGTATTTTGTGCTTTCGCCTGCAATT
Organism: Drosophila testacea; assembly: GCA_035043265.1. Lineage (NCBI taxonomy): Eukaryota > Metazoa > Arthropoda > Insecta > Diptera > Drosophilidae > Drosophila > Drosophila testacea. The sequence goes on from JAWNND010000661.1 coordinate 1,022,955, forward strand.
GGCAGTCGAGGCAACATTACATTTGCTTGATTGAACTTCTGCCCCTACTCAACTCCCCCCTTAACTCCCCCTATCGCCTTGGTATGTATGTAGTTGTAGTAGTACTAATACAAGTAGTTGATGGTTGTGTTTTGGGTTTGTGTGTTTTTGGTATTTCTGGGTGCTATGCTGACAGCGGCCAAAATGCTTGGCAAGCGTTTGGACCAGGCCAACAAAAAAAAAAAAGCTACCAAAGGCCAGTTTGCAAAAGGCAAACCTAGTGAGTTACCTCAATGGACGAGACACGTTGTTAAATGCATAAGCAGCAACCCTGACCCACATTCGATGGCAACTATTGCAAAACTGAACCATAGACATAGACGAGCAGTTGTAATCTTTTTTTTGTAGCATAGTTCATGGCGCATGCAATTTAAAGTGCACTTTTCATCAGGAGACGAAACGAAACGTAACGAAACGAAAAGAAAACTTAAGTAAAAAATATATATTTGTCTAGTTTTTTATATGTTTATTTGCCGCTTCTCAACTCAACTCAACTCATCACTTAATCCGCCAACTAGAAACAACGACAAAGCGCACTGAACATTCAGCTAAAAGCAAGACAAACTTTCCATACACTCTTCTATACAAGAATCACATCTTTTTTGCTTTATATTTGTAGCTTGTATGCATATTAGTTATCAGATCTTCACAAAGAGCTGGAATATTCTATAGAAATTTTGTTGGTTTTATTGAAAATTTCTTAATCAATCGAAAGACGAGTTTTTTCTTTAGAGTGTCGTCGGGTTCGGTTTGGTTTTCATCTTTTGGCTCAAGCGACTTTCAGTTGCAGTTATATGGCCCATACATTTGTGTGACTTGCGAATTGGGTTAAAGCTTGGAGTTTGGGCCAAGTAACTGACTGTGATAGCAATAAAGAAAGATATCTGTTGAGAGAAGGAATATTAAAGTTGGCTTAGCTCAAATTTCAGTGACTGACTCTGATGTCTGTTGTTTTTTCAGAGCATATCAATTAAGTTAGCTTTGACTTTTGTCTGTGGTACCAGTCAGCTTATCATTTGCATGGAAATTACTCAATCCACACACAGACCACTGACTCCAATTCCCACTCAATGTGCAAACTTTACAACTTTAAACAGAATCACAGCTTGACGAAAACAATGTAAAACGCACAAAAGCTGAAACCTTTCACCAAAGAGTTGAGCAATTTAATTTTTTTTATATATTTTTTCTTTTTCTTCTTCTCGTTCGGAATAAAACAAAAGTTTTGCTCTTTTAAATTCATTTAAACGCTTTTAGCGTTTTTCACGCCAACAAACCAGAGAATGTCTCCTGCTCGTCTGCAGCTTTATGGATGGTCGACATCCAAGTCTCTCATCCTCCTACAAAGTTTTGTTTCGGTTTTGTAAAAAATATCTAGCGTTGGTGATGATGGAAAAAAATTGCTAACTTTTGCGTCGCACAAAGTGAAACTATCCGAGTAATATGAGACTGCAAATTCAGGCTAACTAGAGTTGAAAATATCCTCTACATTGTGGCGAATAGGGCTCGTAAACTACTAGACCTAGTTAACTTTATTAGGATTAAGTATTAGTTCGATTCGGCTTAAACACAAATTTGATATCGCTTAAGAAAATATACGGATAATATACATATAACATATAAATATGTTAGATTACTTTTTTCCCTTATTTTTAAATTCTGTGAAAATTAATTTTATTGCTTGTTTAATCAAGTAATGTCATGATTTAAAAAAAGGTAATGTTTCAAAGATTGTTTTTATGTATATTTGTTAACAATTTACTAGTAACTACAAGTTATTTACAACATAATACCCCTAAATTTTAAGCTGAACCCCTTCCCTTAAGTATATATACTTTGTTTTGGAAGAAATTTAAAAAATTGACAACTTGTTATAAATTTGTATAGTATTTTGTCAGGAACATGGTTTTGAAAAATCTCAAAATAACTTCTTTAACTTTTATGCATTTGTTCTCAAATCCTGTTAAAAATAATTGTGGGGTTCTCTTTCACATGATCAAAAGTATCTTTTTCAAATACATTTCTAGTTATATGTTTAATCAAATCTCTAGCGCAAGTTATTAACGACGTACCTTTAAATTTTAAGCAGAAATCTTCACTATAAACTTTTCTACTTTGTTTTGGACAAAATTTAAAAAAAAGTTGACGACTTGAACGGTTTGTCTTTGTTGTTGACCAAACTCTGTCTTCAAATAGCCAGGAGCCCATTCATCCGCATGCGTAGCGCATGCCAATTGTGCAATTGTTGGAAAATTTCTTTTACTAAAAACTTGTACGTTGTGACTTTATCTCTCCCCCCTCTCTTTCTTTTTCTCTATCTCTCTCACTTTCTCTGTTTTATTTTGTTATTCTGTTGGCCATGTCTCACTTTTTACGCTTTCTGTAACGCCGTAAGCTTTGTTTGCTGTGGCTAAAGGGGCCGTTGAAGCGACCCGGGGGCGACTGTGGACTGCTTTCTTAATAGGTGTTGGCAATCATGAAGTTGCTTGCGGTTGCTGTACGCGAATTGGGCCAATAAATGGTTAAAGAAAGACCTAGACGAACTTTTGTAGCCCAGTGCGCAATGTGTGTTTGGCCATTAGTCGCTTTGATCAAATATTTAAAGCTAATGAACAAAATGGGCGCACAGCCAACTTCTAATAGAACAAAGAAACGAAAAAAGAAAACAACACAAAATTGAATGAAAGAGGGAAAGAACTAAACTGCAACAAAACTAGCTTGGCATTTTCTATGATTTAAAGTCGATAAAAGGTACAAAAACCAAAGAGGACTTACCATCAGCTCACCTGACCCAAAAGAGTTCAATCAACCTGACAAATTTCAATCAGGCTGCGGCTAAAAAGAGACTAGAAACTGGCTCTGATGGGTAAGAGGAATAAAGGGAACAAGAACAGGTACAACTACAGGCACAGAGTCACGCCATGGCACAATTAGGATGCTGTTGAAGTTTTGTCAATGAATGAAAAGCGTCTGCAACTTTTATTTAACTTGTGAGAGGGTCACACAGAGAACACACAGGGTACATATAGAGCTACTGAGCTTGGTCAACAATTGCTGTCTCGAACGTGCGCTCACGTAGTGGGTGACCACACACTCACACACACACACTCACACAGATACACTCATACACAAATGTACTCAAACTGATAGTTAGGCAAAGGTAAATGTATAAACCAGCTTCTAGTGGGTTGTTGGTTCTTAGCTTTTTACAGGAAAATCCATTTGAGTTAGTACTAAGTTCTGAGAAGCAACACAATTATTCGCAACTCACTTAAATTTTAAATTTATTTATTTGTTTTATGCCCATGTTTGTTAAAAATCGTTTACTCATTAATTGTAATCTCGTCTTAAACTTGATATTTATATTAAAAGCCATGATCCACAGATAAAACCAATTTTTAAAAAGTCTAGTTACGGTGGTTCGAAACCAAAATCAAAACTTAGCCTTGCTTCTTGAACCGGTTTTAAGGCCCTTTATTCAAGGCGTTGTTTCGAGCCTAGATTTAATTAGATTTAACAATTTGTTTTCCATCGAATGGCCTCCGTTTTTTTTTCGATTTCCAGAGATTATTCAGTTATTTAATAAACAAACAATGTTCTTCGTATAAAATCTAATTAAAGATAATAGTTAGCTTTAAATTCAATTTCGATTTGATTGCTTTTAGTTGTTTTGTTTACCGGCTACGCAAACTTTTTGTACAATAATACTGTTCTTAAAAAAATTTTCTTGTATCTTATATACATATATATATAAAGAATCGGCTGTTTCTAGATAAAGAATTTGTTTTTTTTTTGGCTCCTATATGACTTCACTAAAAATTTACCCGATACTGATATTCGTTTCAGTTTGTTTCCCTGAGCTTACTAATTTTTCCACCAAATGGTAATTAAATACTTGGTGGTCAGCTTCAATCGATATTTCCAATAAATCCGCGATATAAAAGAATGTAACTAATTTTAGCGGAACTGAATCATGTTTTCAAAGAAATCGCTTTGGTTACTGCTTGAATTGCTGTGCTGATTAGAAATATTTAGTAAGAAATATTTTGCAAATTAATAAAACTGACCAGATCACGACATTTGCTAACAAATTGATATGAATATAGTTAGACTTTGAAACAACCTACTTAACAGTATTAAAAAAAGTCAAAGCGCGTCGCAATTTTAAATTAAATGCATTAACAACGATTAATTTGTGTGATAGTTAATCTTTATAGCATTTGTTGTTGGAGTAGCTTGAACACAATTTTTGTTATCAGATGTTTATATGATTAATTGGGATATTTGTTAATAATAAACATAAACAATTAAACTGTGCGGTATGTATGATTTTTTTAGGGTAGGAGTAGGCGCAGAATAATTTATATATTTTTTATTTTTCGATTCGATGACTCACCTTTGATTGCTCTAGCTCTTAAAGTCTCTTAGAATGAGGTACTCATACAGACAGCCGTCCAGTGATGTGTACTTTAAATTGGCTTTTGGTTTCGTGGTTTAGTCGCGTGCCAGGAGGGATAACCGCAACATTTCGCTCAGTGCAGTCGGAGACGTAGACTTGGTTAGCGATAAGGCTGAGGCTGTTCATTCAGTCCATTCAGCAGCTGTCGTCGTAATCGACAAACCGACTGACCCTAGAGCTGAACCACAATATGAACGCTTCCAGCTTCTGCCGTCTCCTCCACATGCTCCTTAATCTGGGAGCAGTTACAACGATGTTTACATTGCGACTGCAATGAAACTAACCCACAATGAGCCGCAAAAACAACAGCTGCCTCTTCAGTTGGCAATTGGAAGTAATCGCGAAATGTTCAATTTGTCGTTGTTATTATGGTTTCCATTGTTGTGGCTTGTGGCCAGACATGTGGCAGGGGAATCGTTACCCAGACTAAATGCCAAAGACTATCAGATTGACTTTTTGCGAGCCGTTGCCGACCTGGCTGAGCAACGGGCCGAGATTAGTCTTAACGATTATCTACAACAATTGGAGAATGATGTCAGCTATGGCAACTACAGTGGGCAGTTGGCCTTTGCACGTGCCTCTCATAAGCTGCAGCCGAAGGTGTTGCTCATCAAACAGCTTCTGGATGCTCAACACCATTCCCAACTCGACTTGGAGCACACTTGTGTCCTGCGGAATTTGGTGTTCCTCAATCGCCTCAAACAGCAGCTTCGTAGTGCCAAGGATTCCAGTGCTCAGGAGATTCGTCAACTACGCTTGCATCGACTTTGTCAGCAGTTTGAGCGACCTCGTTCCACTGTGCAACGCAATGATCGTTTGATTAACGATCACACTGTGGGCGCAGCTCTTCAACAATTAAATCTAACAGAGACGTTACCAAATGGAACCACCTTGAGCTTAAATGACTTTGGACAGCAGCTCTATGAGCGTGTCAAGCTTTCGGGATCTGAGATTATTGACAACTATGTGCTTATCCTACGTGGTCTGCTGCAGGATATCCTGGATGCTGAGCATGTGGATCTGGCGGAGAATTCTGCACAGCTGGAGCAACTGCTACAACAACTAAACAAAATGTTGGCCATTTCGGACTTTTTCGAAAAACGACAGAGTGTCTATTCCTTTCTTGAGACTCATCTGTCATCGCAGCAAACGCGTTCCAGGGAAAATGCGGAGCAGCATCTGACAGAACATTTACTGGATCAACTGAAAGCCAAGGGCCTGGATCTGTTTGTCATCTTTCTGTTCAGCAACTTTGAGTTCCTCGAACAGGTGCACGAACATTGGTCTCAACTCTTACCCCAAACACCTAGTTTGCTATACGACGAGACCCATCGGCAGCTTTATGACATCCAACAGCTTTACGAGAGCTTCAAGCTGGATACTGAGAGCTTTGCTAAGTATGATGTATACTCGCAGGCTTTGAGACGTCTTCATGAACGCACAGTGGAGCAGGGACAACAAAATCATCACATTTTCGAGATGATCAACAACGCAGCGCAGAATGTGGGAAGCGTTACCTTCAATATGATCAAAGCCAAGTGCAAAGAGTTGCTTTAGAAAATGATTATAAATATTTAGAAATAAAATGAGAGATTTTTTTCAATATCCAACTACATTATATATTATTTAATACACTGGGAGAGCTTCTAGGTTCAGTCCCATTTTAAGAGGTGTAATAAGAAAATAATAACGAACATGTTTGCTGAATTACATTTTGTTTTGATTGAAATAATACATAATTTAAAATAAATCTCCGCAGTTGATTATAAAAGATTTCTTCAAAATGTAAATTAATTATATATAATTTATCAAATTATATTATTGAACTATATATAATTTACAAGAAGTTGCTTTCAGAAATAACTATAAGCATTTTTAATAAATTAAGGGAACTCCAGTTGAACCTTTCTTTAAAGAAATTATTATAATTAATTATAAATTTATATTATAGTGTTTAGCTGACCAGCTTTTTTTTTAAACTAAATAAAATAACTCAAGTTAATATATCTCTTTTTAATATCCGACTAACTTATGTATGTATATTGAATATTGCACTAAGAGAGCCTTAGACTTCGAGCATATTTTAAGAATGTTTGAAAAATGTGACACAGCTAAAAAATATATTTAGTTTTTAGTTAAGGTCAAGTTCAAGAAGTTTCTCTAGTAAATGATAATAAATATTTTGATAAATAAAATAAGAGAACTTAAGTTGTTGATCATTAATATACTTGTCCTCAAAATCCTACTAAATTATATACAATACTGCGAGCCCTTGAGCCAAGGCCCAGCTTAGGAACTTTTGATAAAATGTCACACAGCTTAATTATATTTTGTTTTTCCATGTTGTTGTTGTCTTTGTTGGTGGTGTTGTTGTTGTTGTTGGTGCTGGTGCTTTGTAATATCCGTCACGATGCCAAGTGCTGCATCGGATGTCGCTTTAATAGCGCTCCAGGCTCTCAACTCTCAACTCCAGCTGCATCTCTTTCTGTCAAACTGTGCAGCCTGGTTTGTCCTTTGCCGCATTATGCTCATGCTGATGTGGTTGTTTATCTGATGCTGCCAACGGGAGAGTGGTTCTGGTTCCATCGTCCTCCTGCCCTTGTCCCTTGTCCTGACTGCCAAACTAATGACTCTTGCTGCCGTTGTCGTTAGCCCAAGCCAGCTAATTAATTGCCGTCGTTGCAGGTGATTAGAACTTAAATGAGTTGCAGTAGCAGCGGTGGATGGAACATCAACAGGGGACCAGAAACTAGCCCGCAAGAGAAGCTGCATCAGAACCCGAAACCATAATGATTGGAAAATATGTATAGCTGTCAGTTTGTGCTCTGTTTTTGGATGAGTCCAAATGCCATTACTGTGACTGGTAATACAATATGTTTGAGTTCCACTCGCTTGACTGTCCCCAAAAGCATTTTGTATTACATATGCGCAAACATGATTGAACCCACTAAGAGAAACCCGGCAAATGCGTGGCAAGAACATGACAATAATTGCATACATGTCATGTCCATGTTCACTTCTTAATTGGACGATGGGTGCTGGAAAAGGTAAAGAAAAATAGGAGACTGTCAAAGCTAGGAAAATAAACTACGGGAATTGGAGATGGTATTTAATAACATGAAATCTCAACAATTCAATTAAATAATCTGAAAATGAACTATTAATGGTAATACACTTTAAAATTTGTACAATCAATGAGAGTATCGTTATAGACTTATTATAATTCCAATGAAACATTTATAAATAAATTAGTTTAACAGCTTGATATTTAACAAACAAAAATAAATCAATTTAAAAGTAAGAGTGTTAGTTAATTTTAATACAGCCTGTCAAATTTGATTCGCTTAACATTTCTAGCAGCTTAAATTAGCATAAGGTTCTAATGTTTATATAAAATAATCATATTACAAGTAATATCTTAATGAGTCTAGCATATGTTCGGTTCAGCTACGCGATTTATCTTTGGTAATGAACATATACGAATCATTTAATATATGATCGATACTATAATTAAAATTATTGTACGTAGATAAAATTGTGTATAATATTTAAAAGGAAATAATAATATGTAATATTTAATAGAGATTTTTCCAACTCAAAATAGGCAACTACATTTTATTATATGTAAAATTAAATGATATTTAGCAGTATAAACATTGATTTAAGCCTGAACAAAGCATCCCGAATTGTTCAGCTGCCAAAAGTGCCAAACTGTTACAACATTTATCACCTTTAATGCTGGCCAACAGGAGCAGCAACTTCAATGGTGCCCAGGGGTTTGGTAACGCAAAAGGCCATAACAAGTGGCATTTACAGCTGCAATAATAGCAACAGCAAAAACAATGCAACCAAATGCAATTTCACACTAGGATAAACTGCAGTAACGGAATCTACTTTCGACCCCATCCTGATCCAATTGTCGGACAATGGATCGAGCTAAATTTTCAAACATTGTCGACATCGGCATTGGCTCTCAAAAGGCACATGGCGTGAAATTTAATTATGATTTATTGTTTTTGTTAGCCTTATCTATTGTGTGTGTGTGTGTGGGTGTGCGTATGTATATGTGTGTGAGTGTGGGTGTGGCACCCATTTCCAGAGTCTAAACTTTTATGAGCTACGCACACTTAATGCATATTTTATTGACAGTTTTCTGATCGTCTTTGTTTTTTCTCTTTGTTGGCTGTCAAAACTTTTGGTAAGCTGATGAGCTAATCGCTTTGGCTTGCATCTTTATAGCTGTTAATTCCTAAGTGCCTACATAAATTTCACTGTAAAAATAACACACAATTCCAAAGTATACATATATGTATGTATATCACATCTTAAAGTGAGGGTGAAGCTATTTATAGGCAATGTCTATACGGAAGGAAATAGAAAAGGAAAGGGAAAGCAATTTGAGTTGTTGTCTTAATTACTTACTTATGTATGTTTATCTCCCTCTCATTTCATTGCAGTTATTCTGGAAGATCCCGAATTCACGGACGTCATTGATAACATAACAGTTCCCGCGGGACGTAATGTCAAATTGGCCTGTTCGGTGAAGAATCTTGGCTCGTATAAGGTAAGTTAATAATGAAAGAGATAATTGTATATAAATTAGAAAAAGCTAATTAAGCAGGCTGTTTATTGGAGCAGAATAGACAAGGAAACACCCTGTAAAAAAGTGTTGTACTACGACAATATATTCTGCAATTTTAATCACTTAAAATCTTTTTAAGCTTAAAGTTGACAGTAACAAATTTAATTAAATAATCAGAAAGGTTCACTGTATATTTGAAGAGAATATTTAAAAAATATTCATGTTTAAATGAAAACTCTTTCATAAATTTCCATCAAATCAAGTCAACTTGAGTGGGAGAAAACTTGAAGTCAACTGAAGTTTATTGACTTTGTGATATATTCAGCTGGCAGACATAAAACCCAGCAGTAAACTAATACGCCTCTGTTTGATGTCCAACCCATCTCAGGGGCATTCAACAATAGCAACAACGATAACAACAACGATAACAACAACGACAACAACAACAGACAAGCCTAACCAAGTCAAGGTCCAAGGAACAACAACAACAACAGGCAGGACTCCCTATGGCGGCTGGACAAGAAAGGCCAACGCATTGAACTTGTTGACTTTTTGAGCTTCGCTCAACACTTGAGAGTTTTCTATGAGAAGTTGTTGTCATAGTTGTTGTTGTTGTCGGTGTCGTTGCTTTTGTTTATATGTACGTAACATTGTGCGCTTCATGTTTGCCCTTTGCTCAGCGCTTGACAGCACAGACAAACAAAGTGCATAGAGCTCAGCTCAGTTAAGCTAACATTTTGGCAACCGCTGTAGAGTTTTGTCTTTAATTAAGTAATTTGTGCTAAAGTCTCTCTAGACCCGGCTTGGCACAAAAATCTAACTAGCCACAATAGCACTATGGGAAAAATCCATCCGATTATTAAAAAAACACCAATATTTTCTTTTAATAATAAATATAAAGCCGAAGCTTTCAAATGTTGCCCAAATGTTAGTTAGACTAAAGCAGAATTTATAATCCTTTGTTTGGTCAAATTTAAATACAAATTCAGCCTCCCCCTATCGGACTATGAGAAAAAAGTTAAATTTTTGGAAATAAAATAGTTAGATAGATAAATATAGAGACAGAAATTATTTTTGGTATTGACTGCACCTTCAATAATTCAGTATTTCAAAATAGAATAAATTAATAAGAATATCTAAAAATAAAGCGAGAGATTTAAAATTTTGCACATACATTAGTTAGACTAAAGTGTAATCTATAATTATTTGTTTAGCTTAATTATAATACTTCTTTACCCGCTTTTATTATCCGACTATGGGTAATAAAGTTCAGTATTTTGCAAAAATCTTAGTAGCACTTAACTTTTTTAACGTATATTCAGCGTAGTGCAGTTAACGCAACATGTTCGGTTTATAGAGCTTTTTAGTTTTTTTTGGTTTCTTTACTTTTATTTCGGCATCAGAATAATAAAAAAGTTTTGATTCAGTTACGATTTTAGATGTGGTAAGAAGCCCTATTTTGAAATAAGATCTAAGTATGAGGCTAGGCAATTCCAATTGTATGCTACTTAGACTAAAGCAGGATTTTTAAACTGAACTGAGCCTGTGTGTTCATTTTTCCCATTGTCCAAAGTACGTTAATCACTTGTTGGTAGACAAAAGATGGCGGTTTGGGAGCCACTGGGAAATGCCACTGTTCAATATTCATTGAATGTTGCATACTTTTAGGCAATGCTTGATATGCATACCTGCCTTTGTGTACGTCTGTGCGGGTGGGTGTCTATGTGTGTGTGTGTGTGTGTGTGTGTGTGTCTGTTTGTAGGTGTGTGGATAAGCGTATGCCCGTCAATTTAAATTTGCATCCAATTGAATTTCCATAATGTGCGTCGACCGAAACGTGCATAAATTTCATTTGACACGACGAAGCACGAGGCACGAGGCTGTTCGCCTCATCTTTTATCTGGAGAGCGCATGTTATGTGCTCGTAATAATTTTTATGACCCTTAAGTTTGGCATGCAATCGCTCTCGCTCTCGTTCTCGCTCTCGTTCTTGCTTCCACTTTCTTTCCTCTCATCTTCTTGCCCCAACTACACAACTACTTAACAATGCCCCCGATCCGGACACCAAGTGTCGCCGCAGGTATGCTCAAAAGTTAACCAGTAGCAGCAACAACAACAACAACAACAACAATAGGAGAATCAGCAAGAACAACCCGTAGCTGCAATAAAACGTGACTTTGCATGCAAAATAGTTGCGTAGCCGGCAGCAGGCAGGTTACATTGGAATTGATTTTTATATCCTTATCACTGAGTACATGTACTTTGTTGCCAGATTCGACAATGCAACAGTAGATAGGAGTGTGGTAGGTAGATGGTTCTCCAACTAATGTTTCACAATCTAAAATTATAAATCTCATAAGATATGGAGAAAAAATGAGGACACGATTTGTCACGGTTTGATTCTCATATGCATAATTATTCTTGATCTTTTCATACACATATGTATTTGTAATTAAGTATAGTCCACTAAGGTCAGTTGATTAAAGTAATTTAAATAAAGTTGGAAAATATACTTAAAATTAATAAATCATACCTAAATTTAAATAACATATTAACCCTAAAATGATGTAAAGATATTGAATGGAAATATTTAAAAATTGTAAAGCTGTTGGGGTATTCAAAAAATAAAAATCGTAAATGATCAAATATTTGTTGCAAGAATTGGGGAAATACAGAACTATTCAATCAGTTCTTGGGTTAGTTATTCGCTGATTTTAGCTTATAATTTTATATTTAAACTATAAGTTGAAAATAATTATTCATTTTAGTTCTTGAATAAAAGTTAAGAAAACTAAAGCGATACTCTTTCCTTGGCTTTAAAATTTCTATTATGAGCTGGTAAAAACTCTATTATTTCATAATCTTAAAACGATATTCTTAAATCTTATCCCGATTCTAAATTCGACTAAAGATTTAGATTTTCTCTTTGTATATAATTATAGAAGAACAATATCATTTGTATCATTTCAGTTCTATGTTATTTACTTAAATTTATCTTAGTTATCCATTTAATATAATCCATGATCTCACAAATAAATTTTTGAATAAATTATCTTTAACTCTCAGATAGACTTTCTTTGTAAGAGTATTCCAGCTTCGGTTTCTAAGCGATAAGTCTCCTTTCTTAATTCTTTTTAACTGCTGCTAGTATTCTTGCCATGCAAATATTTGAGCTGCGTGTAAATTAACTCGCGTAGTTTCTTCGACGGTCTTTTAACACGTTTACGCTTAAATTGTTAATATTTCGAGCGTTGCCTTTGCCATTTAGCGTTTACCATTAGCCAGGGTTGCCAGAGTTCCTCAAAACTGTCGACAGTAGACTGTCGGGCTTTTATTCTAGCCATGTTCTTGTTTGTATTTCAATTTTGCAACGCCTACACAAACAACCAGCTATAACAACAACAACAAACAACAAACAACAACCAACATGAGCATAAGTTAAGCTTTGTTATTGTTGCTGTTACTCTTGTTGTTGTTGTTATTGTTGCTATTGCTGTTTGCTCCGGAACGAACCATAAACATTTTCAGAGGCATAATAAAGTGTGTTTATTTTAGCTCTGGCTGAAAGTTTTTCGTAGTTTTTGGTTTTTTTTTTTAAGTTGTTGTTTAAATTTTTATGACTTCATTTAGTGGCCCATAGTAATAGCTCTGGCCCAAAGTAAGAGCAATAGACAGAGAGACTTGTGCCATTACGCAAATTGCAAATTGGCCATTCTCTGTCTCGTCTATCGGCTTCTGCCATCAGCATATGCCTCAGCTCCGACATCAGCATCAGCATCCAAGCGAATGAAGATAAATATTCACAGATTTCAGGCACACTTAATGGAAAACTACTCGAATTTATTCCATCTACAGGCCAGACAATATAAGAGATAGATTAAAAATCGCCACGCTAGCAAGTTTTCAAGTTTAATTTAGAGCTATACAAATATTTGAAAAATGTTCTTTCACTCCTACAGAAATTTAGTCAACCGAATCTGATGTTTAAATTTTTTATTTATAAAATGATTTATTTTTAGCTGTTCGATGAATTTATTTATAGATTTCGTGTGAAATGCCTGAATTTGTTTACTTTGGTTAGCATCATTGTCATCTCCCATATTGTCTAGTGGTTAGGATATCCGGCTCTCACCCGGAAGGCCCGGGTTCAATTCCCGGTATGGGAATAATCTTAAGATTAAAGAAACATACCTTTTTCTTATTTATTTTGTGGTAAATAACAGCATGTGCTTTTATCGGTACACATACATATATTTGACTCTGCAGAATGACTTAAAAATCTATTTTAAAAGAGAGAGTTGTATGATTAAGCAATTCAACAAATCAGCAATTTCCGAAAGCTTCTGCTTGAGCTTATTCAGACAAACTTACTAGTAATGTACGTCAAACGATTTATAAAAGTCTATAAGACGATTGTGACTATAATGAATTACATATCTGCTAAATGCAAACTTCAAGAACCTTATTGTAAAAAGTGTTAATGAATTATTTATTGAGTTTGTATGAATGTTTTTTGTTAAGTCCTTATAATAATTAATTTGGGACAATACTATTGAGGATAGAAAGTTGAGTACGTCCTTCATATACGGAGTTTTCTTTTTAAAATATCTGGAGAATAAAAATATACATGCTACATCCTACTACTCTGCATCACACTCTATAACTTCAAAACTCTAAAACTCTATACGCCCTTCAATTATATTAAATTCTATTTAAAATTGGTTATCTAACCTGCATTTGGTCAATTTACACTTTAAAATTCAGAAGTTGGCTTCATTATTACTCTCGAGATTTTCTTACTAAGTCTTCCACATGTTTAAACTTTGTGAAAACTGTTCATATTTAGCAGATTATCCCTGAACTCTGCTCACTTGACTAACGAGCCAATTTGTATCCTCAATTGTGTGTCCATTGGCATTAGTTAAATTAGGAAAAGCCAAATGCAGATTATTACACGATGAGCCGACTCGAGAGAGAGAGAGCACAAGTGTCAGTCTGGACAGATGCGGTGTGGCAGACATCTTATCCCATAACTTCTCATTACTTGCTCGTTCTACTCTCTCTCTCTCTCTCTCTCTCTCTCTCTCTCTCTCTCTCTCTATCTCTCTCTAATCCTTGAGCTTGGGCATTGCAACTATAAATGGACTTAAATATGCGTAAAATTTTAATAGCAGATGGAAAGCCTATTATAAAGTCACAGGCCACAGGCCACACAGTAGTTCAACTTTGCCTTGACTTTCGCTGACATTTTCTAAACCGAAAATTATTAAGCCAAATGTCACACACTCAAACCAAACCACAGCAGCAACACGGTTTTATTCCCCAAACACTGGGCAACCATTCAACAAAGGCAGCAGCATGGAAATGGAGGGACCTGGGACGATTTTGTTTGGCTTTTCAACTTTTTCGCTGGCGTTACATGAGCCTAATTAATTTCATTCGGATGACCTCAAAAACTACCAAATTGCGAAATGCAAATGCAGCGAATTTTCACATAATTTGCGGTCGCCACTTTAAAATGTGACCAACACTACAGGGTTTTACAGTCTGTATTATAATTTTTGGCACTTGGCTTTAAACATTGCAATTTTTTATTGATTTTGCAGTTCTTTACCTTCACTATTCGCTATTCGTCTGATAAACTTGGCTTCATTAATATTTCTCGTTTTTTATGTTGTTGTTGACTTTGACAGAAGAGATGGAGGGTGAGAGGATACTGGAAACTACTTAAGCAAACTATAGCTGCTTGAATTTTATTCAACTGAAGCTGAAGCTGAAGATGCCAAAGAGTCAGAGACAACGAACCAATGTAAATAAACGCCATTGACTACTCCATGCCATGAGGACGGGGATGGAAAGGGATTGGCGTCTCGTCTGGCTTGTCGCACGTTTTCATTGCAGACATTGAAAAATTAACCAATATCTGTCTATGTTGCCTGACACTATGCCGGCAATGCTGTAAGCAGCATCTAGTGGCTCCACTATTGAATCAGCTTCACATAATCCCTCTTGCCCCTCACTACATATCTTACACTGGGATAGAACAGAGGTGGCCTCAAGGAGGACACTTTAGTTTGTAGCATAGCCAAGGCTTATAGAAGGTAAAAGTAGATGGCAAAAGTTTCTGTCATTTAAACATGGTCTAAGAGTTATCAACTTAAGTGCATTAAGATGCACTACATCAATCATGTCAAATGTAGAGTGAAGTGAAAGCCTTATTAATAATTAGTAATCTTTTATGTCTTCTATTTCTTAAAGTTATATTAATGCATTTAATAATTAATATTAATTAGTGCAGGCACTTTAAAATGTTGTTAATCTTGCTCTCTTCTCCTCTGAATGTTTAAATAATTAACATCTTCTTTATGAAGTCTCAAATACTATTTTAATTTGTTCTACTACGTTTTTCTTAGCATATTCATATTTATGGAACATATTCTTGAAATTAACATTTCTATATATCTTACGACAAAATATCTTTCTGTTAGCTGTGACGTTCGCTAGACATTGATAAAATAGGCTTTTATGATATTAATTCCTTTAAGAATCAACTCAACATTCTCCCCTCTGTATACACCTCTGTGCTGTATAGTAGGTAATTGTTAGGCATAGAGGAAGCCATAAAAGTAATTGCTACAATGGAAAAGAGATTCTTCTCAATTTACTTAAATAATGTTACTGCTCTGCTGACCCAGTTTTGTAATGTTCTGCCCCTCTTGCTACGCCTCTGGTCTGCAAGCAGAGCTCAAGCTAGTGACTCTTACTTACCATCTTGATCTACGCATCCCTCTTTATTCACTTCCTTTGTGTGTTGTTGAGTTGCCCTCGTCGCTTTTGTGTGTTGTTACTGTGTGTTGAAATTTATCATTGAAATGGCTTTGACAATGGTTTTTTTTTGTGTTTCTTTTTTTTTCCTTTCATTTTACATTTAGCACGTCTTACCAATGTTCTACTCTGTACGCTTAAATTTGCATAAATTGTTTGCTGTTTTTTGGGTAAAAACTATTGCATAAGCAAAGGCGTCCAGAATGCGCATCCTGATGACGCACGGAGACAGCAAACTTTTGCAACAGCAGCAGCAGCAGCTGCTGTCACATGTGACGACAACGCGAACGAACTTTACCAATTTGACCAACATCGTCTGTCCTTTGTCGTCTGTCCGATGTCGTTTGCCGCCTTGTCGTTAATCCTTCATAAAAATTGATGATGATGGAGGCGAAGTTTGCCAATAAAAAATGCTGACACTTTTTCGTCAGCTGCTTATAAATGATCATTTGATATATATTTCGATGTTGAAAGTGATAAACGGGTTTTAAACATGCTGATTATATTTTCATACTAATAATATGAAATTACCTCTTTGTCTTTCAGTTTTCTTAATTTAACAGGTGGAGTGGACGCTTATAAATAATTATTCATTGATTATAATCACATCATATAAGTAAATTTCGATGTCGACAGTGATGAAAGAGCTTTAAACTAGTGATAAGGCCTATAAGAAAATCGATTGACATAAAAATCGGAAAACTGGATATCGATTAATCTATTTTTTACTTAAATTCTTCAATGTTGAAAATAAAAAAATATAAATTTTAATATTTAAGGTGTATTTAAGGAATTATTAAAATCTTTTCATGAGATTTTGTTACAGGTTGATCGAAAAATAATCCAATTTCATTGCTTGAGAATAAAACAATCAAATTTGATCATTATGTGTGGTGATAAGACGAGATAATTTGATGATATGATGTCCTGTTCATACTTTTAATTTAATTAAAATAAGATTCAGTTAACTCAATATAATTCGTTGTTAAAAAGTTGCTGAATCGATTAATAGATGCTTAATACTTTGTAAATAACTTTAAAAATGATATATTGATACTACTTAGTTAATACTTTAAAATTAACTCTTTTGTTTTCGTTTTTTTCTACCTTATTTTGCAGGTGGCGTGGATGCACTTTGAGCAGTCGGCCATTTTGACGGTGCACAATCATGTGATAACTCGAAATCCGAGGATTAGCGTAACGCATGATAAGCACGACAAGCATCGCACCTGGTTTCTGCACATTAACAATGTGCAGGAAGAGGATATGGGACGATATATGTGTCAAATCAACACGGTGACGGCCAAAACCCAATATGGCTTTGTCAAAGTAGTCGGTAAGTTTAATGTGCGTGTGTGCGTGTTTGTGTTTGTGTGTGCGTGTATAAACTTTGTCAGCCCATCTGACATTGAAATATTTGTTTTGGCATTCGCCTCGAATTACATGAACAACTCGTCGCAACTTAGACACATGTCCCCTGCATATTTCATTTCATTTGCCAAACAAACTGTTGCCAGGTATTAGTATGGCCTGTAAGGCCCTCAAAACTGTCCGGGCCTTGTTTTAGTCAGCAAAGTAAACAAACATACAATTAAATTCCACACAAAGCACTTTATTAAGGCAAACACATATTCCGACTTACCTGTTTGCTAGTCCATCTGCTTGTTTGCCTTACAGCCAGCCCATAAAAGTATGCTTTAAAAAATTGCAATTCAAATGCCGTTGCTCACATTCACACCTCTAACACCCTCCCACATACACACATACATACATACACACATATGGATATGCACATTTGACATTTCCGCATGAACAATGGCATTTGTGTTTGGTCCTCTGTCTCTCTTTTCTGTGGACAAACTCCACATCGCTGTTGACCATAGGAGGTCCCAGCTGGAGTTCAGTATGGCAGCCTGCCATTTTTGCTAGCTATATGTGCGACTTGCACCATCATTTTGAAAGAGTTTAGCCAGCAGATAGTACATAAATATTATCTCATATCAGCATGAGACTCAAATGATTTAACAATGTCACTGAGAGCGTTACTTAAATTCAATCAGTTTACTTTATCTGTTTATGATGATTTCACCAGCTGGATTTCTCTGGATTATATATGTTGATGGCTTTATTATCAAAATGTTTAATATTATATTGCTGATAAACATTTAAAAGCTGAATAAGTATTTGTCTGATTGGGTTCGAACACTTTTGAGTGCTAGAATTATCCTCAGCTAAATATTTTAGTAGCAGGATATAAATTATGATCTCTTTAATTGAAAAATTTCAGTATTACCCCCAGAACATTAACATTTACAAATAGTTATTAAGTTTATTATTATATTTGTAATTTTGTGTATACTTCATTTTAGTCTGACTATGATAAATCTTATTAACAAGTACAAAATAATACAATAAATAAATGTCCTTCAATAAAGTAATAGATCTTGCTAATGTCTTCTTGTTTTTAAGACTCCCATTCCGATAATTTAATTAGTCAATGATAAAATGTGCAGTAGGGACTTAATTTAAAGCTTGAGTTTAATTTATAAATATAATATAAAATAATATAATATAAATATAAATATATATATAATATAATCCGGTTTTTTGTAGTCCAAATTAATTTGATCTGATAGATACCTTTAAAATTGGCATTTAAATATTTATTTCTAATATTCCCACAGAGACATTTTGCTACAGTTTATTTTTTAAAACTTAAATATGTAATTTATTTTTAGAATTCATGTTTCAAAAAAATGAATTTTTCACAGAGTCTATTTACTTGACCCTGCCGCAAGTAGAGTGTGGCATACACCTAAGTGCTTATATATGTTCGTCTAAGCGTTACATGTTTACACAGCATTGCAATATGCCTGACTATACAGTTATTTTTTGTTCCTCTGTGTGATATGTTAGTGTGTGTGCTTTCTGATAGCACTTTCAAAAAGCCGTTAAGCACGCTTCAGTGTTGTAAAATGCTCAAATAACACGCCTCACACGCACCACACGCGTGTTCTGGCAATTTGACGTGGCGTGACCAAAACGGCAGCAACAGCCGCCGCTCTACGAATTTCTCCGCTATGTCGTTGTAACACATTTTTGCACATTTTTTTTAAACATTCAGACGATGCTTACACTTATCTCACATACACACACACACACACACAAACACATATACACAACACCTATACACATATGCATTCGCTGGGCACACGCTGATGTGGCAAAAGTCCTGAAAAGGCAAATTTACCAGTTAAAAAAATAGTTGTGTGACAACTTTGGTCGCTGGTCAGCAGGCAAAACAGAAAACAACAAAAAAATGAACGTAAAATTAAAAAAAAATTAAAATATGCCACAGGCATTTTTATACCCGCACTCATAGAGCATTCTTTGCAGGGTACATTGGCTATTGTGCAAGGCTCGATAAAAAAAGACTTTATTCAACCACGAAATTAAATAACAATTTATTAAATTTTTTATAAGTTTAAGTTGAAATAAGTCCTTGGTAAAAAAAAGTATAGGGAATATTTTTAAGTAGAAGGCGAGTTTGTACACTTAATATCGAGAACTTATAATTATTCTATAATGAAAATGAGTACATATACTCTTATGTACAAAGTACGATTGGCATCTCCTGTTTGAGTGATTAACAACAAATAGACATTCGTTTACAATTCATGCAGAAGAAGATTTCACAGTTTTATCTTACTAAAAAATCGAATCAAATCGCTGAAGTTGGAATGCAGAAATTCAGATAGCCATAGCACATATAGACCATTTTAGTGACAGCCTTGGAAGTCCTATTTATTTTTATTAAATGCTTTAAAGCTTCGTAAAATTTAGTTTGACTTCAATGATGACTTTAATGATGAACTTTAAGAGGAAATTGAATATTTATAAAAAAATACGATAATAAAGGTAAAAACTTTAGTTTTTCTCCCAATTTTTTTGATGAAATTTTGTTAAATTTTTTTGACTTTACACCAGAGTTGGTTTTTTCTGTCTTTTTCAACTTTGCAACACTAATATATATATACACATTTATACAGATGAGATATCATTTACAAAATAAAAAGTCTTGTCGGCTTGGGTAAATCACAATAATATGGTTGTTATATTTTGCTGCACTATTTTACATGTCTAAAATTCTTTTTCTATTCTTATACCCTGATCCCTCTAAAAGTAGACAAAATAGGGTCAGTTCGTCCAGTCGTTTGTTTGACTTAAAGACACCCAGTTTAACATGTGGATTCCTAAATATAAGATGATATATGTTTAATATCATTAATACGTCCACTAACCGAAATATCCCATAACACTTTTAATTTGAAAACTTGAGTTGCTGCATCTATTAAAACTTAACAGGGTTTGTTTAATTTAATCACAAAACGATTTTAAACAGCCTCAGTGTCGTTCTGTGGCAATGATAGCAGTGAAGTAATTTTATATGGGAGTATTATGTAATACCCAAATTTTATAAGGTCTTGCTTAGGGTATCATAATGTCGCGTGCGCTCGACTGAAGCACTTGGGAATTTTTTCCTACTCTTTTTCTGACCAGCCTAAACTAAAGTCATGCTACGTGCAGCATATGTATGTGCCTTTTTCTGTATGTGCTCGCGAATTTGCATGTGTGCGGTGGAGTCACTGTCTGGCTGTGAATCTGTCTCTGTTTCTGTCCCATTCCCTGTGCCTGTCCCTTTCCATGTCCATGTCCCTGCCTATGGATTGTGTTGCCATGTCCAGGTCCTAACTGTTGCATGGTGCAGTGTTCAGTTTTCAGTTTTGTAGCCGACTCCTCCGCTTGGATGCCATTTGTTTGCGCACATATTTTTCAAGTTTTGCCACAAAAACTGATTTATGTGACTGCCGCAAAACGTCTGTTGCCCTCATACTCACTGTCCTTGCTGCTTTTTCCCCATTTCTATCCTGCTGTGCTGTCCAGTGCGTTATGCCCTGTGCACTGTATGTTTGTTCACCGGATGATGTTGATTTGTCAACTTGAAAAGCGGATCTCATGCGAAATTCCAACATTTCCTAGGACATTCAAAACTTGGATACATTTTTATTAGATTTATAGGTTAACTTTACGAATGCCGCAAGGCAAAAAACAACAGCCAATTGAAAACGTTCTTGTTAAAAAAAAAAACAAAGAACAACGCCACCAACAAATAAAAACAAACTAACCAAACAATTAACAATGGAAACTGAAAACTGCCAAATGGTTAAGCAAAGTCCAATTTTTTTCTCTCTCAATTTTCACTTTTTTCTGACTGCACTTTAACTTGTTGTTTTATTGGGTGTCCCAAAAAAGAAAAACAAATTTTAACCACAAGCCATTTGTGGCATTTAACTGGTGTCCATCTCATTGTACAAAGAAGGCTTAATGCTGTGTGTAAATGAAGTGTAAAGGAAGTTTGTATATCCATATAGATGTGAGTAATTGAATGTTATGTTATAATTACTCTAATTACAAGAGATTATTAGTGGCATAAATTATTGGTAAAATTAGATTTCAAAGTGGCTTTTAAAATTCTTAACATAATTAATTAAATTGAGGCAATTGGAAAGTCATTTATGGCTGCACTTTAAGCAGCTGATTACACCAAATACTCAGTTGTAAATGCGGTTTGTATTTTATTATGCATCTTGTCTGATTTGTTGGTAAATTAAGACGGCAATTCAATTTTATGCTACAAACTACTTATTTAGTTATCATATGTCAAACGAGCAAATAGCTTGTTGTAAACATTTTTTAAAACAATTTAAAAATCAAATAAGTGCATACCCAAAAGAGAGGGAGAGAAATAACTAGAGAATAAACAAGAGCGCCGTAAAAAAAAGCTGATGCCTAACCATAAACACAAATTTGAGATTGTCAAATATAACAAAATGAAATCAAATGAATTGCATTTCATTTACATACCAAATCCAATTAAGCCCAACAAAATTAAATGACGCGAAATAGTAAAGAGAAATAATAATAGATTTTTAGCAGAAGGAGATCTCTTCCCTTTTCCCTGCGTCCCATTGGGCACTCAATTTAACAGTTTAAGTGGTGAAAAAATGATAATTGCATTGTGCTGCAAATGTAATGAAATTAAAACGTTGCATTTGCCGTCTAAATACGGAAAAAATACAGTATGTTGTTCGCCCAACTAGTAAATAAATAAATAAATAAATTTCGGACAGCGCAACATTTGTGAATTTAATTTGCTGAGCCAAACAGAAAACGCCAAATTCGAAGCGAGCCAGATGAAATAAAATCTACACGAGTCCCGTCCAAAAGCACGAAATTATAAAATAGTGTAGGCGTGGCTGGGTGGTAAAAACAAACATTAAACGCGTTTGAATTTATGAGCAACGCATACAAAATGCATTTAAATGCGCCACCAACTGGCAGAGGCTGTGTGTTGCTGTGTTGCATACTTTGTGGCGCCCCGGGGGGAACAGCAACGGTGTGAGTGCAATTGGGGGGAAATCCCCAGCTCAAAAGTCGGCCAAATGACCGCACAAAATGCAAAACAACAATGCAACGAGGCAACAACAATAACAACAACAACAACAACTACAACAACAATAATGAACAAGCAACAACAATAACGAAACGACCACTGTACAATGTTTACTCTGTTGGCGCATAATTTTTAATTTCTGCTCACATAATGAGGCAATTTATTAAATTCAATTACAACGTTGACATTCACAAGCAAAAGGAGGAGCAGCAACTATGCAACTGAGTTGGCTTTAACCCACTAACTAGCTAAAAATTCCTAGTGCTAACACAGAGAATAACGAGTTTGTAATTAAATGAAACCAAAAGGATCACAACACCTTGCAAAGTTAAAGCTAAAGCGAGTGTTACTTTAAAGGTAGAAGCTTAAAATAAAAGGAAATCAGCATAAAGCCTGAGAAAATGGCCTATAATAAATGTAAAGTTAAAGATTGAATATAAAGTATTATTAGCAGGATTCTAATGAAACAACATATTATTAATAAAGCTAAAGCACATGCATAATTGTCAAACAAAAATTAATCCACATAATCTTATAAAGGTGCAGAAATGCATAGGATGAAGAAAACTGAAACTAAAAAGATTGTACCGATTAAGCTGAAGATGAACGAATGCAAAGGCTAAGCTAAAGGATTTACATAAAGACAAGAAACTAAAAAGATAGCAATCACATATGTAAAGAATTTGTCAACTGAAAATTTAAAATGATTAAATTGAATAAATACGAATAAATACAAATTGGAAAGAATAATGTAATGTTTTTTAATATAAGCTTATTGACTAGTATGCAATTTCATATTAAAACATTACTTTTAGTTTTAGAAAAACCTTACTGATCAGTGTGCAATATTACATTTGGATATTTATTATACATATGTCAAAATCTTCCTATGTAATATAAATAGAGCATTTAAGAGTCGAATTTATGTCTTGACGCTTAAATTTTTGGCCAGCACAATTTATGGGACGCATAATAAACTCGAATAGAGCTACGTGTGCGGTAAGGATATGAAGACTAATTGCCGCTCATTAGATGGCTGGGTAGCTCAGCTCAATGGTTGGATGACCAGGTCGTTATCATCGCGATGAAAAACTTTGCAAGCGGACACTGCAATTAAATAATTTTGGCGCATTATCTCAACTATGTTGATCCCCATCGCGAACTGTGAGCGGCGATTATAAATTGTAGAAGCAATGAGGGCAACGCTTTTGTGGTTGGTTTATTGAGCATGTATCCTGACAGGCCTCAAAGTCAAACTTAGCTCATTGCGTTGACTTTTCTAATTAAATTTCCAGCTTGTATGTGAAAAGTTTGTCCGGGGAAAACAATATATGAGCATGAACACGTCTATGTGGCTAAAGTTGGTAAGCTTTCTTCTTTGTCACCAGCTGCTAAATATCAATAAAGAAACTAATATGTCAAATGGGGGGACAGGAGCAAGGGCAACAGCTGCCTGAGGAGCGATTCGGTTAGCTTGTGTCCAGCTCGGCGATTAGCACATCAAGCGTTTATTAATAGTATAGCAAATGGTTCGAACAAAGTTTTCATCTCCCTCTCTTCCTCTCTCTCTCTTTTGGGTCATAAAGGTTCTCGGCATTATGAGCCAGCCGAGAGATGAAGACAAAAGTTTACAACGCATAGAAAAAGTTCAAGTAATTGCAACTTTTAATTACAGTTTGGTTTTATGCGGCATGTCCCCCTTGGGGGATATGACCAAAAGGTATAGATTTAACCTTAACTGGATGGTCTTAAAGCATCTTTAATAGAGAAATTGACATTGTAGATACATATAAATTAAGTTGATTAGTTAACCTGATACTGTATTAAACGAAGTGTATAGATTTTTATTAGGTATTTTAATTCAAACGTTTTTTCAACTGATGAAAATGTAAATAATCAAAATTTCTTGCATTAATTTCATTTATTTAGTAAATAACGCTTGCCATTTTGTAATTTGTTGAGGCATAACTAAATTTGGTTGTTTACAATATTGTAATCAGTACAAGTGTAGAAAATTATCATAAATTAAATCAAATGAATACATTCACCTGGAAATTCCAATACGCTTACTAATTTTTATATAACTAGTTATAATTATGTATAATTCCATTCGGACTATCAGTTGTAAACTGTCCCAGCTCAATGTTGATTGAAATTTTCAAGCGATGATTGTTGATTTTCATGAAAACCGTCAATGCGTCAACGTCAGACGACAACTAAAGGCGTTAGGCACGTGACCTAAAGGCCTTGTTCAGGCTTCCAATCAAATGAAAATATTGCATGCGATATCTTTTGATTACAGACATCGCTCGGAATATGAAATGAGACAAACTGCAGCTGCGGCTGTCAGCGAGTACGACAGCCCTTGTCCATATGTCCAGCACCCCATTGATCCGTCTAATGTCTGTCCGCTTGTCTGGCTTTGGGTCTGGCCAAATCCATGGCCTCTAGCTTTGTGCGCTTTGATTTGCATAGATTTTTCATTACAGATTTTTCAACTTGAAGGGCAAAGAAAAGTAAAGACGGGTAAAAGAAACAAAAAAAAATACCAAAAAAAAGGGTTTGACAGAAACGTTCAGTCAGCAATTGAAAGTTGGAGACCAGCAACGTCGTCGTTGTCCCCCTTCGAAGGCTGATGACAATTTGATGAAGGTTGGCGCATCGATTTTTAAATTAACAGAGTCGCCCCAGAAGTTAGCCAGGCCAAAATCTTGTCGCAAAGCTAATTAGGCTTAAACTAAAATATCTCCCGGGACAAAGTTAAATCAGCGCGTCAAACTCAACAATGCGTGAAATGCTTTTTTTACACTAACCTACAGGGTATCATCAACTTGTTAAACTGTTTGACCGTCAGAGTACCTTAACTTAATCTGACTAACATGCTTTTAAAGTATATAAAAGCTCTTGCTCATTTATATTTTCAATGTATCTGTAGACTTAGACTTTGACTTAATGTGATTAATATTAATAAGAATCACTTAGCAGTCAAGTATTTAAGTAAAGTAAAAGGATTTACAGTATGTATTTGTGCTTACAAAGTGCGATAAATCGGATTTTGATTGGGTTTTTTAAAATAATTTCTTGTATTAAATTGAGCAAAAGCTCGACCCAAAATCTTGCTTTAGCGCTCTTATCAATAAATCGAACATTCTCTACAATTTATGAGCTTTGCAGACTTGTTTATATTATTATAATCAGTTTCAAAAATTTAAAATCGAATGTAAGTTCATCTGTAAGCGTATATTGAATTCGTGTTGTCAATGTCTAGACTACTTGTATTTTGTAGCTGTTTCCATTTTCTTGGCAAAGACATTTGCCAAAAATTCAAAAGTTTTTGCATTTAAATCAAGAGCTGTTTGCTTTGAGTTTATGTTTAGCTGGCATGAATAATAATATCCATTTCACCGCCTTTCCACCCGCTTTTCCCTTTACTTTCCAGTACCCCCAAACATTGACGATGCGCTGACCTCCAGTGATGTGATTGTCCGTGAGGGCGACAATGTCACACTGCGATGTAAGGCGAAAGGCAGCCCAGAGCCGTCCATCAAATGGAAACGGGATGACAACCATAAAATTGTCATCAACAAAACGCTTGAAGGTAAGTTCAGCTGGGATGCAATACAATGCAATGCAATTTCGCCCATTAAATTCTGGACTTGAATGCATTGTTCATTGTTGCAGTGAATGATCTGGAGTCGGACTCGTTGGAACTGGAGCGAATCTCGCGTCTCCACATGGGTGCTTATCTCTGTATTGCCTCAAATGGTGTTCCGCCCAGCGTCTCAAAGCGCATCAAAGTCAGCGTCGACTGTAAGTCATCAACAGATTTAATCACATATTTTCAGCTGCTCTAAGAATGAGAGAGTATTCTTTTTAACAGTTTCGCCAATGGTCTGGATTCCACATCAACTGGTGGGTATTCCCATGGGTTTCAATGTCACGCTGGAATGTTTCATCGAAGCAAATCCCACATCGCTCAATTATTGGACGCGAGAGAACGAACAAATGATAACCGAATCGTCAAAATACAAGTGAGTTATTCTATTAAAACTGAGATATTCTGGGTTTCATTTTCGCTAGAAATCGACAAACTTAACAAGTTGTTGGTATAATAGATGCGGCAGACAATCAATACTAGATTAAGTTGGCTGCTCAGTAATAAGTGTTAGAACTTTTATTTGTACTCCCCATGTACTCTCTGAATATTATCAGCTTTAGAAATATAATGTTACTCATACTTATCTGTTGATTGCTCATAGTCGACATTAAATAAACAAATAAAATAAAATAAAAACACCTAAATTTGTGGTAGAATGTACAGTGTGTTTAGCAAGAGTTTTCGCATTGAATACAATTTTTTCCATTGTAAAAATAGACAGAATAAGGGTAAAGACACTTTTTAACTAGAATATGTTTTGATATTAAAAATAAATTTGATTTTAACTACAATATTTAAAATATAAACACCCGCTATTAAATGTATAGATCCTATATCCTTTAGTTT
The DNA here is from genome assembly GCA_035043265.1 of Drosophila testacea. Classification (NCBI taxonomy): domain Eukaryota; kingdom Metazoa; phylum Arthropoda; class Insecta; order Diptera; family Drosophilidae; genus Drosophila; species Drosophila testacea. The sequence goes on from JAWNND010000661.1 coordinate 1,049,878, forward strand.
AAAAAGCTACGTAGGGTCTATAACTTTTCTCGAAAGAAACAATTGAATAGAGTATAACAGGCAGAAGAAGGCGTGGCAGATCCCGTAATGTAGAGACACCCAAATTGATTTGTAGGTCCCTCTGTAGATAGCAACAATAAACTTTGCTTTAGGAATAGAAAACATTATTTCAAAGCCTAATTACAAGAGCGTATTTAAGTCTAGCATGTTATGTTTTGGTACATATATATATGATAATTAATAAATAAATTTTAAAACTGGCTTAAAAAAAATATAAAACAAACATAAAATCACCAGTTGAAAAAAAATCATTGAATGCATAAATTTGCACTTAGTCTGTGAATTTGAAATTTTTTAATGGAATGTGTCTTGCTTGACAGACTGTTCATACATATGTACACATACATCTTTACATTTATATATACGTATATAGACATTTATACTTCTCCTGATAACAGAGCCACTGCGATGAGCTTGAATCAAAAATAGAGCCAAGAGGTGAAAACAGTTTTCCACCGATAACGATAATGGCAAGATCGAAAACGAGTCGCGGTTTTAATGGACTGCTGTTCCTTTTGCTAAGTCTATTTTTGAGTAGCCAGGCAAGTCATCCTGCTACTGAAAGTCTCGATACACGTCTAGCGAATCAGATCTTTAGTTATGTGAATGAAACAAATTCAGCGTGCGATGATTATTATAAATACGCGTGTGGCAAGTGGGGAGAGAAGCATGAGGATGATAACTTTTCTGAGATTACCGGACTGATTGATCAGAAGGTTAATGAAAACATAGTTACGCTAATGGATGAGCTGAAGAAGCGTATACTTCAGCCCAACACTGTGGAGGCAAAGGTCTTGAAAGTCTATCAAACCTGTCGACGGGCAACAAATGGAACGCGTTCGAGTAAACATTATGTAGAACTTGTGCCGCCAAGTGATCAGATCTCTTGGCCACAATTCTCAGTCAGGCCTGAAGTCTGGGCCAGCAACAAGTTTCAATGGATGGAGACTTTGGCTCGATTGACACGATATGGTATGACGAATGTATTCTTTAAGCTGGACGTGATGCCGGATGTATTCAATAGTAGCAAATACATCATTAATATCGGAAACCCGAGTTTTGAGCAGAAGCAACTACGACTCAAATCAGTGATACTTACCAAGTTGAGACTTATGTTGCTTGGTGTGGACAAGCGATTGGCACGGGATCTTGCTCGGAAGGTCAAGGCATTGGAGTCTTCGATACGAAATCTATCCGAAGAGAATGAGCCAGAGGAGAATAATGATGACATCAGTGTGCGCCAGCTGGAGGCTAGGACTCGTGGCAAATGGCGAAAGTATTTGAATATTCTTCGAGATCGCACTGTGCCCGCTGACTACAAGCTGCAAGTGGATAATATTGACTACCTCACTGCTCTGATAGAGCTGCTCGAGAATTATGATCGGGAGGTCCTTGCCAGCTATATAATGCTACGCTTTGTGATGCATTTGCAGGAGGAGTCCATGGACAGTGATGAGCCCATTGCCTGTGCTCAGGAGGTTCGACGCAACATGGAACTGGCCACAAATCTATTCTACGAGCAGCGTTTTATCGGTCCGCATTTGTTGAGGCAACATCAGGCCGATGTCCGGGATCTTTTTGGTCATTTGCGTAAACAGTTTCTGCTGAAACTTGAAGGGAATAATCTGCATTTGAAGTCAAGTCAAATTGAGATGCTGAGAATAAAGATGAATAAGATGGTACTTAACATTGGCAACATGCCTCAGAATGTGAATCGTTCGCAGTTTGTTGCACAGTTCTATGCGAATTTGCAACTGCCGGAGGAAAACGACTATGATCGGACTCACCTGCAACTACTTGAATTTCGCACAAGTCGCTGGTTTGAGCAGCTGGATAAGCCAGCTTCGAGTATCAGCGATTATTTCTACATTTCCGACTCGGATACGAGCATGAGTTCTAGTCCATATTACATGCTACGTCAGAACGTCATCATAATACCTTATGGAATACTGCAAGAGCCTGTGTTCCATCACGATTCCCATGATATCTTCAAGGTCAGTCTGCTGGGATTTATGCTTAGCCATGAGTTAATGCATGGGTTTGTCTCAGGCGGCCTTGTCTTCGACTCCCAAGGCAATGGATATGAGTCGGGTGCAGAAATCATTGAACAACGTCGATATTCAGCTGCCATGAGTTGTCTGAATCGTGATGAAACCGATTATATAGATGAACGTGAGGCGGACATTGCGGGCATACGATTAGCCTATGATGTCTACTTTGGTCCTGGCTCAACTTTTAATCAGACTCAACCCAGTTTTTCAAGTGTCCCTCTCAAGCAGTTCTTTTTCCTGAACATGGCTCAGTTCTTCTGCGGAGATGCGTCACAGGACGATTTTGTGGAACATGATTCGGATGAGATGCGTCTCAGGCAGGTGCTAATCAACTTTCCAGCCTTTGCCGATGCTTACAATTGTCGCAAGGATCTGGATAATATGCATCCTTCACAAAAGTGTCGACTGTGGTAATTAAATTGGTTTACTGAAATCAACTTCGAAATAGTGAGTAACACAAAATTGCAGGGATAGAAACGATTATAAATTTCCTTAAATTACAAATTGATTATACGAATCAAAAAGAATTCCACATTTTGATTTCTTAAAATAAAAGCCACAGGCAATAAATATATTTTTGTAATTTTACTCTAAAAGTTAAAGATATAAGGTAAAGTCAATTTCAATATTTAGGATTATACCAAAATAAAATGAAATTTCAAGCTTTATTACACAAATCAAAATTAACTCTTTTTTTAAATTTTTATAATAGATATTAGAAATATAATATACATAATATTTTTTTAAACAATTAAATATACCTCTAATTGTGTATTATTTTTATAATAAATAAAATTTAAATTTTGACTATACAAATCATAATTAACTCTTGTTTTATATTGTTATTACAGAAAATATACAAAAAATTAATAAAATGTATCGTATTTTCAATCTAAAATACCTCATAGATTTTATTTCTTATAATAATTAACAGTTTATCAATAAAATCGAAAATATTATTGTACACTTACTATATAGCTCATATTTTCCATTTTTATTTTAAAAGCTAAATAACTACTAATTAAAATTTCAATTTTTAATATGCAAGTCAAAAAATACATACAACTTTTTATTGTTATAAAAATTGGGAACAATATTTGAATTAAAATTTGTATTTTTTAAATCAAAATAAAATCTTTTTTTTTTTGTTTTATATTGAAAATTGAAAATGTAAATTAAAATAAAATTTTAGTTATAAAAATTAAAACTGATTCAGTTCATAATTTTATTAGAAAAATCTGAAATATTTATTAAATTTTAATTTGTGTATACAAATCAAACCGAAAACTTGTACATTAGATTTGTTTTATAAAAACTAAATACTTATAGTTATGTATATAAATCAGGAATGCAATTTTTTAGTGTTGTTATAAAATTTTAAATAAATTTAAATTAATAACTGAATTTCAATTTTTATAACCAATATTATCTACTATTAAAAAAATAAATAACTTTAAACAAAAATGTATTGTTTTAAACAGATTGCAGATCACGTTAGGGGAGATCCACTGAATTTAAAAATTATTTATAAGACTTTGAATTTAAATTCCAATTGCTGATAAACTAGCCATGGGCCTACTGTATACTTATCTTTGCATTTACATTAATTTTTTCCTTAATTTTATATTAAATTTTACTCTCAGCCTTCACCTTTGCCGTTACCAGACTCTGCACTTTTGTTTGGCCTGCATTTTGGTTCGTCTTTCGCAGCCGAATTCCCGTGAGAACTCTTCATAGTTGGCCAACGTTTGTAGAACTCGCAACTCATCGACAGCATGTTCCAGATGTTGGGCATGTAAGCTGAGACTCTGCAACTTGCCACAAAAGAACTGGGCAAAGCTGATAAAGAAGCGTTGTCTTTGACTAAATTGTGGCAAGAGAGGATCACGAGGTTCCTTGCGATCCATGAGCATATCCTCACCAAAGTAGGTTTCGTATACCAGACGCAGTGCCTCATAGTCAGCCAACTTCTCATTGAGGGATCTCGAGCCTGTGGCAAGTTGTTGTTGCATGCAGTTGAGACTCTGTGCGAAGCGAGGATTTACCGAAATCTCTTCACTCGGACCCATGTTGTTTCCCATGCTGTCATAATCAATCCCAGAACTATCGAAACCATGAACCAGCTCGTGGGCCAAGGCGAATCCAAGCATCGCATGTTGTTGCAAGTCACTCATGTTGCGATGCCAAACGGGTAACTGAAGGAGGCCATAAGGAAGCATAACAAGATTCCTGGGCTTCACATAGAAGGGTGATGAGCTGCTGCTCAGCCAATGATCCATCAAATAGCTGACATTGTTGGCATCCGACTGAGAGCTGTCCAAAAGCAATTCATGATTCTGCTCCACTCGCAATCGAAGTAACGCCAGTTGATTGGCATAGAAATTGTGGGCATTGATTTCCAGACGCTCATAGTAAGAATCCACAAAATCGGAATCATTTAGCTGAACGAATCCAACTTGCAAACGCATTGCTTTCAACTTCTCTCGCAGCACTTGAACAATCGGTTGTTGCAGTTGCAAGCGATTCTCGGCGAGCAACTGATCAAATCGAAGTTTCAGTCGGCTGAATAAATCACTGACAATTGGCTCGAAACTGGACTCATGGAATCGTTGTCCAATTAGCCAACTGGCAGCCAAGGGCATGGCTCTTCTTAGGCTGGCAATGCACTCGACTCGGGAAATCTCCGCCGGACCTTGTTGCTTGAGGAAGGCAAGCCATTTCAACATAATATAGTTACAAAGAGTTTCCGATCTCTGGCGTTGCAACAACTCATCCAAGGCACGCATGTAGGGTACATTTTGTATGAAGAGTGTCGAAAGAAGATCCAAATCATTGTCGGATCCACGTAACTGTTGCATATACGGCAGCCACTGTAGCTGTGGCAAGTATTCAGCCAAATAGCCCAATTGCATTTCCTTGGCACCCTCGTCATCCTCCAGCTCCTGTAATCGATGCAACTTCCTTTCAAAGGCATCCACCTGACGTGCCAGCTCATTGGCCACCCTCTTTGTCTGACCAATATCCAGAGTAGCTCTATCATGGCACCTTCGCCCATTGGCGTAGTCTCCATCAAACTGGGCTTATCCAGGTAAACACTATAGCTGCTGGAGTCATCCCAACGTGGCAGCACCTGCTCCTTCAGCAGCACTCCATTGAGACCATATAAACGCAATCTTCCAATGGTCGCCAACCAATTGAACTTCTCCGGCTGCCAATTCCGGCTGAGCAGTGGCCAATGTGTCCCATTTCCAGGTTGCAGTACTTGCAGATACTTTTTAAGATTATACGGCTTTAATCGCTTACACGACCGATAATAACTTCTCATCTTCTCCTGCAATTCTGGCTGCAATTCCTCCGTGCTGCTCTCGTTGCCAGCACTTCCGCGTTTAAGCAGTTGTTCTACTTGTCGATTTAGCGAGTAATCCAACACTCCTAGAGTATCACTGGGATGCAGTTGCTCCTGATGCTCCCTTTGTTGTTGCTGTCCATGATGTGTGTGCTCCTCCTGCTGTTGCAGCTGCCAATTGCCACAGGCATACTGATAGAAATTCTCACAAGGACGCGCCTTTGTATCCATATAACTCTGAAGTTGATTTGCCAACAGCTCCTGGATACTAGGGGCTGGCCTCGTCTGACGGCAGCTTGTGGGCGTGGTCCGCCATGTAAGGGAAAACAACAGCCAGGCAATCAGGCTGAGCTTCAGCATGTTGCTGCGATATAACTAAAACTGGTCACTATAGAGCTTCAGTTCATCAGCTGGAGGTACGAGTATGCAACGTTGAAACGACGCGTCGACTGCCTGTCAGTCTTCATCGTAGTGCGGCACAGTGGTGCAAAAGTGATTGAATCAAAGCGAAATTAGATATGAATGTTAATTTCATTAAGCGTTGAACTGCGTTTCTCATGACATTGCTCCCCTTTTTGTATTTTTACTTGTCATATTCCACTTTGTAGTGCCGCACAGTGGGTAAGGAGGTGTGAAAAAAGAGAGTGTGATCTGAATGTAACTAAACTTTAAAGTGTCTTAATGGTGCATTGTTAAATTTGAAATCTGATAATTAACCGAAAACTAAACCTGTTTTTGTGCTTATCTTGTAAAAATATATACATAAATAAACCAAGTTAACTATTGAATAGTGTTTTTAATTTCACCTTAAAAACTGTAAAGAAAGCGGCTTTTACAACGATTTTAATACGTTGTATTAAGTAAAGTGGATCATTTTTTGAGTAAATACAAGTCTTAAGTAATACTACAATACTTTCTTAATATTATAATTCAAAAGAACAAAAATTTGTAAGCCACTCTGTATACATTTCCTTCATTAGGAACTTAGCCTTTTGATCCAGATTTCATCTTTTGTTTATTTGTAAACTCTAACATCCCAATTTTTTCTATATATCTATCTTTCTGTCTCTTATTTATTTACTCATTCTTTCTTCTTTTTTGATGTTCCGCATATTCTTAAGAAAATTAAGTAAACTAAAAGTTCAGAAATTAATAGCACCCTGTTTGATTTTAAAATTGTAACCACTGTGCGCATGGCATTCTGTGTGCCGGGTCGCATTCTGATTAGACTTAAGTGGACGCCGACTACGCTTATCAGATTCACCTTGGCCTTGATTTTTTCTGATTGATGTTCATTGTAGCTTGGACACAGCGAGTGTTCGCTACTGACCTATGTATAAAAATGATACACACAGTTTGCGACCCACGGCGCAATTGCTGTCATTGAACTTGCTCAAATTATGATGCGATTTAACAAAATGTTTTCGATTCAGTTATGGTATTTTTCATAGCATTTTGTTTATTGTATCTGTACGGTTTTTGTTGTCTCATTGCAGAACTGAAACGATTCCGGGCAATCCATCGTATAAGGCAACAATGCGACTGACGATAACCAATGTGCAGGGTAGCGATTATGGAAACTACAAATGTGTCGCCAAGAATCCTCGTGGCGACATGGATGGCAACATAAAACTCTACAGTAAGTGGCGCAGCAATGTGTGTTATTTATACTTTTTAATATTGGCCTGTAATGCGTAAACCGGCCGCAAAGCACGATAAATAACAAGGGTTGACCTAAACGTGCGCCCCTGTCTGTGCTTTTGTGTGTGAGTGTGTGTGTGTGTGTGCTGTTTGGACACGGTGCAATTGAAAACTACACCATTTGTGGCTTTAATTATGGCGACCAAATGTGTGTTGTTGATAACATGGCTTCTGACAGTTTCACACAAACACATACATGTGTGTTTCTCTGTGTGTGTGTGCTTTTGATGGAATTCGAGCCAAATAATGCGGTCATTAGTTTTGGTCAGGCAACAGGCATCGGTCAACTACAAACAGCTTCAAATGAGCGCCAAACCAAATATTTTATAGACAGATTGTCAAATTTGAGTCATAATCAACCTCGATGAAGACTAAATCTCTAGCAAGGGTATTCATTTACTCTATACTCACTTGCTGTTGCTGGGTCAATTTAATGATAGTCAGAAAATTAATACAACTCCAGCAAGTATTTGTGTAAAATTCTCCAACTACCTGAGAGCAAACTTAACGTACTACAGATTGGTCTGTGAAAGGGCAATTTATGATTTCAAGTGCGAATCAAAGACTGAATTCTGTACTCTTACTTTATATCAGACCTTTTATTAATGAGACAAGATTAAAATTACTTGCAATAGTCTAATTTGTATAATACTTCACTTATGCATATCACTCAACTAACCCTTTGAAATAGTTTTTATTTATAGACTAGTAACAACTTCATTGCGAGTTTTAAATTACGTAATTATTCAAAGTAAAATAATAAATAATTTTCGATTAGCAAAGGAAAGAGTGAGTGTAGTAGTATCAAAAAACTAATTTGGAAACTGTAGCTCTTGCTAGTTAGCTGTGCACAATATTATTATGTATATCCAATTAAATTTTCCATTGGCATAGCGAACAAATATTTATACACGAAAATGCATTTCCATAAGTTTCGAGTTAAACTACGTATACTTTAATTTAAATCCTACTAAGATTAAATGCCAAGTTAACAAAATCTTTTGCAATTAAATTTTAAACAAAATATTCTGCAAACTCTGCAAATATAAATGTAACTTTTCCACAAATAAATCTCATAACATATTTGGCTGGACATTTGAGATCTGTGAGCTTTAGTTACTAGTATGTACAGTTGGTCAAATGTGTGTGCTGTCAGTTTTTAAAAGTAATTGTAAATCGATATGACAGTTGGGTCGTTATGGCAAATGATACTTAAAACCATAGGCAGCTAACACGGCGTATGCGCGACAATTAAAAGGCTGCCATTGTTTTGCTGGGCGTGGCCCAATGAAATGCCAATAATCTGTCAATTTGCTAAATCACTCCCCGTTGGTGGGCCATTAAAGTATCAGAGTATCAGAAAGTACGCCACTTCGATTCTGGTCACTAAAGTTCATAAAACAATATAAAATATCCGTTTGTATCGTTTTGTTGCGCACAAAAATAAAATCAAAATGAAAATACAAATACAAATAAAAAGAAGGAGCCAGGAAAAAAGGCCATGGCCAATAGAGGCCAGAAATTGTCAATGTGAAAATGCGACAAGTTAATTTATTTTTTGGCGCGCTGGCGATAAAAACGCAGACGGCAGACGGCAGACGACTATTGGTAGCCAACAACAATACAATTGGGTGAAGCTATTTTGAAAGCAGAGGAGGGGATGAGGTAACGATCTACCAATTAAAGGTAACAAAGAGCAACCACAGCAGCTGATAATAAGAGGCGACAATAATGTCCACACATTCGCACATTCACACAATCAAACAGTGGCAAAACACAATGCGAACAATGAACCTGTGGCAATTTTATTAAGTGGTCAGCATTCCAATGAAAGTTGGGAGCATCCCTTGGCATTGCTTCCGATAAACAGTTAAGGATTAAAGCCAAGTATCCAATACCCAATGCCGAATGCCAAATGCCGAACACCAAGACTCATAAATTTACTCTACAAATTGCTGTCGAATAATGATATGGCACCCGGAAACCTTCTCTTAGAGAAAGAAATTGAAAACGAAAGGCGAATCAACCGAAGAAAATTTACGAGCACTGAAATCTGAAGGAAAAGACCCGAAAATGTACTCTTAGTAATTGTGTATAGCCTGTTAACAGAGATTTCAAGCTTTATTAATAAGATTAATCGCTTTCACGATATTTTATATTTATTACAGAGGGATGAGCTTCTATAGCCATTACAGATCATAAATTTAAACACAATATTTATTAATCAGTTATAATAATAACAAAATAATTTCAATTACACTGAACCAAAATCAACTATGGTGTAATAGCAAACTGGGATTAAGCTTTAAAATATGTTGATGTTAATGAAGGCTTCAGGAATATTGCAAAGGTTTAGTTCAATATCCAAATGTTTCTAAATTGCAGTCTGTAAATTAAACACTTGAGCTAAAATATTATAATAAGTTTATCAATTTTCTAGTAGGTGTTATTTTATTATAACTGTAAATTGAATGTAAAAGAAAATTTTTTAAGAATTGATTGAACTCTTTATTTAATAAAATCATTTATTAATTGCAATTTTTAGCTAAAATATTATGATTCATCATTTTGCATACACACTTAACATCTTTTAGCTGCCATATTCTACAGTACTTACAGGATAGCTTATAGAGGAATTTTTTCTTATCTTTTTAATAACTCGATTCTTTAAGGTGTAGAATAATTGTGTGTGTGAAAAAGTTTCATTTAATTAGAAAGAGAATAAAGAGGGGAACAATCTTAAATGGCAGTAAATTAATTGACATTTCGAACTTTTAGATTAAGATTAATTGCATACTCAAAATATTTTACATTTAAAGCGTTTATCAGAGCAGACAGCTTGTATTTATATACTGATTACACTTTACACTTTAAACTTCCCCTCGTTGCAGTGTCTAGTCCACCAACCACACAACCACCGCCAACAACCACAACGTTGCGCACAACAACAACAACAATGAACTTTCTGCACGACTCAAACACACCCTTCAATGGCTTTTCTGGAGGGGATGTGCCCACGAATTCGGTGATTGTATATGATAAAAGTGAGTAGTTTAAACAATTTGATTGTCAGCTCCATTGTTCTAGTCCAATCATGACTTTCAGTGGGCAACAAATATCAATCGAATTTAAATGAGATCGGAAAATCTGAACAGAAACGGATGGGCAGTAATCCGGATAGCTATGACTGGTCCAAGGGCAATCGCAGTGGAGGGCGTGACCTGAGATCTGTCGGCTGGCTGATAATGCTTCTCATGCTGCTGGCAACGCAATCGCATCATTAGAAAAATTAAATGCAAGCTGTATTATTAAAGTGCCATTACCAAAAACAAAATACAAACATTTAAAAAAAAACAATGCCAAAACTCAGCTGAGAAAAACTAACAACTCGCAGCACACATTGCAAAACACACACACACAAATAAGTAATACTTAATTAAGAAATTTGCCAATTGCAATGCGGTTAAATTTTTAGTTCACTTCGTTTAGCCAACCTGAAAAACAAAAGTGAAAATCCAATTTAAGTGCTCAAATTATAAAATATACAACTGTTTAAGGCAAACAAACTGCATTAAACTAAGCAACGTAAACTAATAATAGTGTCGAACCGACAAGCGAATGCTCTTTCCAATCAAAATTGGTATACAAGTATATTTTATATAGATTAGATATAGAGATCTTCTTTATTTTCTATTGTTCCCCAAAGTGAATACATCTGTTCCACTGACGATCTAAAGATTCACATTTATGATCGATCTTGAATAAATATCTTTAGTGTATATACAATAAGAAATGAATAGATAAAAATAACAAATTTTTTGGAGTATTGAAAATATTGTCAAACAATTGTCTTAAACAATTAGTCAAGAAAATAATCGATAGTTTAGTTTAGTTATACACAAGTAATATGAAACATTCAAAATTAATAGTCTTGCAAAATTCTTTACTTATTCTAAGCAACAAAATTTTTTTAGAATAAAATCAAACAGTTAGTTAAAAGGATTTGTTCATTTTCCATTTTATTTTTAAGAAATTAAAAATTTTTTTGAGTGGCGTGTTAAATGTTTTTCCACTATTAACTGTAGTTAAATTACCACACAATTCGGTTTCATTAGGTATAAGTACTCCAAATTATTTCTAATACTTTTTTCATTGTTGTGCCAACAATTTTGGCGGGAAAGAGCACTCAAAATGATTTTCCCCATAAAAGAAATAAATTACATAGCTAAAAATTAAACAATTCAAGCAGAGAAACTCGAATGTAAATGTTGCCAAATTGTTTCAACTAAACACACACCTACACGCATATGTAAATAATTAAGCAACACACACATAGAGACATGTGTTTACCAGACAGACAATTGTAAATTATGTACTCGTTATAAGCATTACAATTAATTGCGTTTTAATTTGTATGAAATTAGACAGCATAATAAATAATTTCTATGCTTGAAATTCGCGAATCATCCCAAGTCGAGACACTAATCAAAACGAAAATAAGTTATATTCAACTGTTAATCAACAAATAATTAATTTCGAATGAACACAAGTAATTATACATATAGACATATACATATATATAATATATCCCAAAACTATGCTCACTTATTCGAATGGCAGCCTAATTAAGAAGAAAACTAAACTAAATAAAACCAAACTAAATTATATACAAGTACGATACATACATAAATAAATATATCATAGGCTTTAGTTTGTGTTTCTAATTGATAAGAGTGATAATGTACATTTAATTAAATTAATCTCCCCACTAAAACCATAAAGAGATGGCGGAATAAACATAATTAGGAGATTGCTTCGTATGCAAAGAAAAGAAAGAAATACATATAAATAAAAAAACACACATTTTATTCTCAATTTATTACTTGAGACTAATCGGTAGAAGAGTAAGTATATAAATCGATTCATCATTAATTAGGGCAGCAGCATTTGGGTTTCACCATCATGCGCATAACTTTGTAAGAGTAGTTAGTCCCACGCCAATTTTTCCAATAGATACCTTTTGAATCCAGTGCAGGGATATAAGTTCCATTTAAGTAGAGTCCAAATAGATTGCTATAGGTATGATTAGATTGCATTAGAATACTAAAATTTAATATAAGGATACCATGTTTACTTACGAATAACTACAAGTATGATACCACCAGGCACCCATCTGATTGATTGCACAGTTAACGCTAGGATATTCATCGTTATCGTTATCATAGGTCGTAAATTTCTTATTGGCATTTGCTCTTAAAGAATCGCCCATATCTCCAACATAGGTCCCCAACTTGGCCAAAACATATTTGTCAGTCTCGGTGCCGATCAGAAACTCATCATATCTTGCAAAGCGTTTAATACCATCAAAGTCCTCGAGATAAATGTAAAGTTCGTGTGGCTGTGATACGGTTATCGCATGCAATTTATCTAATCCAATAAAGAATTCGCCTGTCAAATTTCCAAAACCTTGTTTATAGTCTTGCCATTTTCGGAAGAAATGTAGGTCGCCATGACTGCGCGATGCAATCACCGTCCAACCAGGTCCAGCTATATCGGAATTGCAAAGGACTTGAAAAGGTTTAAGACCAAAAACTTTAATGGTGTAAATGTCATTTGAATTGTTGTAGGTTGGACATGATGAGGGCAAAGAATTTGACAAGTCGATCATTCCCGAAGCTAAGACTTTTCTGACAATATCACTTAAACCAATTCCAGCCAGCGTATAGTTGTTATAATTGTTTCTTACTTGGTAAACGAATAAACCATTGAGTTTGTCGAGCTCTTTATATAGTCTACAATAAATAAAAAAATATTAATATTAGAAATAGAGCGAAAATTTCATTTACTATAATATCTATAAAAGTTGAATCTAAAATCCAACAGATGTTAATCGTATTTTTGACTTTTTATCATCAAAAAAAGCTCAAGAACTTATTACTTTACTCCTCATACATACATACATTTACAATTGCAACTTAAAATAAAAACAATTATGTAAATTTCCCAATGAAGAGTTAAGATATGATTCCTTAAACTTTTTATTGATGATAAAAAGTTAGTAATACAATAAGTACATGTATCTTAAGAACATGGTTCTTTAATTTAAAAAAATGCAGTAACCTATGGTGGAGCAAGCTCGATAGTAGGAGACCCTGTACTTTTTGAGTGCATTGCGTTCACTATAGATTGTTCTTTAATGTTGCGAACCTTGAAATTTCAATAGATTCAATAATAAACACAGAGGTCGCTAGCGTCTCATTATCTTTCTTTTGCCTGTAACATTGTTGGTCGATAGTCAGGACAGGATTGGACTATAGAGTTTATCATGTGTGCTAAATATCATATTGCTAGCATTAAAGATGCTTTCGTAGTTCGATAAAAAATATATATACTTTATGGGGTCTGCCACACCTCCTTCTGTCTGTTAGGCACATTTTTTTTGCACAAACTTAATAGACCCTTTTGTACCTTTTTAAAGTACAGGGACTAAAAAGGCAAAAAGTAAAAATTACAAATGGTTACTTTTACAAGTTTATGGTAAGTATTTGGCAGAATATCGCATATAATTAATTTTAAACATACCCCAACATATTTGAGTTTTCTTCGTCACTTTGCACTCCATGATTTAGTTCGTCAATTAGGCCCACTTCACCCTTAAATATTTTTTAACAGATAAGTTTTCATAATGTACAATTTTATATATGTTTACCACTTAAGCATAAATTAATATTACCAGCGGCTCTCCAGTGGATTTGCCGAGGTCCATCGGAATGGCCTGTGCAAAACAGCAAAAAATGACCACGAAAATCCAGAATGTACTCATCGTAAGACTTGTAGCTTGTGACTAAATAAAAAACTTTGTTTGGACTTTTTAATTCCGCTGAACTCAAATTGATTATTTTAATATTAAATATAAATCACATTCCTAGAAATTTGTTGTTTGTGTGTTTTTTGTTGTGTGTTGATAAGGCTGTTTTTATAAGCTGCACGCAGACAATCCGAGGCTTTCCAGCTGTAGATTCTTTGCCGAAAATTGCTTTTTAATACAAATGTTCCAAATGTTTATTTTTATTAATTACACTATGCAACAATTTTTACCGTTTTTTCTGGTCCTCGGCCAAGTTTTGCTTTTTATGATAGATATGGACCCAAAGATTAAATATATCGACTTTACAAAATGGTTCTAGGTGTAGTTTTTTTTTTTTTTAATTTTACCGTTTTTTTTCATGAGTTGCTCCTAAAATTCGAATTATTTTGCGCAACTAATCTTAAAAATCTTTGCTGATTCCAAAAGATAACGAATGTACCTACTAATCATTCATACATTGTTTTTAATTTTAAATCAATAGCTTAACAAATATATATTTTTATACTACAAAATTTTTTGGCTATTTTTATGATTTTTTGACTTTAAAATTCGAGGAAAATTAAAAAAAAATTAGGTCATTTTCTTTTTGAAATTTAGATGGCTAGAAGCATTAATCAGCCGTTATTTAGGTATTACTCATTGATATGATGCAAAATGTAAGAGCACAAAAAAAAATCGATAGAAAAAAACGCTAAAATATTAAAATATTTTTTAAAAAAGTACACCCATGAACATTTTGGAAAGTCGATTTTCGTTGTCAGAAAATGTGAGTTTTGGCTCTTGCAAAGTTTTATTTACATTTAGTTCAATAAAGTTTAAGTTTATTATAAGGTTTGAAAGATTGTTTTTTACATTTAAAAGAAAAGGTGGCCTGTTTGAGAACACTAAAAATTGCTTTTACAGTTGCTTTTGGGTTGCTAGAGCTTTGTGGAGCACCCCTAACGAATAACATACGTAGTATCATTGGCAAACGAACTGTTAGAATGATAGAAATTTTTGAATGACCAACGAACATATAAATGTTTAAGGTTGTGTGCGACGATTCTTGATTTTATTTGATTTCGTGTTTGCGCAGCACTTTGGGTACTAGAACGTGAAATTGTTATTGAGTCCGGGGGCGTTACCCACTTGGCTGCCAACAGCCAAAATCCAACTGCACATTGCACATCAGCAACAACATACAATAGCCAGAAACTTTGTTGCTGCATAGCTAAGCTCCTCATGCTGCAGCTTGTTTGTTGGCCACAAAAACCCAAGGCAAATATTTTGACAAGCGACGGCAACGACAACGTGATGCTCCTTGTCCTACGTGGCGTATGCGCAATGCAAACACAAAAGAGCCTTCATATAGTCAACAATCCACATGAGAAACAAGAATGGGCCAAATGTGCTAAAGACGCTGATGATGCATTCAACATTATACTTGACAACTAAAGCTGAATGGACCAATTGAACTACAAGCTTTACCTCCTTCAATAGCTGCACTTTAAATGTCCTTGCATCTAAGGATTTCAATATGTTTTGTTTGGCAACTAGAGTCACCTGGTTGGTATTGAAAGCTTCCCAATGAATTCTGTGAATTCTTTGTCTTCTTTAGAATATAAGTATCAAAATCTATCAGTTATCAGCAGCGGGTCAACGAGACCATATAGTACATATTGCAAATGTATTTGTCAAAATCTAGCCATTAGCTGCCAAATCTAGCCTTTTCTGTCAAATCTATCCTTGATTACGCAAAAATTTGTCTATTCCCGTCAAATGTATAATCTTTTAATATTATTTAACAATTAATGACACAGAAATTCGAATTAATAACACAGACAGGAAATTAACAAGTACATTTTGAAACTTTATGTTTGTTTGAATATTAAGCTCATTTATTTGTTACGATCCGGAACTTAATATTAAAAGTCCTTAAATACATATTATTTATACATTTAGTTTTCTTAATTTTGTTTGACTATATACTGCTATGATTTATAAATTTTCCCTATCGGTTGTTTCTATATATGTAAAACGCATATATGTATGTATATCTTTAAGAACAAGTATAATGAACACGGATGACATTTATGTATGTATAATTTTTGGCGTGTCTTTAAAAGCGCTGACAATGCCGAGATTTAATATGTTTCCGGGCAAGTTTTATAAAGCTTTTTAACGACCAGCCTAAAGGTATGCAGTCTTTAATTTAACTTTTCTTAAAGTTTATTAGAAATAAAATTGTATTTGTATTTTTAACATTAGATGTTAGTGCCTAAATATATAGTTAAAAAGATTGACGTGGGTTTTATAGCATGAGTTAAGTTGTAAAATTAAACAGCAACAGCGCGTTGATCCAGAAGGGAATCGATTATCTTGTTGATGTGCTCACTGCAACTGCCCAGACAGACGTCCGCATATTCGATGAGGAACTGCATGAAGCTCTCAAGTTCCTCCATGGAACATGCTCGGAATCCATTGCTGCGAGCGATATTGTCAATGGCTCGTAACTTCTTGGCATATTCCGGCTTGCTGCGGCATTGTTTGAAAGTGACTTCATTTAGCTTCGAGGGTAGCTCGTAGTTCCTTATGCGTTGCTCGACACTTTTTAATTTTGTCTGTTGCTGCTGCAGTGTGTGCAACATTTGAGGCATGGTCATGACTGCAGACGTGGTAGTAGGCGTTGAGCGGACAATTGGCAGTGTTTTATCAAAGAGCTCATCGAGCGGCACTGCCTCATAGTCTTGACTAAATAAATCCGGTGAAAAGGAAAGTCTTCCACTATTGTTGCTGAAACTGTCCGATTCGAATTCAGTTTGATCCAGATCACTTGTCTTGATGGCATTGGTAGAGTTGTTGCTCTGGTTATTAGGCCAGGCATACTTGCTACGTCCTTCCAAGCCATTGCTGTTGCCCGTCTGCAATCCCACCAGCATGCTGTAGTTGCTCTCGATGGAGAACTTGGGAGTTGTATGCCAAAACTCGGGTATGCTGCTAAACTCAAAGTGATCGACGCCAAAGCGTATCTCCTGATCAAGGCCAGAGATTAGTTCCACTTCAAGGAAGTGGAACAGACGCTCAATCTTCTCATTGGACATGTGTTTGCCACTGAAGGGCACGGCCAGATCACCGCTGGCAAACCAGTAATGGGAGAAACCCTTCACACTTGGCGGACGCTCAGGCAAGGATTTTGTTTCCTGCACACTGCCATTTGACCTACAAAACTTGTGTCCATCGATGCCAAAGGTCAGCTCCCGAGTTTCCCAGCTCTTCTGGGTAAAGATCTCATACAGCAGACGTAGACGTTCAGGAGTATTATGCGCAATATCCAAAGAGACGGTAAAATCTCCAGCACTTATCCAAAATTTCGACACTGACTTGATAGCCGGAACATCCTCCAGCTGAGAGGAGCTCATCTCCACAGTCGGTGCATTGGCAAAGAACTCCCGTTCACTGCATGTCGGTGTGGTTGGAGTATCCGATGTCAAGTCCAATGGATGATCCTCTCGAATCACCTGCATGGCCAATGAACTGCGACGTGATTTGTCCAGCTGTATAATGGGACTAAACAACTGTTGTTGTGCAGCACTGGAAGCATTGCGTCCTTTCACCGGCGTCGAAAAACCCGAAGGTTTTGCATTAGCCATGCCCAACGAAGACCGACGTAGAGGACTGTTATCCATGGCATCATTGGAGCATGTCTCAAAGCCTTGATCTATGAAACTATCACGCAGCTGTTGATCCATCGATTGCCGTGGTGTCTGCGATGGCGATTGATCACTGTCCGCATTGGGAGATGGCGAGGACAACACTGTCAGAGTATAGGCTGACTTGATCTTCCGCGGCGAATTCACTTGACGCATCAACGACTTGTCCAGCTCAATGTAGCTCTGCTCAGGAAGTGACATCGGATGTGGAGCATTTGTAGTTGCTGGTACATTAGTTGGCTTCTTCTTGGCCTGCAATGCTGCTGGTTTGTAATCAGAGTCGGAATCGGTGCTGGTCACTGCATTCGCAGTGGCTTCCACAATTGAGTTCTCCTTCTTCCAGGTTAAAGTGCGTCGCATTTTCTTTTTACGTGGCGGTCTCACAGGTTTGGCAAAATCAAACTCTGTAGCTTCTGGTGGTGATGCAGGCATTTCCGGCTGAGATTCATCGCTGGTTATCTGTAAGGAATTATTGTGTTCCATTAATAAACAAATAAATAAATTAAAACAAGAAAATCTAAACAGAAAAGTCACTTTTTTTGTTTGAATTTAGAAATTGAACTTACCTTGGGTAAAGTAGATAATCCGGATTCACTTTCATCAGCATCGGATTGCTTGCAACTCGAGGAACTGCTGGATGTGATGCAGTTGTTCTGTGCCTGGACAAGACTTGGACGTGGTGCTGGCACTGGAGGCGCTTGGCGTTTCATCTTACGGGGTGTGGGCGTGGCTGGTGTGGTTTTCCTTGGTGTAGCTGTAGGTGGTGTTGCTGTTGTGGCTGTGTCCACATCCTTTTCCTCCACAGAGCTCGATTCCTTAGTATTATTCTCCAGCTCCAGCTTAGCAATTGCCTCCTCAAGCAAACGTTCCACTGCTGACTTTTGACTAATGTCACCAATGGAACTGATCGTGGCCTGAGCGGGCATCTCATCGCTGCTGGCAATCTCAATGGTTTGATCCTTGTTGGAGACGCTGGTTATGTCAAAGAGCACGCCATTCTCTGCGGTTAGCCAGCTGTAGAAGAGACTCTCCAGCGGCTCGTTTTGAAAAAACGGATGATTATCATTCCCGGCACGCTCCTGACGTGTACGTCGTATCTTCTTGGGCGGAGCATATGCCTCCGTGGGCAACACACTACGTATGGCTGACAGATTGCGCTTCTGTGAGATGGACTGCTCCTGTTGCTCCACCTGGTGATTTGGGAGTGCAAGGACATGACGCTCCGGACTGGGCTTGATCACCACAGTTAAGGTGCTTACATGCAACGAAGGTGTGGTTGGAGTTGATGATGGATTTGACCTGGCTGTAGTTGTTAGAGGCTTTGGTGGCGTTGCATGTAGCGCACACTTGGCCTCCAGCTCCTGGGCCAAATGCTTGACACTGGCTTGTTGTTCGGCTATCACTTCCCCTCGTGCCATTTGCTTCTTGGCCTGTGCCTTCAGATCATCCGCATGCTCATTAAATTTGGGATGTTTGGCAGCAATATCGCTGACGAATTTGTTGAAGAGCAACACTTTATCCTTGACACTTAGTTCACGGAACACATCCTCAGCCACCAAACATGGTCCTTGTACCATCGATTGCTCCTGTTGAATCTGCTTGTGCATCCTGGGCAGCGGTTGTGGCCTTGGCTTGGGCTCCGGCGATAGTGAGAGCTCATTGTGCAACTCTGAGTATTGGGAAACCTCGGCTCGTCGCATTACCTGATTGAACTTGGAGTTGAAGAGCTGTGCCATCTCCTTGACCTTCATGGGCAACATGGAGCTGGTTTTACCGGTTCCACGTACAGCCTGAGGCGTTGCCAACTGTTCCGGCTGCTGTTCATATTTCTGTTTCAACTCACTGATCTTAAGCTTGTAGCTGTTCACCTTTTGCTTGGGAGGAGTAGCGGGTTGGTTGGCCAATTTGGCAATGACACTGGCCACTTTGCCTCCGCAATTGTTAACGGTTGAGGGCATCTCCTTGCTGGGTGTGACGGGCACCTCTTCATCAAAGTATTTCATAAGATTCTCAATGCTGGATAAGTCCAGATCGGTGATTTGAACTCGAGACGGGGTCACATAAGAGTTCTGATGCTCGAGGGCTGTGAGGAAACGATCATCATCCATTGAGGAGACCTCAAAGAGCTCCTCACGAGTCATTGTTGCACGTAGGAGTCCACTTGCATCACTTAGATCTTCGCATTGGGCGTGTCGGGATCTTCGTTCATCAATCTCGGCATTCAGTTGAATCAATTCACTCAGATCTGCACTGTTCATGGCCGCCGTATCCACGACAAGCTCATGATGCTTGTGATTATTATTGGGCGTTGAATTGCTTAGCACCATTTTAAAATATTTTTCTGTGTTCTTCACGTTAGACGTTGCAGTTTGTAACTGTGACGGGATGTGTTGGTGCATGGTCCTTTTAAGGAGCACAGGTAAATGATATGCAAATATTGATGATACCTGCTAATCCGGGCCAACATCAGGTCAGGTCATCTAATCGAGGCACAGCTGCACTATGGGGTTTTTACCACATTTAACGCACATTTAATCACCTTCCAGGTATCCTGCAATATGGTGACCTGTGGGCAAAAGTAAAAAAGTTATCAGGTAGATAAAAACAGAGTCCAGAACTTACTAGAACGTTTACTCTACGTTAATAAACGCGACAGATTGCGCTCTTTGACTTGGCACATTAAATTGGGTGTACTTTAGGATGAACAAAGGTTTGGAAAGTTTATTAGGGGTTCGGACTTGGGATTATATTTACCCAGCAATGCGACAGTTGTGATGAATACTCTGACAACTTCAATTCTTGGACATATAATAATCCACAATGTCTGCTTAGTTCTTAGTAAAGATATGAGCAACTACCGCTCTTTTCTTTTCTTTGTTCACTCTGTTTAAATTCATCTAACAATAAGCTTGTTAATTTTGAAAGTAAGCATATTTTGGATTTTACTAATTAACAATTATTTTCCAATGTATCGTTAGAGAGTAACCATGTTGTTTAATTTCAAAATTAAAGTTGCAAAAATAAAACGTTCTTTTAAGATTTCTAAATACTAATAAGTTGCAAATTCTAAAAATTCTAAATAAAATCTACAAATAGCTGAGATTGCCTATCACTGTTATTTAGAGTTTCCTTTAATTTGTATTTAATAGCAATAAATTTTGATAGCTGAACATCAGGGGTTATATTTGTAGTCTATTAAAGCTAAAACTTTCGTATTGCGATATGTTATTACAAACGCTGACATTAATATTTAAATGATCTTCCTGAAGGCATCGAAAGCGGCTGAAATAAGAATAGTTGGGTATATTAAATGAAATCATTGATATAACTATTTAAATCAACGTATACAATTTATTTCGTTAAAGATAAGTTCATATAGCTGCAATGATCAGTAATCAGAAAAACAAAAAAGAATTATATTATAATTAAACTTCGTTCAACTGCAGTTGGAATTGGATTAATTTGTTTATAAAAAAATCGTGGGTTTTTAGTGGGCATCTAGTGGTTTTTCAACCTTTTTCAGCTTTTAAAGGGTTTTAAAGGGAGAACTACTGGTTTCCTTCTGTCCCGGCCTATAAATCAAAGTGATAATTTACCCAGGTATGTCATAGAAAGATGTCACTTGCCCCAATCAACCCTTTCGTAACTAGTTTTGTTTGCATATTATTTTAGCCCAACTTAAGACAGTCTTAAAAGACAGCTATTAACTAACAAACTCAATTCTAATCCGTCTGCAACCAGTCCAATTCAAGTTGCCATATAATTAGTCATAAAACTAGTTGTTTTAATTGCCAAAATCACTGCAGGGTATTTATTTAAATGTTATTAATTTATTAATTTTATACATACATTTAATAAAGTGACCAAATTTTAAAATAGTCAATATCTTACACAGTTTCACTCCAGACTTTTACACACATTGTGAATTATATTAGACGTTGGACAGTCACTCTAATCTAGTCTAAAGCAACGCTGTTAAAGTTGCACTGTACTCGTAGTGAGCTCTCTAGCAAATGGTGTTACCTATAGTATAAGCATGCAATGAAGAGTTGCCAAAAGCAGCTGAGAGCCACCACAAAATGTGAGTACTAACAAGACCCTAGAGAGTTGTGAGCCACAATAAAAATCACACATGAAAATTTGAACTTGTCGCTTGTGGAGAGCTCTTGGGAAGGGCTTTGATTTCATTGGATTTGAGGTAGACACGGTGGCATGGATACACCCAGCTCGTTGTGAGTATCCTCAAGTTGAGCTGAAACTTTGTTGGCATCGCCATTTTCCGCCTTATGCAAATCAGGGGACAAAGCAGTAAACGAGTGAGAGATCCAGCCAGGTGCTAAGCTGGAATTGATGCTGATGCTGAATGTTGATGATGACATTTGTGAGTTGGTAGCACACTTTATTGCATCATCATCGCCACCATCATCATCATCATCATCATCATCCCCAACAACTAGGACGGAGTAGAGTTTAGTCTTAAAATCGACCATTTCAATTTGCTAATAGCCACGTGGCATATTTCCACGCATGGAAAGTTGTCTAGACAACAAATTTGCCAAACATAAACCCAAAAATGGATAAAAGGTTTTACACATTTCATTTTTTTCTTTTTTATCCATTGTCTGTCTGTTTGCTTGTTTGTTGTTCTGTTTGCTCCGCTTTCAATAACTTTAATATTTTTTCTATGATGCTCAGACGCCGGAAATTGAATTACTTGAGTGAGAGCAGCTAAAAAAAAATAAACTAAAAATTGAGAGGAATTTGTGCGTTGTCTTAAAGTTGCCAGAACAACCACAAACATTTAGTGCTCCCCTCTACATCAAAAAATAGCAGAAAAAAGTGCATGGAAATTGCAACTTGGAGTGGAACCGAGGATAGCGGGGTTAAGAAGGGAAAGTACGTTGAGTACATGCGTAAGTGAGCATTTAACAAGGCAAACTGTTGGCCTCACCCAACTCAATTGCGGGTTACTTTTGCTTTTAATGCGCTATGAATTACAAACAGCGCAACTTTGTATACCCTTCATCGTATGTATCAGAGTTTTTATTAAGATTACAGATTTTCTTTTAATACCACGAATAAATAATTTCCTACAATTTAAGATTAGTTTTATTGACTTAAATGTATATTTAAGGTTATAAAAACTTTCAAAAAGTTATTTAAGAATTAAAATAATAAAATATACGTAATTTTACTGGCTTGTTCAGGAGTGCCACAGAAGAGCAAACCACCCAAAATCCAACCAAAAATATAGCGCAAGCTAACTTTGGCGCGCCAAAGTTTGGATACCCTTGCAGTGCCCTGTGTAAGCCGTCAGACATTTTACAAAATTTGTTGATTTTGAACCGATCGATCCTATGGCAGCTATATGATATAGTAGTCCGATTTACACCAAATTTGGACAGCCTGTTTAGAACTTAGTCAAATACAGAATGTGTATATTTGGTTGAGATATTTTGAGAAACAAAAAAGTTTTTCATACTAAATGTTGTTTTCGATCCGATCGTTCCTATGGCTGCTATATGATATAGTAGTCCGATTTACACCAAATTTGGTCAGCCTGTTTAAAACTTAATCAAACACACAATGTGTATATTTGGTTGAGATGTTTTGAGAAACAAAAAGTTTTTCATACTAAATGTTGTTTTCGATCCGATCGTTCCTATGGCAGCTATATGATATAGTAGTCCAATTTACACCAAATTTGGTCAGCCTGTTTAAAACTTAATCAAATACAGAATGTGTATATTTGGTTGAGATATCTTGAGAAACAAAAAAGTTTTTCATACTAAATGTTTATTTCCAACCGATCGTTCCTATGGCAGCTATATGATATAGTTATCCGATCCGGCCGGCTCCGACATATGTGCTGCGTGCAGCAAAAAGACGGATCTGTACCAAATTTCATCAAGATAGCTTCAAAACTGAGAGACTAGTTTGCATAGAAACAGACAGACAGACAGACGGACAGACGGACAGACGGACAGACGGACAGACAGACGGACATGGCTATATCGACTCAGCTCGTCGCCCTGATCAAGAATATATATACTTTATGGGGTCTGTGAGGCTTCCTTCAATGCGTTACACATTTCGTGACAAAATTATAATACCCTCTGCAAGGGTATAAAAAGCAAGAAGAAAGAAAGCAAAGAATCTCAAAACACTTGTAGAAAGATTTAATACAGTTTTCAATTTGTTAAATAAAATACTTCTATTTTTTCTTAATTATTAAAATGATATTAAGAAAATTTTTAACAAAATTTTAATTACAAATAACACTATTTTGTAAGTTTTTGAAATTTATTAATAAGTATGTCTGAAAAATGAAATTTCTCAGTTTTCTGTGTCATCTACGGTGTAGTTTGGAATTTGGAAACCATCTTTAAGTCAAAACTTAGCTATATTTTTATGTTTATTTGCATACTGGTAAAAAAAAATGCATCTTATATTTCAAAATTCGTGTATTCATTTTCGAAATTATAGAATCGTGTATTTATTTCATTTTTACATTTACATTAAAGCACATAGGCCCATTTTTATAATGTCCAAATAGGTCTTATTATTACCCAAAGAAGTCAAATTATAAATTAAAAATTTGTATAAAATGAGGCCCCTAAAATAAAGTCATATTGTCATCGACTGTTATTTTAGATTAAATGTCCTAGAAGTTCAAGCAATATTCGGCATTTTTACTAGTTTCGAATTTCAAGCATCTTATATTAAACCGATTCCTAACGAATTTTATAGCTACATAAAGATTAGTAAAGTTGTAAGGCTTGTACATTAAAGGGCATCTGAATAGGCCTGTCTGGCTGAACTCTTCCCCGACTCTACACTCTACAGTGACTTGCCAGGCGTAATTGAATTATGAAATTCGTGCTTCGACAAGGCGGTTGATGCCGATGCATTGAGGCAGACAAAGAGCCAAGGACAGGAGAATGGACAAGGAGCAACCTTAAAGGGTAATGGGGTTGAGCTCCGATTGAACCGTTAACGGTACTATCAACCTGCTTGCACTTTCTATACATATACATATACATATATAGTAGGTACAGTGTGGCTGAAATGTAGACTCTTTGTGTTAAATAATTTTCGCGCTTTACTCATGATAATATAAATTAATATATGTTATTATAATGCAATTTTGCTTTATGGCGACCAACATTGTTGCGCTTTTGCCCGCACTTAATGAAATATGTGGGAGAAAAAGTGAAAATTTTAATATAAATAATTTCCCGTGAAGCTTTCACTTTGATAAACTTATCCCCTTGATGCTGCTGCTTATCAAATACTTTTTAAAGTAGTTTTAAATATTTCGCATAATATTTATGCCTCTCTTATTTTTTCTCGCTCTCTCTCTCTCTTTCTCTCTCACTATCCCTCTGTCAATGACAAGGAAATTATTCCAATTTAAACTTCAGCGTGCTTAAAAAATAATTATTAATTCATGCGTTGTCAATTTTGCTGAGCTTGCCCATGAAATTGAATACAGTTCTCTCTCTCTCTCTCCTCTGTCTCTTTCTCTCACTCATGCACTCCCATTGTGTGTGTGTGAGTTATGCAAATTGCAATTTAATTAAAATTCAATCATTTAATAGCAAATGAGGCATATGCTTTAATGATTAGGTTCAAAATAAGCTTAAAAAAGTGTACATTAAAATAGTTTTCAAATCGAAAGTTTTAGTTACCATACAATAAAAGACAAATATCTAAGGGTAGATGAAACCCAGAGACACCGCATACTTTAGGTATTTATGAAGTAAGTTTATTGTTTACACTCAGAACTATATAATTATGATTGTGCCTATTATAGGAATGTAATTTAATAGTTTAATATTTTAATGATAATATAATATTTAATAATAAATAATTTATATTTAAAGCCGAATTCATTTATAAGAAAATTTAAAAGAAAATCTTCAGAATATGCAGTAGTACACGAGCTAGATAATAAAGTAGTTGTATCGTACTTGTAGGGTATAAGCATCTACAAATATTTTACCACACCCACCATTTTTAAGATAAAATAGACTTATTGTGTTGATTATTATAATTTATTCTACTTCATTCCTACACAGCAAATTTTCACAAGCCTTGCACTTCATCGGGCATAAAACCAAAAACCATTTAATTAGTGGTTAACAAGTTAGCTAGCAATATTCAAGCAAAGAAAACGAAACCAATAAAACAATAAGTGCTGCTAGGAGAAAAGTAGCTTCAGTTTTAAATTCAGTAACCAAAATACAATACCTGTAAAATCCCATTTTACTGGAAATTAAAGTTGACTTTAGCTTCCAATATGAGAGACCTTCTCATATTCGGCTACTCTCGAGTTTACTTGCATATTTCTTTAAAAACGTCATTTAAATGTAATATCTTGTAAGCGAATGTTGAATAATATTTTAGATATGCCTATTTTCTTCTCAGGGAGTCCAAGAGTCCAATAGCCAGGCCCCCTCCGATGGACAAAGAAACCAAGGGCTGAGTTATTTTAGCGAATATATTAACTATTGACAGCATATCGCAATGGTTGATGGTTCTGTGACCCCAGAACGAACCTCTCGTGCTTAAGGTTTTGTCATTAATTGCAGCTTCAATTGCGTCATCCGTTAATTCAATGGCCTGATAAGGCGAAAGTCGAGCGATTGTGGCGACAATGACAATTAATAACTAAAACATAATTTGAATTTTTTTTCCAATACAAGCCGACTCTCTTCTACACAAGGAGAAATAATGGAGTAAGTTTTAATAATAATTAAAACACGATGAAAAGCTGAAACCCTGTGACAAGTATTTAGTCACATATTGTCTAAACACATTTGATAACATGGAGGTAATAATGAGAAATAACTAGTTAATAATAATGCACTAATGCAATACAATTCTTGATCGATTTATGTCTGTATTATCAGATTGACATACAGCTTTTAGGATAGCCTAATCTTTTCACACCATGAGTTTATCTGATACATTATAAGCAATTTATAGATATTAAATTACTAGTAAGAAGAGCTAAAACTATCTTTGTTGAAGTAAAAACATAATTGTAAATCGATGAGCCTAGTCCTAACAATTTCCATAGTCTCATAAATTATTCACAGTGTACTTACCATTGATAAGCAAGCTTACTTCGCACAACTAAAAGAAAAGACGTATTAAAAAAGGCTGATAAGCAAGCAAAGCAAAAAGAAAAAAAATGTAAAAAGCGCGCTGCAAGAAATTTAACACACATAAATACACACTTATGTATGTAAGCCTATGTGTGTTTGTTTGGATGTGTGTATGTACATGGAATGAATTAAATACGAGTAGTACATAAAAATTGAAAACGCGTGAAACGAGTTTTTAGTTGATTTTTAGCAAGCGGCAAACGCGCAACAAAACATTCTACAAATCGGGACGGAAATTGTGAAATACAAAAGAAATAGAAATCATTCTAATAAATATTCTCAAACAATTTTCTGACATGAGTGCGCCTAACCAAAACCAACAATCAAAACTACAACTTGTGCCGAGAATTGCGGGAAACTGCATAAAAAACTAATAAAAAGAAAAGTTCAAATAAAGAAATAAAAAGAAAATAAATAAGAAGAAAATCAATTACACTTGTGTATGATAAAATGTCACGCCTTTGGGGGATTTTTCTGCTGATACTGCTGCTGCTACAGTTGCTGGCAACTGTCCAGGCTTTACCCACGAATCACCTGAATAAAAGTTGCCGCCCTACAGGAGATGATGCCTTGGAGGAATCACCATGCAGCAAGGATATCAATTTGCAGCACATTCAAAGGATGGAGAGTTATTTGCGACCAGAGCTGGATGCCTGCCAGGATTTTCATAGTTATGCCTGTGGTAATTGGAGATCGGTCCATGGAGCCGGTGTATCTGCCATGTCATTAAGTGGCTCACACATTGATCAACGATATGTGGATCTGTTTGAGCGTCTGTTGAAGAATTTGCAATCACCGGAGCATCGACTTCCCATGTTTCCCAAACTTTTGCGATATTATCAGAGCTGCCAGGCATTGGATAAGCCGCGTCTACGTCGCTATCTGGATCATTTGCCGGTTCTCGCTTCTAATCATTGGCTAGAGCTGACGGCAATCTTGGGCCGATATGGTTGTCATGAGCACTATTTGAAGATTGAGGTGAATCAGCGTAATTCCACACAACATATGGTGTTCATTCAAGCGCACGAATTCAATCTCAGTCTCAATCTCACCACAACCATCTATGGTGCTTTGAGAAGACATATGGATGGAAAGTTGCCGCCTTTGTCGCAACTGCGGACTCAATTCAGACGTCTGGAGGAGACTCTGGAGCAGCTGTCCAGGCCAAAGAATATCAATAGCGATGAGGAGACACTCACAACGTATTCGCTGGAGCAACTGCAGCGGGAATTGCCGGTGTTAAACTGGACACATGTCTTGGAACTGAGATTGAATGCTACATACGATGGTAATCATCAGTTGCAAGTGGATGAGCTGCCAAGACTACGACAGTTGATTGAACATCTCAACCAGGCTGATGCTCGTCTTTTGCAATTGTACAGTTTATCCCGATTCCTGCAACATCTGATACAACTGCCACATAATCCACTGTCCAATCTCACCAGCTCCAATCCCAATTCAGCTGTTGTCTGTGTCCAACATATGCGGAAGACTCTCTATCTGCCCATGAACTATGTCTATGAGCACACTTACTACTCCAAGCAACGTGCGGCAGATGAGCGTGTCATATTTGGTGTATTTGAAGAACTGAAATCACAGTTTTCTCAGCAACTACGACAGAATGAATTTGGATTGGAATCCAATTTGTTGGCGGCACTGCAGCAAAAGGTGCAAGGATTACGACTTAATGTTGGAAATATGCCCAAGAATGCAACTGATCAGTTTTATGTGGATTGTGAGAGACATTGGCAAGTGGGCAGTGATTTCTATCTGAATCATTTGGAGAGTCTGCTACACTATTATGCCCATCTGGCCGAGTTGGAGCGTACTGACAATGCCACGATGAGGCAACTCTTTTACAGTTTCAATCATCATGGTCCCACTCTGCTGGACAACATTGATGCCACACCGTATTTCTACTGCCTGAGCAGTGTCATCATTATGCCCTATGCCTATGTGCAGCTTCCCTTCTATCACTCCCAGTTCTGGCCAGCTCTGCTCTATGGCGATTTGGCCAATACTCTTGGCCACGAGATGCTCCACGCCTTCGATACCTACTTTGTGGACTACGATGCTCATGGTGTATTGCGAGACTACAGCGATCAGTTGCGATTGAATAGTCAATATGTGGCTAGTGTCAACTGCCTCAATGATACCGATGTCATCATGTTGAATGAACGTGCCGCTGACATTAGTGGCACACGCCTCGCATTGCAAACATACATGCAACAACCGACGGAGAGACGCCACAATGGACGTTTGTATTTCTTGCAATTTGCTCAGTTCTTTTGTGGTGAAGAGGCGGACATGTTCCATGATACGGGCAGCAAGAGATTAAACTATGTCCTCGCTCAGATGCCCGAGTTTGCTGAGGTCTTTCACTGTGACCAAGGAACACCCATGAATCCTGTCAAACGCTGCAGATTTTGGTAGCATAAAAGAGTATAGAAGATTAGCCGATGTATAGCTTTAACTAGTTAGGCCAACAAGTATTGTAAATAAAAGTATGCTTAAGTTACTGCTTCTCGTTTTCTCTCAATCCCTGTCTGTTTCGGCTTTGGGTTACATCAGTATGCAACACGCACATAGGCTCACGAAATCTTTGACATCCTAAGAGTGGGTAAGCAGGGAGGAGATGTCTATGAAGGAGATGGGACAAGGGGGGCAAAGGAACCTTGCAACCAGCGAGACAAGTTAATTTTCAATTACGTGCACAACGTGCGAAGCGGAGCAAAAGTTGAAAGCCAACAGCATACCTGCCTGTCTACCTGCCTGCCTACAACACAGCAAAGCAAAGCAAAGGAAATCAAAGAAAAAAAACTAGGAAGTATCCTTAAATCGGTAGTGAACGACTACACGATACCCTGTATTCAGCTCTGACAATTACTGTATTTAACAAATACGGAATATATTCAAAAATAAAGTTGTTGGTACTGAATTTATTCGGTAAAGCTTACCTCTAGTAACTTGAACAAGTATTTCAAAATACTTTATGGTGTCTGCTTCTAATTCTCTAGAATTTTAGAGCTGCTTCAGGTGAGTATTGAACAGAATTTGCCGTGGATCGAGTTCTAGTTGAAGACTGATTTCCATATTAGCATGCATCGGTTTAAATAGCCGATCTGTGATTTGGTAACTTCTTAAAAGATAAGAATTCCTGCAACTGCATCATAACAATCAACATGAGTTCACGTAGGCCTCGCTTATTATTTTCAACTCTCTGACCCTTTCTATATGTAGTTAAGACAAAATTGTTAGTCGATTATTTTCCATCTATGCGTTGGTTGCTTAAATATTTTTATACCAACTCACAATGTTTTAAATTATATGTTTATTTATGAACATAATTTATTTCGTTATTAGATTTAAGTATACAAGATAAATAAGCTTAAACCACAAATATGGTGTCGCAATCTTCAAGAAAAAATAATAATCTTTAAAAATAAATTTTAAAAAGTTGAAGACTCATTTCTACCTTGTCAGATTTTTAATTTTCAATAAAACAAGCTGAACATATTTACTGAGTAAAATTTAATAAAGCATGATCAGTCTGTGATTTAAACTAGGAAATTCTAAAGAAATTAATTTTCACTTAATAGATAATTTCGTCATAAGTATGTTTAATATACATATTTTACTAATCAGATTATAAAAGTATACCAAGTTATAAAAGTGCATTAAATTTGAATTTTATTACCATTACCATTAGTAACTTATTTCATTGAATTTGAATTCAATTCAATTTGACAGAATTTTTGGCTAACATATTTGTCACTGATTTCAGAAGATGATAGAAATAAATATTTAATGTGGTACGTAGCAAACATTTTGTCTGTCAATTTGTATGGACGTCAATACGAAGGAAACTTGCAGAGCATTGGAAAAACTACCAATGGGAAATATGAAATGCAGAGGCAGCATAAAGAATTTTCTTGTTGGCATCGTCATGCATTGAAATCAGGCAGAAGTAGCACACATACAACGAGACCAGACCACATACATACTTACCTACAGCTACATATCAATACACACACAAACAAACACAAACACACACACACAGACGCGTATAGACTTCCCATATGCTCAGTGTGCGTGTCTTGTTTGCCGGCACGCTTTTTATTTATTTGCTAATTAACGCGCTTCCTGTGCAGCCGCTGCCGCTGCCGCTGCCGATGCTGACGTCGTAGTAGAAGCAGAATCCGAGCCGAGACCCGAGAGCTAAAAATCTGTCGCTGTAGATATTTTCACTTGGCAACTTGTTGAAGGTCGGCTCTCTGGCACATTACTCATACGACGCATGGTCCCACCAAGTCACCTGGCAACCGCATTTGGCGCCCCACATTAATAGACCATTAACAAGGCACCGGCAGCAAAAGCTTGACACGTGATACACATTTCAAATACAAATACACAAATACAAGACCCCAATTCTAGACCTAGTTGTAAACCAAAAGCGATGACAACAGACTACGCTCTGGACTCTGGCGTTTCCTCAAAATGTTAATTAAGCAATGCCAGCAATTTACCAATGACGACTCTAATGCTCTACTAGACCATTTACAAAGTAGTTAATAAGTATATAGTATTCAAATGCAAGCTATATTTAGTAAATGACTTGCAATGCTTAATGCAAGAGAATAAGCAAATCTACTTGAACATTAAAAGTAAGAAATTGCATGCATAATGCATTAAGCAATTGAATGATGAAATCGACATAGCTCATTACACATAAAGAACTACAGCTTTTCGACGCTCCAGAAAAAATAATGTTTCATGACATATGTAGTACTTAAGCTTTTGCACAGATTTAATTACACAAAAGTTAAGAGATCAAATTATGATGCCATGCTAATTAAAGTTTGTAAAAATTAAGGTTAATTTATATGCGCAATGTGTTGTTTTTATAGCAAATTACGTTTGAAGCCATAACGACCAATTTTCCCGAAATCAAAATAACACTTTAAATTTTTGCTTATATAAAATCTTTGTATTTATTTTATATACCTATGAAAATTTGAAGTAAAAGACAAATAGTTTGTCTAATAATTCCTAAAACTGTTAATTAGGGTCGTTGAAAAGCAAAAAGTCTTAAAGTGAAATAATTATAACTCAAAACACACATTATCATTAATTGGGTGTCGATATTTTAAAGCTTTTTATATTTTTTGATTAGTTTGCGTCGTCAATTGGCAATCGACAAAAATTAAATTTGTTATTTGGAAAAAATTTAAAAAAAATAATTATGAATATTTAAATTGTAATCGTTAATATTATTTTTCTCTAAATATCGGTATTTCAATCAACTATGTGTATTTACTTAATTAATTATAATTAGAATTAAAAACACACATTTTATTGGAATAAATATTATTCAATAAATAAGTAAACATTTTAATTTTGTACTATTAATGAAAAATGTTCCAGCTAAAATGTATTAAGTATGTAGTGTAAACAAACTAGTGACATTTAACTAATTTGCTTGTAAACTATGTGTATTTATTTAGATTAGGTCTGAAAAATAATAGAAACACACAGACAACAAATTCATTGACTTAATCAATTTGCATGAATTGCAAACGTTGTTATATAATCCATATGCCCAGCATTAGGGTTTAGCTAAGTTGATGTGCATTCAAGGGGACTGTCTATGTCTCGTATTGTCTGGCTCTGTGTTGACTTAATGTTAAGTCGGCAGTTTGTAGCGTATTCTGGATCGAATTCTCAGTTTGCTGGGCTTGCGGTTTTCGAGAATCCGAATCCGAATCCAAATCGCCGACGACTCGCGCGACCACTCAAATTGATATTCCATGTGCGATTTGTATTCTATGTGTATCTGTGTGTGTGTGTGCGTGTGATTATGTGTATGAATGTATGTATGTATCTGTGTGTTGTGGCTTATCAGTGAGCAATTTCATTCATTCATGTAAGTCAAATTAGTTGTCGCTGCTGTTCTGAATCGTTTAATAATTAAGTTTAATTTTAAACTGCTTAGCGGGCATTTCACGTGTCTGAGTGACGCAATTTGAACAATGAATTGCGTGTAAGCAAACCACTGAACCGCTGAACCGCTAAAATGAGCACAACCAATAGGCGCACAGCACGCCACTAGCTTAGTACTCATAATGTCCAGTTCAATCCGGATCCGGAACTTTTAAACTATGCAATTTGTCACGTGTGACTGTTGCTGACCGATTCCCCAAACTAGATTCCGGTGATATCGCCCTCAACGAGACACGTGTTGTCCGATTCCCCATTTACTGATTGTTTTCACTGCATCTATGATAAATTTGGGCATTGCCTTGATGCAACAAAGTCACAAAAATATATGACTGCTCATCGGAGTGAAACCCAAATTGTAAGATTACTTATTAGAAATTGATATGTTTAATATTTAATTAAAGAATAAATCACGCCATATTTAATGTAAATATAATTCTTCTCAAACATAAATTGTAAGATAAATTGTTAAATTATTAAATTTATAATATTAAAACTCTTTCTAAATATGCAAGGTTAAATCATATCATACTTCATTTAAATATAACTCTTCTTCCACTATACAAATTAAAATAACTTTGCGTGGGTGCTAAATTTTTAAAATTAATATTTAAAATAATATTTAATTTAAGAATAAATCACATACTGTTTAGGATAGATAGTTAGGAAAGCTAACATTGAATTGAAATATAATTCTATAATATTAATTTTTTTAAATGCTTATCAATTTAAAAGTATTCCTTATCGCTTGCCTTTCGATAAAAGTCTTATTAGTTAAAAATTCAAAATGATTTTAATAAAAGATTAATAAATCATGATTTCCATGTAACTCTTAGAAAAAGTAGAAGATAGTCTAATCAACAAGGATTGTTATCCAGAAAGTATAATTCTAATTTTACCTTCTTAAACAGAGAAGATGTCTAATACTTCTAAATGCATAATTTTAAGAAGCCACTTTATTTGTTTATCGTTTATTATCTTTTCAGATTACTCTCTTTTTAACAAAATCCAAATTCCAATTTGTTCTACTTACGTTTTGTTTCATCAGCAGATATATGCAACGCGATAACACAATTCCCATAATCTACCCACATGAAAGCGAGCGATTCCAATTTCTCTCCTCACTCTCTCCTTTGCAACCGCAATGTTTTCAAAATAAAATGCGCAAAAAGCCCGACAGCAATAGCAACAACAACCATAACAACAACAACAACAAAATATACAGAGAAAGCAACAGAATCTGCGGCTAAATTCGCACGTTCAAGTGTCAGTGACAGCAGCGACATCGTCTGTTGTCGGACTGTTTGACAGTGTGTCCACTTTGCTTCAACACATAGAGTCCCAACTCCCCCCATTCTAGATTCAACTCCTTCTCTGGCTTCATCTCCAGTTACCCAACAACAACAACAGCAACAACAACAAGTAGCGGGTTTATTAAACGGCATTTTGGCAATTCCCAAAAAGTCAACGACAACAACCATTTTTGTGGTTTGCCACAGTGTTTGTAAATGTTTTTGGTTTTTGCTGCGATTGAAATTGATATTGTTGTTGCCATTGTTGTTGTTATTATTGTTGCTGATTTGTTTACCAACTGTCCCAATGTTTGTCTGTTATTGTTAGCAGCTTCATTGTTATGCCTTTAAAAGAATACACACACACACACACACAATCGAAAACACGTGCAGAATTTCACAGGCCTCTAGATAAGTTGTTTTATATTTGATATTCGCACATTAAAGGCAGCCATTAAATTAGCTATGTGCATTATTTTAATCAAATTCTCTCAACATTTATAAGCTCTAACCATTAACTTTTAAAGCAACAGATAAGAGAATGGCATAAAATGTCAGCTGAGCATCATCGAAAGAGGCAAGAGATCAGCAAAAGGCGACAATCTTTGTTTTGGGGGGATTCTATGTATACTATATACATAATTATCAACAATTATAAATATTTTTAAATGCATTTAACTAAGCACGTATTCTTAATTTTTCTAGAAGTAAATTTCACAATGTTATTTATGACTTTTGTTTTCTAAACTGCGGAATTTTAGACAATTTGACGTAGATATAAACTTTACTAATTGATCCATGATATTAAACTTTAATATGCCAGTTGACTTATTTTAAATAAATATGTTTTATATAAATAAATACATTTTCAATAAGAAAATATTTGTATCGTTTTGATATCAATTTGTATTAAAGATCAGAGAAAAATGAGGAATCCAAATTAAGGGGATTCTATATACTAATTATAATTTTATTTTATTATTTTTATAATAAACTAGGGGTTTGCCCCTGCTCGCTTCGCTCGCCAACCCCGGCTCGCTACGCTCGCTGAAATCTCGGGGAAAAATGTGAAGTGAAAATAGGAAACATTTCTCACAGCTATAGCCACCCCTTATGTCATTTCTAATTAGATAGAGGGAATTGTAAATTCAATTTTTCCCTGTAGTTGGACTTAAGATAATAGTAATAAGTAGTACTTTATATAATATAGAGAATTTACATTTTCGCTGCTCGCTGTTTTAAAGTTTTCGCTGCAATTGGATTATTGCAGCAAGAGCGAGTAACAGTACCATATACTGAAAATTGATTTTGAAAGCCGCAACACAAATGAATCGTTACACCCCCCTCCCCTCCCCCTCCCCTTGTCCATCTTCTTTTGATTGTTTATTAACAGCATTAAAACCCACTGTTCCTATGGCAGCTATACGATATAGTGATCCGATCTTGACCAAATTTTTACAGAATGTTACAATGAGTACGAAATCCATAATCTGTGAGTTTGGTTGAGATATCTCAAAAAATAACAAAGATCTTCATACAAAGTTTTTATTTGCATCTGGTTGTTCCTATGGCAGCTATATGATATAGTGGTCCGATCTTGACCAAATTTTTTCAGGATGTAGCAGTGAGTACGAAATCCATAATCTGTGAG
This sequence comes from Drosophila testacea, assembly GCA_035043265.1. NCBI lineage: Eukaryota > Metazoa > Arthropoda > Insecta > Diptera > Drosophilidae > Drosophila > Drosophila testacea. Next base: position 1,085,706 of record JAWNND010000661.1, read on the forward strand.
TTTGGTTGAGATATCTCAAAAAATAACAAAGATCTTCATACAAAGTTTTAATTTGCATCTGGTTGTTCCTATGGCAGCTATATGATATAGTGGTCCGATCTTGACCAAATTTTCTCAGGATGTAGCAGTGAGTACGAAATCCATAATCTGTGAGTTTGGTTGAGATATCTCAAAAAATAACAAAGATCTTCATACAAAGTTTTAATTTGCATCTGGTTGTTCCTATGGCAGCTATATGATATAGTGGTCCGATCTTGACCAAATTTTCTCAGGATGTAGCAGTGAGTAAGAAATACATAATCTGTGAGTTTGGTTAAGATAGCTCAAAAAACAAAAAAAATTTCATACTAAGCAATTTTGACCTTTGACCCCCCATTTTAGCCCCTTCCAGTGGGGATATCAAAAAATCCCGTCTTATTGCACGATAATTATGTCTCAGCTATGTTGTGTAAAAATTTCATCTCAATATCTTGAACCGTTTGGCCTACAGCGTGTTGACTAAGTCAGTCAGTGAGTCAGTCAGTGAGGACAAAGAGTTTTATATATATAGATAGAGAATTTACATTTTCGCTGCTCGCTGTTTTAAAGTTTTCGCTGCAATTGGATTATTGCAGCAAGAGCGAGTAACAGTACCATATACTGAAAATTGATTTTGAAAGCCGCAACACAAATGAATCGTTACACCCCCTCCCCCTCCCCTCCCCTTGTCCATCTTCTTTTGATTGTTTATTAACAGCATTAAAACCCACTGTTCCTATGGCAGCTATACGATATAGTGATCCGATCTTGACCAAATTTTTACAGAATGTTACAATGAGTACGAAATCCATAATCTGTGAGTTTGGTTGAGATATCTCAAAAAATAACAAAGATCTTCATACAAAGTTTTTATTTGCATCTGGTTGTTCCTATGGCAGCTATATGATATAGTGGTCCGATCTTGACCAAATTTTTTCAGGATGTAGCAGTGAGTAAGAAATACATAATCTGTGAGTTTGGTTGAGATATCTCAAAAAATAACAAAGATCTTCATACAAAGTTTTAATTTGCATCTGGTTGTTCCTATGGCAGCTATATGATATAGTGGTCCGATCTTGACCAAATTTTCTCAGGATGTAGCAGTGAGTACGAAATCCATAATCTGTGAGTTTGGTTGAGATATCTCAAAAAATAACAAAGATCTTCATACAAAGTTTTAATTTGCATCTGGTTGTTCCTATGGCAGCTATATGATATAGTGGTCCGATCTTGACCAAATTTTCTCAGGATGTAGCAGTGAGTAAGAAATACATAATCTGTGAGTTTGGTTAAGATAGCTCAAAAAACAAAAAAATTTCATACTAAGCAATTTTGACCTTTGACCCCCCATTTTAGCCCCTTCCAGTGGGGATATCAAAAAATCCCGTCTTATTGCACGATAATTATGTCTCAGCTATGTTGTGTAAAAATTTCATCTCAATATCTTGAACCGTTTGGCCTACAGCGTGTTGACTAAGTCAGTCAGTGAGTCAGTCAGTGAGGACAAAGAGTTTTATATATATAGATGTCTAGTTATAAATAAATCAAATTTGTAATCGAGAGTCATTGTTTTCAAAAGTTTTTACAATTTCTAATAAGCTTATCAATGATAATTATATTATAATATACAGAACAGCAATAACTTATTTCACATGTTATTTTTTCACGTTTTAAAACTAGACAAAAATATATCACACTATGGTAAGCAAAGATTCCTCCCGGGTCAAATGTTTTCACGCCGGCCTCTTTTCTTTATGCCTTTTATGCGAAATATAAGCAAAAAACATTTAATACTTTTTTAAAATATAACTAAAATTACATATCCAGTGTCAAAATTAATTGATTAAATTAATTAAAAGTTACAAAAATTTATACGTAATCAATATGACAATTCCAGTCAAAATGAAAAATAATTATATCATTATTTCATGGATTCTCGATGCTCTGAGCACGTCAATAGATCAGCCCTAAGGCTTTAGATGACCGACAGACAAATCGCCAAATCAAATCTTTATAAAACAAACAAAATTTACAAAATCTACTGTAAAAGCAATAATAAATGCAGTAACTGCTGAATGTAAACTGTGAACAGTAAATACACACTAAAAATACAGTAAATAAACAAAAAGCAACATAACAAACACATTTGGAGCGATATTGACGCACTCAAAAGTATGCAATCATTTATAGCATTTTCCACTGTTCACAAACTGCTCTTAGAAATAGAAATAGGTGGAAAACTTAATATTAAAAATGTTCAATATAAAACAGACTGTGCACGACCATTTGATACCCTATTAGTTTGATATGTGTAAAGAATGTATAGGGAAACGAGTTCAGAAGAAGTTTTCATCAACTTCTTTGCAATGCTTAGAAACTAAGACTACCCTTTTATCTTTTTGCAATAATAACAGGGCATACAAAGAGGGACGTCAGCAGTATTTGTGAATGTTCCTGTTAGAGAGTGCAATTAAATAACGGTAAAGAGAACAGGCAGGGCATTTAATGATGACGACAATATAAACAGCGCTGCGTTCTCTACTGTTATATGCAACGGTCAGTTTATTAATAATGTTGCCAAATGTGAAATGAATGTGGGTATGGGTGTGTGTGTGGGTGTGTGTGTGTTGACTTAATTGCAGCATATGAACAAACAGAGGACACACGCAATGCGTAACGAGCTTTTGAAAGCCCAAAACGTGCCTGAGTGCAAAACTTTCAATGCCGATGTTCGTTGCCATCTTTAATTGCAATTTGCAAACTGCGCCCAAAAGTCGAGCTCTGTTTTTGCATATTTACAGTGTCACCAAAAAAAAAATATGTATATCGCTATACAATTTTAATTAGTTTTGTCAATGCGCCTCCAACCATATACTTTCCATCTAAATGAAAAGCTGACAGCAAAACTCCAAGTCACGCAAACGAAGAGATGAGATGAGATGATGATGTTTTCAACGATAATGATAAGTATGAATAGCTTGATGACGTCATCAGCATCATCAGCTGACTTTAAAATAAGGACATGGGTTACAGCACATTGTAGGATAAATATGTGCACGGATAAAACATATCTGCGATGGCCGCTCATGTTGGTAAATATATGAAAAGCGACATCGTCAGCGTCAACGTCGGCGTTGATTATTGTCAAATAGCGAGCGAAGAAAAGCAGCTGGAAAACAGTCGACGACATCGTTGTTATAGTTGTTGTTGTTCTGCTTTACAACAACCACGATCGTTGAGTGGAAGTCAACATATATAGTAAGCCAAACAGACAGCCAGTAAAAAATGTTTCAGCTCATTGAGATAAACTCTCTATACCCTATAAGGGTCGAAAAGAAGCAACTTATAACAGATCGTAGCTTTATGAAATATGCATAAAGAAAACTACTGTTATCCTTAAACATATGTGTTCATGATTTTTAAATAATTTAGGAAATACTAAACAAATAAATAAAAGAAGCTCATTTGTACTGATAAAAACAGACAACATTTTCTTAAAAAATCAGAAAGTTATTTTAAAATAAGAACACCATTTTCTGGCTCAATTTTTTAAACAAAAATGTTCTTACTTTTGTGAGATAACCATTATTATTCCTGTAAAAAGCATGGAGAACATTCTGTTCTTTAAATAAAACTGATTTTAAGGTTGTGTCTTTTAATTTTTTCTTTTTTCAGTGTACTAAATTTGCACAAGTATTTTATGTTTTTAAAGACTCCAAAAATCGCTGGGTTGCACCAGCAATAAATAAAAGAATAGATCAAAACATTTCAAAATGAAAATTTAATTTTTACAAGTTATTAGAAAAAGTACAGAATCGTATACAACCAGAATCTTTGACGAGTTTTATGACCAAATTAAGGCATTGAAAAAATACGTTTTATAGACTAAATAATTTAAAAATTCCAAAATTAGAAATGGTCGTTAAATTCTACATGGTCCAATGGTCAATTGAAAATATAAGGGTATACAACCAGAGAGTCAGACAGACAAGATGGTCTGGACATTTCCACTGGCTCAGGCTCGTAAAGTCAAACGACGTGAAGAAGGAGCTCGACAAACACACATTCACACACACACTCACATACTCTGGCACATATTCACACCTACAAACACCCACACACACACACACACACATGTGATTTAATGTGACTGTCAGTTAAACAGGCATTCGCCAGCCAGAACTGCTGGGGCTCTATCTAGAAAAATTTTATCGCCAAAGCTCTCACTGCGGCTTTTATTTGTCAAACAAAGTATTTTTATTGGCTTTTTTAGCAGCTCCTCTGCCTGACATGGACAAAGGGGAGGGGTGCATACAACGGGGTAACAAAGCTCGGCGCGTGTTTGTTGTCTGCTAAATACTCGACACTTGGTATGTGATTGAAATAATGCCAAGCGATAATCCGTGTCTTATTAAACGGCTGTGGAAGGCGCGTCAGTGAGCACGGATTTGGGTCTGGCAGGTGCTGCCATACTGCCATACTGCAATACTACCATATGGCACCACATACACTTCCATACCATGAACATACGTGTATGTATGTGAGTTAGTACACACGCTTGGCTCGAAGTTGACCCAAAACTAAATGAAAATCAGTTGCTGTGACATTTTGACAGCCATTTGAATCTCTTGTTAGAGTTGTCCCAACTTATTCCGTGTACATATATTAATTGAACAGGATATTTGATGAGTGAATACTGAATACGATTTTATAAAACTCTTAGATACTAAATAGACAAAAATTAATTGGGATTCCTTCAGAATGCATTAGAATATTTGACAAAAATTAATTTTTCCTTTAGAAATGCTTATTTAAAGAAAACCGGATTTCATAATTTTAAATGAAATTACGAAACATCATTTTCTCTGAATAACTAAAAAAAATTTAACTTATTTGATAGAATTGTATTCATTTAGAATAGTCATTTTGACACTTTATTTGAAATTGCAAAAAATATTTATCTTAAATATTCGTGAAGTATTTATTATCATTTTTTTAAATTTATTTAACTATGAAAAAGTTTTAAATATTTAATTTATCTTTCAATAATATTCCAATTAGGTACATTTTAATTGCAAACGTAAATAGTCGTAAATTTTTCACAAGTACAGCTCAGAAACTTATTTATTTTTAATGTCGACTATGTGAAATCGACAGATAATCGTTTTAGTGTAAGTTATAAATTATAAATACTTAAAGATGCTTTAAAGTAAAAAACAGAAGAAAAAAAATTATAATAAAATGGCCAAGTTCACAATTAAGATGCTACAGATATTACAGAACATGTTATTAATTATATGAATATCGAAGAAGATACATTTGATTTAGATTTGTTTGATAAATAGCAACTCAATTGAAATCAAACATAAGTCTATCTCTGGAATCCACCTATTATTTCATATGCTATCTAGTAAGAACATATAGAGACTTAACTAGTCCAATATCTAAGATAGAATATACAGAGACGTTTCACCTGCTTGGATTGTCAGGAGCAGTTTGATTAAAAATATAGTCTACATGCAACATTTACCCTTGTCAATAATCTTTGCATTGCTATAAGCCAAAGTCAGCTCAGATATTGACAAGGGTCAATGGATAAGCCTATTAAACTATCAAGCTCAGCTATAAGCGTATACAGTTGACCTTTAAATAAGCGAAAACGTTAATAAGCCAGCGAGCTATCAGCTAACAGCTAAATCCCATCACAGTCTCCTCTCCACAACCAAACACCACACAATATTCGACGGCAGGAAAAAAAGTGAGGCAAAAAAAGGAAACCTGAGCCTGAGAGGAGCATCATTAATGTATGGAGAATGGGAAGCTGTTGCTTCGGTGTCTCATATAAAATGCATAATGAAAATTTGCGTACTCAAAGCGAATTACTGTTTGGCCAACGTCAAGTTGTTAGCCAAACTTGCCGTGTGTCCGTGAAATTAGTAGAAAGAGGACGGAAGATGGGGGGCCATGAGAAGAAACGGGAAGTGTTTGATATTAAAATGCGTCAATATAAAAAGGAGCATTCGATTAAATCGCGTGCTGTGAGAAGGCTGAGAATCACAGGAGTAAATTCTGAAATCCAATCAGTTCTATCCGCGCCAACATACAACAACAAAGAGCTTGTGGGGGCGTAACGACTGAAAATTAGGTAAATTACCGCATGTGTCGGTTGCCGGTTACCGGATGCGGATGTGGATGTGGATGAGGATGCGGGCATACAGTCTACACCATTTTTAGCCCAATTCTCACACTCAGTGTGTGCCAAAAACAATGCCGGCTAAACCGCGACAAACCGCAAATTTAGACGGCGCCGACAACCCGATAGAGATAAAGAGAGAGAGAGAGAGAGAGAGAGAGAGTGAGAGAGTGAGAGAGTGAACGAGATGGGAAATCTCTGAGTAATGTAGCCCATTTTAGCCTCAATGCAAACATCGCAGGCGTAGCATTAAAATTTCGATTATCTAACGCCAAAAATGGCTGCACAATTTAATGACTGATTTGTGTATTGTTTGCCAAGCTGTCAGTTTACCAAAGGGAAAGCCTTAAATTTGCCCACATTTCGTGTTCATTACGCTGCAAATAAACAACAACCAACAACTGCAACAACAACGAATAACCAACAACGAACAACGAAAAAGAAATGTCGTCGGCAAGTTTACTTTTCATTTCGGGTTTCCCATGTTTATATATATATATGTATATACATGTATAATATATATTACTGCTGGCGGCTATAAACTTAATTTGCTGATTACAAAGTAACCTCATCGTCATAATTTATATGCCAAGGTGATAAGGGGCAAATGGGGCATCAGCTTGACCAGGATGACTGACACCTTGTAATACACTGCAAAAAGACAACTTACAACATCTTTCTTCAAGAGATTCAGTTTAGAGTCTTACTTATATATTAATCTCTTATTACGATACTGAAAATCAAGGCTGCTAACCAGTTTGGTGCGGGTTTTTCGAGTTTTTCCGATCCAGATCATAAGATGAACCTTTTAAACAATCTACCTCTCGGACCTTAACAATATGAATTTGATGTTTTTGGTTTTTAATATTATTAAATACGTCGATTTAATTTTGAATGGTGGAAAAACAATTATACAATCGTATTTCTAAGTAAAACTGTTAAAAGAGTGTAGAAAAATTTACTTTCAGGGTTGTTACAACAAATAATAATTATTAAAATAAAAGCATCATCTTAATTGAGGGCCTTTTAACAACATTTATTTTAAGACTTTAAAAGCATAACAAAATCTAGAAAGAGTGTAAAGCAATTGAGAAATTAAAATTATTTTGTTTTATTCAATTGAATTCAAATCTTGTGTTCAGAAGCGTAAGAAACCGGTTCGCCGACTGCTCTTGTTCTAAGGTTGGAAGTACCGGACCGAACCTTTTACAGCATTTTTGAGGTTTGCAGTCTAGTTGAAAATAATTTTAAATCTTTTCGATTCTAACAATTTTAAAATGTGCGTAACTATTGTAAGAAAGCCATTCGCTTGCCTAAAAAAATTAATTTAATTTTGTATTTGACAAACCACAATTTCAAGTCGTTATACCCTGTTCATAATACCTTTTCAGCCATTTTCAAGTTGCAAAGCACTGAAAAAAGGCAAACAGTCAAACAGCAGCAAATGCTGTCCAAGCGACTCCACTCCATTGTCTTTTGACTGCAGGGCAATGGCTGGGGAAGGGTCAAAGGACAACAGAGACATCTAATTACCCACAAAATGGGTCGCATCGTTGTTTCTGTTTAGTTATTGTGAAGTCATGAGAGCATTTCCCAGACAAACATAGATCAAAAAAACATATGGCACACATGACTGGACACTATGCATTTTAAACTACCAAATTAGCGAGGCAGCCAAATGTAATATATGTTTGTGTTGTGATTTACAAATGGATGTAATTTTACGTGGATTCATAGTACTAACTACTATACTCGTATGTATGATGTATGCTGTCCTTTAACTTCCCTGTCCCATTACAGTTTTTCAATTAAAAGAACCAAAGTAATTTTGAAAAAGCGCACGCGCCATTTGTATTTGAATACTCTACTTAAGAGTATGTTATATGGACTGAGTGTCAATAATTATGAGTGACTGTATGATTGTCTACCAAAGCACAACACAAGTCAAAAGAGCTAAAACGAATCAACAGTTTAATTGCAGGCGTGGAAAGTTATTTAAGCAAAGTAAATTATTACATAAGTCTTAGAGCAAATATATTACTAAAAAAAATATTTTAATTTTTGAACAAATGTTCTTATCACCTGTGTAAGTGAATTGAGTATTCGTTGTTATTTTAAAAGTTTTTGTTCTTGGTTTTTCCGTTTATTTATTTACGCTAGATCCCAGGCGACTGTTGGCTTCACCTGAACCTGGCCATAACCCCAGCTGGCGCAGCTTTTTTATTTTAGATAAAAACGTAGCACTGGCCAACAACAACCACAACAAAAGCAACAACATGAAAAATCAGGACAACAACAACTGCCAACTAAACTGCTAAAAAATTCAAGCACAAATATTTGTTTCTTGCTTTGTTTGTTTGCTTGTTTGTAAAACTAATGAAATTTTTGCAATATTAGCCAACCGGCTGCTGACCCCAAAACACAACAAAAACCAAAAGGCTGACCCCGAAATAACAACAACAAGAAGAACAATAAAAAAAATTAAAAGAAAATACAAGAAAAGGCGGCGAGAAATTAACGCCATCACCCAAAAACAAATAGTGAAGAGTGCACGACTAAAAGATACCTTTTTGAAGAAGATACACAGTTATGACAATATATATATTACATGACTGTTTGACAACTTAAAGGGTATCTTAAATACTAGAAAGGAGTAGTTCTGAAAAGGCAGAGACTGCAGGACTATTTTCATCCGATTTTAGACAAATGTAATGCAATTATTATCTGGTTTAAAAAAAAAATGTAGAGCGCATTTAAATGTGAGTGAACTTTAAAGAAAGACACAATACCTAACTTTCAGAACATCGAATTTGTACTTAGTTAAAAACTTTTATTGACGCTAAAAGACTTCAGATGTGAGGCTTTCATATGTCATTGTATTACACCCTTTTTGTTCAGACCGCACAGGGAATACAATATAGATAAATATAGAATTTATATATGTACCATCTTTTCTGTCAGTATGTCTGAGCGGCAATAGCAGCTGGTAAAACACAAAAAAATAAAAAAGAGAAAATATTAAAGAAGTAAAAGACAAAGCCAGCGGGCGCAGTTCAAGCGCCAGTCAGAGATTATTATGTCAAGTCACGTTTATGAGCGTAATTTCGACAAGACGCCCAGCGACAGAGCCACTGTACGGTGTGGTCCTATATATTGTAGACATGCCCCAAGCCCTGTCCGGATGCTGCTTGTTAGAGCGACATTGCAGCAGTTAAGTCGCTGCCCGCGGCCAGTCAATAAACCGTTAAAAAACAACTCCAACGACAGTCATGAAATCTATATTTGGCCAGTCTAACAATAAGCTGATAAACCCCAAAAGTGTATGATTTCAACTGTGAAAATATACTCGTTTCCAACATCCAACAAGGCCTATTTGTAATATCTTAACACCTTTTAAATAAAAATGTGATTGTACTAATAACAAAATGGTTAAATAATCAACTAAAAGACTAAAATATAAAGAAGTGGCTAGGAAAATGTTCTGTGTGACAATTTCTATAAACACTAAAAAAAAACTAAAACTATATTCTTTTGAGTGAACTACTCAAACTTAACTATCATGATAATTAAGTTTTAGTTTTGATAATGACATCTGATGAATATCATGATAAAGCACCATATATACATACATCTTACCGACAACCTTACAGACTAACCAGAAATGTTGTTCTCTTATAGACACATTTATCTAGAATGTAAAGTTGTCGGCAAGATGCGAATATGGCGATGAGTATAGTTTTGATCACTGCATGATCGATAATAATAATAACTTTATTTGGAATATTGCTTGGATATGTATTTTTTTTTTATTATTATCAAGCATTACGAAAATCTTGAATATATTTTATATTAATATATTTATTTAACGTCAATTTGATGAGGTTAATGACAATTAAATGATATTTAAAATAACATTTAACCATTAAAAAATTACACTTTAACTCAAAAATAGATAATAAACAAATAAGATGATTGTTTGTTTTATCACACACAAGACAAACAGTTGGTCAGATCTGAAAAGCCACCAGAAGAGATGTAAATAGACATAAGGACATAAAATTATATTGAAACCAAAAAAAAACTACAACTACTACTTAAAAACTACAGAGGGGCAATTAAATTTATATTTGTTTAATTCTCAAGAAATAAAAGGTTTTCCTATAATTTATTTTAAAGTAATTATGAACTGTCGTAAGCACGAATAATAGTTAATGCTCTCATGAAACATACAATGAAAACAAGTGGAAAAATACAAAGATTATAATTTTTTTCGGCTGCTGTCTATATCCTTAAAACGGACAGTAGAACAACTAAGGGATTGTACTGCTTCAAAAGAGTTGATGTTCTGCTATAAATTTAATAGCATTTAAGGCAAGCAGTTTCTATGTGCTATGTTTTTACATTTTAAACGTTGTTTAACATAGAAACATAGAACATCTATGTTTTGCTATAATAAAAATTTCTTTATGCTATGTTACGTGATTTCTATGTTACGTTGTCGTTCAGTGCGATGTATATTTATGGCACAACTTCAGCATACACTGCTTGTCACGCATACACTGCTTGAAAGCTTTTACTACAGTTTTGCAAGCTTTTTCGTTACACGCACTTAAACCAAATGGAAATTCTACCCCTAGAGAATAGCGTGCAAGAACAAAAGATATTTTTGCCAGTGAATGCTTTGCATATGTCAAGCCAAGTCCAGAGCTCTACAGAATGCACCAGACCATAAACGGCAGGCAATAAACAAAAATAAAAAGCACAGCATACATAAGAGCGTCAGACCATTGTCGTTCATTTTATTGGATAGTTTAACAAAATCGCCTTAGCGCATACCGTCGCCAAAAGAAATAATAGGGTACATCTATCAGACCAAAATACAATACTTCCAGGAGTCCAATGATGGAACAGCCCAAGCAAAGCTGACAAATTGCACCAAAAGATACTGCAAAATACGAAATTTACAAATTATTAATTCTACTTATTAATTCAAGTTGAGTATGTATGTTGTTGAGTATTCATTCGGACAATTAAAAGTGTTACTCTTTCAAATGAGCAGAAAATGCACTGCTTGTATTAACTTGTCGTTTAAACTGCTTTGTGTTAGGGCTTTGCACTGCTTCTCCGTAAAGCTAGTCATCAATGCTATCTTGACTGAAGTATCTTAAATTTAACTATACTTGATTTACAAAGTGGTTACAGGAATCTACATACATTCCATATTTGATGTTTCAAACTTTAAAAATTTCAAAAATATTGAATGCATTCAAACAGACCTACAGAGCTTTAATTGACCCGGTTATTAGAGCTTGTTAAAAGTGTGCTTTATATGTAGGACAAGAGTTGTCTATATGAATTTTTAAAAGTTATATTACAATATAAGTAGTAGCTGCTTCAACATTGTGAGATATTCTTTAGCTGTATTCTTATTCTGTATTCTATATCACAAAATGAACCTACCAATCAAGTCCATCCAGCTATATATCAAGCTAGTTTTGTAGACCAGAATATTATTTCGCTTGTAGAAGATATTGAGGAGCGTTGAACGATTTTCTTTGTTCAAGGATATCCCGTCACTGGCGTTAACCCGTTTCCAGGGTGATTGGACAAGTTTACGGACATCATTAATCAGGGTAAGCGATTTACAGTTGTGCAAACATTCGCAGATGAGTCCTGTCTCGTTCTGGGATACATATGGATGCTCGCCGGGTTGTTCGAAGTTCTGCATCAGATGATTGTGAGCTGCCAGACAGGGCAAATCCTTCAACTTGCAGGCAACATGATCCGATGGTGGATAAAACAGATCCAATGTACAATTGCAATAGCGCAACATGTAGAGTTGTTGGCATTCTGCAAAACAGTTCTCCAACATATACTTCAGGCCCTGCAGAGTGCGAATATTATCGCTAACATGTTCATAGTCCTGCAAACACATTCGTTGCAGGCTGTTCATGGAATATGTATCTTCATCATAGAAATGATAAACTGCCCTAATGCCAATGGTGCTGTCCATATCGGGCAAGAACTCAAGGGGAAAATCGAACCACACATTTGGCTCCAAAATGTTAAGCTACTTAATCCAATAGATAATGTGTTAGCATCGACTAAGAGATACCCTTTAGCAAAGCTGAATAGTTTAATTTAGATAGTTATGCAGATGCCTTAATTATAATAACGTCTTATGAAATTTGCTAACATTTTAGTTTCACTTTTATTTTATATCATTTAAATTTTATTTGATTTTTATACCCTTTCAGAGGGTGTAATGATTTTGTCACGAAGTTTGTAACGCATTGAAGGAGGCATAGGGTTTCAACTACTATAAAATATTAAACTGATATTTTTAACAATCAGTATTACTATGTATATTTGGTTTTGATTTTCCACTTTCATTAAATTTGTTGTGGACAGTAATTCCAAATTGAATAGTATGGAAAATATCAATTATTTATTTGGTGAAGTTGATATCAATTTATTTTTAGTTAAAAGGTGTTTGATTAACAATTTTATCCACTATTCCCAGCTCTGCCCCAGTAAATCTAAATATTTATCATACGCACCATAAAACCTTTAGGTTCCAAATTGCCTGGTGCATGTTGTGCTTCATTTAGCCGGAGACGAACCATCAAGCCAGATCCCAAACCCGTTTCCACAGTGGCACGCTTTTCCACTTCGTTAAAGGCCAGACAAGCACCCATGAGCTGTTTTCGTGGCCGAAAGAGTTCACAGCAATCTCGAGATTCAGTTTGCCATTTGCAATCTGTAAGGAGTTCATCACAACGCCAAGCCATCTCACTTGCAATCCTAGTGAAATTGAGATGGTTCAACGATTGCAGAGGTTGATCCTCTAAAGGACCGAAGACATCGAAACGAGCAAAACTGAGAGCATCATAAGCGGTAAGGACACGCTCTAAGAGAGGCTGCTGGACATTGCTAATGTTATAGCGTTGAATTATCTCCGGCAATCGGGACCAATTTAAACGATTTTTATTACAAACAATAATGACGGGAAAGGCAATGTTCTGAATTGGCCAACGCGAATCTGCGATTATGGTTTGAAAATGATGTCGCTGGTGTCTTTCTCCTAGCAAATATGTTATATAAATGAGCACCGTCAAGGCAGAGAGCAGCGCCAATGACCAGAGTAAGCTGCCCAAAAAGTCAGCAAGGATTAAACTCCACTATGAGTCTAAGTAAATACCTTCCATCTGCAACTCACCGCATTCGTCGACGCATTGTAGGCCAAAATAACTGATAGAATCCATGTATGTGGGATCCAATGGTGTACCGACTGATGAACTGCATCCAAACAATTTTATTGCTTGCCTGCTTCTGCTCCTGCTGATCCTGCCAAGCCTGGAGTGTCCGACGTCTCCGTATCACTTTTCTCACTTGATTGTGCTGCATTTTATGGTCAACATATTGGCTGAGACTAAGCTTTTTATAGTGACCCTGATGGATTCTATACTGTATACCCTAACTCTATAAGGGCGCTAAGCTGAACAATTGAAGTTGGAAATAACATGAAGAAGAGCTTCTTAAGGAAAAAAGTACAATCATTTAAAGACTTTTTATACTTTCTAGGTGTAATCTAACACAATCTACAATCCGGACATGAAGCAAATATCACAGGGTTTGGAGTTATCAAATTATTTGAAACGGATTATGAAGAAAAGTTTTAAAATTACTAACCCCTAGAAACGTTTTCAAAAAAGCGATCGATTCGGAGAAAATATAATTGCAGAGATTTCATTATTTTTTATATAACAATCCTTGTCTTGCAGCTAAAATTTATTCATTCCTTCCTTCAATTCCGAAAAAATCAACAAAATTAAATATTTAAAACTTAAGAAATTAAAATTTTTTTGCTGAAAACTTAACTTAAGCTAAGAGGATCTTAATCCGATTCACAAGACGTATCGAAATCTTGTTTTTAATGGTTCTGTCAAACGAACCTAATCCAACGTTTAGAAGGTTTGGTGTCTTGATATATTATTCAGTTATTTTTGAGATAGAGTATGAGCCGTTCTTTAACATATTTACGAATGCTCTTTCTAATCTATGTGTGCAAATCATTTGCATTCAATTGAACTTGTTTGTCCAATTAATTTGACATATATATTGGGTACAAATCATTGATGCAAATCAAGACAAGTCAAGTCTCCAGGGCAGACAGAACCGTCAAAACTGCGTTGACATCGATTGGGGCTAACTTGACCTTTGTGCCAAGCGGTCCCCAACGAGTTTAATAGGCGTTTAACACGTTAGGGCGCCAAAGCGACATGGTCAACTATCTAATTATCTACAAAACATTTCTGCACGTAGTGAGTCCGGCTATAAAAGAAGCATAGTAAGTGGACAACTGATTCAGTTGTTCAGTTGATTCAGCCATGACATTGGCTCATTATCCTACGGCACGGCCAGAATTGAAGTCCCGTTTATTGCCTGGTCGGCATCAGCTGTTGAGTCAGCTGGCTGAGTCCTCATGGCAGTTGGCTTTGAGGTTTGGCAAGCGAACTACGATCCATGGATTAGACAGACTCCTGGCATCACGTGCCAGTCGCTGGGAACGTTTCATCTGGTTGTGCACTTTTATTAGCGCCTTTTTGGGTGCCGTCTACGTCTGCCTGATTCTGTCACAGCGGTATAATGATGGAAACTTTCAGACTGTGGTGGACAGCACGCGATATCCGGTTTATCGCATTGCATATCCGGTCATCACCATATGCAATCGCAATCGTCTTAACTGGCATCGCTTGGACCTGGCCAAGAGACGTTTCATGGCCAATGTCAGTGATGAGATGCAGTTGAAATTATTTGAGAGGATTGTTGGCAGCTACGATGACATGTCTTTTGGCAACTTTCAGGGCTTTGACCGATTAAGAAATGAGCCCACTCAACAGCTGAGTCACATCAACTTCAGTCTCGTTGTCGATTTTATGACCTGGACCTGTGATGAACTTTTGACCGATTGCAAATGGCGGCATTATCCCTACAACTGCTGTGAGATCTTTTCGAAGCGACGCAGCAAGAATGGATTGTGCTGGGCCTTCAATTCTCTGGAGACAATTGAGGGAAAACGGATGCAGCTCCTCGATCCCTTGTGGCCTTGGCGAACCGGTTCCGCAGGTCCAATGAGTGCACTTTTCGTACGCGTTCTCATAAATCCGGAAAAACACTGGCCGGAAGGACACAGTGATAAAGGCATCGTAGTGATGCTCACTGAACCTTATGTCTGGCACAATGGTCCATATAGTGTGCCTGCCAACACTCAAACTTCAATTGAAATCGAACCCACAATTTATTTTTATGATAACGATACACGGTCTGTGAGCTCCGATCAGCGCCAATGTGTCTTTGATGTGAGTTTGTTTCAATTTTGATTGACTATTCAATTTGATTGAATTAAATTGCACAATTTATGTTTCAGGACGAGCACAACAGTCGCGACTACAAGTCATTGCTGGGCTACATTTACATGATTGAGAATTGCCAATCGGAGTGCCATCAGGAGTACTTGGTACGCTACTGTAATTGCACAATGGACTTGCTTTTTCCGCCGGGTAAGCACGTTCCATTCAAACCACAACATGGACTTCAAGCTCTGCTCTTTACTCTCCACTTTCAGGCCAGTATCGTTCCTGTCGTTCTCAGGACTTACTCTGCCTAGCGGACAACAATGGTATGTCCCTCTCTCTCTCTCTCTCTGCGTGTCTTCATAATTGACTAGGAACACTTCTAAATGCCACACAGATAGACTACTCTACTCACATCAGCCTGGAGAAGAGCGTTTTGTGCGTAGCAATTATGAGGGCATGGTCTGTAAATGTTTTCGCAACTGTTACTCCCTCAACTATGTCAACGATGTGCGACCATCGTTTCTGCCGCCGGAAGTGGTTGGCAATTCATCATATGTGGACTTGGATGTGCATTTCCGCTTTGAAACCCTTATGGTCTATCGCACCAGTTTGGTATTTGGATGGGTCGACTTAATGGGTTAGTAAAAGCCAAAGCTAAAGACTAAGGGCCCTTTTCTCTTCTTGCCGATAACCTTACAGGGTAGATTAACCTTCCCATAAGAGCACAAAATCTTAAGTTTATCTACCTTCTTAGGTGAGAAAACGGCCCTAAGCAGCTTTCAATACTCCTCTTAGTTCTTACTGCTTTAATTTAAATTGACAATCACCTCCAACAATAATCTTCTCAGTTAGTTTTGGTGGCATCGCTGGACTTTTTTTGGGCTGCTCGCTCATTAGCGGCATGGAGTTGGCCTATTTCCTTTGCATTGAAGTCCCTGCTTTCGGCATGAAGGGTCTGAGTCAGCGTTTGCGTGGTCTACGAAGAATGAACACGGATGTTACCACGCCCACGGTGAACCTACGTCAGAATATGTCTAGTCAGCTGGAGCATTACATAATGGAACTCAAGATGGAGCAAGGGCCACAGAAATCAGCGGCACAGTTTAAAAGGTGGCAACGCCAAACGTTCGCCCATAAACATGTTATTAGCAAATGAATAATGCGCACAAATAAAATATATATTTGCGAGAAATTGGTGCGAGTTTGAGGTGCAGGACACAGACAGGGTCGGGGTCGGGGTCGGGGTCGAGGTCTACACAAGTGGCTGGCAGCCGCCACAGCTGGCAAGCCAACAAACAAATTGTGCTCATTTTTCAGTCAGTCCCTCACAGAAACAAGACTCCTCCCAGTGTCTTGAGTGTGACTCTGGATGTGTGTTCTGGCCGCACGTTGACAGCTTCATTGCCAGACATTGTTAATCAAAATTGAGGTTAAGTCGTGCTCCCAAGTGGTTCGCCTGGGTAACTTTTGCAGTTTATTGAGACATTTACTTGACTTGCTGAGAGCCAAGAGGAACCCTAGAACCCCTTTGCAATTAAGCATAGTTTGTTTGTTTGTGGCTGTTGTTCTTGTTGTTGTTGTTGGTGGTGTTGTTGTTGTCTGTGGCAGTTGTGGTAGGTCAGGCAGACATGAGAGGATCCCTTGGGGCAGCGTGCGAAACCGCTTGGCTTCGTTTGCCTTTAACTTCTTTATTATTTAGTGTGCGACATGTCAACGGGGCGTATGCGTTTTATTTTATTTATACAACAAACCAAACTGAACTTTAAATATACACCACGTGAATGCTGAATTGTGAATTGTGCGACCAAAAAGGCACAGCAGGCAATCATTTTTCATTTCCATGTCGCGACGGAATTACTATACAACGATACGTGGAGAGGTGAACGGGGAAAGGGGAGTGTGTGTGGAATGTTTGACGCATACCTGGGACATTGGAATGACGACAACTAGGGAATATTTGTTCAGCTAGAGTTGCAAGTTATGCGTATACGCTTTTAATTAAACCAGTAGGAGATGGTACAAATAATATGGCGATATTATAAAATTCAACTTCTTATTTATCAAATTACTATATATAGTAAATATATATACTGAAGAAGTCTGATTGATATATTGCTTGATATAATAAATTTAAACTTGTATTTATAGTCTTATTGCGATATTAATTTGTATGCCGACTAAACGTTAATTTAGAAATTTAATCAACTAATTTAAAAAAAATATTAATGATCTTAAATAATTGTTTTTAAAATGAGATGTTGGGTTGTGACAAAAGGACCCAAAAGTGTAGAGTACACTAACATTACACATGCGTCCTGTGAAACTGCGGCTCTCGCCATAATTTGTAGCCTACCTCGATGCTCAACCAAGCAAAATAAATAAAATTTTACAAATGTATAACCACGTTATGCTTATTGAAATTCAAAAGTTGTAGATGTGTGAATGTGGGTGGAAATAACTGTAATTGATTACCAAATTAGTTGCGCACGAACAGTCAGAAAATCAAGAAAAATAATGCCAACGACTATTGAATATGTATTTTAAAATGTTATCACATTTGATTTATGTCGTTCTCAACTCGTCGATAAAAGAAAATGTCGAATTTGAACGCTACCTGTAAGACAGGTAAGCCAACCATCTATCCATTCAGTTAGTCTAGTCTGTCAGTCAGTCAGTGAGCTAGTTGGTAAGTTAGTCAAGTAAGTTGTTAAAATATTTGCGCTGTCAGTCTTTATTTGGCGTAGTTACGCTCAACTTGTCAAATTGTGTTGGCTGCAATTGAGGGGCATGCAACACGGAGTACACTCAACGGAAGACAGCCTAATAAATGTCAGAAAAGAGACTTTCAAGTTGGGCCCAACGTCAACCCCTTAGCAGCGACTGTCAAAGTGGCAACAGTTTAACATATTCGTGACATAATCTGACACAAAGCATGCCACATACATACAACTGTGGCAACTTCACAACTTTTGACAGTTTCCACATGACGAATAAGTCACTTAATTTGATAAAAATATGCGTAATTAAAGTGATTAAAATATAAGTCTTGAGGACAGACCACTCCTCTGTTTTGGCAATTTATGCCAAGAACATTTGCCTCAAAACACACATTTACGCCTAATTGATTTACAGCAGAAGAGAGATCCCCTCTCCTGCCTGCAGCTGTTATTATGCACATTTATATGGTAATATAGGTCTGGACTTGGGCCGCCTTAATTGCAAGCACTTGTTAGTTAATTAAAAATGCAAATAAGCCTGACTTGTCCACTGCAAGTTTTGCTGCCAATACCACATATGTGTCCACATCTACAAGTACATATGCATATATGTATACATATGTCCCCATCTGAACGTTAATCGAGCGCGACAGATTTCCTCGCTCGATGTGCATGCAATTTAAACTTTAGCAATTGCCAGACAACACGAAAATTTCAACAGCAAAACAAGCAAATTTCCACTGCACACAACAAGGCGTTGGGTCGGAATCCATCCGGGTTATAAAGAGTTAAATCAGCTCAAAAGCTCTGGAAATTTGATGCAAGTTATTAGTGATACTAGAGCCATAATCAAAGTTTTGTTTCTAGGTTGTTGCATATTTTTAAGGTAAAGAAACCGTGTAAAATTTTAAGATTGTTTTACATTTAAAGAAAAAAAAAAGAAGCAGAAACTCCAATGTTACATTTTTATAGAGAAAGTTATACTTATTATAATCTAAATATTTATAATTCTTTTATTTTCAATATTTAGATTCATGTGATTCATAAACAAAACAATCAAATATTCATACTTATCTACAACTATGAGTAGCACATTTCCCAGTATGAAAAATTATTTGATAAATGTCAATTTAATTCTGGCATAAATCCTTACAAATATGTGTTATTTAATTCGTAAAAAAAGGTATTTAGTGAATATTAAAAACCTTAAATTCAAGGCTTTGTAAGATGCCGCTAGGTGTTATCACTGTACACAACTTTAGAATTTTTCATAAAAGAAAAGCTTTTAAAAAGAGAGTCCCAAATCCCCAGCAGCTGGTGTTTATTGTTATTACAGGCCACAACAATTAAGAAATGTTTTAATGAAAGCACTAAACCAACAGGCGATGCTTTAAGATGGTCAATAAACGGTTTGGTTGTTCAAGCAGACATTTTTGAAAATCTGAACTCGCTAAATGTTGACCAAAAAGTTGTCAGCCAACGTGCTGACTTGGTACAGGTCGACGTTAATGGTATCCGATGTGAAAGCAGGTAGATGAGAGTTAATTACCAAGGAACTGGGAGGCAGACAATGAGAAAAGCGAAAAAAGACGAGACTCAACTGTCATTGGGAAGAGAGTGGGAGAGCTTAAGTTCCGGCTGACTCATGGCCGGGTAACTTATTATGCTTGAATCTTGGCCCAGCTTTCAGTCAAGTCATCTGCAGGAAACTTTTAATTAAAAATGTCCTCAAAATCTGTATTTTAGCAACATTTACAATACACGCGCATTTCTCCCAAAGGTATTGACTGGTCAATATCAATAGCTTTAAGGCTATTGTGAGCAAGCTATCAAGACGACCAATTGCCGTGAGACTAACAAACCAAAGATGGAGCCAAGAACCAAACAACGTGCATTTGACCTTAGCAATAGCAGCAATCTCCCAGTCTAGTTACTACTCGTTGGACAACAACATGGCCCAATTATTTTGCTTCACTGAAGCTGAAAATACGCCACAATCTCACACACAACCACAAGATTTAATAAGCCACACGACACCAGAAGCAAATACCTCAGCGTATCTATGAAAACGAACAAGTCGTGTGTCATGTCAAGTGTGTCCTGAATAATTATGCAGCCAGAAAGATGAAATATGTTCATTGAAATCAGACGAAATAAATATACTCTTTAAAAGTGTCTCAGATAAACAAGCTAGAGTTGGCTGAAGTAACTGAGTATCTCATATTTAACTGTTGCCTTCAGATTAGAATACAATATCGTATTTTTTCTTAATTTTTTTTTCTTGGGAATTTTTTAATATGGAAATTTTGAAGTCCCGACGAGTCTCATTTAAGTACAATCTCACATCTCACATGAATTATAATATTTTAAAAACAACTTTTATATAATATTTGTTTTAAACAACCCGTACATTTAAGCTGATCTACCCGTTTGCTGCAATAGAATAACAAACACACATGATTTATGATATGTAAGTTGTATGAAAACAACTTTACTTATGCTTCTGTACTTCTATCCATCCATCAAAACGTCTCCAGCTGCTAGAGAACCTGTGCACACTGACATCAAAAGCAACCACCAGTCGCTCACATCCTGCCTCCTGACTCCCCCTCAAAGAAGACTCGGAAAAATGAGAGAGACTTGCTGTTTCTATTAAAATATTATTAAAAGCATAAAGAAAATTGGGGTTGCCGCGTTGACAATTCGATTGTTACAATATTATTGCATACTTTGTGGCATATTTGGCTCATAAGAAGGCAACTTCGACTGCCTTATCGGCTTTCGACTTTCGGCTGAAGGATTTACTTGATGAAGTTGCACTTTGATGTCACACAAAAGAAAATTGCACCCGAATCTAAAGCAGACGGCATTTGCCTTTGAAATATCGCTAGCAAACGCTGCCGTCAAATGAAATATCAAGGACATCTGTTACAGAGACGCAAAGATGTTGGCTACTCAACTTTGTGTGCAAGTGTGTGTGTGTGTGTGTGTGTGTAAGTTCCCAGTGCACTATGGGAACTTTGACCGATTTTTTTGAATAAAGTCTGTTGTTAAAGTTGTCCTGATCAACAAACTTTTGATGGCAGTATGTAGAAAACACATCACATATAAATGTTATGTAAACAAAATTTTAGCAGGGGCCCATTCTGTTAAGTTAGCAGCTCTGTAACAGAGCTGCTTTAAACGAGTAGCACGTGTTAATGTAAAACACATTATTTAGGTTAAATTCAAGTGCTTCACAATACGAGTCCAAAAGCCCAATAAGAAAAATTTATAATGGATTACATTCAGCGTGGTAATTACTTTGTGTTAATATATCTGTTTTCTTGCTATGTGTTGTTTTATGTGTCCTTTTAAGTAATTTAAAAAATTGCCTTAAAAATAAAATCTGCGAAGAAATTTTGACTTTAAGAAGGCCAAACTACCTTCGACAGCAAATGACAGCAAAGTGACTATATGCAATTTGTAGAGTGATCAATTCTTTATCTGGATGCGAAAGCTTAAAGTGCACTTTTGTGCACTTTTCTCAAAATTTGAATTTTTAGCACATAACCTCTGTGTGAAAAATGTCGGCATAGTGAAAAACTGACAGAAGCAGAAGGAATAAACTTATTTTGAAAATGCCGTTTTATGGCACTTTATAGCTTGCATTAGTTGAAACGAATATGTTCTAATTTGTTGCAACAACAAAAACAACAATAAAATAGTTTTTTCATACAAAAACTCATATGTCGACTGATAGTTTCTATGACAGCTATATGCTTTAGTAGTCCGATCTTGATAATTTTTGGTCAATATGTCAGGAGCATAGCATTACTAATATATAGAAAATTTGGTCAGGAGAAAGTTTGGTCAGAAAGTTTTGTCAATACGAAATACTAATAGCTACTTATTTAAGGAGTGGTTTGCATGGGAGCTATAAGATATAGACTTCCGATTTGAATAATTTTTTGACAGAATGTTAATAGCGTATTAACACATCAAACTTGCACGTTTGGTCCAGATCGCTTGGAAAACACCGAATTTGCATACTCTTAAAAATAAAAAAAAGGCGGTGCCACGCCCACTTTTCTAACACAGCTTCCTAATGATTTTAGAAGCCCGCTGCAAAAAACTAGTCCAAAATATCTCGTCCCGTTCTTGAGTTATTAATTAATTCCAAAAAATCGGGCAAAGTTCCCATAGTGCAGTGGACGCAAGATTAACTCTTATTTCATGCAGACACACTCAGAGGCAAGAAAGTGGAAGAGCATGATAAAAAGGATGGAGCAGCAGGAGCATCAGCTAGGAAATTGCACAATAAGCCAAAGAGTAGAAAGTTGGCGTTGTAATGCCCAGCATTCAACAATAAAATGCAAATGTCACTTTGAATGTTTCTTATAGCAAATATATACAGGGTCACTTACTTAGATCAACAATTCAAGCTTTAAACGGAGCTAAATCTGTCTCATTTCTAACTTCCATTTCCAATGAAAATATATTTTATAGCACGTAAGAACAGGCCATTTACTAGTTCAACAGTCTCTTGCCTATTTAATTTTAATCTTCTTTCCTGATGATTCTTTACACTATACATTCGTTTCTTGCTCCCAAAGGAACTGTGAACATAATTTTATACATTTTCTAAAATATTTTTAAGGGTCAAATAGGGAATTGAGTTCCATTAAAAAACCTCCAGAATGCTTTTAAAAGTTCTCTTTCATACGCCAATTAAATTCCACTTACATATACTTTATTTGTAGTGTTCACAAATCAGTTAAATTTCTTAAATTTAGATACTATGACTAAACAAAAGTTTGAGGATATATAGAAACCGCCCTGGGTGCGGACACTATTTGCTATACATCCATTCTTTCTACCAAATCAGTTCTAAGCTTAAGTTAGGATGTTTTTCCACATAGTTATTTCTAAAGGTCAAATGCCATTTTAACTTTAAATTATACACCCTGTATATTGTAAATCTGCAGCATAAAGAAAACTGTGCACAAGCAATTTCCTGAAACAATTTTTTCTCAACTTTTTAGCCGGACACCGATTAAAGGCTCAGAGCACTTCAATGATAAAGCAAAAAGTAGTAAAATGGTAAAATTCAAATACGATTTCCCTTGCATAAATCACACATTCAACGTCAGCAAAAGTAAAGTTTTTACTACACTATGGCACACTTGCCCTTGACATTTCTGCTAAATGATGATGATGTTTGAATTATAGCCTGTAGCTCTCTCTCTCCCTCTCTCTCTTTCTGTAGTTCTGTCAAAGAACGACGACAGTCGCTGACATTCTGAGCGTGCCTGTCAGCCCAGACAAACTTTGATCCAATACCAGCTTGAGTTGAGATACAAATACTCGAATGCAACAGCTATTAATTTTGCATTGCATTGCAGTCGTTGCGGATTTTGTGGCATTTGTGACAGCCATGCAATGAAGTTATGCCCTGTCTACCTGTTACCTCATATTTCTTCAACTCAGTGTCTCCTTTTCCACCTTTAGCAGCTGTCTCAAATATCAAGTGTGTGTGTGTTTGTGTGTGTGCTTAGTCTAGACAATGTCTGGTTGGCATTATCAACACATTTATATGAAATTTAATCTAATAAAATTGTCAAATATGCACGCACACTCCCCTTGTCTGTTGTGGGATGTCTTAAAGCTTCCTGCGGTCGCTTTTATTGACCTTAAACTTGCCAAGCGCTCAAAAGTATGCTAAGCTCTTTGAATAATTCACAAATATATTTGCCATAAAAAAGTGTCGCCATTGCCATTGCCATTGCCTCTAACAGCCCCACAGACGTTAATACATAATAAAATTTATGATTTTTATAGCTGGCGCACTGAGATTTTGAATGCCTCCCTTCCCTCCCATCCCTTATCTCACTCTCTGCCACCTCTCTGCCTAGCGGCCATGGCTGTCAACTTAACGCGTGCGTTGACAGTTTCTTCTTGGCTTTCTCTCTCTTTATTTCCCTCACTTTCGGCCATTTTTTGCTTGCTTTTGTCACCTTAAAAGCAAAAACCGTAACCAAACCAAAACCAACGTTGCACGCTTTCAACTTTTCAATGTGCTTTGCATTTCTAAATAGTTGACGGCGTCCAGGTAACACACAATATAATATAAAAGTAAAAAGGCTCCCAGTGTTGGTTTTTTGGTCTAGTCGCGGATCCACAAACCGGGACATTCCGGGCTGGCACGTGGAGCCCGACTGTCGCCGGAAAGTTAATTTCGCGTTGTATTTATTATTTATGTGCATTACTTGGGCCCTCTTAAAAGATTTTCACTTAACGCCAACGGCTGTGCCAAGCGAGCTAGCTTTTTGAGCAAACCGTGATTTATAGTCGTCTCTGAATAGATTATAGTATAAACATTAACAGTTTCACAACAGTTGAGTTCAGTCAAAAGCATATGGAATATAGAATCAGAATTAGTTACTACACTTTAAAAAGTATTCTATTTAATAACCCAAGGTTTCCTGACTAAAATTAATTCAATCCGTGTCAAAAGTAAAAATATCTCGATTTTTTCAAATACCTGATTTAAGTACGGTTTCACATTTAATGCTCAGTAAATATTTGGACTGTAGTGATTTTAACAAGAGTTTTATAATTAAATCATGTATAAATATTTTAGGCTTGATTGCCTATTTCAAGTCATTAGCATTTGTTCTTAATTTAACAAATATATCCTAATACTTTCTATAATAAGTCAAACTGAAATCAAGAAATTAAGATTTGAAACTTATTTTGTATAGCTATTTCCAAAATATATGTAGTTAGAAAAATAAAAAATATAGTTGCAAAAATAGGCTTATTACTTAAAAAGTCTACTTTTCGGGGAAAAAGTCAAGAATTGGAAACAACGTTAATATTTTTGTGTTCACATTATTTAAAGCATTAACAAAGCAATTTTCTGTCAACACCTTTTATGCTGGGATGGCAAGTCTTTGAACAGTCTTAATACACAATTAAAGCAAATTTAATTAACGCTGGATTGCAGGCAACACACTCAAATTTCAATTTGCCTATGTCTTTGTCTAATTGGATTTGCACCTTAAATGGGTTAATGATGCCACGTTGTCAGCCAGCTAGGCACTCGGTACTGAGTCTACAGATCTTCTTCGATTGTCTGCAGCTTAAAATCGTATTAATTAACACTTATTTGGCTGCTGAGCGAAGCGCTTTCCAATCCCAATCACAATCAGAGTCCTAGCCTACACCGTCAAAGTGTACGTTGCGTATACGGCCCGTTGCCTCTTATTGAGCTTCGTTTGTGAGCGTAATCATTTGGTAAATTTGTGCGTCTGTCTTTGGTAATGGATTATAAGTGGTATGAGTATGCTTAAATTTGCTTTTAATTAGTGCTCAAGTCAAGAGGGGAAGTGAAGTGAATGTAGCTGTAGCAGTTGGAACAGCTTGTGCTTCTACCAGCTGTCTCCTTTTGGCCGAACGAGAACAATGCGTCAAAGTGTTGTATGCAAATAAGCAGTGCCTTGTATCGTCGTTGTAGTAGTCGGTGTCGTTGTCGTTGTCGTTGCCGTCGTCGTCTGTTGCTGTGTCTTAAGCCACAGCAACACCCTCACCATATCCTGCCAGACCCTTGGCGAATGTTGCAAAATGGCGCGCGCTCGTCGGACATGTTTGATTGCAAGTGCATGTTGTGCATGCATCGTGGCAAGTGACCGACCAAAGCCGCAACTGAAACAGAAGCAGGAACAGAAGTAGGAGTAGGAGTAGGAGTTGGAGTGGAGGTTGAAGTAGTTGGTGCGGATCCCTGGCAAAGCCTGTCAGAACATGTGCTGCATATTAAATTGCGCATATTCACAAATGAGTCAAGGGAAGGCAACTGCAAATGCAACTCAAGTGCAGCTCAAAGTGCGGTCAGAGTGCGCAAATGTTGTGGATTTGTTTAATGTCTGACAGAGCCTCGAATAGGACCAAATATGATTGCTACTCAAATGGAATCAAATGTCAGAGAACCGTTCATGTTCCTTAATATAATTATGTAGTTACACTTAGGACCATTTTTTCACTGTCTATATAAGGTCTCAATTAACTATCAAAATGATAAACTGACGTAAAATGCATAGAAACTTAAGTCAAATGTCAAAGTTATGTTCAAACAAAGTCATAGGGACATCGAAAAAATGGGCCGTAATTGAACAATTGTTAAATCTTAAAGTAGAACATTTTCTTGATTATGTTTTGTCTAACATAATATTCTTAAGAATATGGAGTGCATATTTTAATTATGTGTACATTTTATATCTTTGTTCATTGACAAATTTGAACTTTATTCCACTTGCCATCCAATGTACATATGCTCCGCATTTTATTACTGTTTTATCCACAGTAGTTAGTTTTTATTACAAATGTTTAAATATACTGTACATTCTCTTTCCTCTCACTTTATTATTCCATATGTAATCTTGAAGCAACTCCAATATGTTTAACATTTTTAAATATTTCATTTCTTATTTCCGATTTTCGTTTTTAATATGAATCCCTATATCATTATGAGTTCGTCTTCCAATTTCATTTAACGTTGTCCATTTGCAATGACATTCAAAAGCAGGTTAAAATGTTTAAAAAGTGTAATTAAACTGCAATTTTACACTGACGAGGACGGCGTTGAAATTCAGTAAAATGAACTTCCCAAAGGGCGCCCGAGACGTTCATATGATGACAACGACGACCTTAACCGAGGCAAAGTCAGAAGTGCTGAGTGGAAAATTCACTCAACTTTGCCAGTTTTCCAAGAATATAATAGCTGAACATAAAAACTAAAATTTTAAAAGTAGTTACGCAACAATTTTAAACAATAATTAAGAAGTGTTTAGGGACACGATTTCCAGCCACAATCTTGATCGAAACTTGTCAGAACCTGACGACAAAAGTTAATACTCTATTACTGAAGTTTGTTCTCAATATCTAAGAGAAGAATTTACTGTATGAGATAAGATGATAACTGAAAATAAGACAAACTTCCTTATCTGAAGTGCAATTAGTTACATACCTTACAACAAATTAAATGTGCCATATAGTGTAGAGTACAGTCAAGAGACAGAGAATGGCCGCTATGCGCTTGTATTTTCATTAAAATCAAAAGTATAATTAAATTCTTGGAGCTCCACAAAGCTGACCAAGCAAACTTCCACCCCGGGTCATCTGGCCCCCCTCCGAGTCCCGGAGTCGCTGCACACATGCTGGGAATTTGTTTGTTATGACAGCACAAAAACTGTAAATGGGATATTTTTTTCTGCTCTCTGCGTACTCCACACATGCCAAGGGTCTCGGGGGACATTGTTGGCTTTGACCCGGGAGGAGAAAAGTCCGACTCAGTAAGTCCGACCATTAGACATGGACATGGCACATGTTTTTTAAATTACTGCTAAAAGTCATTTGCTTTAGTGCCTGTTTTTGTTTATGTTTTTACTTTTAATGAAGTGCACTGATTAATGCACATAAAATAGACAAACAAACTAGAGGCAAATGGAAATAACTGCTTTCTTTTGACTTGTGGCTGTGACAAAGTTAGTTACAGTTGAATTGTGACCAAGTTTCAGAATAATCAATAATTTAAGCAGTTCCATACAGAAATAAGCATTCACACATACACAAACACTCATACATATAGAGTGGCAGTCAGTCAACAACACTTGTATAGATTTATGAGCCAAGTCAACAGCAGATGCAACAAAAGCAGCAGCAAAGCCCAGCATTTTGTTCAGTCAATAACATTGTTTAAACTTCACTAACTGCATTTTTTATCTGCACACACTTATGTTGCGCAATCAAACAATGCACATACATATGCTATGCAAATACTTGTATGCGAGGGTTGCCACTTAAATTGTAAAGTCAGTTACATTTTTAAATGTATTTATTTTTTGCATAGTTTAAGTAAATGTATCCAACTTACCTGATTAGTTATTTATTTATACAATTTAATGTAATCACAAATTAAAATCTTTAAAAAACAGTGTAGTCACATTCACAAAAAACCTAGAAATCAGAAAGAAAGTACAATTATTTTTAATATTCGGAAAATCAAATACTAATTAATAAAGATAAATTAATAAAAAAATATTTTTCATGTAAAGATAAATTATACAAATTATGACAAAGTTAAAATACTAAAACTGTATTATGTTTGAAAATGAGATAGAGGCCATTAAAAATATAAAAATATGAGCTTGGCAGGACATAGAAACTGATTGACAACTGATGATATAAGATCCCAAGTGCGTTTTGTCTATGTGTATAGTATTGAGCTATTTACCTGTGCTTGATTTACTGTCTTTTAATCATAATACATATGTATGCCCATTTACAATAATAATGAGAAGCTGTCTGCGTGTAAGAATCGCATAGTAATCCGATATTATTATTATTGCAATAAACTATCTAAGGCTACTAGTTCATACTTAAACAAAGTATTGTGCCACTCCTCGCTCAACAGACAGCTATTGATAATAGTATGTATATGTATATGTATTGTATTTCTCCTGCTTCTAATTCCCAATACTCCATTGTTTTATTTGTACTTCAAATGTTAAAAAACAGACACACTTAATATTGTTTGCCAAATGTGGCAAGCTTTGCTGCCTCTTTCTCCCCCTGAGTCTCTTCCCTTTACTTACAAAACTCTATGCTTTTGCACTTTTGCAGTCGTTTTAGTTAAACTGATGTCCTGCAGCCAATTGTTGTGTCCTTTGTATTGTGCTAACTGGATATTGGGCTTATCTCTAGCCTTTACCCTGGCCCAAACCATAGCACAAGATTTATTCACTCTTGTCCAGCGGAAGTAGTACTATTAGAAAGCATATAAGAGTATCTGTAAATACTTCCTTGTTGCTGTGACAGGGTAGAATATGCCACAAAAAAAAATAAACAGAAGCTGCCAAGTTGAATTTGAATATATTGCCACAATAACCACAAATATTTCACTCAAGCATTTCATTTTATTTCCATTTCAGTTCAGATGTATTTAGTTTAGATACAAATTGTATACCCTGTACAATTATGGGATTGTAAATCTGTTCAAGGCAAATAAATCAGCTTTATTACCGGGCCGCCATATTTACAGCTGAGCAGAGCATTTCATTTGACTTATTGTTGACATGCTTTTAAATAAATTGAATTTACTGACAGAGTCACAACAGCAAACCTGAAGAGAGACCTAGAGACCTGGCAAGCTGAGTTCACACTTGGCAAACATTTGTCGAGAATTTACGAGTGTGGCCTCCTTCAACTGCCACACTGTTACTTGCCACTTGCCACTTGCTACTTGCCGCTTGCCGCTTACCTGTTCTTATAATGCCAACAAACTGCAAATTGCTACAAAATCACTTAACTGTAAATTTTTATAGCATCTTTTTTGCTGTGTTCCAAATGCAAAGGAAAACAAAGCCATTGGGTAAGCCGAAGAAAATTGTGTCTTCCAAAATGTGTTTTAGCCACAATTCTGACAAAGTTTGGTTTTGTAAGTGATATTAAACCAATTTCGGACAACTTTTAAAGTATGCTGTGTATAGAAAAATATAAAAATAGAATTGGAAAGTGGTGTTAAGGCGAAATTGAAATTGGCCAATAAAGTATTTATTATAACTCTTGCAATATTTTAAACTAAAATCCAGTTCGACTTGTTGTCAATTACGATTTAACATCGCGTATACGCTCAGGCTTACAGAAAAACAATATATTTTACCCCAAAGAATGGGCAACTAAATGGGCATATTTAAGTTGAGTTTGGTCGTATTTAAAGTGAAATTGAAAAACATATATATTTTATAATAATTTTAGAAAAAAAAGTGTTTTTATAATTTGCTAAAACTTTAACGAGTTTTTCAAGGGAAGCCATAAAGTGGTTAAACTTGTTTATAAATACAAATAAGCATTCCTTAGAAATTAAATTACATTTTATATTGTTTCAAAATGTAGCCCTTTTCAATTTTATTTTATTTATAAGTGTAGCCATATTAAGTGGACATATTTATAGTAGGTTAAACTCAGTTGATTGCGGATTTTAAAACAGATCTGTTTCATTTATTAAAGTAGTGACATTTTAGTAGTAAAAGAAGTTTATGTATACTGTAGAAAAATGTTTTGTTGAGAAATGGTGTCGAAAATGATTTTTGGAATGTGTTTGAATAAATTGTACACACTGCCCGCCAATTCTAGTCGTTCTCTCTAGCGGTAAGCGGAAACAATTGTCAGGACATCGTCACTCAGAGCAGCCATTCTGTTATGTTGGTTGTTAAGAGGTCCATTGCGTTTTATGATATTGTAAGCATTGCAAAAGCGTTTCAACGGTTTCACTTTGCTGTTGCTTTGCCAACTTGGCCGCTTGGCCTTTTTGTGGCTTTACGGCTATTTAGCATTAAATTGCAAATGTAAAGCTAACCAAATTCTGATGGGGTCTGTATGCCATATCCATTGTGCATTGTTACGTTGGCATTTTAATTGAAGTTTTTACACACACTCACACACACTCGCGCACACAGCACACATCGAGACATATATGTTTGCAAAGGATGTGCGTGTGTGGAACATTAAAGTGTTAAATGGCCATTGCCGGTTTGTTTGTTTTTGCCTTTTTTTCGTTTGTTTGTTATTGCCGTGCTATGCATATCAAATGAATGAGACCACCCCCCATCTAAGGGTCGCTTAATGTGAGTGTACATCATTACATCTGGAATATGACACCTGAGATTGCACGAAATGAGCTTGGCAAATGGGCAACAGATGGACTTACGTGATACTCGTAGTCTGTGGCTTTAATGCATGTTGCAAACAAAGAAAGGAACTTGTGGTCAATTGGACAGGGCAGTTTGAGGCTAATTGCCATGGAATTTTGTGGCAGAATACTAACAAGTTGGAATTCATTTCACTCATATGCGGATTGTATACTTAAGCAAGCTTGTAAGGCTTTAATCTGAAATGTAGTCTCTATTTTAATAATTAATCAATATGTCTGCCCACTTTATAATATTTTAAAGTGTCTTACACTTTACCACTATAACAAATATTGTCTCAAAATTATAATTATATTCTAAAAATTCGTAAAATTCTCAACTTTTGTTTGGTGATTATCTTCAAAACTTTCAAATTACTATGCCAATTATTTTTCAATTAATCAATCACACAATTACAGACGAAGCTTAAATACAGTTAATGATAATGATAATTTCTTATTGTACTTAGCTCTTGATCGATCAACAGCTATCAATCAACAGTATATTTACCACACAATCTAAGCGAAACTTACCATTAATCAACCGTTTAATCATTTCGTTACAAGTTACTTTAATAACATATTTAATAATTAAAGTCTGACTGTCTCCTACCAACTACTTATAACAGTCATAAGCTTTCGTTAAGACCAGGAGCTTACTACACTCCCAGGTGCCTCGATTGACCACTTCATAAATAAACAATTAGGCTCCATCCACCATGGAACATTTGTGTGGGTTCACAGGCCCTCTCTCTAAACCTTTTGCTAATCGTCTAAAACTTGTAAGTTCTTTTGGCAGATATCTACTCCTTTTTTGCTTGAACTGACTAAGCTTTTTATTATGCGCCTCACCGACATCCTGCTGCTCCATTGGCCACCTACATAATAAGCGTTTAATAACCACATAAAACTGAGACCTGTCTGTTGGGGCTTAGTTTCTATTACCCTTTACCTTCTACCCTTTTCCCTACACGTTTACATATCAAATTTGCCAATGTACAAAACAGTTTCCGCTTCCGGCCATTTTGTCTGTGCTCTATCTCTTTCTAAACCCAAATTCAAACGTTTGCAACTTTTGTTTAGGTCCAAAAACTTACGCATTATTGTTGCTGACTACCAACTTGGCCTTAACCCTTGAGTGTCTCGCTCGCTCTCTCTCTCTCTCTCTCACTCTTTCTCTCTTTCTCAATGTCTCTTTGTTTCCCATGTTTGTGAAGCCCCGCGGGCGCGTTTGTCTGCAAAGTTTGGCTTGCAAATATCATTGCCTACCTAGCGGCGCAGTGGCAGCTTAATCAAATATGCATGCAACGACGTTTCTTTTTGTTTGCCACACAGCTGCTTCACTAATAAGTGTCATAGGTTTTGCACAGGTTGCCACCGACTTGCCCCATGGCAACAACAACAATAATAACAACAATGAGAACCACTTCAAATGTCAGTTAATAAATTGCAAAACGTTTTTCTGCGAATCGACAAACCAACAATCCAACAACAAGAACAACCCAGCAACCAACTGCACTTAATGTCACTGACACACACACAAACACACACACCCAGAGAAGTTCCCGTAACTATAAAGGAGGAGGAGGAACAGTTGGAGGATACCAATAGGGAGGTCTGCCCTCGGCAGACAATGAAGTTGCCGCTGTTGACATGAAGCGTGACGAGAACAAGGACTCCGACCCTGCAACTCGATCCTTTACCGCGACAGACATTTACAAATAAACAGCGCTAAATTATAGGTGCCTTGTGGGCGAATACACCGCGACACCCTCTTCCTCCCATCTCCAGAGAGAGAGAGGGAGAGGGAGATTAAGAGACAGAGAAAGAGACCCAGGTGTGGTGGTGACTGTTTCTCCAACCACTTGTAAATAATATGGCAGACTACACCTGCAGACGACGTCGTCGCCATCGTCTAACTTTTAACTACAACAACAATAATAAAAGCAACAACAACAACAAAAACAACAACAATCACTCGTACACCAATTACAGCAGCAACAATTCGCTTGCAAACAAACTTTATAACATCGAAACTTGTATGATCTAACGAAGTTACGAGTGCCCATTTATATAAATTATAAAATTATTTATAAACTATAACGACACATTAAACAAAGTTTAGTTTAAATCTGGAATGCAATAGGTTTCATATTTTCCAAAACATTTAAACACAGTTTTTGACTTATGCATTTTTAAAGAAAGTGCATATTTATATTACTTGTGAGTCATCACATTAAATTTTAATATCTGGTCTTGTCTGATCACTAAATATCTGATTTAAATGAAGGCTTTTCAAAGGTTTACCAACACTGTTTAATGCCAGGAAACGATGGGCAAACTAAAAATGTATCTATTATTTGAAAGAAAATTGTTTAACGGTAATAAAAGAAAAGCTTATTTAGATACCTTATAACCAAGATGATATTCTTTTCTAAGAAAACATTTGCAGATATTTTATTTTATAATTATAATAGCAATTATGATAAAATGTAAATTATTATTAGAGTCCAGATGTCATTATCATCTGCAAATTTATACACATGTCAACTGTGTTACCAAAAAGATAATATTACTTATCTGACTAAAATCCTATTGTTATTATCATCTTGATCGTTACAAAACTCATGACCAAGTGAAAAGTTACTCTTTCCAAGAATGATGACGGAGTTGCAAGCACGTTACAAAACACAAGTTCAAGTTGACGCTGAATTGCACTTTGGGAAGAAACGCGGGCAAAGTTATTCAGGTGTTGCAGCTACAGTTGGCATTTTGCAACAACTATTAGGCTGACATTGTTGCAATTTTTATTGATGATGCAACTGCCAACTGGCAACTGGCAACTGGTAAATGTTAAGGCCAAAGGCAATACATAAGAAACAAGTACACGTAACGGTAATTACAATACTCGTACATTAGAAACGCATTTCGATCTTTGAAAAAGTTTTTCAATTAAATTTATGCTGCGACAATCAAAGCCAAAGCTGTAAATGCCTTTCAGATGCCTTGACAATTAATTGCATTGCATTCATTTCACTCATCGAGCAATGAGTGGGCGTGGCAAAAGGTAACTGAAACGTGTTAAAACTTCTTTTTCCAAGTTTTCTTTGCCTGTCACGTTGTTGCCCAGCGAAAAACTTTCTACCTAAACTTGTTGTGTCTGTTGTTCCTCAGTCTTTATGCTTAGCTGCGAAATTATCTCTTTGTACAAGTATTTGGTTTCTTGGGTTTTTTGGGGATGCGACCGCATAACCTTAGACCAGGTCAGTTCTCCATACTATTTCTTAACGCCGAATGCCATAAATTTAAACTTTACCGTGAAGGCGTTATTTCTATTGCACTTTTAGTTTCGGTTTTTGGCTTTGTTGGGCAAGAAAATGACAATACACCGCAGGGTTTTAGTGCGAAACAATGAAGTTCTTTTAAGGTTGCACTTGGAAGATGGCCAAGTTATATTAACGAAGTTTAAATGTATTTCGTTAACAAATCTAAGAACACATCCTGAGGGAAAAAGACAGAATTAATTCCTCTAAATAAGTATATTGCAAAAAGAATCTCACAAAGAGGTTGAAAAACTAGACAATTTCTGAAAATATAAACAAAATTGTCCATTACATGAAAAATTTTGATTTAATTTTCTATGTGTTTCAATAAAAGATTTGAAATAAAGATAAGTAAACGTTAGAGTAGCCGCTTTGAAAATGTTTAAAACAATTATATTTTAAATACAAGTTATTCGTAAATGTAGAATCATTTTATAGTTCATAGCCAAATTTTATTTTTTTTTTGACGAAATGAGGGATATAAAACTGTCTAGATTCATTACCTCCTGATCTGTGGCATTAAAACAATAAACAAACTCATAAATCGCTAATTAAATACATTGTTCACCACATAGAAAGAGTAAGCTCTTGTATTTAACCTCAATCACATTTGCAACTTGCTAGCAATTTTATTGGACATTTGTCTTGGCCAAGTCTAGAGAGTCTAATAGCTGCAGCTGCAACTTGGTTGTCCTTCAGACAGTGCGACGTTTCATGTCAGGATGCCAGTGGCAGTTGGAATCGCATGCGTCTGGTCTGGCTTGAAATCCCTGATTTAATGGTGTGGAAAATTAGAAAACGTTTGCATTGCTCCCTGACCGGGGGTGTAATCGTCTGGCAGCTGTCAAACCAACTGGCCTCGATTTTCTAGGGTCGCGCAGTTAAAATGTTTGGCATTGGGACAAATGCAGCAAACGGCTGAAAAAGCTGCCAAATTGCCAGTTGCCAGTTGCCAGTTACCAGTTACCAGTTGTTAGTTGCCGACTGTGAAGAAGCTGCTCAGGTGCTCGAAAATTGCATCTAATGACTTCATAAATTAAAGCCAACATAGATACTTGCCGAAAGATGTGGGTGTGTCTGTGTCTGTTTCTTAACTTTATTCAAATAAAGTTGTCGACTTCGTGTGCATTTTTAATGAAGTTTGGCGTTGCGGTTTTTTGTTTCTCAACGCCCACAGCCACGCCCACATCTTTAGCGGTCGGCAATTTACCAAAAGGCTCAACTTTCCCAGCTCTATGCGCCACTTTATAAAAGCCTCTGCAACTGCGTCTCTTACTAATAAATGTGTCTGCCGGCAACTCTACAAAGTGCTTTTAATTAGTTGTGTTAGCTTTCTGCAAAAAGCGTGTGTATTAAAAAAGTATTACAAAAAAAAAGGGAAAGAACAAATGTTAACTCTTTCACTTCCCGCTGCCTTTAACAAGTTGGGTGCTAATTTTTATTGAAACTTTTGTCGGTTATCCCTGTCTTAATTAATGTTTTACTAATTAAATGAGCTCCGTAAATGTTGGATAATGAGCGTAGGTTCCTTTCTTTCTCTCTTACAACACAAGTACTAGAAATAGTTAAGGATGCCATTGATATTTTTAGTAATTTGTTCAACAAATATTGACACCAAAAGTTTAATTAAAGCTCAATTTGTATGTCTCAAGGTCTCCATAAATTGCTTTACAAAATAATTTAAAATGGAATATGAAATTTGATAATTTAAAAATGCATAATTTGAACCTTTAAAGATAAACTTTTGTCAGAAAATATTTCAATAAATATTAATTACCAGACACAAAAAGGTTTTTCACAGTTAAGCTCATATAAAAAGTAAGCTTTAATAATAAACCTTTCAGCTCTGGCATTGATCTGAAAACAAGCTACTTAGCTTTAATTTTAATACCTAATGCGGCACATTGAGGATTTACTGTGATATTTAGCATCAATTCAAAAAGTTTATCTATTAATCAGCATCTATTTCATGCACCAGTCAACTAAGCTACTTAAATGGCCGGTTAATTTATCAAAACTTTGCATATGCTTTATCATTTTGAATTATGCCATAAACATTTTTTCTGGCAATTTGCCAGTTGGTTGCACAGCACGAGGTAAACTCAGAGCGAGTTACTAAAATCAAATTCGCCCAAATTTCACAGAGCAAACTAAAAGAAATTAAATTTATTCTAACATGAAGCTTATGTAACTTCCATCATTTAAGTATGTAGAATAAAATAATATTTTTTTAAGACATAAAAATTGTTTGAATTAAACATCTGTAAGTCAAGTTGCTAAAATATTTTTAGACATTCTTAAATTTTTGGCGATTTCAAGGCGAATTAGTTCAACAAATAATAAAGTTTTGTAGGATTATATCGAATCGATGCCAAAGCTGTAGAAATTAAATTGAAATCATTTAGAAAATTACTTGCGCTTGAGGGATGTAATGAATATTCATTGAAATTGCTTAGAAAGCACAACCTACTAAGGTCCTTTCCTCCATATCCCTCTTGCTATTTAAGGAGTCTTTGTGCGTGCCAAACCGCATGTGTAAAATGTGTCATAAACATTTGTTGTGTGTGTGTGTGTTACGAGGCATGCCAAAAATGGCTCAAAAACTCACACAGAACAGGTGCCAAGTGGCAGGTGAGTGAGTGTGTGTGTGTGAGTGTGGGTAGATGTCATTCTAGCTAGCAACTGTCAGCCAAAAGTCAAAACCATAAGTCAAACCACAACATACGGCTCAAGGTGGTTGCATCTCAACGAATATGTTCGTATGCTGGTTTTTGTGGCTTGCAAGCCACAGGAATATGCCATAAAGAGTCTGAGCCACTTCAATCAAGGCAACTTTAAGCCATCTTGAAGTATGCCAGACGTTTCGTTTTTTTGCTTTCTCTTAGTTACATTAGGCTAACTGAGGTCTAGGCCGTTTAATATATGCAAAACAAGAGCCAAATATAACATGGCCTAATGCTTGGCTGCCTTTGATCTTATGCCTCTTATACGCATAAGAGATAGAGAGAGAGAGGGGGAGCCCTGGTTTAGCCCGGATTAGCTGCCCTGGCTAGACTATAGCCTTAAGTCATGGGGGCTGTTAAGGTCTCGTTTATTTTTGAAGTTTGCTTTTGATTTGATTTTGGCGACATTCTTTTACATTTACTTTCACAGGCAGGCTGTAAACATCTGTGGGGGCAATCAAAATCAGAGCTTATATTACCCATGCACGCGCCGCACCGGAAACGGAAATGGCAACCAGCAGACGGAAGTGTTTCTCTCAGTGTTTGCTCTATGTTTGTTTGTGCTTACAATTCAATTTAACTGCAAACTCTAAACACCCCCCGAAACGAATTTAAAGCCATTTTGTAGCTTAATGTCCTAACCAGATTTGAGGCAATCTCATGAACCTCTGGTTAATTATAACTCCCCGCCTCTCACGCCCCCTTTTTGACACGAAACGCCCATAAGCTCACACCTAATTAGTGAGGCATGTGTGAAGGGATGCCAACGTTGTGCGTCATTCTTGCTTATCGACAGTGCTAAAATCTACATCAGAGATATTTGCAAAATTTACGGCATTCATTCAAGAGTCTAAAACAAACGAGGTCTTATACATGAAATGCACTTGACAGAGGCGTTTCTAAGGGGGTGCTTAAGCTGTTGAGAGAATTTATTTACTTTCTTTCTCTTCTATTGAAGGAGCTAATCACTATTACATTTTATAGATGCACAAATACTATTAACATTTAACTTTTGGTAATTAATAAGAAAGTTCAAAATAAAGTTACATAACTTATTTTTACTTCAGTTTTAAGACGGGATTTTAGTGTGTTTTTATCTTTTTAATTTTAAAATTTTTATTAAATAATACTAATAACTTAAGCAATCGTAAAAATCATTATAGTTAAATCTACTACTTATCCAAATTAATTAAAATTGACTAAATTCTTCTTAGGTAACAAATTTAAACATTCGTAAACGAAGTTTAATTAGTAACTAACGCATAAATTTATAAGATTAATGCTATTGTGTAAGTGTAAGTTTTAAGTTAAAACTTTTAACGATAAATAAATAACTAAACAAGCTTTGCTATTCATTCCTCTGATTTCTGTATTATTTTAATATTTTCAATGTATTTGAATTTAAAGTCTTTAGTTATTTCCTATACGCTGAAACAACGGGATAAAGTTTTGCTATATAGAGGAATATGTTTCCAAATGAGAACATATGCTGAAATTTGTTTATCCGTATAATATGCATACAATATTTTATATGTTCTTGTTTATATAGTAGGTCTAAGTTTTTCAAAGAGATAAGAAGGTTCTTTAGTGAAGAAGCTGTTGCATTGTTACACTTAATAATATTCTCATTTACTAATTTTCTCATCTCTTTTTGAGTCAATAAAATGATCCCCTTTTAAGCTTTTTCCCAGCTGCCACTGAATGTTCCCCTTTAGCTCTATTCATTTGACCATGTTTACCAAATTAATGCCTCTAGGAAATCAACGGTAATGTGAGCTTTTTAATGAAGCGTACACCTCCCTCCTTTGACCTCTTGTATCTACACCCAACCCATTTTAGATTTAACACCCGCCTTGTAGGAAGTACACACCCCATTTAAGGATAAGGAGGGCAAACAATGCGCTGATTTATGACACCTTGAAATGCAAAAGGCAAATCGCATGTTAATTACATTTTGGCTGAATACACACGCAACATGAGGCAGAAAAAGCGAAGCGTGTATCGCCCTCGGGTATGCAACAGAATGTTGCATCTACTGCCCTCTTAGATTGGGTTACACATTAATATTGGCTTGTCAAAACAGTTAGCCATAAGAAACTAGAAACCATTTGCAACTAACTCGCTCTCTCTTTCTCTCCCTCTATCATGTTCTCGCTCTCTCTCTCTCTCTGTTTCTGTTTTCAGCCTGCCACAGAAACCACATGCAATATACTCGCAGAGGCAAGCAGCAGGACAGCAAACTGAAATGCAATACCAACAGGCAATCAACTGGTGTTTCAGTTTCCATTAAGTCAGAGCCCAACACACGACCCTCTCCCCGATCCCCTTTCAACCCTCTTTCCCTACGCACACCTGACAACGTCTCGAGTTTTAGTGCTAACCAAAACCATGAGAAGGTGCTCAATGAGTTTGGACGGAAAACCCAATGGATTTGCCGCCAAGCGCAACAAAAAATATCCCAAAACAAATGGAAAGCATTTTGAGAGAGAGCAACGATTCTCTCTCTCGACTGGAAAGGCAACTGGAAGGGAGGGAAAATGTACCGAATGTAAACACCCCTTAAAACTGTGACGTCATTTGGTATGTTCCTATACTACCCCTAAATTTTCCTGTACTAGCATATACCTTGACTTAATTGCCGCCTGACATTTATTGCCGTCCAGCGTGTCATTTGAAGCACAACCAGGAGACAGGAGACAGAAGAGCACAGACAGCCCATGTCCTCGCATATATCACCAACCAGCAAACACGGTGAATTGGTAGTCCAGGTCTATTGATATGGACTACCAAGCGAATCTGTTCCGATAACTTTCATGTCACTGGCAGCAAATAGCGAATTGAGATTGAAATGCTAGAGAGATGTGAGATTGAAGGACATGTGAAGCAACTCAAATTGTCAGGGAATGAGTTTTTAAGCTGAGGGATTCCTCATGTAGAAAAAAGTTATAAGATATATTATATTTGACTTTCGAGGCCAAAATTTAAGAGTATATATAGAAATATAAGTTTTATTTAATAGGTGTCTTTGAATTTTACATTAGGTTGTAATTATTTTACGTCAGTTTATCATTTGGATAGTAATTTGAGACCTTAAATATAAATACATTGAAAAAATGGGCCTATGTGATAGAAATGGAATAAGTTATCACAAGCAAATATATAAAATTTTAAAAACTATTTTATTATAAATTTAATGCAAAAGATTATACCAGAAAAAGAATTTTTAATCAATTGACCTTACCTTAATTAATAAAACATTAATATCCGAAAAATGACAAGCTTTTCATGGTATTGAATCTGTATTAATTGCGATAATCGATTAAATGTGATTAAAATATTTAATACATTTGGATAAAAATTTAAGAAACCATTTATGGAAATTCCCAATAATGTTAACATCGATTTATATACCTAGTGTGATTAATTTTAAAACATAATCAAACAACGTGACAAGCAACAAGATATGTCCCAACTATTAGACACTATACAAAATTCGATCTCAGATTAAGGAAGAATTTAAATAAGTGCTGACAATGATCAGCGAACTTTGACAATATTATAACTACAAAATTTTTAATATTATTAATTTATTGAACTAGTTAAAACTAAGTTCATAAAAGTAGGCATTTTAAATCTAAATAAAATATTACATATAAGTATACTCATTAGCGGAACATTTATAAATA
Organism: Drosophila testacea; assembly: GCA_035043265.1. Taxonomy (NCBI): domain Eukaryota; kingdom Metazoa; phylum Arthropoda; class Insecta; order Diptera; family Drosophilidae; genus Drosophila; species Drosophila testacea. The sequence goes on from JAWNND010000661.1 coordinate 1,126,449, forward strand.
TAAAAGTTATTGATAAATCAGAATAGCTATGGTAAAATAATAAAATTAACTTTAAATACATCAAAAAAAGTACTTTATACTACAATACAAAAATAGATTAATAAAGAATTAATCTGATAAAATTGCACATGTTTTTAATGTTATTAACACTGTATTAATTGCCATCGATTACATGTGATTAACATTTTTAATATATGTTGGAATAAAAATTAAAAAAAAGGCATTAAAGATATTAACCAATAGGCAATATCTCGTGTGTGTCATTAAGTTAATAACATAATCAAACAACGCGTAGCAACTTGACAAACAACCTTACATAACACAACCCTGTATATAGATTATGCAACAGGGTGAGATTTTTAGAGTCTATACAAAATTGCATCTTAGATTAAGTAAGTAATTTACTAAGTGCAGACAATGATCTTGACGGTTAGCAATTTGCGGAGCTCAACAAAGAACTTTGACAATATAACAGCTACAAATGTCTCTAATGATAGGCATTTATGTATGGTTCAAGTGCTTATTATGTCGAGTGGGGCAAGGACAACACGAACAACACTAATAACACCATGCAAGGATCAACCATTTGCAATGCAAATATGTATTTATGAAAATTAAATATATATCCGTTCACATTGAAAATAAGCTGGGATTCAATTGCCAGCCAGAGGCCAAATATGTTAGCTATAAATGAGTAAAAATGTTGTGGGGACCGATTTAAGCCATAGAAGCAGAGAATCAGAGAAGTATGGGCCATGGCAACGTAATGCGTTGGACGGGATTAAAGCCAAACACGCGACCAGCCAAAACATATGCCCAATGGCAATAAGAAAAGCTTTGGATAGGGAAAGTGGGAGGGATCAGCGACAGTAGCACGCAAATGGCATGAACAAAAATAAACTGATAAGCGACAAGCTGAAAAAACAATAGCAACAAAGAGGGAGCAGGGTAGAGGCAGAGAGAGGGAGAGAGAGAAAGGAGGTGGGCTGGCGAATTATGCAAGGATCCAGCGAAAATATGTTGCAAGCGACGACAGCGACAAACAAATAAACAACGCGACCAACCAACCCAACCAACCCATACAACCAACCAAACAAACAAACAGACAGACAGAAAGACAAAGAGACAGACAAATAAACTGACGCTCTTTTCTGACAAATGAATGCGAGACGACAGCAGTATGAGACTCTGAGAGAGAAAGAGTTAGACACACAGATGCTAAAGCTAATGAAAGAGAGAGATCGCACAACTTTTGGGCAATGGAAATCAATTATTCATGCGCTTGGCCACGCAGCTAAAAAGTATGCAAGGCATGTGACTGCCTAACGCCAACGCTGTCCAACGGTATGCAACAGTTTTTCCAACAGACGACAGACAACTGAAAAACCCTCCTCTTGCCCCTAATACTCACCCCTCCTCCCATCACGCCTATAAACGCACCCCATTCCACATGATAATGGCATTTGTTTGTGTTTGATTTGCGCCAACTGTGATTAAAGGGCAACCGGCAGGCGGCATGCGGCAAGTGGCATGAGGCATGTGGCAAGTAGGCAACCCACGTGCTACGTGCAAATGAAGTTTAATTTAACAGTGGCCAAGCAAGAAGAAAGAAATTCCAACTGAATGTCATATAACAGAAGCTGCCATGCTCTATCGAATTTCAACTTAATTAAGTATATGTAAATTCCAATTGTACAGAAAAATGTTACAGAAGTTACATATATGTAAATACAACAAAATATTACATTTTTAAAGATTTTGAAAACTCGTTTTACAATCTACAATCAATTTAAGGCAACTGATTACTATCAAGTCAGTAAGTAGCATATTCGTTTATTGCTATAAACTTATTTCAAATTCTTCTATTTCTACCTGTATAATTAACAATTAATAATTGAATTGAAAAAAAGTTATTGCAATCGAAAAGAATAAGAATCATTTGTTTTAAATTGGTTGAAGTTTTAAATTTTAACAATCATACTAAAATATTGTAATTTTTGAAATCAATCATAAAGTTGGAAATATTTAAACAAATTCTTGCAATCAGTTAAATACAATTGTTTAGCTGGTCTAGATTTTGTGACTTGAGACAAATAAATAACGATTGCATTTTGTTCACAAAACTTCAATGTCTTTAACGTCCTGTCAATGAGTTAAAAGAAGTTCTATGAGTTGACTGTGTTTGTTCACAAACTAAGGACTTTCTATGCCATCTTGAAAAACTATTACACAATATTTAATCTACTATGTATCTATATTATATTTATTTAATATGTATATTAATTTAACTTAATACTATCCTACGTCAAAGCGCTACAAGGATTATCTTATAAAATTACTGTGCTATATACATATATTTATTTATGTACTGTTATACTCAAATTATTATGTTTGTTTCTGCATTAAATCAGTTTTTATAATGTTTATTTGGTATATTGAATATGTAGTTGTATATGTCATTCATTCAGTTTCTGATATTCATTGTTTTACAGTCTCTTAGCTATATGTGATTATATACATAGGTATGTGTCTTTTACCTTCTTTTAAACGCATACAATTTTAAAAACTGATGTTTACTTTTGATGATTTAATTTCCTTTTATTATTTACTTCTCGCTTTGTTTAACTTTTATTAATTGCAATGGGTAACAACTACAATTGCTTTTTTCATTGGTTCAAATACTGCTTCTTTGCATTACATACAGCATAACTGAAATCTTCTTTTAATAAACTAGTTCAAACTTGAAATCTTTTTTTTGCCCACATCTACTTTCTATTGTACATTATATCTCAGATTATGTCATCTATCGTTTCATTCATTGATTTAGATTTTCTTGACCAATCTCCCTTTCTTTACGTCTCTTTCAGACTGTCAAAGTCAATAGGAAAATGCAAATACCCTGTACAAAGCGATGTCTAACTAAATAGGGAGTCCATTGGAGGGTACTAATTAAATTTGGCCACCGGCGACAGCTACTTTGATGCACACAGATAGGGATAGGGATGGGGATAGGGTAGCTACAATCCTAATAGTACAATGAGTAAAAGCAGAGAGTGCAGGGTGCAGAAAGCTGGGAGCTTAGGCAGAGTTGCTTTCTTCAGTAGCAAGAGAATGCATGCTTTCAGGCGTAAAGTGTTTGATTATGGTCATTTATTCAGTTCTGTCTGCATCCCGATTCAGTTGTTGTGTCTACTTTTGGGGTATCCACATTCTCACACTCACCAAAAACACAACTTCCATTATATTTTGTCCCCATAAGGCCGGAGGAGGGTTGCCATGGAATTTGGGTTCGCATCATGTTTGTGTCTGAGCGTACGATTAAAATCGCATACATCAGCGCTGCTCAAAGGCTCTAAAAGGAAGGGTGACATGGTGACGGGGAAAGCTATAGACTCTTGTGGTTAGGGGAAGTGGAAGTAGGAGTGGAAGTGGAAGTGGATGAGGATGAAGCGTGGCCAGACAACCGTGGCTTTGGTCACTAATTTGTGTGCAATCGCGCATACAAACGCTGTTGTTTATTAATGCATTCCGTTTAACGTGTAATACAAAATTTATGCTGCACATTTTTTTATTTTGCCAAATAAAGTGAAAAACTAACGAAAAGTCAGACGCAGGCACTGCGAAAATCTGCAAAAGCACACGTCAAAATAAAGAAAAACTAACACGCAAGTTAATTAAGCCGTCATGAACTGCAAAAGCACGTGACATGCACAATTCTGAATGTGTATGTGTCTGTGTTTTTGTATGTGTGCATCTGTGTGTGTGTGTGTGTGTGTGTGTGTGTGTATGTGTATGGCCGATGGCAACTCAAAGGCAAAGCGCCAAGCACACCAAAACATGGCGAATTGGCCTTTCATATGCTCGTTCTCTTCCATTTTCTTTCCTCCCTCCCCTTGGGCTAGTCTCTGGCTAGTCTCTGGCAAAAAAGCAACTGGTGATGCGTATCGCAAGGCGCAGCAAAAAATTCAATAATTGGGAGAATGGACAACGCTCTCCACAAGTTTTCTGTTTATTTTTTACTCGCTTTTTAAAAAAAAAGTACACCGGAAATGTGTTTCATATGTGCGAAGCAGAGTAACAAAGGAACGAAAGTTTAAGTAATAGATGAAGGAATGATTAGCTCTCAGTTGTATTTTGACATGAACATCTTAAAGTTAACAGCCAGATGTCAACTTTAATTACGTGTTCTAATAACTAAGGACCATTTTTTCAATCTCCATATACTATCATTTTATTTGTAAGACATGTTTGAATTTGACACTAGTTTCTATACATCAAACTATCAATCGGATATTTATTTAATGCCTCATGAAAAAATGGGCCTTAAGCTGTCTGTTAAAATGTTATAAAAATAAAACGGAGATATCCTGGCTGGTATAAAATTCGTAGGCTCCTTTTCTCAATGTCCAATGAAAGAAATGTCGTCTTTTGTACCTTTGAATTCGACATTAGCTTCTACTAAGCTTACTTCAATTTATCAATTGGATGGTTTTTAAAACCTTATATAGACATTGACCAACATCTAAGAATATAACATTCTTATTTCTCAAGATATTTTAACTATTTCGTGTCGAAAGTGATATTATTTTTTTAAATACATTTGAGCAGAAGAGAACTATAAACAAAATACTGTATTATCTTCGGCACATTACACAATCAACATGTTTTATAATTTTGTATCTACGTTTTCATCTTAAATGGGTTAAAAAACATGTTTCAATATTGCCCATTAGAAGATACATACTTTCCTATTATAAAAGCCAGTACACTTTAATTCCTTGTTATCAAGCACATTATAATGTTTCCCTCTAAAATACTTTTTAGCACATGTCCTGTGAGATTACTCCGAAAGGATGTTTAATAAGGGTAAATTGTGTTGAACCAAATTCCTCAAATATTTTGCACAACTCAGTCGAAAACGAAACCAACAAATACCCAGCGAAAATAAAACAGGGTGTTTGTCTTGCCTATCCTAGTCAACTATGGGAGATTCACTAATTGATAATTAATTGATAACTATACTCAGCTGAGATACGTGTCGACAACAGGGTGACTTATGTAATAATATAATAATATAATATAAAATTCTTAAGCTCATTTAACTTGCACATCCACATCTTACACTCGATTAAAACAGGATGTTTAATAAAGGTAAATTGTGTTGAGTAAAATTCCTCAAATATTTTGCACAACTCAGTCGCAAACGAAACCAACAAATACCCAGCGAAATTAAAACAGGGTGTTTGTCTTGCCTATCCTAGTCAACTATGGGAGATTCACTAATAATAATTAATTGATAACTATACTCAGCTGAGATACGTGTCGACAAAAGGGTGACTTATGTTACAATATAATATAAAATTCTTATGCTCATTTAACTTGCACATCCACATCTTACACTCAACTAAAACAGGCTGCAATGTACCTTATTAAAAAGTACATATTTCCTGTTATAAAAGCGAATGCAAATTTAATTCCTTGTTAGCAAGCTCATAAAAATATTTCCCATAAAATACTTTTTAGCAGATGTTCTCTGAGATTACTCCGGAAGGATGTTTAATAAGGGTAAGTTGTGTTGACTAAAATTCCTCAAATATTTTTCACAGCTCTGAGTCGAAAACGAAACCAATGAATACCCAACCAAAAATAAAATAGGGTGTTTGTCCGGTGTTTTCTAGTCAGCTATGGGATATTTACAAGTTGATAACTTGACTAACTCAGCTGAGATAATAAGTGTAAGCAGAAGGGTGACTTTACGCAATTCTGGTTATGATACAGAATAGGAAAAACAATTTTTAAATGTACCGAAACCGTACCGGTACGAACGTTTCGGCTTTCGGTTCTTGAAAAATAATTTATTTCGGTTCCGTTTCCAATTAAGGTACTTCATTTGAAACGGGTAATTTCGGCAAACGGTTCCGGTTCCGGTTTCATTCCCTGGTTTTAATACCCTTTTTTTAAATCACTGCCCTAAAGAAATTCTGTTTCGAAGTTCCTCAACTCCTTAAAACTCCTGAATTATAATAAAATGGTGCTCAATACATAATGTACTTCTTATTCACAAAATCACATTATTTTCTGCGCTCTGATAAGAAATTTAACATTTCACTCTCAGACTCTATTTGTGCATCAACAACACGCGCTAGACTTTTGTCTAGTATTAGTAGTAGTTTTACTCTCCCACCGCTCTCCCTCGTCATATCAAATATGTACACAAATATAAAAAATTACAAATTATTAGCGAGTTTCTGGTATGCGTGTCGTATCAACACACTTGTAGAATTATAAACATCACGTTGTTGCTAATTACACCGTTGCACAGTGGGTGAAACGGCTGACTAAACGGTGTTTTTTATTTATTTATTTATTTTATTATATAATATGAAGTGGATTGCATCAAGTTCACAGACTTACTTATTATTGCATTCGCCACTAAAATAATTCAGAGATATTTAAAAAGTTTTCACAAAAACAAAAAAGCTAGAAAAGCTTTTATAGTTGCCTACCACTGTCTTCTGTAAAGTAGAACTAACATTATTTAACCACACCTAAGCAAGTAACAGTTCTTTCTAAAAGTTTGTTTCCTAGTAGTGTTAAATTGATCAATCAAATTATTATATACAGAACATCCTGGTTAAACTCCGCTATCCTAGGCGTTTCACTCACTGTGCGTAACGGTTAGATATGGGTGTGATAAGAACATACTTTTATCAACCCCTGAATAGTCGGGTCGTTAACCACGAAGCTCAAAATATAGATAAGAGCAGGGAAAATTAGAATCAGTGCTTACTTCAAACTAAAAGTTATTGTACCCTCGACAATGGCAATAAGAGATAATGAATGTGCAAAAAAGAAAACAAACAAAACTGTTAATGTAACGGTGAGAATTATAAAGTAGACTGTGATGTCACTAAATGCACAGTGGCTTTACACTGATTTTGATTTTGTCGAAAATAGTGCAACTCTTTACTTAATAAAATGTTTTAAAATGTTTTTGTACCTAATATTTCAAATATCTAAAGTTTGTTTTAGATAAAGCAGTGAACAAAAATAATATTTTTTATTTATATCACAAAGTTTTATGGCATAATTAATTTATTTAGAATATTCAAGAAAAACTCTGCTTAATTTAATTATTCCAATTGTTTTGTTATTCAATATATTAAAATTATTTCTTCAATACTTGGTTCACTATGCACTGATTTGACTTTTTATTGCTATTGTCTTTACGATGACACTGTCAGCGCAAGCCAAAATGATATCACAATCGCAAAAAAGCTCACTAAAATTTCCTCTAACAAACTAATACGAGTATATAACAGCGGGTCTCTAACATTAGTGAAATCAGTCGCAATCTGAAAGTGATCATCGATCATTCCGAGAATAGAATTAGAAATTTACGAAAAAGAAATTCTCAAAAATGGTGTTAATAAGGAATGAACAAAACATATCTGTGCCGGAATACCTAAACACAGGATTCTTTGAGGATACCTTGGAAGAGGGTTTACGAGAAACAAAAGTCACTCTCTATGAAATCAATTTTGAATGGGGCAGCAATCCGGGAGATAACTATTGCTCAGCGATCTATCGAGTACTCTTGAACTTTGCACGTTGGGCTGACGGCAAAGAGTCTACTAAAAAGGAGAAATTATCGCTAATTGTGAAAACAATTCCAATCTCGAAGGACACACAGTTCTTAGAGGATGTGAGTGTGTTCATCAAGGAGAAGCAGACCTATACAGATGTATTGCCACGCTTAGATATTCTCACCAATGGAAGCAAATTCGGTGCCAAGTAAGTAGTGAGAAGGGGAGAGATACAAAGAAAGAGAAAGTAATATCACGTTCTTGTAGATATTATCATTCGGTAAAGACGCCTGTGCAGACAATAGTATTTCATGATCTGAAAGTTGATGGCTTTAGAACAGCCTCCCGGGAGGCAGGATTGGATTGGGCACATGCCTCCTTGATACTGCAACAGTTGGGAAGGCTTCATGCTACATCCATGGTTCTGGCAAAGAAGGTAACACGTTGAACAAAATATCAATTTAAAGAAATACTAATAAAAATTCCCTAATTTATAGAATCCGGAAATAGTGAATCAATATCAAAGTGGAATGCTCAGTGAAGCTACTTTAATGAAAAGTGATACCTTTGAAACTATGTTCAACGGTTTCCTTTTGGGCCTTATCAATGCCACAGGCAATTGGCCGGGCTATGAGAAGATTACGAAGCATCTTCAACGTTTCTCTGATAACTTTAGAAACAATTGTTTGTCTGCATCTAAACCAAAGCCGGATGATCGTTATGTGGTTCTTAATCATGGCGATATGTGGACCAACAACTTTATGTATGCCTATGAGAACAAATCCCAGCCAGACATTCCAACCCGTGCTATCTTTGTGGACTTTCAACTATCTTTTTATGGAAGTCCCGGCTGCGATTTAAACTTCTTTTTAAACACCAGCGTTAAGTTGGAGTTGTTGCAAAATCGTCGTGAGGATCTGATTAAGGTCTACTATGAGGCATTCAAAGACGCCTTGGAGTACGCACGCTTTGAACAAATTCCCAGCTATGAGGATTTACTTTGGGAGCTGCGCAGTCGTGAGATTTACGGAATATTTGCCTTGTTCGCTTTTCTGCCCATGGTTACCATGCCCAAAGAACTTTCCAATGATAACAGTATTGAGAACATGAATGATGAAAGTTTCAAGGCCAAGAAAATGAAAGCCATCTTCTCGCAAAAGTTCCTCAATGATTATCACAAGTGGGCTCTTAAACGAGCCGATGAACTGGGTGTCTTTAATGATTATTAAGCTAATGTTCCGCCAGGAAGCAATGGGATCTTTGACATTAAGTTAAAAGTCAGACGGCAGAGGAAGGAAAGTCCATATACAAATTGTCTGCCTGGAGAGAGCTACTTCCTATGTCATCCATGACTTGGTTTTTATAGACCAGAGTTCAATTAAGATGATCTAACGTAGATGTGTTTCTTCAATCTATCTAATATACATTTTAATTGGGAGGCACAAATGTTGTTGTCGTACAAATTAAAAAAAAAAACACAAATTGTTTTACGTAGTGAAGTTAGACTCTGATAAGTAGTAACTTGTGTTATTTCTTTCTTGATTAGCTGGGGTTTTAGTGTCCGGATTTATAGAACCCATCATTAAGCTCCTTCGTGTTTACTTTAGTTTTACAATTTCAAATACCTTACTTTTAACGAAAAATTGCGGTCAGAAACCGAGCGTATAAATTGGGTTAAAGCGTTTTATTGAATTTAAAAATAAAGGTTGTATCCGTAAAAAAAAAACAGGTCCTCTAACTTGGATTGCTCTGTGGTTAAAACCAACGAATCGAGACTTTTTTAAATTTTTAGATGTATATTACCTTGCTTTTTATAAGTATATAACATAATAAGTAGATATAATAAATACAGAGTCTCTCACAGTCTGGCTCGCTAATTTTCCACTAACTTATCGTCTTAATATAACATTGTTATTTGCCCTCAGATAAGAAACTTTAAATAATGCTCTATATTAGTGCTTCATCAGGTGCTAAACAAACAACAATCTTATCGCTCTTTCTTGTTTTAAAAAAGATGTGTGTTAGCATATATACAAATTAATGAGTGGCTAGTGTGCGTATCACATATTTATATCTTCATTTCTTCATATCAACACACTAATCACGCTAATCAAATGATTAAGACGCTGAACTATAATTTAGATAAGAGTAAAGGAAATTGGAAGTCGTGCATAAAACGACAAGTAAAAAATTTCTACAGAAGAGGGCTTGACTGTTTACAGGCCAGTGAACCCAGCATACAGACATGTGCGAAATAATAAGACCAGTAGGATATTTAATTCGGTTAAAAGATATAACACCCTCTGCAGGGGTAAACAAAATCTTTGTTATAATATTTTAACTATATTAGCTTTTGTTATTTTAATAGTAAATATATTAAGCTAATTATAACTTAGCTCCTTTTCCTATAAATGTAGGAATCGAAGACACTAATAACAAATATTATAAAAAATAATACGAAAATTAATATTTTAATGAGTTATTTTATTTAAAGAGCTGAGAGCAGAGTATTTCGTAGTCTTGCACCCTTGAATGGAGAATTTTTACTGGTTTACCAAGCTTTATAGAAATTTGAATAAAATATGTATTAAGAAGTGCTTTTGATTGAATAAATTAATATTTTCGACAGACTAAAAATAGTAAGAACATTTCATTAATATTTCGACCACTACGCAATGAGGTGACTTTTTATTGTCTTTACTATCAACCTAGTGGCAAAAGATAGAGAGAGAGAGAAAGAGAGACGGAGGGAGAGAGATTGAGGTACAGAGTTCCAAAAATCGTCGAATTCGCAACACAACGCACAAAATTGTCCCCTCGCAATCTAATACGAGTATATTATATGGGTCTTTAATTTTAATCAAAGCAGTGACAGTCTGAAAGTGATCGTGGCGTGAGGTGGAAGAGTTCCGAAAGTTTATTTAAAAGTAACTGAAAAAATTACTCTATGAAATGGTGCTAATAAAGAATGAAGAAAATATATCTGTGCCCAAATACCTAACCGCAAATTTCTTTGTGGAAACCTTGGAAGAGGGATTACGGGAATCAAAAGTTACACTCTATGAGATCAACTTTGAATGGGGTAGCAATCCGGGAGAAAATTATTGCTCTATGATCTATCGAGTGCTCTTGAGCTTTGCACGTTGGGCTGATGGCAAAGAGTCAACGAAAAGAGAGAAATTATCGCTTATTGTGAAAACTATTCCCATCTCGGAGGACACACAGTTCCTAGAGGATGTGAGTGTGTTCATCAAGGAGAAGCAAACATATACAGATGTATTGCCACGCTTGGATATTCTCACCAATGGAAGCAAATTCGGTGCCAAGTAAGTAGAGAGATGAAGAGAGGAAGGAAGGAAGAGAGAGAAAGAATTATTAAGTAATATTACGTTCTTATAGATATTATCATTCCGTAAAGACGCCCGTGCAGACTATAGTATTTCATGATCTGAAAGTTGATGGCTTTAGAACAGCCTCCCGGGAAGCAGGATTGGATTGGGCACATGCCTCCTTGATACTGCAACAGTTGGGCAGGCTTCATGCTACTTCCATGGTGCTGGCAAAGAAGGTAACAAGTTCAACAAGAGCTCGAACTAAAGAAATATTAATAAAAATTCCCTAATTTATAGAATCCGGAAATAGTGAATCAATATCAAAGTGGAATGCTCAGTGAAGCTACTTTAATGAAAAGTGATACCTTTGACACTATGTTCAACGGTTACCTTAAAAGCCTTATCAATGCCACAGGCAATTGGCCGGGCTATGAGAAGATTACGAAGCATCTTCAACGTTTCTCTGATAACTTTAGAAACAATTGTTTGTCTGCGTCCAAACCAAAGCCGGATGATCATTATGTGGTTCTTAATCATGGCGATATGTGGACCAATAACTTTATGTATGCCTATGAGAACAAATCTCAGCCAGACATTCCAACCCGTGCTGTCTTTGTGGACTTTCAACTATCTTTTATGGAAGTCCCGGCTGCGATTTGAATTTCTTTTTAAACACCAGCGTTAAGTTGGAGTTGTTGCAACATCGTCGAGAGGATCTGATTAAGGTCTACTATGAGGCATTCAAAGACGCCTTGGAGTACGCACGCTTTGAACAAATTCCCAGCTATGAGGATTTACTTTGGGAACTGCGCAGTCGTGAGATTTACGGAATATTTGCCTTGTTCGCTTTTCTGCCCATGGTTACCATGCCCAAAGAACTTTCCCAGGATAGTAGCATAGAGAGCATGAATGATGAGAGTTTTAGAGTCAAGAAAATGGAGGCGATTTACTCGCAAAAGTTTCTCAATGATTATCACAAGTGGGCTCTTAAACGCGCCGATGACTTGGGTGTCTTTAATGATTACTAAGCTGATTGATCTGCTAGGAAGCAATGAGTTCATCGACCTTCGCGACAATGTCAGACGGCATCGAAGATACACAAATAAAAAAAAATAAAAGACGTCCAGCAAATTGTAGCTTTTTATAGAACAGAGTTCAATTAAAATGATCTAACGTGGATGTGTTCATTCAAAATAATGTACTTTTAAGTGGGAGATATATTTTTAGCAAAAAACGGGAAGCTCTAACGACATTGTCTCCCTATGTGAAAAAAGCTATGGATATTTTGCCTTAGAACTGTTTATAGTTGATAAGTTTGATTCTGCAATTTAAGTGCCTAGGTCTAAAGATTGACTTTATTTTACTTTGTAGGAACAAAACACAATTCGACTTAAGAAAGGTCTATTTAAAGAATGAAATTTGCATAGATCGTGAATTAAAATTTGGTAATTAAAGTAGTTTTCCCATTATAAGGGTTAGGCTCCCAGAAACCTACTGTAAACTGTTATCCCAGACCTAAAACAAACATTACAGAAATGATTTTCTTAATGAATGCTCTATAAATTGGCTTACAAACTATTTAAACTTATTTAAATTAGATACAGGGCATATCCTAGTCGAACTCTTTTGATTCTGCACTGATATATCCAAAAACTGATTGCATCAAAAGCTGTCACCGCTAATCCAAAATCGAGCGTCGACTCATAGAATGCATTTCTATTAAGCCAATCAAGTCGCAAACAGATGCACTTAAAGATCTTCTATTAGGGTCAATTAAATAGTAACCATTGATAATTTTGATTTTCTATATATAGCGAACAGTTTTGCCTTCGAACAGATTCATAGTTAAAGATAATGTCGGGTACAACGGAGGCACTGCCGCTTTACTTAACGTCGCAGTTCTTTAGACGCACCCTTGAGCATGGCCTCCAACAGCAGGATCTTAAGGTGTTGGATGTCCAGCTGACTGATCTGACCCGTGGTGGAGAAAACTATTGCAGTAACATCTACAGGGCTCATGTCAAGTATCAAAAAGCGGAACGGGAATTAGTTGAGTGCTCACTGATAGTCAAGTGTATGCCTCCCGAGAAACAGGCGATCCTGTCACGTCTTCACATTTACAATAAGGAAAGTGTCTTCTATATGCACATTAAACCAAAGCTGGAGGCGCTCATGTGGCGAGGAAATGGAAGCAAAGAACCCTGGACCTTGGGTGCTAAGTAAGTAATGCAGGAAATTCTCTTTACTAGAGGAAACTTGGAATTCACATCGATACCTCTCCTGGGCATAGACACTTTTACTCTACTACGCAGCCAGAGCAGACCATAATCTTTGAGGATCTGTGCAGTGAAGGATATCAGTTAAAATGCCGTCAACTTGGCTTGGATGCAGCTCATGCGATGTTGGTGATGCGAAAATTGGCTCAGTATCATGCTTTAACGATGGTTATGGCAGAGCATGAGCCTCAGACTATCATAGATCGTTATCCATTTGGATTGCTTCACATGGATGCCATTAAATCACAGCCTTTCAAGCTGCTCTTCGGCACTCAATTGCTTAAACTGGCGGCTTTGATTGACGACTGTGAGGGATTGGGGTCTATATCAAGAAAACTCTATAGATATCACGAACATTTCACGGACCGTGTTCTCAAGTCAGTTTATCCACTGCGTGGAGAGTACAATGTGCTCAATCACGGAGATCTTTGGGTAAACAATATATTCTTCAAGTACGATGAACAGCATCAGGTTCAACAGGTGAAGATTGTAAGTACTCAAAGCATGTTTTCTTTGATGTCTTAGTTCAATCAAGTCTCTCCCAGATTGACTTCCAGCTGTGCTTCTACGGCAGCCTGGGTTTTGATATCAACTATTTTTTGAATACCAGCCTCGAGCTGGATGTGCTGAAAACTCAACGTGAGCAGCTAATTGATGCCTACTATGATGCCCTTGTGGATTGTCTGAAAAAGCTGCCTTGGAGCAAACCTTTGCCTACTTACGATGATATCTTGGCGGAGATACATGCTCGGGAAGCCTATGGATTCTTTGTGGCCTTTGGTTTCTTTCCTTTGATGAGCATGATTGGGGTCGATTCGGAGGATAACTCTTTAAAGAACTTCCATGATGAGGAATTCGCCAGGCAAAAGGTGCAACTCATGTTCGAGGGCAACATACGCACTCTGGAGAGCCTTAAGTTCACGTTGAAGCGATTAGATGACTTGCAAGTCTTCGATTAAACAATTTCCTCCAGAGACAACTGCACATGATTACAATTATTACTTAAGCGGTTGCATGTGCGAACTTTTCTATTCAAATAAAATAAAAAATGCAACACTTAAATTACTCCCATTTAATTAACTGTCATTTTGTCATTTAAAGATTTGACGCCTGAGAAAAAAATGATTCAAAACGTTTATTCTATTTGCAATTGCATGACTTGAGTGTCATTGTCGTCATATAACATATTGTCGAAAGCAAATAACGGGACTATAAATAGAAAAGTATAATTGCATAATTACATAACAGAGCAAACTATGCATTAAAATAGAATAATATAATAACAAGAAGAAAAGTTTTCTTAAACTTTATAAGTATTAAATTAAGAGTATTTAGATTATCACAAAAGGTTTTATTTTTGTAAAAAGAAGTTTGAATTGTTTAAATGTATATGGCGGGATTCACCATGATACGATAAATACACCTAATAAGTATCTTTTGTCAGATACTATTTTTATATTAAAATTTAGTAGGCGTAAGTGCACCCAAGTGCACCCCTATTTGAAAACTACTCTTTTCAGCACATCTCTGAGATTACTTTTCCTACAAGTGCCCAAGATAAATGTTTACCTTCCAAGCTATCGCTCAATATCAACAGCTAATTAGCAATAAATTAGCAAATAAATAATTACATAAATCTGTACCTCTGATTAAAAATAATATATTCTTATTTACTATAGGGTGTCCTAATTGCAATGCTAAAAATGTTTGGCTTTCATGTGTGTGGCAGATTTTTTACCGATAAAGTCCAGTGTATTCAGTTTGAATTGCAATTTAATCAAGGTGCGTGTCACGTTTGTCAAAAAGTTGTAAATTGGTTAAATTTTACTACTTCAATTTATATTCACTTGTTACTACTCTGATAGCGAGCAGATCCTTCTAAACTTGCCATTGAAAAATTTAAGTATCTTTTCAAGATCGTTTGATGTCTGTTTGATAAAGAAACTCCAGAAGTTTTGAGAATATTGTCAAGCATTGTCAAAAGCCGGCTTAGCACAAAAACATAAATATTTATTTATTTAATTTTAAAGTTGCATCATTTCAAATGGAACACCCTGTGTTTTTTAATTGTTTCATACAGAAATTATAATCATGTGGACTACTTAAACATAGCGTGCGAAAACTAATTTCAAATAATTGCAAATAATTATAATTAAAACAACAAATTTTGAGTTGAGGTGTTCAAGCAAAGAAACGTGATAGAAATTTAGATAATAAGCGATAACTAATGCAAAAGAACAGGAAATAAAAGCCGAAGACTTAATACGCTTAAAAACATAATAACTGATTAGATTTGGTTAAAGTTAAACATATAGATAATATATTTGGAGAGGGTAAATAATTTAGCTGATTCATCATGAGAATCTCTCAAGCAAAGCAAACAGAAGATAGGGAGAAAGAAGAGCGTGTTTTAATCTGTCATATCTGAATGCCTCGCCTCGCTAATTGGAAAGCTGATTGAATAACAAATAAGTAAAGAGTGTTAAATAATAGTAGTTGACATAATCAAAAAAAGGGGGTGGGCCTTGATAAGATAATTTCCTAGTCTCTGGCAATCCATCAAACTCACAAGTTTATGCTACTCGTATTTATAATGAGATGTAAAACAAAACCGAGAAAATTAAATAACTGGTTTAAAGTATTCCCGTAAAGTCGGTCGCGTGTCATTGTTGGCGAGGGTTAAATTGAATTATATATATAAACAAACACGTATATATATTATATATATAAAGTTAATGATTATTTACATTCAATAAAAAACCGCACTGTCTGTGTCTATCATATAAAACGAGCAACGTCTCGTTGACGCTTTTCAAACTACTTGAGATCACAACATGTGCAGCATTGTGTACGATCAGGAGCTGAAGGCATCGCCGCCAAAGCATCTGAATGTTCCGTTCTTTGAGGAAGTGCTGGAGATGGCACTCCGCACTTCCCGGATTCAACTAATTGGTATCCATTGCGGCATGGGCAGCAGTACTGGGGAAAACTATTGCAGTCAAATCTATCGAGTGCGCATGAAATACAAATATGAGAATGGCAGTAAAGATTCTCAGCAGGAGCACGAAATGGCAGTCATAGTGAAGAGTATACCACACGTTGAGTCTGTGGAGTTCATACAGGATTTGCAAGTGTATTTAAAGGAGAAAATCACCTACTATGAGGTACTGCCACGTCTGGAGCTGCTTCTGCATTGCAAACGACGCTTTGGACCCAGGTGAGTGTACTTTATTAAATTAATAATAGATTTTTTGTACTCAACTCGTTCTTTCGTACTTTCAGACTCTATCATTATCTTAGGGAGCCGGAAAACGCGTTGGTTTTTGAGGATCTCAGCCAACTCGGTTATGTGATGGCCTCACGCGAAGAGGGTCTAAATGAGGCACATTGCCGAATGGTCATGGAACGTTTGGCGGAATTTCATGCCACCTCTATGGTGCTGGCAGTGCTGGTAAGGTATAAGCACTACATACAGTTAGTCAAGTAATTGTTTTGACTTAATAACAAAAATGCATATTTAAATAAAACCTTTCTTGGTTCTTTTTTCTGATTTTATAATAATTCCCTGTGGATATTAGATTAAAGTAAAAAACTGCACATAATCCTGTATAGAATCAACTCACTTTTTGATCTTTTATTTAGGATCCGGAAATTGTTGATGCGTATGGAGATGGCATGTTATCGCCACAGGGTCTGGCCAGGGATGAAGGTCTGTTATTACGGTTCTTTACCGGAAATGGACAACAGCTCCATAAAATGGTCAGCAGCTGGTCAGGCTTTGAGCGTATTGCGAGAAAAATAGGAAAGTATATGGAACACGCTCGCTCGAATTTGGTGCGTGCACAGGCCCCGTTGGATAAAGAAATCAAAGTGCTAAATCATGGTGATTTGTGGGTGAATAACATGCTGTTTAAGTATGATGACTCGCAACAGCTGGAGGACCTGATCTTCATAGACTTTCAGCTGAGCATTTGGGGTAGTCCCGGCATTGATCTGAATTACTTTTTCTACACAAGCCTAAGTTTGGATATGCTTAAGCACAAGCGTCCACAACTGCTCAAGATCTATCACAATCGATTGGCGGACACACTACTTAATCTGGACATGGGCGTCCCTGTGCCCAGCTATGAACAGCTTTTAGCCGAGGTTCATCGCAGGGAGAGTTACGGCTTCTTTGCCGCCTATGGTATTCTGCCCACGGTGAGTCAGGACAAGACACAAACTGCGGACAACAATTTGGAGAACTTCAATGATGCGGATTTTGCCAAGAAAAAGGTGGAACAACAATTTGCTTCTCCCCGCGTAACTGAAACATTGCGTTACGCTTTGCCACACTTTGAACGTGCCGGTGTATTGGATTAAATAACAACAAAAAGAAACTACAGCACTCACCTGACGAGGTGTCCTTAGCTTAATTAATGGTTATTGCACAAGCATAGTTACAAAAAACAAATATATTGTTTAGTTTTTTAATATAAATACAGTTTTTAAACAATTACGCGCACTTTTTATACTTCTGTTGCCACGCTTTCGCATTTACCGTTGCAATCAGTGTTGCCATCTCAGATACTTTCTTTTTAGATCTGGCTTGTATCGATTGTTATCTTAGTTGGGGGAAGAAATCGATAACACCGGTCTGCGCAAATTCTGATTTTAAAAAATAATAAAATCTGGCTCTGTTGCTGCACTTTTTGGATTTTAGGAAAATATAAGCAAATTAAAATGACTAAATATACATACTTGTATACAGAAACCACGATTTTCATCTCAAAATTATATTATAATTGCAAATAGTTACATAAAATCGTATAAGTTTCAAAAATTGTTATTAAATATGGAAAAATTATCTGCTTTAGTTTGGTAAAAAATTTAGCTTATTTAGACCTTTATCCATTTTCTTCTTTTCTTCTATTAAGTTGACAACACTGACTGCAATCAGTACTTGACCAGCGTTCCCAGACCTTAATGTTTATTACGTACATACTTATTACACGACGATATGTAATCGGAATACTTAATCGCATATCGTCACATAACTGACAACATTTTTAAATTGTCAAAAGTTACACTATATTGTGTAATGTTTGACATTAAATACATAACTTATTATGCACATAAATGAATTCATCAAACTTTATACTTGGTTGGTAAAACAAAAATGGAAAATGTAATTAGAATACGTACACATTGAACTAGCTAATCAATTGATTTTGCAAAATGCTCAAAGTTATCCGCTACTTACACAGCAAGATTTGTTCTGAAGAATATAGTGGACATTATTTAAAGAGATTTTAAGGCAATTATATTTATTGTCGAATATTACACGTTTTTTTGTGTGTACGATTAAATAAAATACAATTTCATATTGGTTAAAATTGCACAAATTGTCTCATTTGTTTTTGAAATCACCATAGAGAATACGCAAAGTAAATGAAAATGCTGATAGAAGCATTTTAGCACTTTAACTCAATTGCATATACATATACAAAAAAACTACTTACAATTATTACAAACTTCAATATCATAGTTCACATCTATTATTTTCGCACAACATTAATTAAAGGCATCATCATCATAATGTTTATATAATCAATCAATTTAACACTAGAATTAGGCATAATCGTTACATAAACGCTGTTTGTTGAACCGCAGCTGAAGTTCCCAAACCGATTTATACTCGTATAATTAAATTTATATAGCTTAATTGACTAAATCTGTACGACTTTACGCTTATGTAAACGTGCGGCTTCTAGTTATTCATTGCTGTGTTCCTTTGTTCCGCGACTTGACTCATGCTGAGTGAGAAAGGGTAGGCGAGAATTGGATGATGCGATTAGCTCCAGACATCGGCTGAGTAGCGTTTCTGAGCTTCCATCTTCTTCAGATACTGCACGGCGTCCGGCTCGCTCATGTTGCCCTTTGTGGACAGAATTTTCGTCAGAATATTTCTAACATCCACGGCCATGTTCTTGGCATCACTGGAAATATAAATTAATATTATTGATAGCATCAAGGATTAAGTTTTGGTAAATATGTAATTTACTCACCCGCAAATGTAAAAGTGTCCCTTCTTCTCGCCAATTACATCCCATATCAGATCCGCATCCTGTTCCAGCAAATGCTGCACGTAAATCTTCTTCTCCTGATCCCGTGAGAAGGCTGCCTTCAAGGTCAACGTGCCCTTCTTGACCCACTCAGCCAATTCGGCCTCGTAGATGTAATCTTCGCTGCGCTTGCGGCAACCAAAGTAAAGAACCGATTCTCCCACCGTTTTACCCTCGTCACGCAGATGCTGACGCTCTTGGATAAAGCCCCGGAAGGGAGCCAGGCCCGTGCCTGGACCAACCATGATAATGGGCGTCTCTGGCTTTGTGGGCAATCGGAATTGCGATTTGCGAATGAAGACTGGAACCTTGACATCCTCATCGCCCTCCTTGGGTTGCTTGTGCTTGAGATACGTGGTGGCCACGCCCTTGTTAACACGACCCGTGGCCGTCTTATATTCAACTAGCACAGCCGTTACATGCACATCCGTGGGATGCAGTTTAGACGACGATGAAATGGAATAGTAACGTGGTTGCAGACGAGGCAACAACTCGCAGACATGATCCAATGGCGGCTTGCAGGACTTGATGTCCTCCAAAATGTGCACAACATTGCGGCAGGCATCCTGAATCCAGCTCTGATACTTCTCCTTGCCCTCGGGCGTCAGAGAGGCCATGCTGCGCAGCAGCTGCTTGTCCGTCTCGTCCGTGCAGTACTCGGCCAACTCCTTCAGGATGTGCGTACGAGGTATGGCAGTTATCTCCAAATAGTGCGTCAAGGCAGTGCGATAAGTGGTGGGACAGGGGAATGGATGCTTCTTGCTACTATCCGTATCGGTGTTGATCAGCGAGAACACCGTATCCAAGTCAGCAGTACACAATTGGCCAAGTTTCTCCACCAGCGACTTGTCGTTGATTGGATACATTGCCACATGGTCACCGGCATCGTAACGCATCTTGGAGCCATCAATGTTCAGCTCGATGTGCATGCACGAGCGACCACCGCCCTTGTGCAGCTCACGATTGACACGAATGGGTGCCAGGAAGGGATTCTTGGCATCAAACGGTGGTCGCTGATTCTCCATGGAGTGCAGACGGGCAATTTCACCCGTGTAAATGCGATCCGGCTGCACATCGGGCTGTTCCAACAGACGATATTGACGGATCAACACCTCCTCACCGCTTCCCTCAATGCCAAAGTGATCACAGACGGCGGGCCAGAAGCGATCCTTCCACGTAATGAAGTCATCCTCAATGCTAACAAAGATTATTCATATAAGTACAAAATATTCTCTAACTATAAATATTCCCACTCACTTGGCATCATCGTCACCTAGTCCGAGCTCGAAAACGCGATTGGCGCCCAGTTCCTCCAGACGCTTATCCACATAGATAGCGACTTTGTTGTAGTGCTCATAGGTTTTGTTGCCCAGGCCAAAGACCTGTAAAGAAACAAAAACAATAAAAATGTTATAACAATTATGAAGCACATGATGATCTATTACCCCATGCTGGGCTTTTGTATTTATGCGTTGTGTTGCTTTATTACAT
The DNA here is from genome assembly GCA_035043265.1 of Drosophila testacea. Lineage (NCBI taxonomy): Eukaryota > Metazoa > Arthropoda > Insecta > Diptera > Drosophilidae > Drosophila > Drosophila testacea. The sequence goes on from JAWNND010000661.1 coordinate 1,147,238, forward strand.
AAATCATTTAACAGACAGATCAAAGTGCGTCTCGTACATTGACGCGTGCCAAGGCCAACGACGACGCCGGCGCCGACTCCGGCAAACGTGTTCAACATTGCCGCCCAGTTTTCCTTTCCGCAGTAGCCGCAGCCGCAGTCGTTCGTAGACGTATGTGTTTCACATGGCAATGTTTTCATTCAACATTTCGAATTATTGTAATTATCAGCATTTCGCATCACAAGCAAAACAACAAAAACAGTAAACAATATTGCGCAACAGATGTCTGGGGAGTTTGCGTGTGCACGTTGTAATAACAGCTGTTACGTGACAGTGTGACCAGTTCACTTGATTGGTACTAGTGTTGCCATTTTAGTAATTTTATTTCCAGATTTAGCATTTGGTAATTGATAAATATATTCAATTTGGGGAAGTGGTCTTAGTGGGAAATCTAGTAATCTATTTTGAAAAACTATTAATCTTCTTTCGACCATTTAAATGTTCCTCCGAAATCTGGGGCATTTTGCGCTTTCAAGTTTAATTTCTTTTGATAACTTTTTAAATTTCTTTATTTCGTAAATTTATGCATTAATCCGAAACTGCTCAAAAGCTTGTCAATTATTTTAGCATATTTAAAAACACAAAATGCTGGCAACACTGATTACCACGTCTGTTAGTCAGTTTACAGTATATTGCTGGGCAATGTAGGGGAGCATAACTAGCCCTTGCTGTTAACTAACAGAAAATTAAACATGCTGTGACGTCACAACCCTACAGCTTCACAACAAAAATCAACAACAAAAATTCAAAGAATTACAATTTTAAACATGTTTTGAAACCAAAGCCTGTTTTTTTTTATAAAGCATATCGAAATTAATTGATATCTGTTATATTTCATTGAAAATAAAATGTGTATATTAAATTTTGTTTTAAATATTTGATAAGTAAATTACACAACAAACATTATTAAAATAAAATAGATTCTAAATAAATGTTGTGTATTTTGAAGAAAAGATTTAATATGCAATTTTTTTAATTGAAACTTTATATAATCATTTGTTTGCTCTTTTTGCTTAAAACTTTTTACATAGGAAAGGCGACAATGGGACAGAATTAAGTATAATTGGATTTAAAAAAAAACACCTGTGTTTCAATTTTAAATCAATCCTCTTTGTTTTTAAGACTTAAGTTACACAACAAGAGGCACATGGAAAATCAACTAATTCTTATATTAATTTAATTGCATTTTGTTAAGTTGTGTTTTTGATTCTGACTAATTGTAAGTAAATTAAACAAAGGAAATGGAAAATATATAAAACATATTGCAAATATAAGGTATTCCTGTTAGAATTGATAAGAATCAATCACTTTAACTCAATTGAAAAGCTTAAGTGAATAGTACAATTTAGCTGTAGCTGCAATTTAATAAACTGTATTTAACAAGTTTCTATTAAATTAAGCAGTCTATAATTGCATTTACAGCCCCGCCAAATTCCCACCGTATTGCCCACTCAATTTTCTGATACGTGCTACAAATCGATTCTAACTATCATCTATAATGTGTAAAAAGTATTTTAATCTACAATGAATGCCCTCCAAGCTAGAGTGAACATTTTTGTTTCGGTTGACAGTTTTTACTTCCTGCTTTATAATCGGCATAACGTTCAACAATATCAACAACAATTTCTACAAAGCGCTAACATTTGGTATTGATTTTATCTGCTATATATTATTATAATTTATATTTCGATTGTTTATAAAATACTCAGACGAAAACAATATTCGACTAATTACACATTCGACACGGGAATACTATAATAGATAATGCTTTGCTATCAACATGCCAATGCTTGATAAGAGGAATAGACGAAAACGGACAATTTGAAGGCCAGGGGACTGGGACTACGCTTATCAGTATGTTAGCTTATATGTATGTTCGAACTATGCACTTACCGAATAATTAAGACCCGTTAGATCAACATCGCCGTTAGTAATCCACTCGTAGAACTCCATGGCATTATCAGTGGGATCACCCTCGCCATAGGTGGCCAAACAAAACACTGCCAATGAGTTTTCAATGTCCTTAAGTTGCAGCAGTTCCTCCATATCACATTCCTCGGGATCAGCTACCATGCCCTTAAGCCGATAACGAATACCCTCTTTGGCCAGACGACCAGCAAATTCCTCGCCGGTGCCTGTCTGTGAGCCATAGAAGACAACCAAACTGCGACCCGATGCCTTCAGTTTCTTGATAAACGAATTATCCGTCGATGTTGTGGTGCTCACTGTAGTGGGCCTGTCAACACAGAAGGTAACTCAATTAATATCTGGTAACTTGAAGTAAGTTTCAGGTGGGTTTTTTGTTACTCTGTAACAATGTCAGGTTACTCACTGTATGGAATAGCTGCGCACAGGTTCCTCCTCCTTCTTGCGGCTGCGCAGGAAATAAAATGCCGCTCCACCGATCAGCACTGCCAGCAGTGCCACATCAAGTAATCCTAGGAACGGTTCATCTCCACTAGCTGCGGCAGTTGCTGCTGCTGCTGCTCCATCAACTGGGAGCTGCTCACTAGCCATGGTTTAAGGTCGGTCTGACTGCAAAAGAGATACAAATGAAAAGCGAAACGTTGTGTGTTAGTTTTTTTTTGTTTTGAGTTTTGCATACACTTTACGCTCGCACAAGAAAACTTAAAGGGGTGGACACAGAGTAGAGGGGAATCAAAATTTCCATATGGCACTTTGATCACACACATTTTAATGTATGCCACGTAAGCTTCAGCTACAATAGAAAATAGAACTCCCTAGTACAGTCTTTAGAGTCTATTTTGCATGCGACCGGAGGCGCCTAACGGCAATCGAGCTTCCGCACTTGTTCTAACGGTACTCACACAGTCTCTATTTCTCTATCTCTTTCTTGCACTCGCACTCACACTCAAAAGCACATTGACATTGACACTGTAATGCGTTTTAAATTACTTTCGCCTTGTCTATTAAAACAACTACTATTATTTGTTTATTATAGCATACGTCTTTTCACAAGCGGTTAATTAATAATTTCATTTAATTTTCTATTTTAATTGCCAATTGACGCAACTCAAAAAATGACGCTCACCTTCGTCTGTTCGACTTAACATCCCTCTGTTAACTAACAGCTAAATAATCTGGGTCCTACACTTTTTAAGACTCAAAAACGCATCGCTATCAGCCAGCTGCAAATTCTTATCACTTTTGCACAGCAACAAAAAGCTAAGTTTCAAATTATCGATTGATAACGATCTCTATTTCAATTGAAATGATGAAATTATCAGCAGCTTTTTGGCAATGTTTAACCGTGCGTAAACAAAACTGCGAGCAATGACCACACAAAATCTATTTTAATACATAAAGAAAATATATTTAAGTTTTGTTTACAATGTTTGGGCTTTAACCCTTTATCTACAAGTCTATGACAAGTCGAGAGTGTCATCAAGACTTCCGAAAATTGAATACATGCATATACTTATGGGTTTTTGTAGACCGTTTCAAAAATAACTTTTACTTTAACAAAATACAATTAAGGTAATGTAGAAAATGTGAAATTCCCTTAAAAAATGATATAAGTTTAATCAGGATGAAGAAATCGATGTGTGAATGTAATTTAGGGACAACTTGATTCTATCTATATAAAAAAAAATATTTCTGAAAGTGCCTGCGAAAGTCTGGGTAGAGTTACTTTCTAAAGTCATACATATTATTTCATTTTCTTATCCTGAAAGAACAACTGGAAAGGGAATACAATTTTCATTAAATAAACTTCTGCCTTTTGACCTTTTACTTAAATTGGATGGAAACTATACTTTCAAACATTAAGAAAGAGTATTTAACCTACGGCATTCTTAAATTTATTTAGATATTCTTTCTTTTTCATTTCTTACCTGCCTTACAAATTTAAAGTTAAAGTACTCGACCTCGACGAACACGTGGTATTTATTATGTGCTTGCTTTCCTAAATTTGCATATTTTTTTTTGAAAACACATTTAAGATACTTCTGAAATCGAAAGATATTAACTATTTAGGAATGATTGTGATCAACTAAATCGATAATCTCTGACCCAAGCATGTGCAGGGAGCTGACAGACAATCAGTCAATCATAAAAAACACGTTGACGTTGCACCTTGAATTCTGAACAGGTTTTTATTAATGTCTGATGTGTAAGTGAGTGTGTTTGTGTGTATTTTGACAAGGTGCGTTTGTATTTTTGCATAGAAAATGGTCGTGCAATATTTAGTTCTTGTTGCTGTGGTCAACAAATGGCAAAAAATAAATATTAAACATGTGACAACGTCGACAACGACGCGTATGCAAATAAATCGTATCGGTTTTCGTAGTGTTTTGTCGTCTTCCATGGATTAGGAATTAGGAAAGGTGTTCTATGGTCAATCGAGTACTCCACACAATCGAGGAACATATAATGAAAATTCGATACACGATGACAGCACCATCAATAACAACAACAACAACAACAACAACAATGACAGGTGACCACAGCGGAACAACTGATCAACTTTTTGGGTCACAATTAGCAACGTAAGTGACGCCATCGGATTCACAAATGGGGACTCAAATCTTGTCCGCAGTCGTATGTAAAGACGGGCTTAAAATGACAAGGTTTTTTTTAATAATTAGACACTGACACGAGCGGGAAGTTAAAACAGTACGATAAAGATATTCCCGATATACCAGTATCTACAAATTCGAAAACTAACATTATTTGGATATGTAAAGCCTTCAGGTAATAACAAAATTGTACAATTTAACTCTAGAATTCGAAATGACTTAGCTCCGATATCTATTATTTATTTTCTTTTTGAAATTTCATTTATACATCTATCCATTATGTTTGTTTCTATCTGCCTATCTCTACCTTAATGTAAGAAATGTGTGTGACATCTGATTTTAATTAAGTAATACTCGTTGTATATTTTATCTAAGCATATGTTAAACTTGAGATAAAATCCAAGCTCTGTAATCTTTACACTGTATTTGATCTTTTAATAAAGTTTAAGATTTGAAGTACATTTTGATAAAATGGGACTGTAAATGTTAAACAATGAACTTTAGTTTAAATCAAATAATAAAACAATAAAAACGTAGTGTACAGAACAAGAACTCGCTCTTAAATTAAAGATAAGAAATAGCTATAATGTTTTTATTGTAATGTTTATAAAGTTTGTGTTATAAATTTAATGATAAACCCGAAAGATACGATTATTCATTCACCCGGCAGAAAGGTCAGGCACAAGTGAACCCTTTTAATTTTGGAATTTCAACAATTTCAATGTACAATCTGATTTTATCAAATGGGATTCCTCCATAACAATGAACTCAACTTGTGAGATTATCTTGAACCTAGTCAAAACAAGCCCCTATTTGAGCAAAAACGCATGCTGAGTGGGCGAATTTTAAAGTCGGTTGCCGAGGGTTACATATAGACATAGTACATCCAATCTCTTATTATTATACTCCTAATACGATGTGCCTACGTGTTCAGGCTGCGAGTCAATAAACAAAATAGTAAGCATGAGCGAGCAGTTTCTTTCTGTGTTTGAATTTTGTTATCGCTGTGAAATGTTGTTGTGATTTTTAAACTGCTTGCCTCGATTGTGGGGTAATTCAAAAGTTTTGATATTTTGCTAATATTGGCAAAAAATGCTTTAATTATCTAGTAGTAGATCGTACAGCAAACATTCTCTCTACTCACACACAATTTGGATACATAAAATAATCATTTGAACAGTCGCCTTTATTTGGTTCAATGTCAAATCTATCGGGCAAGTGTATTTTGACTTGATCAATAACACGAAATGTGCAAAGTGGAAACTACGAATTGGCAAAAAAAAAACCTACATTAAAATATGAATAATACATTTTTGAAAAGGGAAACCAAAGCTAAAATATTTCTTTACATCCGAATTGAAATAACATGTTTATTGCTTGGACTGTTAATTAATCCCAAACAAATCAACAAGTATTTCTGTTTTTCTACAGTTCTCGATATCTCAGCTCAGCTGTATTTAACTGATAATAAACACAAGAACAGCTGAAAGCAAAACGTAAGAAACAAGTTTTTTATTGTAATCAAACAAGTATATGTATCTTACAGATTGCATCAGACGAAATACAATGGGAGATTCAGTAATTGCGAATTATATATGTATATTTTCCTTTTTGTTTAGGGCGTGCCTCTAATATTTCACTAATAAATAAAGACTTTATTGAATTAAATTGCACTTAAAAGCGAAACGCTTGGTTCGTTGGCGAGAAGATCGTATATTAGGGGAGAGGGTACAGAGTGTGAGAGCGAGACACTCTGGTCAAATGTAACCTCAAATTTAACGAACATGCAACCTGTTTAATAGGCACAATCCACACACACTCTGGTGACAGAGCAGTAGCAACAGGTAATGAACTTTACACTCCATCGGTAACATTTGTTTGTCTCGCTCCCACACACGTAGCTCTCAATCAGTGGAGGCGTGTATATGTATATATGTACATTCACATACGTGTTTGTGTGCAGGTATTGATCTCTTATTGTTGCTGTAACCTTGACCATCAAATGCCAAACTCAAAATTATCAATCAGCCCAAGATTATAATGTGTATCTATAATGCGTAGAACTTACACTGTGTGCGTGGTTTACTTTGAAAACGATCCTCTATTGAATTGTTTGTGCATGCGCCTCAAATTACTTTATTTTTTTTACAGATTTGTAAGTTTTATTTTTTGTTTTCGATTTTTCTCTATTCTGCTGTACACGTTTTGCGTTGACGTTGCGCGAGCGCTTAATTTGTTTTATTTAGTTTAAATGGAAGCCACGACGACGGGGACGACGACTGCAACAGTCGTATAAGCGCACCTATACATACATACGCATATGTATGTAAGGCGTGTGCACAAATATGATATGTTTGTATCGGGCTAATCACTGCGTAACGCGTGTATTTACGTCTTTGTTCAGCTGTTGCTCGTCGACTAATGCCGGCTAGAGCTGTGTCGTTTCGCTGGGAACAAGTAAGTGAAAACGATTTAGCCTTTTTCCGGACTAATCTGTCCTGTTTTTAGGAGGCAGAAGAGATAATTTCACCACAAAATCTAGCCTTTTTTTTAACAGGCAGGTACTGCCAACACTGACAAAGAGAGAGAAACAAACAAAATTGACACTAAAAAACGCAGCAAATTGGCGCTAAAAAAACTTGGTTCCTAGTGGGGCAAGAAAATCGAGACATATTTTAATAGAAGCGGCCTGAATTTATCTAACTTAAAATAACATTGTTTATCTATATATAATCTACTCTTTAATTGTTTGATTTTACTATGTTTTGTAATTATTAAATTGCCCCTCAAAAATCCCAAAAAATACTCGGAACCAGTGATTGTTCATTGCCACACATAAAAATAAAAAGTCTAGTTCCCAATGTTACCGGTGGCGGCGCTAACAAAAACAAACGCCCACTCAAATTTGAGTCTAAACTAAAATTTATTTTTAACCAAGAAAACGATTTTTTTCAACTAAATTTTAAAATTCGAAATTAGACAAAATTATTTCGCTTCTTTTAAAATACAACCCGATTTTTTAGCTCCACTGGGGGCCAAGTTTCGTTCGTAGGCTTTTGCTAAGTGTGCGCTATTCCTGAATAGCTTAGAAAAATGCACAGAAAATTCATGTAAATTTTCAATCCGATCCATTCGCACCACCGCTTTCGAGTGGAAAAATTTTTCGTTCATTCGTTTTTGAAATCCACTCGAAAGTGAAACTGAAAGTGACGCCACCTGGCGGAGAAACAGAACAGCAGCGCCATCGATAATTGTGCATCGATAGCACCATCGATAGAATTGCAGTTCTACTTATTCGATACCACTGCTAAAACTGCTCTTTCGTTTTAGTTATTTTGTTAACTCTTTTATTTATTATTTGGAACGACTTTAATTAAGTTTTAATTATTTTATTTTAATGCTTAACGTGTACACAAGTGTGTTCTATTCAAAGTGCCTTACAAGCTGTACGCAAACAGCTTGAAAAACCCAGGAACAAAAACCAATTGTGTAATTTACATGCAAATGTCGTTGGTACCTGCTGGCCAACAACAACAGCTCACTCAAAGCCAACAGCAGCGTGTCTCACGCATAAGTTCCACACAACGGCACGGAAATGCCACTAAAATTCTTTAAGAAATGTCGACAATATAATGTGACGTCCAAAAGTTTATTTGTTATATCTGTGCATCATTTGCTAGGTGAGTGAGCGAGTGTTTGAGTGTGTGTGTGTGTGAGTGTGCGTGTGTACGGGGGCGTATCACCCTAGAAGAAAAACAATTAACCAGACCCAAATAAAAGAAGAAGAATATCAATAACAACGGCGCCTCTCACAAGTGTACAAGTTTCAATTACAACAGCAACAATTACAATAATGGCAAATAGCTAGGAGCAACAACTGGTGCCTAGCGCTTTTACACTTGTTGATTTATTTAGTCATTTGCCCGTTTTTAATTGGAAACATATAATTGTGTGTTATTTTTATTATGGCCAACAACGGCAGATAAGCAATGAGTTTATCTTTGGCTTTCGTTATGACCAGTTTTTTGGAATTCGCCTTTGCCAAAACATATCAAAATCAGCAACAACAACAACAACAACATTAACAGCTTTTTATTATATGTGACTTGTTGCGCCACTGTTAGTTAACAGGCTTATGCTAGAATGACATTGCCTGAAATTGATATCCTGTAAACAATTTAACAGTGAGTGGAAATCAAATAGGGCAATTCCGTTGAAATTTAAAAATGAGTAAAAATAAACAAATTTAAGCTGAAGCTTTGAAACAATTTGATCCAAACAAAAAAAAAAGAAAAAATTAAGTTAGTTTTCACAAGAAAATCTAAATTTACAGTATTGATCTAGTTAATAGCAAATATTTTTCTCAGATTCAGCAGACACTTTAAGCACAGATGAAAAATAACGCAGAAAAGCGTTCTGAGTTAAATAAATAAAATAATGTATTTATTGTTTTTAGATACTTAAATTCAAATTCGAAACATTTGAAAACCTTGTTAACTAAATCGGAATATAAAACTTAACATTTATTTTATTGATAAAAATCGACAAACACTTTTGAATAATTTTTTCTTTTGATCTAAATTTAATTGATATGAATTAAAAATAATAATGAAAAATTAATCCATGCTTTTATTAGATCCAAATAAAAGAGTTATTTTTTAAACTACAAATAACTTGTATTTTAAATTTCTTTAAAAATTTTAATCGTTATGATCATTGCTTTTAACAATAAATTTCAACAATTTCCGTCGGTGGCTCAATAAAACGTATAAGGCAAAAGGCACAAAAAACGATTAGACAACAAAAATATCTGTGTGCACATTAGCATATTTGCGCGTGCTCTGTTGTCAAGCAATGTTATTGTTGTTGTCATTCTTTGAATTGTTGTTGTTTTGTTGTTGTTGTTGCTGTTAATGTTGTTGTGGTATTGGCTTTGGCGTTGACTTTGAGTTTAGAGTTTTATCTGTGCACCGCACGTATTTATCTAGAAAATGTATCTTCTTATCCAACAGACAGCTCAAGCACCGTCGATTGCACGATCAGCTCGGAGAGCAAGGGACAGGAGTGTTTGGATAATGTGTGCCAACGTTTGCTCATCCAACAGCCAGAATTCTTTGGTCTGCGCTATTTGGTCAAGGACAAAGAGGATGAATACAAGTGGATCGATCTGGAGCGTTCGCTAAGTCGTCAGCTCGAGAAATATGCAGCAGCTGCGAAAATGTATCTACGCGTCCGTCATTATGTGACCACAGGAGTGAGACATCTCACGGACGAGGCGACACGTTTCTATTACTTTCTGCAGCTGAAGAGTGACATCTACGAGGGAAGGATAGCCTGCGATATACGCACGGCAATCCTGTTGGCCCTGTATTGCCGTCAGGCAGAGTACGACAGCTATCAGGGCGATAAGCAGTCTAAAGATTATCTGAAAAAGTCTCTGGTGCTGCCACGCAACATGCAGGGATTGGCCAACGACGACAGCATGCTGGATGGCCTCATCATGGAGGTGTTGCAGCAACATGCCGGTTTGGCTCATCTCAATCAATGTCAGGCCGAGGAAATGTACATACAGTGTTGTCAGCAGCTGGATGGATATGGCGAAGAGCGTTTCGCAGCCAAGGATACACTTGGAAATGATTTACTCCTGGGTCTGGCCATCAATGGTATGGTCGTGAATGCGGACAATGGCAGACAGTACTTCCCCTGGAAGGAGTTTCACACGGTGACCATTGACAAGCGTACGATTAAAATTGAACAGAATAAACTCGATGGAGATGGCAGCATTGTGGGCAGTTTCATCTTCAGTGAGGCGGACATTGCACGTTACTTTTGGAAGCTTTGCATAACACAGCACAAGTTCTTCAAGCGTTACATTGACACGGACACACCCTCTAGCATGGGTAGCAGTGGAGCGGATATGGAGAGTAACAATGGTGTCTCTATGGCAGCCGATAGCGTAGGTTATGTGGAATATGATTATGTTGCTGCCGCAGAGCAACAGCAACAACAACAGCAGCAGCAGCACCAGCAGCAGTTGCAGCTTCAACAGCAGCATCAGCAACAACAGCAGCAGCAATTGCTGTCCTCCAACATTTCCCTTGCTGCCAGCCACAGTCAATTGCTCGGACAGAGCAGCAGTTGTTTGGACCTGAGCAACAACAACTTGCACAGCAGCAACAGCATGTTGCACCACAACAACAATAACAATGGTAGCAGCACCCTCAATACCGATACCCATGAACGGGAACGCCTCAAGGCCATGCTGCCCACATATCGTCCTGCTCCGGATTATGAGACCGCCGTACAACTAAAATATCGCACGCCATCCGCAGAGTTGCACAATGTGGCATTGGCACTTGCCACGCCTGGTAATGCAGCCGCCTACTATGCGGGCTCTCAGCCCGATGTCCACAACTCGGCAGTGTATGGAGAGAGTTTACTTTTTGGCCATCATTTGACAGCTGCCCATCGGTATCCGGATGTGGCACAGCCAGCAGCAGCGTTGCATGCACATCATCATCATCTCAACTTCTATCAGACACAGCAGCAGCAGCAGCAGCAGCAACAACAGCCAGCTGCCTATTTGGAGCTATCGCAGCGAATGCACATGATGCGGCACAAGGCACCTCCACCGTATCCGGTTAATCGCCTGAGTTCCTCATCAACTCCGGATCTGGCAGTGGCCACACCACGTCCATTACAGGGTTATCGCAATTATGTGTCCGGCTCATCGCCGGATCTTGTGTCCAATCGAAATCTGCTCAATGGCGGCCAATTTGTCGCCTTGGCAACAGCAGGCGGGAGTGGAGTACATGGTGGCAACATGCCGACATCTTCGGGTGCCACCATGTTGCATCAGTATCCATATATTGGCCTCATGGGTCACTCGCAGCCATATCTGCCACCGCATGGCACCTTTGAGAACCTCAACATGATCGAGGAGCAGCCGTCCATTATGTCCCAACTGCGTCAGTCGGCAATGAGTCAAGCAGCCGCTGCAGCAGCTGTCCAAAGGTATGAGAAAATTACTAAGACTAAGAATCTCAAAGAGAAACACAAAACTTTTTATTAGAAATTGAAATTAAGGAAAACAAAATTGAAAAATGTTTGTTTAGGATTAACAATTTGGTAAATCAAGAAATAGGTTTGTTCCGAAATTCCAAATGAAAATTAAAATAAGGAATTCAAAACTAGGAAAATTGTTATTAGAATTTACAAGTTAGGAAACCAAAATTCGGAATAATAACGAATTAGTTCGGCGAATACCGAAATTATTTCTATTTTAATGAAAGGAGTTCTTTATGAAATAGTTTGCGACTTCTATTTTGACCAAAAAGAAACCACCCATTTATTTATAATCACTAAGAATAAATGTAATCTGTATTTTACTAGGAAAACCAAAAATTAATAAATATTTTTTAGAAGATTTACAAACTAGAAAACTGATGCTGAAATATTCTTTTTAAAACAACGGACCAACTTTTTGTTACCATCCTGGTTTCATTAAATTGTATATCTACATATTTTATTGTCCAAGTTTCAGTAATTTAAAATCTGCAAAAGGCATCGAAATTCTTGAAATTTGTCCTAATCTTATCCATCTTTTAGCTCTCCAACTTTGCCTCCGAGTGGTTATCGCAGCTCGGCTCCTCCCCCTGCGAGCAGCCCGCAACCAGGAGCAGCGACGCCGACGCCAACACCGTTGCAACGGAGCGCGATGAATGGCTCCATTGAGCCCATCTATGAGAATGTGCCACTACCACAACGGGCCAGCGGCGGCAGCAGTGGTGGACATGCCAATGCGGATGCCATGCGCCAGCGCGCTTCTTCCATACAGTCAGCACCACCGGGCGTGGCACCTGTGCCCGCTGCACGACAAGCCAACAATCCGAGCAATAACAATAACATTGTGACGGTGACTGTAAATGCACAGGCGGATGATGAGATTACCAGGAATATTAAGAAATACGGCGCAGATCGAGCGGCTAGCACAGAGCTGCAGTTTCTGGAGCCGCAGGCGCCCCAGCGTACAGCTCGTGCTGCAAGTGCGGCACCAGCAATTGGTGCCACGCCCCCGCCACGTCAACATCGTTCTACTGCCAGCCTGAACAAGACTACGGTGGATGTGATTTCACCAGCGGGTGACTCACTGCATCAGCAATTCAGTGCCATGAATCTGTCTGCCAATACATCTGCGTCCACATCATCAATGTTTAATTCAACTCTGGATACCACAGGCTCCTCGGCGGCCAGCAAAGATGTGAAGCGTCGTCGGCGTTGGAATATTCTGTCACGGAGCAAAACGCCGGATAAACAAAAGTCCGCAACGTTGGGACGTGAGAAGGCAAACACCTCTGCGGCTCAACAAGCCAAGTTGGCGACCAAACTGAAGCTGGCCCAAGATGATCTCAATCTGCCGCATCGTTGGTCGACAGGCGTGACTAAACCGCAACCCATATCGGGGCAGTATTCCAAGGATAAATTGGTGAGTCCGCTTCACAGTGTTATTGAAAATAGAAAGGATACGATAATATATCTTACTCCTTTGCAGTGCCAGATATTAAACGATAAGCTGCAGGATGCGCAGCTCTTTATGGAGTTCGAGCGCATACCCAAGAGACGTGAGCATGCCCAATACGATTGTGCGCTGCTCGAGGAGAATGAGCTCAAGAATCATGATCCCAACTTTCTGCCATACGACGATAATCGCGTTCGCCTCACACCATCCATGGACAATCGACATGGCTATGTGAATGCCTCCTACATATCGGTGGGTTTGCTTAATCCGCTTTTAACTATTATAATTATTGTATTTCTTGATGAGAACGTCGAGATGGGTGCCACGTTCGTCTGTTTAAAACAATATGAAAGTTTCCTCTTGTTGTTGCAGACAGTTAATAACTTTAGTATGAATAACTTTGTTGTTTTTTGATATGTATCTTTACGAAACTGACGAATTGTGTGTTTGATCCCATACGTCCTATTTCCAGTATAACCATTAGTATTAAAACCTTTTTTCTTTAGATATTTCAATTAAACTAACATTTTGTGGATTTGTGATTCACTTTTACGTCCTAGTTAAATTTGAATAAAATAGGGTTACTCTAACATACTTCTGCCATAGGAACGAACGGCTAAAATATAGCCTTTGGTATGAAAAAATATATAGTTTCCTGATATATAACAACCAAACTCACAAAATGTGAATCTGTTATTGTCTTTTACACTCTTATTGAATGTGATTACAAATCAACTAATTATTTAATTAGATATCAGAATGTTGGTATGAAAATCATTATCAAGTTATCTCAACTCAAGTTTCTAAATTAAATCTGTTGGGTTGAGAAAAACTTTATATCACTTTATATAACAACTTTTCTAAAAATCTATATGCATCTGCAAAGGTATTAAATCTTCGGCTTGCCAAAAATATAAATTAACATGAACTAATATTATATAAATTTAAAATTAATTTTTGTTTGCGCAGGCCACAGTCGGAACGAAACAGCGATTTTATATTGTCGCCCAATCTCCACAAGAGTCGCAGACGATGCGCATCTTCTGGCAATGCGTGTGGGAGGCAGATGTTTACTTGGTGGTCCAGCTGACAGAGGATAAGAGCTACATACCGCGTAGCAGTCAGGAACGCATGGAGTTTGGTCAGGTAAGTGGGAGCTTAATTAATTCATATCGATAGCTAATCAATTGTTTCCCACTGTCTTCTCACAGTTCCAGGTTTATCAGGAATTCTCACAAACCACAGATCGCTGCACCACCAGCAAACTGCGCTTATATCATGCACCTTCACGTCGTTATCGGTCCGTGTGGCATCTGCAGTACGCCGATTGGGCGGAACAGAATTGTCCACGGGATGTCAATCACTTTCTCGATTTTCTCGAGGAACTCAACTCAGTTCGATTGGCATCGATCGACGAGGTGCCGCCAGGACACAATACCAATCCGCCAGTGCTCATACATTGTCTGGAGGGTGGCGGACGTTCCGGTGTTACATTAACAGCGGATCTATTGCTTTATACACTGGATCACAATGAGGTACGATTTCTTCAAGTATATAAAATAATATGATATCTAATTGTTGTCCATCTATTGCAGGACTTGGATATACCGCGTGTCATTGGCCAATTGAGGCATCAGCGGGATAGCATAATACCATCACTTGCGCAATATAAGTTCATCTACAATCTGCTCATCACCTATCTAAAACGTACGAGATTGATCTAAACTCGTTTCCAAACATTGGCTAATCGTAGTATTTTCGCATCTTAAGATTAGCCTATGAATAACTAATCAAAAATCGAACAACTTTCGTGTATCCAAGCGTTACATAAAGACTTGCTTTTCATATTCTCCATTAAAATAGGATACGGCAACTGTTCTTCCAATGGGGCAGCTATTATATATTATATACTATACTATATATGTATACCACCATTTGATCATATTGTGTATTTACGTTTTGATCCCAATTGTTTATGCATAAGCCTTGAATTTGTTACCAACTTTTAAGAGCTCCTCCACCCCACTGCAAAACTAACATTTGTGTTAATCATAGTGCTTAGGTTTAAAGCCAAATTATTTATACAACAATTTTTTAACTGATCCAATTGATATATATGCATTACGTAACGCAAAGCAATAAAAATTGATTATTTTAATAAATTTTGCAATAAATTGATGGCATTTTCTATTCGTAATCAAACTCTTGGGGGATTTTATTTTTAAATACTGTTTGTATTTGATTTCCAAAGTAATTTGTATAACATATATCTATATTATATATTTTTTGACTTATATAATATACACACATATTGTATCTTAAATGAATTACATAAATTGAATTTAAGATTTGAAATGATGTGTAAATATTTAATTTATTTAAGCAAGAATTCTTTTTGTTTTGTTTTGCGCTATTATTGGGGGAATTTCTTAAATCGAATTTCAGATAACGTGATTCGAAATCAGAAAGATGATATGCCTTTTAGAAAATTGTATTCAATTTGCAGAAAATAGAAAACGAAGAAAAAGCCTCTTAATAAAAGAATTTGTATTTGAGTTAGAAAAGTCTTAAGTATATTATGAAATCTTTTGAAGTATTGCTAGATAGCTTTTATCTTTCAGTCTATCCAAAAGATCTATTAAGATATACTCCCCCAACTTTAGAATCAGCGCATTAGCATTTGTTTTTTTTTTTAATGAGATTTTTACTTTTAATTAAAATGTAATTTAAGCGATAAAGCACAAACATTATTTTCTTTTACATTTAATTTAATTGTAAGCCATAAAAAGCAAAAAGTTTCCGTTATTTTAACTTAAACATAAAAGAGCACAATTATACATTAAACATTTAGAGTTCTTTTTTTTTGATTCTTTCGTTTTTTTCTTATTAATTTTTGTAGATTTTTTTCATTATTTATTTGATGCTGCGTCCAACAAATTAGGCCAAATTGGGCTGCATTTTGTTCAGGTTTGTATATAGGCAATGTATATATATAGAGATTTCTTGTATATAGTCGTATGTATATATATATAATGTATATTTTGTATGTATATAACAGGCAATTGCATATATACACACGCACACAAAAATATTGGAGTTCTTTACGTGTGAGGAAAATATGTTTACAAAAAATTATTATTATTATTATTTCGAGTCTCAGGTTTTAGGTTGATTTTGTTGTTGATTCTGGTTGGTTTCGATATTCTTGTACTATCATTCGTGTTGTTGTCTTTTTTTTTTGTGTTTTACATAAATTGCATTTGTCTTTTCATTGTGTTGATTAAATAATAATAAATTCAACGTTTGGAAATTATTCGAAAAAATCTCTCTGCTTATTAACTAAATATTTGGAATTGGAGCGAAGGTTTTTTCATTAATTTGCATATATGTAAATATATATATATATATGTGTATGTATATATAAAGTTTATATATATAAAACTAACTTGTACATAGAGCTAAAGTATACATAAATGGAATACAAGCGAGTGAGTGAGTAAATCTCAACTCGTTCTTGTTATTTTCTTTTTTCTTTTTGTATTTTGTTGTCGTGCTGGGCAATATATTGAAATTGTCTTTTTTTAGTTATAATTTTTTTTGTAAATGCCGACTAAAAGTCTTGAAAAGAGTTTTTGATTGCAAATTCTGTCTTTCTTTTTTTTTGATTGATTGATTGATTGCGTCTGCTGGATTTGGTCTGCCTGCAGACGTTTCTTTCATGCATTTGAGAAGGCAACAACTTTGTGTATAATTCATTGGCTTTTTTCTTGTGTGAGGAGAAAATGTTTACAAAGAATTGTGCTAAATTAAAATTAATCGTAGGCCACTTAAAAAAACAAAACGTAGAGCAAAAACTAAACTTTATGCGCTTAATCTAAGAATACGTGACAAATGGGGATTCGAACGTTGATAAATGGGATATGAATATGTATGGATGTGGGTGGGACAACATCTTCTCAATGGTAATGCTCCACTTTTGTATATATATATATATATGTAAATATGTATATATATGTTGTTTATGACGTATGTGTGTTTACTGGCGAAATGGAAACCACAACCATTAACAAATTTTGGCATCTATATATGCTGAAATGTAAAGAGATATAATTAAATTAGCAAAGTAATAAATTGAAGTTGTGTTTGTTTTTGGTTTACTCACAACTAATTAAATTAACATTTAGTAGTTAAAACAGCACAGTTTGATTTATTGATTCATGGGTGGCATGGGACATATGGTACACTTGGTGCTATCCATAAAATTTGGCGGGCCACCTGTGAGAGAAAACAAAAGATGTTATTAGTTAAGTCTTAACTTAAATCTGTAAAAATGGGATTTGGACTTGAGGCTATGGTTATTAAGATAACTTGTAAAGCTTATAATTATTATGTATGTATTATTATTAAGAAAGAGAAGAGGCATTAACAGTATCTTCCTATCTTGATATTGCTCATTTAGATACATCTAACAAAGCTTGCTTTATCATAACACTTTTGTAAGTAGGAAAGATTCCCCAAGTATTACATTTTAGAATGAATATTTTTCTATTTTTTTAAGTTAAAGTATAAAGTATATAAATTCGGTTTTTTTTTAAATATGTGCTTAATATTAACTTATCTACAAACTATTTTTAAACTCAAGAAGTATCAAATATTCGGCGTGTCGAGAATAACTCGAATTCCTTTTTTATACTAACTGGAGAGTGCTCTAAATTTGTTGATAGCAGTATTATTTTAACCATTAAAGACTCTGTTACTTCAACTGTCATCTTAATAATAGTCATTACTGTTATGTGTTACTAAAATGTATACTTAAAGTTAATATATTTTATAGAAAGTGTAATCATGTAGAATCCTATCTTAAAACTCATCTCCCAATGCTGCCACTGCTGTTTGCTTTTGGTGGTTATCGTTGTCGTTTGCTGCTTGATGATCTCGAGTCTATCGAGAACTCGACTTACCATGCATGTGGTTGAGATGCCTGTTGGTTGCATTGCTATGATGATGATTGTACAGGCTGCTTGTGGTGTAGACAGGCGGTGGTGGTGGTGGCATTGCCAATTGTTGTTGTATTTGTTGCAGTTGCTGATGACTGCGCATATGCAAATAGGGTACAGGCGGTGCTGGTAGCGGTAGCGGTAGCTGTGTTGCCTGTATGCTGGATGATGCTGCTGGTTGTGGTTGTTGCTGTTGTTGTTGTAGTGTTGTAGTTGGTGCTGGTGGTGGTGGTGTGGGTGTGCTGGGTGGTGTGCTAGTGCTCTGACAGGGACTATTTAAATTCCGTGTGACGGCATTGTTTGAAATCTGTTGTAAAAGTCGACAATCGGCGGCCGTGTAAACTGGCGGTGATGGTTCATTGTGTGGTGATTGTTGCTGCTGTTGTTGTTGTTGTTGTTGTTGTTGTTGTTGCTGTTGTTGATAAGTCAAATGGTGGTGCTGCTGCTGCTGGGCGTAGGAGCCATGCCCACTGTCACATGATGAAACCGAACCTGTTGGGTGTTTGTTTTGTGACAATGAGTGAAGAGTAAAAGTAGCGTAAAGTGTGTCACATTGAGTGAGTGTTGTCTGTGTGTGTGGGTGTGTAAAGTAAGTGTATGTGTGTGTGTGTGAGAGAGAGACCAACAACCAATTGCCAAAGCAGCGATAACCAACCACCAAAATGCAAGCACGTAGCAAGCGAGGGATACTAAAGCGCATTTAACAATATATGTAGCTAAAAGGCCAAACTAAAGTTAAGCTACAATTATGCACTATTATTAACTATATTCCAATATGGATCTTAGGTTTTGTTTTAGTAGCAGCACTAAGCGTTTAGTTCTTTATCATTGTTTAACTATTCTTTTTAAATAAAGCTGAATAAACTCACCGGAAGTCACGGATTTGCGCAGCGGTAAATCACGAAATGTGGTCACACTGCTGCTCTCCAGCGAAAGATCCACCGAGGGCAGCGGCGGGGGAGGAGCGGGTGTGTCCGAATGGGAACGCTCGTGTATTGCCCTAGTGGGCATTATATTGCCTAAAATAGAGGAAGAACATATTATTTAAAGTGCAACAATATTCAATTATCTATTGAAGTGGTTTCATAATACGTTTACAGTCAGTGCACTTAAATTTAGCCAAAATCGATAACTAGGACAAAAATGACTCGACTCTACCATTGCCACTGAGGATGGTCAATTTCCTCCATAAAATATATATGCACTTTGCGTATAATAAGTTTAAAGCTGTTGTAAGTAGCAAACATGAATTACATGGATTATTCAATGTGGACGACAGTCCATGCTAGTGACAAAAGAACACGCACGTAGTGTAGAAGTGTACATAATTATTCTCCTTCTGTAGGAGGTCTAACATTATTCGAATTTTAGATCTACGGTTGATTTTGTGCCTTGGTTGTCATTCATTTAGCCGGTGAATTCAGTTTTCTATATAAAGTTACTTTCTTTATGTAATCTATCATAAAATTCGCACATTTCTCAAAACTTAAGTCAATCTATAATCGAGAAAGTCTTAAATATTTGACTTCTTCTTTTCTTAGGATCTGTCAAATCAGTTTATAGAATGAAATGCAGGTAAACCTTTGTTTGGTCAACTTTAATCCGGAAATATTCCCAGAATACTGTAATCACCCGACTAGTGGGTGATTAAATGTTGTTTTCTTACCTCCAGATGCCAAGCGTCGATGTGCACATGGACTAGGACTGGGAGTACACTGTGCATTGACGACGCCGGCAGGGGCAGGGGCAACAGCTGCCACGCCTCCTGTGGCTGGTGTGCTAAAGCCATGTGCGGCATGTAGATGATGCAGAGGCGGAATAACGCCAGGCAGAGCCGAGTTGTGGCGCGGCACAAATGGTTGATGTGGTCGAATCTTTGAGGATTCCGACAATGAGAGCATCTTCTTGACGGCCTGCGGAGAGGCAGTGCCAAATTTGGGTCCATTATTGTGCAGCTGCTGGCGACGCTGATGATCGCTGGTGGAGCTAGTTGAGCTTGTGGTGGAGAGAGTCGGTGAGCTGGGATGTCGCTTGCGCAGCGACAATGATGAATTTGGCGCTGAACTGGAGCTAGTATGGGAATAAATGCTAAGCTGATCTCCGCCAGCATTGATGCTGCCAGTTCCTGTGCCACCAGCTCCAATGCTGCCACTTCCTGCACTCCGATGCGAGGTATTGCCATGTGAAATGCTGCCCGAGTAGGTGGAGCCATGTGGTGGCTCACATTCGAGCGATAGCCTGTGCAACAGATCCTCATCGCTGAGTATTTTGAGACTATTCAGATATGCCTTGACCCGACGCACCATTTGTGCCTCCTCGAACATTTTCTTGGGATTCGGCGCCGCCGTTGACTTCTTGCGTCTCTTGATCGTAGCCTGTCCAGCGTTGGCTGCAATCACAGTGCCTGCAGCCGCATTGCTTTGTGAGGCTGACATTTGATTGAGCGAGAAGAGTGCATTCGAGGGTGTTTGACCCTTCAACTCCAGTATGGCCAGCAGATCGTATGGTGAGCTGCACATGTGCGTCAAAAGACGCACCTCCTTGGACAACATACGCAGCTTCTCAAAATTAATCAAACCATCCACACGGGTATCATTGCCCAGATGGATGAAAGTCAAATCCTTCTTGACAATCGGATAGAATGGTATGATGGGATGTTGGGCAAGCAATTCGGCCGATACCAGTTGTCTGTACTTGGACATGTTGCGCGATGGATCCATTAGATCCTGTAGATCATTAAATAATCGTGAATACTTCGAGGGCAACTTTTCCCAGGTCAGACGCAGTCGAGAGACTGCACCGTGTCCCAGACCCGAAATGATGGCAAACATGGAGTTAAAATTGCGGCATTCCTTGCAGTGTCGTGCGATCTTGATAAACTGCTTCACGATCTTCATGCGTCGTACAATGTTGTGCTCGGCACAGATTTCGCTGACCACCCAAAACATTTCACGGTTCACTAGCTCCGAGAATTTGCTCAGCATGGGAACACCGTACTTGGACTGCAGCTCAAAGAGTTCATCAATGTACTCCGTGGACTCGATTTGCCGGAAGTTGGCAAAGTCCTGTAGCGTCAGCTGTATGGCCAGCTCGTAGGCATTCAATTGCAGGAAATGCACACCAGATTCACGGACCAATTCCAGGGCCAACTCATCCGGCACCAAAGGCTCAGTGCTATCATTAAGCTTGAGATAGTATCGTGCAGCAAAGCTTATCCTTTCAGCCAGGTTCTGTAGCTGATCGGGTAGACGACGCTGCTTCACCATGCCTCCCTCACCCACACTGACCTCACACAGCGAGAAATTGGAGCTGGGATCGTGAATGCCAAACTCTTGAAGTGTCAACATGACAACCTCATGCGCTGTGGTCTCCTTGTAGATCAGCACGTACTTGCATGTCTGATCCGACTTGTATACCTTGAGTACATGCTCCGGATAATCTGGAGGCAGCATGGAGCTGCTTGTCAGGGTGCTGGCGGCGGAGGGACGATGCAGATGCGCCTGCAAATAGTTGACCTATTGTATTGTGGAAAGACAGATAAATTAGTTTACATTGTATGGAAACAGCAAACAAAACAAATACATTAAATACAATTAGTAAGAGCGATATAGTCGAGTCTCCGACTATAAGATACCTTTAACTCAATAACTAACTGCTTTTATGAAAATCTATTTACTTTTTAACTTGTTTTCGTTTATAGCAATCTACTAGCAGCACTCACACTTTGTTTATGTCTTATTATTATAGGATTGGTCAAGATCTTGAAAATATTCTTCTTCACAGATTAATTAAAATAAGAAATGTTTGTCCGACAAACTATACTTTTTTGAAATTTGAAAATATATAATAATGAAACCGAAAAGTGTTCAAAGTTGTTTACTATATAATATTGCTAAAATGCAACAGTGTAAGTTGTGAAACCAGGCACAGGGCAATAAACTAAACTATCCAACAAAATTCTTAAAAAAGGATGCGGTTTTATAGTTACGATAATTGCTTTTCAACCTTGTTGATTATTGTTGTTTTTAGATTTAAACACTAATGGCAAAAATTCGACTACCTAATTTTGAATGCTCGCATATCTTTAAAACTTTAATCAGACATATGTACATACTACTTTTTACTAACTGTGAGTACATATGCAACTCACATCTTGATGCGATTAAATAGGATGATAATTAACCATCAAAAGGGTATTTATGATCGAGTTTTTTGGACTTGTGCGGAGCGTGACCAAATTTTAAAAGAACTCAGATGATCGTGGGTGTAATTTTCGTGCACCAAATTTAAAGTCTAACATATGCTAAACGTTTTTACAAAACTTCAGCAAAACTTTAAAGCAAGTTTTATCTGCGTGGGTTTTATGGAATTATCTGCAAAAAACTTGGTTGCTTTAGCTCTTAGTCTCTGAAATGTATTAGTTCTAACAGAAGGACAGACAGACAGACATGGATGTCAACGCTCACTAAGAATATAGTCTGCAATGCCTCATTCTCCCTTTTACTCTGCGAGTAACGTGTATAACAGTAAAGTAGAAAATAATATGTATCTTAATATAATTCACCTGAAGTGTGGCACTTGGATCGTTGGTGTTGTCATAGTTGAGACTGCTCAGATCTGGATTCGATTGCGATTGATATAGACGACCCGTGTTGCAGTTACCATTGGTTGTGGAATTGCAGCTGCTGCTTCCAGAGCTGGCAGCCGATAGCTTCGGCTTGCATTGTGGCTCATTTAGCAGAGTGTCGGAGCTATCATTGAGGCTGCCAACATGCGGTTGCTGTTGTTGCTTATTGAGTAGATTCATTTTGGCCAACGCCTTTTGCAGACGCCGCTTGGGAGCTAACGTCATAAAGCCTCCTGGTTTGGTATCCTCAGCGCTGCATTTCTTGGCTGAATTTGAGTTGACGCTTTGCAGCAGCTGTTGCATGAAATTTGAAGCCATGTTACCACCACCACCACCTCCACTAACTGGCGGTGTCTGAGGAGGCGCACAGTCCGGCTGATCGAGCAGCATGTCCACCGAGCTGAGTCTCACCATATGGGCACGATTGGTTAGCTCCTCGGTGGTGCTATCACTGCGTCCATGAAGCTTGGCAATATCATTGGCGCAAATACGACGTGGGCTGCGTAAACTTTTAAAGCTTCCACTGCTTGTCGAGCTGACACCTCCGCCAGTTGCATTATTACCACTGCCATGTTCCAAGGCCTGCATAATCTCCTTGAAGCCCAACAGATTGCTCTTCACCTGTATACTCAGATGTGTGGTGCCCGTGAGCAGTTCCAACGCCCGTTTGCTGGTCACATGATCCAGCGATTGTCCGTTCACTTCATGAATTTGATCGCCACGTTTTAGACCCACATCTTGAGCCTTTGATCCCGCCTCCACATGCGATATATAGATGCCCACAGAGGCATTCCCAGTGGCTGCGGCAACGCCACGAAGCTCGTAACCGCCAATAATTTGAAAGTTCAGTGGTTCATCGCGTGAGGAACGCGTTAAAATGCAACTGCGCATTCGTGCTTTGGCGGCACAAGCAATGTGCAGCAAACGGAGCTGACTAAGCAGCTTCTTACGCTCCAGGCCAGCCTCAAAGATCTCCAGAAACTCCATCATCTCGTGGTCTGCCTCAAAGTCTGTGAAATGATTGTTCACCCAAAGCAGAACGACTCGTGTGACACGATCCCTTAGCTCTTGGGTCTTGTGCGTGTCCAGCTGTTCCAGATCGAACCAGTGCAACAATTTGGTAGTCACTTCTTGTTGGTTCTGTATAAAAATGCGATGGGTCAGCAGAAAATCTTCAACATATGTGGGATCCGTCATGGAGTTCTCCTCAACCAGCTGCTGAAGTAATCGATCTGGTGTGCCTCTAATGACCACATGGCCACGCTTTGTATTCAGATTCGCAGTGGCTGCCGATCCACTGCCCGTTGTGGTTGCACTTTCCGCACCGCTGCCTCCAATGGATCGCAGCTCGGTGACCATAACAATCCGTCCATTCTCATCCTCATGCCTGCGCGTATTCTCCTCGCCCTGGTGCTGAATGCGATAATAATCTGTTTGTGTGATGCACACAAATTGACAATCATCGCATTTGGTTCGCATCACGCCACGATGATACAATTTATCCATGGTGGGGAGTATACCAAAGGAATCTCCCATCTGCAACTCTTCGCGAGTACCATTGGCATGCTCGATCTCCACAGCGCCATTAATCAACACCGACCACGAGTCCAACTCCTCGCCATCGGACATGACCACTGTGCCTGCCTTGTCCACCACAGCAAAGACCATCACGGAGCAGAGAGCGCGTCTCACGGCCAGAGTGATGTTTGTGAATGCCTTGAGGCCCTGCGTAAACTCCAGCAGTATTTCCACATCGTCCTCGCTACGCTCTGAGGGATCTTTCTCCAAGCAATCCCGCACAGCATCGCGCACATTCAGACTCTGTTGAGAAAGGATTGAAATGCACATTAATTATTTGTTCATAGAGCAGAAGTTAAACGTTTCTGCAAGAGTTCTTTTCTTTCTGCTTGTTTAAATGTTCAAAAATTGTTACTCACATCCATGCTTTCGGCAAGATCCTCCTCATCGGAGTCCACCACAGACTCGACCAGGCCGGAGAGATCAATCTCCTCCGCCTCCAGCGATGAACCATATACAGAGGCCATTGTATCGCTGCCGCTGTACGCTGAACTTGTGTCACTTGAATGCGATCCCCGATTGCATTTTTGATGCAATTCTGGTCGATTGATTGCGTTTGTGTTGCCAACCACTGTTGTGCTGGCTGTGTTATTGGGTGGATACTGTAAATGGGAAATAATAAAGATTAAGATATATATTTTAATGGTTTCACAATGGAAATCAGATTCAAGATGATAATGTACTCACATGATGTCTGATATGATGATATGGATCCATTAAGGCGCTGCTAGTGCTGCTTTTGCTGCTTCTTTTTCTGCAGCTAAGGCATGCCAATTAGTTCTGAGCTGAACTTTAGACCTTGTGATTAATCTGCAAATAACAAAGATAACAATTTAAAATCTAGTCATGAAAGAAGTGTTTTAGAATCATATTTCAGTAAGTGCTTGAAATATTTTAATCCATATAAATTATAAATACATATATATTTTAAATTATTAAATTTAATATCAAATTAGATATTGGGAGTAATTCTCTACTATAGTTTAACCGGTTTTAGTTTACACTGTTTTCATAGTGGCTCACACAATATTTGAAATGCTTTATCAATTTAAACGCAGTTGACGCAACAGTTGACCAAGTAGATCACTAGTATTAACACAAAAATTGACTTGTTTGTCAACTGCTGTAAGTCCACGATTAGTCAATTGTAAACTTCCTTTCTTTTTAAATAAGGTTACAACGGTAGGCAGTTAACTTTAATAATAAAACAAAATGAGAAATGAAAAAAAAACAACCATTACAAATTATGAAACATATTTCCTTCTGTTGGCACAGAGAATTCACCTAATTAAGTTGCACAAAATGAAATCTCTCAAATCTTTCGACGTGAACTAAAATTGCTGTGAGATTTTGTTGGTCAATTTGGTTTGTTTGTTTTTTTTTCGGTCGCTTTTTTGTATTTTGCTTTTGTTTAGTTGAGAGCACAATTTGCAGTACATACATACTAACACACTTTAATTTTCAGCAGGCGCAACAACAACAACAGCAACAACAATGCTGCCAATAAATTAAGTCAGCGACGACAACAAAACAAAAAGTAAAACAAAAACACAAGAGATATAAAAAAAATTCTCATGCAATTGAGACAGCAACAAAGCGTGTGGGTATAAATATGTGTATGTGAGTATGTATGTGCATGTGTTTGTTTGTATGCGTGTGTAGCTGTTTGATTGTTTTGTGTGTGTAGGGGGAGAGAAAAATAATAAAATAAAAACACGAAAATTGTAGGCGACGACTTCCGTTCGCTGGATAAGCCCCCATTACAAAAACAAGCAGCAAGCAACAAGAGCAACTTATTGCAAAATCAAAGTGTAATAAATAAACACTGTCCACATACAGATACACAAGCATAGCATAGCACACATACTCTAAATATGGGCGTGTTTGTACAGTTCAATGATTTGATGTAGGCTGCTTTAAATATGTATGTACATACTAATATGTGTGTATACAACGCTTGTTGTTGCACTTGCTAATTATACGCACTTTTTTTTTAGCCGCCGCCGCTACCGCAACAACACATGCAAGTAATTTTCCCTGCCGTTTGCGTTGCTTTAATGATTTGCTTCTTCTTTTTTTTTTGTTGCGTACGCTTTGCATAAAGAAATTTCAGCTGCGCATTGTTGGAATTTCACTCACACACATATACACTAACACTAACACTCACACAGGCACACGCGCATAGTTTTTCGAGCAGAAAAAGCTGCAACGTTGATGCTTCGAAAACGTTGTTTTCGTTGATTATTTGACAAGCAGCATAAATGCAATTAACTTTCTTGAACACAATGCACTTTATTTAATCAATTTTAGGCTTGCATATACCATTTTAATTTAGAAAAAATGCACAATGGGTCTCGCCGCGCCAGTGCTGCCCACATCGATATATACTGAAGTCGGTCGATCAATTGTGGTGGCGAACCGACAGCTTAGTTTCAGTACATCATGTTATCGATTCATCATTTGATAATGTTACTGTTACTTAACAGACTCATATTTGCGTTAACAGCTGTCATTTTGCATTTGGCTGCTAACTTTGGCGGCAAAGTAATTTATTCAAACATCCCATTTACAACCCCAAGAAAAACAACCTGTCTATTTATATTAGTAAAAACATAGAGCCCACGTAATCTCCTGCTCCCCACAAAGGCAAAAGAAAAAACTGTCCACAATACACAAACAAATTTTTATTGAAAGTAGTGACTCCCTTGGGAACTTGAGCCTCTCCCGTAATAGGTAATAGCAAAAGAAAAGGGAGCAAAAAAGGGCTCAGGATGTGTACCAATTTCAATAAGCCGCTTCGTCTTAATGCAAAGCAAGCGACTTAAATGCATGTTTGCGCCATTATTGATGACCTTAGACAGCCCAACCTGAATCCCAACCCCTGGATCTAGTAGGCCACATAAAAAACGCAACATGTTTCGTTTGCGGCTTGCTTACGCGTTTCTTAGGGGTCGTGACAGGGGCTGGGAGCACAAGGGTGTGAAACTAGCGCGTCGAATTGGCGAAGGGTGCAGGCCACGTGGCTAACAACACACATACACATAAAGACATATACAAGGAGGGCAAAGAAAATAATAAACATAAAAAGCAAATCCTTAAGGTGCAGTGGGCTATTTTTTCTATTCAGCACCCGCAAGACAGCGGGCACAACAGGGTCACGCTGAGTATTGCGTACTCGGAGAAGGGGAGTAGGAAGTGGGGGTGTCGTAGTTGATGACTTCATGTCCCCAAGGTGTGCAGAAGGCAGTGCAACGGCTTAACCGTTACCCACTGACATCGTCTGCATTTTTATGGCTTGCACTGTGCTCCGGCTTTATGGCTTTTTAAAAAAATATTAAATTTGAATTTTATTTATGTCAAGAGTAAGTAACCCTCTTGATATTACTCTGTTTTATAACTTGATTTTATGTAATAGTATGTTAGTTTTTATTTATTTTATCAAGTTTATACTGATAATGCAGTTGACATATTTATCAAATGCTATCAAATTTTATAATAGCTAAAAATCTACATAGTCTTAAATAAAAAATAATAATTTAAAATCAATAGATTCTCTACTGATACTTATATCGGGCTAACAAAAATATTATAATTGACTAACTGTGCACATCTTTTACTATTACTCAAGTTCAGTTCATAAAGACCAATTTAAAAAATAGAATTAATTTTAAAACTACATTAGCCATAAAGTTGTGTGTGAATACACCAATTAAAGGGCACATAATTCAAAAATTCGTTTGAATTTACAGATATGGGCTTAAAAGGAAGAATAATAAATTAATTACTAATCTAAATCAGGATTTTCTTATTATAAACTTTATTTATATAAAATTATAAACATTTTTCTTAGCTGATTTAACTTTTTCTTTAACTTTTTATAACCACTTTATATTTTTAACTAGCCGTTTTAGACCAAGACCGCAAATAATTTTTAATTTAGTTCTACAGAGATTCAATAAAAATGCCAATTAAAAAAAAACAAAAAGGAATATTTGAGTATAAAAGTATTTAGAGTTCACTTAGTTAAGTTGTACATTCCCAACCTTATGATAACATTTCTATCAAATTCGATTGAAGGACTTCTGAATACTTTATTTACTACATATTTTTAGTGTTTCCATGATTGTTTATACATTTGTGTGTTTCTACAATGTTACATATGGATGAGTGGTTATCTATTTGAAATGCTTTACGCACTTTGGCAATTTGCACTTGGGAGAGCTCCCAGCACCCCCAAACTTTTAGACTTGCCCTGTGATTCCCCCTTTTGATGCCCCTTGAGGCAGTTGGCTTGCGTTGTTGTTATTGTTTTTCTAACCAAACCAAAATCTCTGAGCGCATTTGTTGCTAAAGGCTGCTGGCATTCATGTTGTTTGTTCTTTTTGCGTTTGCTTTGTTTTCGTTTGCTTACAATAAAATCAAAGATTGCGTCTGGGAT
Source organism: Drosophila testacea (assembly GCA_035043265.1). NCBI lineage: Eukaryota > Metazoa > Arthropoda > Insecta > Diptera > Drosophilidae > Drosophila > Drosophila testacea. Next base: position 1,175,973 of record JAWNND010000661.1, read on the forward strand.
TTTGTTTTCGCAAACCTTAAAAGAAAACCAAGTCAAATATGCGTTGCATGGCTAGCATGGCCAGTCGGAATAGTAGTCCCAGTCCCAGTTCTAGCCTCAACCCCTTGGAGACCACAGTGTGTTTTGAGCTCCAGGCCTTGCTCCAAATAATAACTTATTGATTTCGATTGCACAGGAAACGTAACTTTAAATTAAAGCAGCATCAAATATGTATGAGCTCTAGTGGACACTGAGACTTTGTCGCCACATTTTTACTGCCGGCATTTTTTCCAATTAGCCACAAGATTCGCCAAATCCCAATTCCGGCCAAAAGAGCTTGCACAAAAACACACAACACACAAATAATTACGTTGCCATTGCGCTGCCTTCCACACTTTTCGATATTGTGGGTTAAAGGAGTTGGATGGGGAGAGGATAAAAGGATACAAAACACACACGACAAACAACAATAACAGTGAAAGAAGTAAAAAGAGTAGCAAAAGTAAGTGTAACTTCTATGTCAGGATTAGTCTGTGGATGTTAGAAAATTTGTTGTAACCATTAAGGTTTTATCTGAAACAGCTTAAAATGTTTAAAGCTTAAACAATAAAAACGCGAAATAGATTGTGCTCAACTTTGAGATACTCTCCCCCTCCACACTAGAGTCAGTTGCTCTAAATTTTATTAACGACTCTTTTGTTAAAGGATTAGGGTTTTGTTAAATCCGGAGGCAAACATCGTATTAAGATGACCTGTTTGATTTCAAGTGCTTAGGAATATTCTTTTTATGGGTCTTGTCGATTTGCCACTGAAATTATTAAAGATATTTTTCGATGATCCTTCAAAGTCAATCGATGGTGAGCCCAGCCGACCTTGTTTCTTGGTATTCTGTAAATGCGAAGGTTACATGATTGAGTGCCACTCCCGAGACCATCTCTGGCTGTTGCTTATGTAAATGACGAGGGGCAAGTGAAAGAAAAGAGAAGGGGCGTTGTTGAGGGAAAATCTGTCTGTAATTGAGCTCGAGAGTCACAGCTGTTTGGAGGATTTAACAATGCGACAATGATGAGCCACTGAGCCGACTCTTTGGCAAGCCAAGTCATTGCAGGACACTGCTGGTCGTGTCGAGGACGCCAATTTGAATTAATAAGTTTATTATTTTCTAGTTGGCCATCGGATTTGTTGCGGATTTGTATTTTATGTTATTTAATTTGCCAAGACGCAGACCGCAGCCGCAACCGCAGTCAGAACATCGGTGGGTTGTGTTTTTTTTGTTTTTTTTGGGCCGAAGGACTCGCAGGACTCAGCTGTGGTGTGCACACTGCGGCTCAAAGTCTCATTTAGTTTTCCCTTGGCTTTGCCTCCCGTTTTACCAACAATAAAACCGTCTCTAATATTTTTTATTTCTGTTTATTTTTGCATTTAGTGTACTTAGGATTTTGTTATTATGTTTTTATTTTTTGTTCTTGTTACTTTTAGCTGCAATTTCGCTTAAGCTACATATTCGTTTATGTTTTTCCTTTCTTTTGTTTATTTTTTACTTCAACTTTCTTCTTTTTTTTTTTGCCATTTTCAATGCGCTTTAATTTTCTTTTATTTAACATGATTGTGCTCAACGTTTTTTCTTTGTAATTCGTTTTGTTTTTGTTTATAATAATACCTTGAAAATTAATTAATGAATTTATATAATTTGCAATAATTTGATTTCGTTGCAGGTGAAACTTTTTTTTTTTTTGAAATAATTTGAGTACGTGTATCGTGTTTATTAATTAAATTGATTTAATTTAATGATAATTTTATTTGCATTTAATTCTACGATGCAAAATCAGCATTTATGATTTGAATAAAACTACGAAATAAGTTTAAAGTTTCAGCTAAATAAATTGCACAATTAAATTTTTGTTGAGTGCATTTTCCAACCACCTTCTAATTAGAACAGATTGGAAAGGCATTCACGAGCAAGTCTCGGCCTGCCGAACTTTAGTTAAATATTTAATTGAATTTAATTAAATGTATATTTAATATGTTCAAGTATTTTTTCAGTTTTGTCTTTTGTTACAGTGGCGAAACCTCGTTAAAGCTTATTCATAATAACGAAACAAAAATTGTAAAATAATTAAAATAAAACACAGGAAAGGCACAGGAAAATGTTTTTCATATAAAATCAAGGAAAGTATACGATAGAAAGCCGGAATAAAGTTTAAAGATATAATTTGATATGCGTCTAATTGACTTGGTTATGATTTGAAGTTGAAGCTGTGGATTTGAACTCTTAGCATATTATTGGATCTAGAAGCAAGAAATTCTAAATTTGTCACTTATTGTCAAAATTATACGCAGGTTTGTTTTTTTTTTTGATCCATTCCTTCTTCAAATTTTACCCATCAAAATTCAATTTTGAGTTGTGGCTGATAGAGTTTGACAAGGGGGATTTGCATAGAGCTAGGCTTACAAGTATATAGATAGATATACAAGTGTATATATATGTATATATATAGAGTTCTTTATATACATTAAAAGCAAAATTATCAGATAGAGAGAGCATTCAGGTGGAGGAGCGATAGGTACACACATATGTCAATGTTTACTTTCTTTTTTTTTGTGTTTAGATTCTATTTTATAGAATACGCGTCGAGTACTTCTAAATACTTAGGCTAATGTCATATTTTATGATATCAATTGTGTATAGTCGGTATTGAGTTGTATTTACAATTATTATTGTTTATTAATGCTGAGTGCAAATCTTAAGCTATTGACTTGAAATTGAACCTATAGCTAAGCTAACACTAAGCATCTCCTGTGTTTGACCCAAAAATGTCTTATACAATATAGATATACATATTATATGTGCACTTACCCCAACCAATTGAATATGTCTCTTGTTATTTCGCCTAACTATCAATACTGTATTATATATACTAGCATAGCTTTATGAGTGCCTTAAGATAGACATTCTGTACATAATTTAGAAGTTTAATTCTGTTATTTTGAATACTTTGGCTGATTTTTTTTGAACTTGTAAACTAGTAATTTCAATAGAATTCGGAACAACTGCAAGTTATAGAAATTTTGTAACTTATCATTTTGAATTTCAAAATATTTCTGATTGATCCTTTAACTATCTCTTGGTTAGGGCATTTCAACTGCGACTAGCCGCCGTTCGTTAATAAATTATTTAAATTTAAATGCATTATTTAAAAATGCATAAAATTCGCATTGTGCTTGCCATTTTAAATTAGCCATATAATATTCGATATTTATTTTAAATGTGTGCTAAAATCGTGTGTAGATTATGCTTTCCTTCTCACAGTATTTCATTCTTAATCTTTCTTTAGCTTTAAGTTTTGTTTTTACAATTTGAATTTCAATACATCAGCGTTTGGGTGCTTGGCTTAAAACCTAAATTCTTGCGTTGTAAAAACAAATGAATCTCCCGGAAATTGGGTCGACTTGACTCATTGCGTTGCCAGCATTCGCACATTAGATCGTAAATCTCCCGGGGACAGTTGAGTGGCATTGGCAGAAGTTCCTGAAAATATTAGATATGTTGGTGCATTCATCGGATTTGTTAAGTTGACTTTCGACTTACATGCATTTTATCATCCTGATAGATATGTCCAATATTTTCAATAACATTCGCATCTGTCATGTGTTCATAGGGCTGCTCCCGGGCAAATGTCAAAATTTCCCAGAGCGCAACGGCAAAGGACCAAACATCCGATTTCGTACTGAATTTTGCCTGCAATTAAATAGTTTATTTTAATATAAAAAAAAAAACAGCAAATATATGTAGAAAAAAATGTCAGTGCCTTAGGCTTTGTTTTGTTTGCCTGACTTATCGCTTAGGAATTTTGCGGTTGTTGCGCCACAAAGCCATTCATGTGCACATATCCTTTAAGGCAACTTTTGCGCTTTTTAATATAGCATATACCATATCCCGTATAGCATTTAGCATAAGTCAACCCTTGCCCCCTGCCCTCTGCCCTCTCCCCTTTGCCCTTCGCCAATGTTGCCGTTCATTTGGCCCAGAGGCAATACCAAAACTCTAAAAGCAACTTGTACTCTGCGCTGTCTAAAACACACACAAACAACCTCAGTAACAACCTCAGCAACAACAACAACAACGATGGCAATAACAATCGGAGCAACAACTGGCACCATATCTAGTTCTATATGCGTGGGCTTATCTATGGGTTTTATCCTTGCTATTTCAAGAGAAAACTTCATGCATGTCCTTTTGTCTGTACGCCTGTTTTGTGCTCTTTTCTGTCTGCGCCAAAAAAACCCCTTTTTCATGTAGTTAATTAATTTATTTAGTGCGGTTTTTCGCTCGGGGATTTACAAAATATTCTCCTCGGTTTCTGTTTCTGTTTCTGTTTCTGTTTTTGTTTTCTTGTTTATATTTTTATTTTTTACTTTTAATTTGTTGTTTTTCTTGTGTTTCATTCTTTCCGTCGGTTCGTTTGTTTGCTCGGTAATAAAAATCGCGCTCTATGCCACTTTCAGCGCAAATTAAAGTGCTCGGTTAGCATATTTGATGAGAGCTGAGCTCTGTTATGGACGGGGGTTAATGGACTTTAGCTAACCGGAAGTTTAATTGGATGGTTACACATCCTAAGAACATCTGTATATAATAATTAGAACTTTGTACTGTACACCACAATATGAATATGAAAATGAGTTTTTATACTTTTGTTAATTTACTTTCAATTCTTTTTAAACTTATCTGACAATGAATTTGTGTTTAATAATAATAATCAGGCTTCAATCAAAAATGCATTTTAAAATTGTCTTCTTTTAAGCTGTCATTAAATTTCTACTTTGTATATTTTCTGCAGATATATTACTCATACGACTCGTTGATCACAAACTTGATTAGTCAAATAAAGGATGTATAAGAATTAATTGACTCGAATATTTCTTCCTATTTAATCTATATTTTCTTAAATTAATAGGGAATGTATTACACACAAATCATTAGACTCTTCTCTTTATTTCCTCTTTCCCCGTCTGTTTCTGTCTCAAATACATTCAAAGTTAATAATTATGCACTTTTAACTTGCAATTAATTTCAGCAAGTCTTTCGGGTGCTCCTGAGTAGAGTACGAACATTTTTAATTTAAAATATTATAACTCTTTGCTTTTTCAACCTAACCTAATGGACATAACGTGGCTCACAGAACTTGAAGACCGGAAAAGGTAACTGACATAAATCGCCAGCTTAAAGAGGCAGCAGAAAAAGAAAATTAAAAATAATTAACACAATTACAACTCATTTTGCTGTCAACCTGCCCGAAGCATCGACTAGCCCTCATCCTGGTCCACTCACTGACTTCTTGTAACGGAACACAAGTAGAAAAGTCTAAAGAGGAAGGGGTGGTGGACGGGGGCAGGCGAAGTGGTAAACAGACAGAGAGAAAAATGAACACTGTTCATTAATTTATAATTATAAACTTGTGCCTGGGCGCACAATTCATGCAGCAAACGGCCAAAGCAGCTAAGAATGTTCTAAAAGAGATTGATCAACTAGAAGATACTCTGCTCGTGGGTAATTGTGTTTATCTGTTATCAAAGAAGTTTATTATTCTTTCGTGTATCGCTAAACCTTATTTTTGTAATACGAAGGAGGTCTCAGAGGAAGGAAAACTCAATTTAAAGCATTTCTCAATAGAATGAATTTTTCATTAAAATTTTTTAATCCTTATTTTATTTTAGCTTTTATCCAGAGGTGAGCTTCCATATCTAACCTTTACTCGAGATTGTTACAGCCAATTTGCACAAAATTAAATAAAGTTGATTAACTTATTTAAATTAAAATCTTTTAACGAATTTATTGCGTTATTTTTTTTATGGTTTTTATTAAGTATGTTTTTAATAACTACGTATTTTGTGGGACCAACTACAAATAAGATACTTATAAAGCGTAGATAAAGCATAGAATACAATATTAAGTAGAACACTTAAAATACAAATACTTTTCTAAAGTTATCTTAAAAATGTTCGAAATTTTAAAAATGCCATTTATTGATAGGCTATTAGTCCAAAAAAATGATAATCTTTAAGTAAACTTTATAGTCTTTTATGTTATTAATTGAACTCCGCTAGAACAGCCATTTTCCCCATTGTGTTACAGTGGGTAGATTCACAATCGCAGCTATATAGGGTGTCTGATTGAAGCTGCAACTTTTCAAAGTGCAGGACTTTTATATGACACTATATGTCAAATTATGCTTAAAGTTTAATAAGTAATTTATCAATCAATAGGACAGCGGAAGGTTTAAGAACAAAAGCCAAAATCCAAACAGATTTCCATAATGGAAAGCCTCTCATTGTCTTTCATATATTATCTTTTATTATTGATTAATTAAATTTAATAATTATAGGGAATATACTTACGAGTAAAACACTCTCCCAGGCCATCCAACGTATGGGCATTGGTTGAGTTTGTCGGCCCGTGGTGCCCTCCAGCTGGCAATAGTCCGACATATAGGCCGAACGATTTATCACAGTGCCAATGGAACAGACCTTGACGCTCAGTTCGGGTCCAATGATGCAACTTCTGCAATGAGAGCGAGATTAAGTTGAGAGTTTTGCATTAAAAATCTGTGGCAGCATTGAAAATTCAATTAAAAATACCAGAAATTAAATAAACAAACACATCCGCAGGCCAAAAAGCCAAACCAGACAGATAGTGAAAGGGGGATAAATTCAGCTTCAGCTTTAGCTTCACCAACAGCCTCAACATCAGCATCAGTCAGGATATGCTCCTTGCTGACACGAGTTGATTGCTTCGTCGTCACACCACATACACATCCCAATCCCCATCCCCATCCCAATCCCCATATCCTCATACCCATTCCCATTACCACTCACATTCTCATTCTCATTCTCATTCTCTCTCATCCTTGTCGTCGCATGCATTTCAAATGAGCGTCGCTGTCAAACAAACCCCCCTCGACATTTTACCCATTGCCTGTTGTGCTACACTTTAAGGGGTTGCATGTGTTGCCGTTCTAGTTGTTGTTCTTGCCACTCAAGAAGGTATTTGCAACTTGATCAAAAGGCTTGCAACATCTAAGCCTAATGACAGATGTTAGAATGGGAAATTTATAAATTGTCTGCTTTGGATTAACCACTAATCAACTAACTGCTACCTACAGTTTAATTGCAACTGACTTTTCCCAGACTTGTTTAGATTAAAGATTTCTTAGATTAGTTTTATTAGCATGCTGTACCTTCTTTTAATCTCTGATAAAGTTTATCCACTAAAGGGTATTCACAATTCATTCTTTTGTTAATAGTTATTGTTTTTTTTTTCTTGCTGCAGGGCTTTGCCGGTGCAAAACAGATTTAACATTACGTTTGAAAGCTGGCAAGTGGTCAGTCCACTGAGTACTGAACGACCCCGAGGGCAACAGCAACAGAAGCAGGAACAGGAGCAGGAGCAGGAGCAGGAGCAACAGGAGCATCAGCAGTTGGAAGCTTTATATTTTTATATTATTGTTTCAGTCGTTACCCCAGTTCCACAATCCGGAAACAACGAGATGACTCCGAGGCGCTACAACAAAAACTGTAAGGGGGATCAAACAACAAACGTTGAAGCATGACTGAGAATGACAATATAAGCGGCGGAATGGAAAAGAAGACTGGGAAACGGATTGGGTGGATGTGGCTTTGGCTTTGGCTATGGCTTTGGGTACTGCATACTGCATTGGGGGAGTAAATGAAACCATGAAATGGTAAACACAATCATCATTTGATATTGGGCAATGCGGAGTGTGCCAAAGTTAAGTAAATACGACGACAGTTTGAGTTTATGACTGATGACAGCATACCTGCAAGCACAATTGAGAACTTCAAAATATGCGAATGAAAGCAAAAAAAAATATATGAAGAATGCGACAAATGTCCAACTGGCAATGACAGAACGTAATAGAAATAAAAACTCAACCAGAATGTCAGAGAAAATGTTGATAAAATGTTTTCAAATGAATGAAATCATAAAAAAAATCTTACGAATCTAATCAAAGCGAAAGATATGTAACAGAGACAAGCCAAACAATATTAGATTTCTAAACAAAGTGATATCTTAATTTGTAGAAATCAACTTAAATTTGCTATAAGAAACTTGATTAAGTTCTTTTTATTCTGTTTTATATTCCTATTATAGAGAATAGTTTGCATTTGCAATTGATGATGATTGAACTTTCAGTTTCATCTGCCAACAATTTGCTACATCTTCTGTAAATTAATTATCTTGATATATAGATAGGCCTTAATTTATTAATCTTTTTGAACATTAATTCAATGGGAAATATTTATGATGCTGTTACCTATACTCAGTTGACGATATCCTATCTAAAGATCTATGATACAAATATAGCTAGAAAGACAATAATAGTTTTCTAAGCAAAGTGGATTAGTAGAAATTAAATTAAATGTGCTTTAAGGAGTAGCAAACATTCGCTCTTTATTGCAATTGATGACATCATCTGTCGATTATTTATTGAACTTTAAACTTCTTCTGTAAATTTCCTATCTTAATAGAAAGGCATATATTAATTAATAGAGAAGTGGTTCTGCGAATATATTCAAGAGGAAATATGATGCTGTTATCTGTAGTCAGTTATCGATATCGTTCGTCTATCGAACATCTGGCACATCTTCAGCAAATTCATTAACGGATATGCAATCAAGTATGCAAAGACCCAGTCAGCGAACCATGTGCTAAACCCTGTCAAACAAGACATGGGGCTAACCAAATGACTGACGAAGGGCCAACGGGCAATACTATGAACTCTGTATACACAGAATATAACAAGTTGTGGATATATAGAGATGGATTGGGTTGGGTTGGGCATTGGCATGGTTATTACACATAAGCAGACAGGTCTGACGTGCATAATTTCCTGTTGTTCGCCTGCCTCTTAATATCATTGAAAAAGGATATGAAGTCCTGTCATATTACAAATAAAATTTCTGCCTCAAGTGCGCCATCCTCTCGACTGTTCGACATGTAATGCGTTTAGCCCAAATCTCAAACCACAATGCCATCATACTGTGTTTGGTTGGAAGGTTATAGCCACCCCATTTGGCGGACAGTTTCTGATTTCGTGCGTTATAGATTTCGATTTTGAAGACGCACAACAATTGAATTTGAGTTGAGTGAAAGGTTTAATTTTCAGCTGACATGCGATGTATGATGATTGGGGGGCAAGGGCAGAGGGTGATGGTGATGGTGATGGTGAGGGGGCAAGTTCATATATGTATACACATGACGCAGTTGCAACATGGATCGAGTGTCGCTTGTTGAGTGAGTAGTTAAGTAGGCTTGTCTAGGCTGTTTACGGATGGGCTAGGATTACCATTTCTATGCTCTTGACATCTATTGACAGCGACACTGACACGTGTCGAGGTTTTGCCGAGGGTTGAAACTGTATATGCCTCCTTCCCGTTCTCACAATTATGTATATCAGAGAGACATACTTGTATCTGTTAGCTGTCTTCAAATTGGCCAATTGATGCCCGTATAGGGATTACATTAGCTACCGACTTTAAACTAGATTGTGGTAACTCAATCGATTCAACTACAACCATTAGCTTCAAAAAAAAAACGAGAGCCAAAAAAAGAGCCGTTCTATTAACCCAATTAATTTGGCCAACACACACACATATATCTACATTCGGACAAAACTCGACCATAAATTTGGTTAAGAAAAATATTCGGTAAAATAAAACTCTGCCATGTGGTGTGTGGACTGGGCCAGAACCATCGTCAATTAAAATGCGCTATAAAAATTTGTAAGCTGACCAACAAATTAAAGCAGCCAAATGGTGGAAGCTCTGCCAAAAACAAAACAACAACAGAAGCGGATGAATCTAACTTTAGATACAGTAACCTTAAATATACTCTGCAAAATAATAGATAGGTCTCAGTATTTTTAAATTAAGATTTAATACGAGTTTTAGAACTTAAATCTTACTTTATTTGTAGTTATATTTATTCCTTCCTAACGCTAAGAACATGAAATAATTTAAAATTGAGACACTTAACACAATGTAAAAGTCACTTAAATTTAAATATCACTAAGCAAATAAAATTGATTGAATATTATTATTTTTGTTTATTTTTTATTTAAATTTTATTCTCTGCTTCTAGACTGATTTTAACTTTAATTGTCTTGCATTTCAGATTGTTTCTTCACTGTTATTCAAGAAGAGGCTTGTATTAAAATATTTATAATAACAATTAATTATATTAAAAATAAAAAAGCGAATTCTATGGATTGTCAGGCATTACAACAAATTGTATATTTCCCATTTTAGTTAGTACTTTTAGTATATTTTTATAATAAACGAGCAGACAATGAACAATGGAGTCGTTGTTAGTTTTTATCCTTTTTTTTGCGCAACTTTCACTAACAAGCTGTGTGCCAGAAACAGCAGCAGTAGCAACTACAATAGCAACAACATTAGCAACAACAATAGCAACAATAAAAACAACAACACGAACACTAACATTGTTCCAGTTTTTTGGCGTTGCTTTCTTTTTTTATTTTTATTTTGCTGGCAATTACAAGGATATTAGGTTAACACAAATGCACAACAAAATGTCCTTGGATTTGCGACATAAACAGAGATAGATAGCGAAAACGAAAGATAGAAAGAGAGGGAAAATAACAACAGCAAGAAAAGAAAAACGAGTACAAAACGCAATAACAATAAATTGCATGCGACTTGCGGCGCACTTTTAAAATGTGTCAGAAAAACATATAGTTATGGGTTTTTAGTTGCCCAGAGTCTGAGCTCAGTCCACACCATATATACCCTACACACCCTCAACACCCGACACCCTACATTCCATTCCCCCTACCCCTCCCTTTCCTCTTGCAACCAGCGTTTTCCACACGACGCGACGGCGGGAAAAATAAATAAAATGCCGGGCAACAAGGACAAATAAACGACTTTGGGATTTTCTTTGGCGTGGGACGCGAGAAAAGCGTCTTGGCACTTGGTTATAAATTAGAACCATGTGCCTGCCCAGTGTCCAGTCAACTGAGCCTCGATCTCTATGTGGTGGCTTTGGCTTAAAGCGAGTTAATTAAAGTCTTTTTCCCCTCACTCTACCACTCTGCTGGCCGAGACAAAATGATGGCCATTAAAAACACGCCATGGACATTAAGTGCATCAACTGAAGTGCCTGGACTGGTCAGTTGTCTGTCAGTCGAATGTCTGTCGCAGTTCAATAAACTAAGAAAACAAACAATTAAACTCAAGTCTGATGAGCTGTACGAGGTCAAAGGGTGTCTTAAAAGCCACCCCCAATCAAGTCAAATGGCCCCAAGGCATATTAAAGAATTGACCAAAATCGATTCTTTTGCTGAGGCATAGCAACGGAGGAATAGTACTTATATAGGTCATATGATATCTCATAGAGTAGACCTAATCAAATATTATTTGTATTTGATGTGGAGGTAAGAAAGTTTTTCATTGTCAGGTAAGCTTTAATTTGATTTAAAATAAACAGAACCACTTTCTTAATACAACAGGAAACGGGAATAGCTTTAAGTTGATACATCATCAAGTTCTCCGCTGAATTAATTCGGATACTTTTGCCTTCATAATCCTTCAAAATCAATATGATAACCTCTAAGTTACTTATTAACTAGCTCTGAGAAGGTAGCGATAAATCTTCCAACCAATGCTGCAAACCTTCAAAATGTTTAACAAAGGTTAAAAAGAAAAAAGTACAAAATAAATTAGAAAGTAAATCTCAATTTTTGAGAAACAAAACAGATTAGAATATCGTAAAACACAATTTAAACAAGTTATTTAAATGACCCTGTTGACACTGTTTACCAACTCGCTGCCAAACCATTTTGCTCTATGTCAAAAAGAAAACCACAAAAGCAACTACAATCAGTTTGGAAAACAAATGGCAAGGCAGGAGTAACCAACAATCCTCGAAATCAATGCCAATACACGAGCGACAAACGGCAAGCGGCAAACTCTGGACATTACTGGACCATTTACTGGTCGCTCTCATTGTTGCCCCATTCCTGATATTGTCAAAGGACATCATCAACATAATAGACATGCTGTAGCCACAAAAACGGATGTTAAATTGAAAAAAAAAATGGGAAATAAGCGACGAAGGCGAAACCAAACCAAAACGAGGCTATGAGAAGGAAATACATGGTTAAAGGCAAAACGAGCTTATAAGCTTATGAAGGACCCGAACAGGATTCGGTACTGGTTAGGGAACGGGTCCGACTTGGCTTTCCACTCAATTGAAACGCTTGAATGAATGGACCCATGAATGAAGGACTTCTGCGAAACAACTACAACTACAACTACAACACAACACATGAACTGAACTGAGCTTTTTTATCACTTGGACAACATCAGCATCATTCGAGGGTCCCGGTCCTTATGCATTGTGTGTGCCAACAACTACTATTATCATTTGCCCTGAATATACACACACATACACACACACTAGTGTAGTTATTGACTGTCCCCAGACCCAGAGACACATATACGAGCGAGAGTACGAGAGCTGGAAGGACCTTTGCTATTGACTGACCACAGCTAAAAAAAAGAACGATGAGTTAGGAAGCCAATGGAGCAACCAGATACAAGCACATAATAGGCCATTTGGACAGCACTTGAGGGTCAAGCCGTAATGTATGCTAATGATAACGATGAAGGACTCGGCCCCCAGCATCGATGTCAAAGGTTACGACAAGGCCTCATTTTGCATTTATGATTTTTGCCATTTTTGATTGATTTTGTCACTCATAATTCTGATTTAAGTTTTGCTTTATGGCTTTAGGTCAACTCTGACCTCACCACGTGCCATTCAGCTGGCAAACTAGTTCGTTACTTAAATTACATTCATAAAGTCAAATTTGCATTTACTTTAAAGCAAGTATTTTGACATGCAATGCCTGCATTAATGCTTTCTCTATTTTAGCTTTAAATTTGTTCAATTTGACTTTAAAGAGTGTTAAAATTCGTATTTAATCAGATTTGTTACTGTCCAAATAAATAAATATAAAGCACAGTTATCACAATTTAAATACATCACATTGTATTAATATGATAATAGAATTGTGAATTTCTATTAGATTTGTAGTAATAATAGAGTTGATTTCCATAACACATATCATATCTGAAATAGCTTTATATATTTTAATACATTGCAAACATAAAAATTTATTTAATATTATTAGCCTTGGGAATATATATAATGTTTGTTATATTTTTTGTACAATATATTCCAAGAAAATGTATGCCCCAATAGTTTCTTTTTATAAAGGTGCAGCTTAAAACTGTTGAATTTATGCTACATAGCTTCATGACAAAATATTTTCCTACAATATAAAATCCGATGGTAAATTTATTTATATACATATTTGTCAAATAAAGTGCCAGTTGAATAAACAGATTTCCCTGAAAATATCTTTTTGTATTCACAATCTATCTATGAAATAAGCGGATCAACTGCTCAGGTAACCCAAACTTAAACCAATTTAAATGGAGTGCTATTTAGCTTCATTTACACGGAAATTGGCTGGCTTTTAACCTATTTGCATGCAGTTGACATATGGCCATTAATTAAAACATCAACACCATTCCCCTTCACTCAAACAGATCACAGTAGGACAGCAGCAACAACAAGTCAAGTACAAACAGCAGCAAAACATCGCCTGGAGACTTGCGCAACAATTTCACATGTCAACGCATGCAAAAATTTTAGGAGAACGAATCAAGGACGACAAGGGGACAGGGGACAGGAGACAGGGGAAAAGTGACTGCATTGGGACCCCGTGTGAAATGTGATCAGGTGGAAGCAAATGGTTGCCATTGCCAATAAAGGTCAAATAGGGTGGTTGTGAGTTGCAAGGGGGATGTGAATGCATTTAACCCTTGACAGCGCGACGCGTGCAAATAAAATGAAATGATTCTGAAGCTGGAGCTGTAGCTGGAGCTGGAGTTGGAGTTGATGCTGATTCTGGAATTGGAACGAACAGCTTCTGACGTTGTCATGGCAGACTGGCGGACACTTGGGGGCCAGGTAGGAAATAATGTGCAGCCAGGCGGAAGTAGTTGCTGTATTCCAAAGACTTGATTGACTTTAAATGCAACTTGAGGGTCGTTGACTGTTAGCCATAAATGTAATCAAAGTTCTCAACAAAGTGCAAATGCTTTCATTTGACTTTTCGATTGAGTAAGTGTAAAATTGGAAAATTACTATTAAAACTTTGTTATAACTTATAACTTATATATGATGATAGCGACTGACATCTCTTGAAACATGTATCCCAAGCCTTGATCCTTGTCTTTTGGCAAGTGTTTTTATGTATAATTTTAACAAGTAGACAAAGATTCGGATAAATACTCTTTATTGAACACAGAGAAAGGTCGATACCAGTTACAAAATATAGTGTTTAAATGGAACTGTTTCTTTATTTTTAGAGAATTATTAAGAATTACTATATTAAATCTGTCTGTGTCTTTTGTATTATATACTTATTTAATGTCAATTAAAGGCAGTCGGCCAAAAATTATTTTAAATTAAACACAATCAGAAAAAACACAGTCAGATCAAACTATTAGTATAATTATAAGTATTATTAAAAGTATTATAATTAGTTTTGATAGAATTATTATTAAAAGTGAAGATGCTGGCGAAGATTTTTCTCATATTTAAATACTTAATATAACTATATCTATATTTATATTGGATTGATTTGTCAATGTTAATGTAGGTATTTCTAAGATAATCTATTGTATGATCATCTGAGTCTTTATCCATGTGCTAGTTAGTTTTCTAGTTGAATTATTTTTGTTATATTTAGACATAGTATTTGTGTATTCTTTTGGTAGGTGATCAAGCTTCTCCAGATGGCTGAAATGTTTTTTATTGATGTACATATTTCATATTTTGATATAACATTTCTGTATTTTATAACATTTATGTTCGATATCTCGTTTTGGGCGGTAATTTTAAATTGTAGCACGCTTTTTAGATGCCACGCCCGCTTTTTAGTGTTACGCCCCTTTGTTGCTTCATTAGTGCAACGAGTCGTTTTGAGTGATGTGCCTAGGTTCTTAGCTGAAACTCTGCAGCCAACTCGCTTTAATTTGCATTTATGCAAATTTTCTGCTTTTGAGGGCTTTCACTTTAACTACTTTCACTGCAGTGTGGATGGATTGGGTTAGATTGAGGTTGAGGTGGATGGAGCTTTAGGTGACTACGTCTAAGTTGGCAGTACTCTACCTTCAAGGGGCATAAAACTAACTAACTGCCGTAACTCTAGTTCCAGTTCTGAGCAGAGTTGCACTTGGCAACATTTTATGCTTAATTTATGCGCATTTTTCTACTATTTTTTTCTGTATTTTTTTTTGGCTTAAAATTTATTGCAATTCCTTGTTTTGCCCCCCGAACAACAATTTTCATTTTCAAATTTAGTGACTTTCACTTTTCCCACCTTCCACAATAACATTGGCAAGTTTTGCATGTTCTCTAGCCATTTTTTGCCATTGTTGCAAGCAGATTTTTAATTAAAATTTCGCCAGGGCAGAGTTTTTTCCTGTGGCCGGAGGACGACGCCGTTTTAATGTTGATTTTATGCAAATGACAATTGATTGAAATTGGGTGTGCATGTGTGAGTGTGTCTGTGTGTGTTGATTGAAGGCATATTAAAATAAATGAAGGCGGCCAACATAATGGCCATAATATGCCATAAACAATTACCATTTAATAAATTATTGCTTGTAAATATGCAGACATCGATTGGAATGGCTTAAATACATATATGTACATTGCACATATAAACATTTATATACAATTATACAAATATATATGTATTTTTCATATTTATAGTTATGCATTTATAAACAATTATCTCGCTTACACAAAATAAACACACGGAATGGGGGACAAAAATGCAAGATAGCCAAAAAGCAGAGATGGCGTAAGTATAATTAAAATAACCCCTCTTTAAAAAATAACGATTTATATCTGTAGTATGAAAGGTGCTTTAAAACTTCTTATTATTAATTAAAAGTAACTAAGATATTTATTCCTTTATTCCTTTTACTTTATTAAACATTAATAGCTTAAATAAAAATATTAGTTATGAAATAATATAATGTTTATAGTTATATTTTTTAAATTACACTTATTTGTGTTCTTAAAAATATTGTTGTATTAAACTTATTAGGGTGTTAATTTTAACTTATTCTAAATGAAGAGTTTCCTGCACATTAAATACATTAAAAGTTATTAAATATTTTTATGTAATAAAATATAAAAAAAAATGAATTTACATCGTCAACAAACTGAACCACAAACAAGATTTGTTTTATATAAAAATTTATTAATAAGAAATATTATAACTTTGCAGCCTACCTTTATTTAAGTGTCTTTTTTTATAGTATTCTTCTATCAGTCAGTAGCGTTTTTTTTAGTTTTCAGTTAACTTTTGTTTTTATTTTTAAATAATTAATTCAGGGATAATTTAATAATTGTTTGAATTATCAAGCCCCTCTCTAACTATGCCTCTGTTAATAGACCGCATTCATCCTTGTCATTGTTTGATTAAATCAATTAAATTTTCCAATTGATCCACCCTCACCGTCACCCCTCCCCCCCACACACACACAAACACACTCATACTTATAATTATGCTTGGCCATAATTGCGTTAGTCATTTAAACACAAATCCCCTGAAACTGCCTCCCTCTGCTAAATGTCAGTCAACATTTGGCTCTCTCCGCTTTTGTCGATTGCAAATCGATCCAATTGAAATTTCAAGCTGCTGCCATTGTTGTTGGCATTGTTGTTGTTATGGTGTCGCCTAGAAGGCTTTGAATTGAATTTCCCTGTCATTGATTTGCAATTATTACTAAGAGCGCCTGCGAGGCAAACCAAACCCAACTGTTTAGCTAATCTGTACAAATCTAACGCACAGCTGACCATGGCCCACAGTTTGTGGTAGTGGTGGTAGCCATTGAACTGGCTCCACCATCCACCAATCCATTCCAACAGGCTTAGCTTCCAGAGATGGGGTTGGAAGTCGAGGGGGAGGTTCAACTTGTCGCGCGACATGAAACGATTAAGGCAGAAATGCTTTTAGCCATGCTATTGGCTTCTGGATTTGGCTCCTGTTCTGAGGTGTTTGCCAGGCTGGTCATTATGCAGGGGTTACGGGACAAGCTGCGAGGGGAGGCACACACACACACACACACAAATATACATATACATTTATATATGTATATCGTGTGATTGATCACAATTTTCGAAAGTAATTAGAGGAGCATGTGGCCAGTGCCAGTCACACGACGGTGGGCAGACCTCAATATAGGGAAAAGCATTAGACGTAATTACTCTGTAAATAATTCGACGTGTTCAATAGCCAAAAGTGGTAGCCACAAGCTAGCTAATAGCAAAAGGCTTTAATGCCAATGGAGTCGTTGACTTTTAGAATGATAAAAATGTTTAATAAAGCATGGCATTGCTTAAATAAAACATAATTTTCAATTTTTATAATTATATGGAATGTCAAAAGTATACTAAATATAATTAATTATTTTATATTCATAAGTAATCGAAATTAAAATAAAATAGGAGTACTAACTGACTCGAGGTGTATTTATTTTGTCAATATAATTATAAGTAAGACAATTATTGCCTACATCCTAAATATACCATTTTGAAATTATTATTTTATGTAAACTAATTTTAATGACTTTTCTTAGACATTCATTTTATGATAAGATATGATAATATGTCTTCTTGTTCAATTTTTATTAAATTAAAAATGTATTCTTAAATTAATATTAATTTTTTTTTATGTTTTGAGATTACCTTTAACTTTTTAAGATCAATTAAAATACCAAGTTAAATGCAAATTTTTAATAAGACTCCTTTCGATTTTCCATACAATAAATACAATTAGTTGGTGCAGTTGGAAATTTCCTTGAATTGTGTCACAACAATAACAGAGCAATAAAAACAATGGCAAATGGTTAATTTAATTTTATACTTTTGCTTATAAGACCTTTTCTAGTTGTGATTCAATTAATTTGTGCAATATCACAATTTTCCTATTATTAATATATGTAACAAACATTCAATTATAATGTTTTATGCTCTAAATATCTCGTTTGCATCCATTTCAATATAATTGTTTATGTCAAAATAGTAGTATTTCCTTGAATTGTGTCACAACAATAATAGAGCAAGATAATCAATTGCAAATGATTAATTTAATTGCTGGCTCGATTTCAATACTGCTTTATAATTTCGTATATTGTTGCCATAAATCAAGTTAAGTTTTAGTCTGGCATCAACACGATTCCATGTGAGTATTCATTATGAGCTAGACACCGACACCGACACACACACTCACACATTAAAAATCAGCATTAAATTTAATTAACCTTGCAAATGTGCTGGATGTGCAACCCTCTTGACACGTTGCCATCTCCATGTCTGTCAAGTAATCAGTTTTCTTTACGGAGACTGTAATTGCAATGGTTAATGCCATTTGAGGCAACCCCAATGGCAATGGTCTAATGCATAGTCTCAGCTAAAAGCTGGCAATCTTTGCCAGCGTCGTTGAGTCGGTCTGTGGGTGCCAATAATGACAGCAAACATATGCATGGGCGGCGGGAAAACAATAAGCAGTCCAAACTTAACGACAACTAAATCCAATTATAAGCACACAGAGCGCAACAGGAGCACACTGTAGTAGCCGAAAAGGACACCAAGACACAGGACATGACATGGAACACGTGTGCGAAACGAATTTTCCACACAGAGAGATCAAGTCTTTGTGGGTGGGTGGGGTGGTTGCTTCAGGGGCGTAGAGGGGGTGGCTTTTAGATGCGGTTTTGGGCTGCGTTGCATTGCATCCCGCAGCGCGTGTTGCATAAAGGTTTGCTTTTCATTTATGCGCCCGGACAAAAGGAACAACCCTTACAACTGCAACACACAAAGGAGAAATTGTTCATTTGTATGTGTGTGTGTGTGTGTGTGTGTCAGTGGCTATCCCATTCTCCCACATCAACGAAAAATTGTAATTAAACTTAATCCGCTCAATTTGAAACGCACGCCAAGCCAAAAGTGCCGCTCTCAATATGCTACTTTTACTCTGCATGAAATTTTATATACATACCCTGTAACTACATCCGATCTGGGTATATACAATTCGAACTACTTTAAGTATGCAACGTTGGCTTTAAATTATATTATGTATTTATGTATATTATTTCATATGTATTTTATTTTTCCTTTTTCACTTGTTGAATTTTAACTTATTATATTTTTGTAATTTTTTTTTATTAATATATTTATTTTTAAAATTGTTTGTTTTTTATTTATATACATTGTTAATATTATATTTTCAATGTATAGGGTATCTGCAATGCTACCCTCTCATATAAGGCAATTTTTGCTTAATTTTAATTAAAAGTGTCAGAAAAAGGATTCGTGAATCCTTGCAGTCTCTCTGAATGCGTTCATGTGTTAAAAAATGTGCATAAATTATTGAATTAGTTCGTCTGCAACAAATTTTCTCGCTTTCTCATTCTCTCACTTTCTCGTTCTCATTTCTCAGTGTCTGTGAGCCAATTTTCACGCTGTGCGTTATTAATATAAAATTTTAAAGCATAAATTAAGGCGATAGCGCCACACTTGCTTATAATTTATGCATGACGTTGACTTTGGTTCGGCTTGGTTCAGTTTGATTCGGTTTGGATTGGCTTTCATTTATTTATTTATAACACTCGCTGACGACTGCCAAAGGGCTGCGGCAATTAGTTCCAAGCTCCTTGGGGATGTTTTAATTATCGTATTGTATTTTTTTTGCTTTCTGTTATTCTATTATTGTATTTGTTGCCTTCTGCTCGGCGATTTATGCGTCCGATTTAATAATGCAAATTAATTCGAGCGACTCCTTTTTTTTTGGTTTTTTGTTTCTCTGTGGGGTTATCATTTTGAACGGCATTTCTCTGCGTCTTTTGTTATTTTTGGGTTAGGCTGCGATTTGATTTATATTTTTAAGGTGGACCATCGGGCGCTTAAAAGCATCGCACTCTGAATTGATTTATGTGAGATACAGGCTCACCAACAGTCTGTCTCTCGAATAATGACAATCATTAAAGGCATCTCAAGAGGAGAAGGCATTGCTTAAATGTCTATAATTTTCCCATTGAATTCTCTTATTATAATTGTCAAATCAACGTGAATGTGTCATATAAATCTACAGATTATTTAGGTTAACATATGTCTTTTGTCAATTAAAGCGGGAATGTAGCTTGTAATTAAGAAAATGTTTCACTTTTCAAGCACATTTACATAACCGAATTTTATTAGCTTATCCTATTTATTTTTGTTATTTTCTTTTAGTTAAAATTACTTAATTTATTATTAACTAGCGCTGCCTTAAGCTTAAAATATATTGTAAGTAGTACAACAATATTCCGAAACTTTAAAATTTTGTAACAACTCTAAGAGCAATGAAGAAATCTTTTTTAATCGGACTTAATGAACATTTTTTTTCTCATTAACAACTATATTAATAATGATAATAGTTTGTCTATTTACTTTATTAGCGCTGCCTTTAGCTTAAAATACATTTTAAGTAGTACAACAACAATGCTTCCGCACTTCAATATTTTGCAACAACTCTACCAGCAATGAAGAAATCCTTTTTAATCGGACTAAATAAACCTTTTTTTCTCGTCCTGCACAACATTTTACTTATTTTAATGAGCTTAATTTACCATAAGGAACAAATCCAATATTATGTTAAATTTAAATGCTCCATTTTCCACCCACTTAAAAGTTTTTCCTTAGCTGCATTTGATTTTTTTCTCATCGTTCTTTATAAATATTTCAAATGTGTTACGAATTGCCACAACAAACAGACAACAAACAAACAAACAGTGGAACTGTTTCCAGGTCCTAAAGTCTTCAGTTTTCAATTGCCTGCCTGTGCACTTTACACGTTCAGCAAGAACAACAACAGCAAGAAATACAACGACAAGAACAATAATAAACTGTGTGGCATTGTCGTAAGTCTCTGTTGCAATTTCCCCCCAGTCAGACATTCCTATGGATCTGGTTGCCTTGGCACAAGTGTTTTGTAGTTTTGCAGTGATTTCATTAAAATTTTACTGTCATAGTAAAAGTTTTATTATGAGCCTGGGAGTTGTTGTTGCTGTTGTTTGTTCTTGTTGTTGTTGCTGCTGCTGCTGCTGAGGCAAACGTGAGCCAAAAACAATTCCCGGCACATGCCAAAAATAATACAAACACAACTGCAAGAGGCTCGGACTGTGAATGCGACTGAGATGGAGATGGAGTTGGAGATAGAGATGGAGACACAGTCAAAAGTCAGCCAAGCTCGCTCAGTTTATATAGTAATTATGCTATTGTTGTTGTTGTTGTTGATGTTGTTGTTGATGCTGTCCAGACTACACGCATTACGCCCAGACATGCATATGCAACAAGCTGCAGGAACAGCAGATGCACATAGAATAAAGTGTAGCATACACTTGGGCGTCTTTGCTTTTTATTTCTTTTACTCAGTCCAACACCTCGTTCTCTCTTTCTCTCGTTCTCGTGGCAACGGAGTTTTCACAGTTTATGTTGCCTGCTTTTAGGCTAATGTGCTCATTTTATGCAAGCGTCTTCCCTACGCGAACAGAGAGAGGAGAGAAAATAAGAGACGGGATGAGAGGAGTGCTGCAAAGTATGCAATGAGATTTTTATGCGCCACTCGCAACTTTACATTGTTTGTTGTTGCTGTTGTTGCTGTTGTTGCTGTTGTTGCTGTTGTTGTTGGCGCACTGGCAAATGCAACAGCTTGTGTTTATAATTGAAATAATTGCGGAAAGCAGACATAATTATATTCTTATTCCTCATTCTTGTTGTGCCCTCGTTGTTGTTGTTGGCATCTTTTTTGTTATTTTTTATTTCTCTCATCATCTTCATTGTCGTCTTAGTTTGAGACTAGTCATCAGCCCTTAGGGCTGTAAGTTTATACATCATAGTTATTATGCCCAACAACTATAATAGATATCTGGCGTATTTGCTTTGAGGTAAGTTATGTAACAGTATGAGAATCAAAAAATGTATAAGAATGCTAAGAGACTTAAGTAAAAACTAGAAACCTTGCATGGCTATTATCTTATACCTTTGTTTGAACTGAGTATGATATAAATTTTATATATTAGTTGAAAGTTTGTTAGGCTGAAAAAAATTGAGCGAAATTGAACATGTTAATATATTTCTATATTTTCTTAGCTTGAGAGATGTTGCGAAATTGTTATGAGAAAATTTGCATCACTTAAAAATGTACATACTAGTGAAAATCTAAAAAAGAAGTTAAAACTTTTCAGTTTCGTATTGTTTGTAGAGCATCTGAAAGGCGTGCAAGCTCAAACCTATGTCGACTGCGTAGCCTACTTTGAGGCTTGCCTTTATAATTGCACAACATGTAGTAGATCAAAAGCTCGGCTCATTTCCAAGCAATTACTTTAAGGCCTCGTCATGTTGTCGACTTAATCGCTAAGCCGCCTTTGGGCGGGCATTAGCCGCAACAATTTCGGGGGCAGTTTGGACCTAATATACAACCCTTTTGCAGCTAAGCAAATATGTTTGCTAACTGCGGTGCCTAAATGCATTCTACAGAATTTTAGCCCAGGTAGCCGTGGGGAGCCTTTGGCAGGATAAACTTCAAAAAGCGCCTTGAAAAGCGGCTTAAAACTTCTTCAGGCGAAACGGTTCTCGGAAAAAGACACTTGGACAAAACGAAACTCTATGACAACATTGACAAAGGCAACAGCACGAAAAGGGGAAGATGGAAGAGGCAACTACTGAAGAGAAGCATAAGCAGAAATTAAGCATTGCCATGGAGGCGCCTTCTATGTGAGATGATTGATTGAGCTTTTAGTTAAATTGCGCAAGCGGCCAGCCAAAGCTCATAGAAGTACAAGCATCTTAGTCAAAAGTTTCCAATCAGTCCGCAGGAGTGTAGGGGGGTCCTTTTAACTGTAAAGTCGTTGCCAAAGCAACTGCTTCGGGCTTATTTGCACATCAGCTGAGTTGGGACTTCATTTTCCATATCATTTGGCAGACTCTATACTAATCATAGTCTCGCCAGTCATATTATATACTTGGTTATTATGGTGATAATCCTGATTAGCTGTGCATAGTCATAATTGTAGTATCAAAACTTACAGAACACAGTGTTTTGTTACGTTATAAAAATAAATAAATCATTTGCTAAAAATGCTACTTATAGTTTAAAATATTATGGTTTAGGTCTTATTTATTGCTAACTTGTTGTCGCTTGCTTTGCAAAAGTCTTGAATACCTTTTAAAAACCACTTTACAATCAGTAGAATTCCCAAAAACTGTTAAACAAAATTTCGATTTACTATTAACATTTGTAGAACAAATCAGAGAAACTTGGACCAACTTTAATTACACATTTTTCCCCGACTTTTCTATCTTGTATCTACTATACCTTACAAATTATGTGTATTCAAACTTTAAACCTAGAACGATAAATTCTGAATATTTAAGGATTATTTGTGTCTCAGATTCAAGGCTATTAAAAGTTGCTTTTAAGTCTACAACTACATTTCAAAGTATTTTGCATATTTTTCAGTTACCTCGATTTATTTTGTCAAAAGTAAAGTTCTCTTTCTCTCTCTATCATATCTGTTATTTATAGTTGCATTTCAGATATACATTTTAGATATAGCAAATCTTTTTAATATAAATGAAATTCATACGCATTTTGCATATTATTCAGTTAAGTTTTGATAGTTTTGTTAAAAGTTGAACTTTTGACGCTCAACTGTGTTTACCATTAGGTTTATATACGTTGACTGTCAGAATTAATAGAAAAGTCTTCTTTGCTCAGCCCACACTTGGTGTTTTGAGGTTAACGATATTTATGCATCAACTTATTCGAATATTTTGCAGACAAATCTATTAGTGCATTGCGCCAAAGAACAACAAAAA